>CM052705.1:73205135-73239293 GCA_028551405.1 Uromys caudimaculatus | reverse complement strand
TGAAAAACAGCTCTTGGCCTGCTATTGGGCCTTAGTGGAAACTGAATGTTTGACAATGGGACACCAAGTTACCATGCGACCTGAACTGCCCATCATGAGCTGGGTGTTATCACACCCTCCAAGTCATAAAGTAGGACATGCACAGCAGCAGTCAATTATCAAATGGAAGTGGTACATCGGTGATCGAACCAGAGCAGGTCCTGAAGGCACAAGCAAGTTACATGAAGAAGTTGCTCAAATACCTATGGTTTCTACTTCTGTAGCAATGCCATCTGCTGCCAAGTATGTGCTATAGCCTCATGGGGTGTTCCCTATGATCGGCTGACTGAAGAAGAGAAGACTAGGACCTGGTTTACTGATGGCTCTGCATGTTATGCAGGCACCACCCAGAAGTGGACAGCTGCAACATTACAACCCCTTTCTGGGACAACCCTGAAAGATACAGGCGAAGGAAAATCTTCACAGTGGGCAGAACTTCGGGCAGTACACATGGTATTACAGTTTGTTTGGAAGAAGAAATGGCCAGATGTACGATTGTTCACTGACTCATGGGCTGTAGCCAATGGATTGGCTTGATGGTCAGGGACTTGGGAAGATCACGATCGGAAAATTGGTGAAAAAGACATCTGGGGAAGAAGTATGTGGATAGATCTCTCCAAATGGGCAAAAGATGTGAAGATATTTGTGTCCCAAGTAAATGCTCACCAAAAGGTGACTTCAGCTGAGGAGGAGTTCAATAATCAAGTGGATAAGATGACCCGTTCTGTGGACAATCAGCCTCTTTCCTCAGCCATCCCTGTCATTGCTCAGTGGGCACATGAACAAAGTGGCCATGGTGGCCGAGATGGAGGTTATGCTTGGGCTCAACAACATGGGCTTCCACTCACCAAGGCTGACCTGGCTACAACTGCTGATGAATGCCAGATATGCCAACAGCAGAGACCAACACTGAGCCCCAGATATGGCACCATTCCTTGAGATGACCAGCCAGCAACCTGGTGGCAGATCGACTACATTGTACCACTTCCCCCATGGAAAGGACAACGTTTTGTTCTTACTGGGGCAGATACTTATTCTGGTTATGGATTTGCCTCTCCTGCACATAATGCTTCTGCCAAAACCACCATCCGTGGACTTACAGAATGCCTTATTCACTGTCATGGTATTCCACACAATATTGCTTCTGACCAAGGAACTCATTTCACAGCCAGAGAAGTGCGACAGTGGGCCCACGATCATGGAATTCACTGGTCTTACCATGTTCCCCATCATCCTGAAGCAGCTGGTCTGATAGAAAGATGGAATAGTCTTTTGAAGACACAGTTACAGCGCAAATTAGGTGGCAGCAGCATGGAGGGTTGGGGCAGAGTTCTTCAGAGGCAGTATATGCTTTGAATCAACGTCCATTATATGGTACAGTTTCTCCCATATCCAGGATCCATGGGTCCAGGAATCAAGGGGTGGAAAAGGGAATAATTCCACTCACTATCACTCCTTGTGACCCTCTAGGAAAATTTTTGCTTCCTGTCCCCACAACTCTAGGTTATGTTGGTCTAGAAGTTTTGGTTCCAGAGGGGGGAGTGCTCCTACCAGGAGCTACAACAAATATTTTATTGAACTGGAAGGTCAGACTTCCCCCTGGTCATTTTGGGCTTCTTATGCCCTTAAACCAACAGGCTAATAAAGGAATAACAGTGTTAGGAGGGGTGATAGATCCAGATTACCATGGAGAAATCGGATTGCCTCTCCACAATGGAGGTAAGAAGGATTATGTCTGGAGTGCAGGAGATCCCTTGGGGCGTCTCTTAGTACTACCATGTCCTGTGATTAAAGTCAGTGGGAAACTACAATGGCCTAATTCAAGCAGGATGACAAAGGATACAGACCCATCAGGAATGAAGGTATGGGTCACTTCTCCTGGAAAAGAGCCAAGACGTGCTGAGGTGCTTGCAGAGGGTGGAGGAAATACAGGATGGGTAGTAGAGGAAAGTAGTTATAAATACCAGCTAAGGCCATGTAACCAGCTGCAGAAACGAGGATTATAAATAATATGAATGTTTCTGTTGTATTTTGTTAAGAACATATTTGTCTCCCAATTTCTTTAACATCAATTGGTATTTAAGTTGAGATACTAAAGGAATGTTCCCAAGGGACACTGCCCCATTGTAAGTTTATAAATGTGTTTGCAATTGTATGAGGAATAGTTATATCATGTTAAATGTATTTATGACCTTGTTATTGTTCCATGTGGATATGAGGTATTATTTGTGTCAAGTTGACAAGGGGTGGATTGTAGTGGCTATTTCTGATTGTCAACTTGACTATATCTGAAGTGAATTATAATCCAGAATTAGAAGGCTCACCTGTGATCTGGATCTTGAGAGTGGAAGACACGAGTTTCAGGTGTGGTGGTGTGCATGCCTCTAATCTGGGCCACACCTGCTGCTGGAGAGCTACATAAGGACATTGGAAGAAGATCCAACCTTCTTCGCCTGCGAGCCTTGTGGGACTAAGTGACTGCTAGATCCTCGGGTTTTCATTCACAGCTACTGCTGACCATTGGTGGGGAGTTTAACTACAGACCGTACGTCATTAACAAATTCCCTTACTATATAGAGACTACATATAAGTTCTGTGGCTCTAGAGACCCCTGACTAATACACTAAGGTTCCTAAGAAAAAGTCCTGAGTCTCTCTCACCTCTCTCATCTCTCTCACCTCTCTCATCTCTCTCATCTCTCTGTCTCTGTCTCTCTGTCTTTGTCTCCCCTCCCCCCCCCGTGTGTCGTATGTAGTATGTGTGTGTGTGTATCCCTATGCATGGGCTTGGGGAAGTTGGTAGTTGATTTTGAGTGGCTTTCTTTAACACTTGCCACAGTATTTGAGACAGGGTTTCTCTTATTGAACGAGGCATTTGCCCTTTTGCTTGGGTTGGCTGTGATGATACTTACCAAGGGTCTGCCTATCTCTGTTCCTTCCCTCTCAGTGCTGGTATTATAGGCAGGAATGCTCCTTAGGCTGCTTTTATGGGTATTGGGAATCCAAGCTCAGGTCTTCACTCTTGTGCAGGAAGAGTTCTTCTGCTGGAGTCATCTCCCCAGTCTTTTGAGTCTGCTTTTTCAGAAAGGATCAGATGGTGAAGGTTTCCTTGTAGGTGGTATTTTGTATAGCAGAAGTTCCACCTGAGAGCCGCAGAAGCAGTATTAGATTGCTGCCTGAGAAGTTAGGACCAATGGGGGGAAGACAGAAAGTGTCCTGTCTGGAGACTGAGCACATTGATGTAACAGGGGTCTTAAAATAAATAAGGAGTAGTTGAAGAAAAATCAAGTGCATACATGCTGATTTTTCTATGGAAAAAAAATGGTGACTATGAATATTACCCGTGAACAAAATGGGGAAGTTTGGGCAGAAAGATCAGCTTCCCAGGGAAGTTTCACTTGCTGAACTAACATAAAGATCAAGAAAACAATGTTAAATATGAACATACATGGTGTCATGGAGAAGAGACATGGAATGGATTATAAAGTACGAATAACCCTGTACGGTTACTTAAATCAAGAAAGACACATTCCATCCTGGCATGTTGAAAAGCTGATGATAATAAAAAAAAACTTCAGATAAAATTAGATTTGTTTTGTAATATATCACAAAGAAATAACCATTTAAAACAACCCTCACATGCATCATACACACTTTTGACAAGTCAAAAGTTCTCAGTGAGCATTAGACAATGAAATGCCCTGTGCTTTGACAGTTGTCCCTCTTATTCACTGCTTGAAAACTCACAGTTATCCATATGTTCGTATTGCATTTTCTAAACTTGGCTAAAGGGCAAGGAAAGTGTCAACTTCAAATAATTATAATAGGAGTGAGAAATAAAGCTTTTGATATAAAGGGATTCTATACATATTACATATGCCATCATATTCTCCATAAATGCTTTTGTTTACTTTCTAAAAATTAATATAAAAATGAACTGATTTTTTTAATGAAAATGTTTTTGATAATCCTCTTTCCCTACTTCCCAATCCATGGACTTTCTATTCCTAGTTGTGTTCCTTTCTGCTTTTACAAAAATTGCATCTTTCCTGGTTCCTCAAAATCTTCCCCCTTTCATGATCCTGCTTCTAGTGCTGAGACCTATATGTATGCTAAAATCCACATATATATGTGAGAGTGTCTAGTGTTTGGATTCCTGAGTCTGCTTTGCTTAAAACATTGAGTTCCAGATACATCCATTTTCCTGAAATTTTAATTTTTCTCCTTTTCTTGTTGCATTTTGAATTTGTATTTCCTTGTGCTGTCCACTCTACTAAAAAATTCATCTCACAGTCATCAGTTGAGAACAGTGTTCACATAGCACATTAAAGTAAGACAAATAGAAAAAAAAATGGTCAAATTTAATTGATAGCACAATGTCCTGGTCTTCTTATTCCCTTCGAAATCCATACGTGTCATGTCAACAGAAGAAATGTCCAATTGCTTTGACACAGGAATTTAAACTAAAGTGTCTTTTCTATCTCTCTTAATGCTTGGCTCTCATTTTCTACCATGTTTAGTTTATCCAAGCCAGCCAGTTTATGCCATTGTCTAATTATTTTTTAAAGTAGAAGCAACGTTAACACTCGCATTTGACTGTTTTCACCATTTTAACAGTCTGAAGTAAATATTTAGTGAATTATAATTTAATAATATTATTTTTGAAATAATTTTTAGGCTGTTAGAGGATGAAAAAAATCTCTAAAGCCATCACCATGGATACAAAGAATAAAATGTGGGCCTCAGATAACATTTTCTTAGGAAATGGCACATAATTTGAAAAGTGAGAAACTTTCCTCTTAATAAATGCTTAAGTATTTATTAACTGAATAAATTATTACATGTGTAAGGAATAGGTCTATTTTGAAAATGATCTCAGTATGCACACACACACACACACACACACACACACACACACACACACACACACACAAGTATATATACAAGCACACATGCCAGTGGGTCCTAACTAGTATTGCACACTCCACTGTGTTTAGTAGAATAAATTAATAAATTTAAATACTAAAGAATAAAGTCCTCTAATCTCTAATAAAAAAATTAGAGCAAAGCTTGCAGACAATCTCTTTTCATACTTGCCATGTCTATAATTTTAAGTATAAGTGAAAGAATATAAAACATGACTATTTAATAGAGCACAGTACTATAGATGTACTCTTTGATGTAGTAAATACCTTTTAGAAAATGGACTATAATAAAGGACTTAAAGAGACAAAGAAATCAGTTGGAAATGATTGTGATTATTTCCCTTTTCTTCCCATCATTTGCAACACGTCTGCTAATTTTGCTTTCTGTACTTTTTCAAGAATAAAGCCTTCTATGTATCAAGAAGGTGTGGCTACTAAATAAATTGTCACATCCTACCCCTTGGAGTTAATTGATAGGTGAACACATGGAATTATTTGTCTCCTGAAGAATTTTTAATTGACTCTGGACTTGCCACTAGCACAGTTTTCTGATCACAATCCTGTAAGCAGATTGTTTTCTTCTTAGACTGTCACTTAAAATTACGAGGAACATTTTATATAATAGTTATAGTTATGCCATCTTTAACTCTTCTTATCCCTAAGTACCTTTAAGGTTCCACAAAATCGAGACAGTAAGAAAGTAAAAAAACAAAAACAAAGCAAAACAAACAAACAAACAAACAAATAAACAAACAAAACAAAACAGCACTGGTAGATTCCAAGGATAGGACGAGTCTGAGGCAGCTGAAGATGATGTTTCTAATTAATTTTTTCCTTTATATTTCACTTAAATAAAAATCTTTATTTTGTCATTTCAGTACTGATAAGCGGTCTGATGAATCTGTGTTGCGAATCCTGGTCCCATAGACAATCTTTAAAACAACAGCAACAAACACGTGGGTGCATCATCTTCACACAGTGTCTGAGGTTCTTAAATGAGATAAAATGGAGTGCTTATTCATAGACTCATAGTTTACCACTGGCGTATATTAGAGTGTAATTATTTTCTCACATTCCTGCATTATTGAGTTAACACTGATTGAATTAGTGAATTTTAAATCCCAACAATAAAAAATTATGTATCCAGACTTTCAGACAATATCTAGTGATTCTCAAAAAAAGTTTATTTCAGAGCTTGTTATATGACATGATAGTTTTAGCATGTTATCAAGTGATGCTTTATGTAATTGAGCATGTGAGTTTAATAAATCCATTTTCTTGAAAATGACATAACTTTGTTCATTTGGGCAGAAACCATTTATATGTAAACATGTATTACTTATACAAGCACACAGGCACACATGCACACACACACATAAGTATATGTGGGCACATGCACATGAGCATATATTTTTTTTCTTTATTTAGCTATGGCTGTTCTTGAACACCTATGTTGGCTATGGAAATTTCACTGCCCAAGATTAACTTAATTTAGTTTATCTTTATCCAGCTTTTTGAAGGCATTTGCATCCCTTCACATAAGACCCATTCCTATGCATTTTTCAAATTTCTCTGCCTCTGTCTCCCTCCCTCCTTCCCTTCTACCCTCCCTCTTCTCTCCTTCCATCTCTTCATCCTCCCTCTCCCCATGTCTCTTTCATGCTTCTTTTCACACCTTTAGTTATTGCATGCTGAACTATGTACTAACTGCTGGGAGCATAAGGTTGAAGATGAATTAGTTGATGCTTGCTCGATTTTGGTTGCCTATTCAGGGCAGAAACTGTAGGGTGAGCACATTTATCCAGTATACTTATCTGAAATTTATGAATCCATCTTTACAAGTTGTAATGAAGATAATTGAAGCTGGCAATTTTATCTCTAAAATTACATTTTAAAAGTTTCTTTTCAGTGACTCATTCTCTTTTCTGTAAAAATATACTCTCAAATTCATCTTTTCCTTTTCTTACTCAGAAGAAGACGAGGGCAGAGGACAGGCCTCTATCACTTCCCAGAAGTACAAAGTAGGCTTAGAGACCAGTTGTTCTCCACTGTCTCCTCACTAGTCCCTGGAGAGCTCTTTTGGTTAAGTTTCTAGATCTACTGAATTGATTTCTTATTACGGGATGCTGCTGAATATATCTTTGATTTATTGGAAGAATTGAAAACTCAATGTCTCTCCTTGATGAGTCAACCAAAAAAGTTGTGGTTTTTTTTTAAGATGCTGCATTTCTTGCAGATTCACTTGGTGCCTCAGATATCCTTTACCTGGATATCTATTTGTCACTTTGCAGTTTGACTAGATTTCTACCTGCAGTGTCTTTAAAATGCATTTTACATTCTGTTTTATGTCTGGGACATCAAGTAAATTCTTTCTTCCTTAGAGACATCCAAAACTCTCAGTTTTACCTTAACGTTTACTTTTTTTCTCTAATAATGCCATGGTGTCATCATAGATAATTTATAAAACTTTAATTATTATTATTAATTATATATAGGTGTGTGTGTGTGTGTGTGTGCACTCATGCAAATACACACATAGGTTTTTGTGGAGGCCAGAGGCATTGGATTCCCAGGAGTTGGAATTACATAAAGAATTTTACGACTATCATGTTGGTGGTGAAAACGGAAGTACGGTCCTCTAGGACAGTATCAAGTGTTCTTATTGGGTGACTCATGTCTCAAGTTCCCACTCATTATTAATGGTTTCAGGTTGACATAGAGCCATGTAGTTCTTCATTCAATTGTACACTGGGAATGGGGGACAACATTTCTTCATTGTTTTTGCCTTAGTTTTGGTCAACCAATCTGACATATTTTTCCTTTTTTGCCAGACTGATTTCTTTTGGAGAAAAGAAATCCTCTCACTGTCTTGTACTGTTTTTTTTGTTCATTTGTTTGTTTGTTTGTTTGTTTGTTTTGTTTTGTTTTTTTGCTTTTCTACAGTGGGAAAAATAGATTCTCTTGGTTTGCTAGTTTAGAAAGAAAGAAAGAAAGAGAAATGAATACATCTGTGAAGCCTGGTTTCCCCGATGAAGTGTTGAAAATAAAGAAGAGTTTAACATCTTCCTTTAGATTATTTCATCAGTTATTTTTCATTATGGATTTTAAAAATTAACTTTGAGAGAGAGAGAGTTGAAATACTAGGCCTATTTTTCTCAGTACTATCAGTCCAGTCTGTACTCCCCATTCAATAATTTGGTGAGTAGGACATTAAATGCAAGTAAGTTTTCACGGCTTAAAGTATCAAGTCAGATAATGTGATAGCTTCAGCTCTGTTCCTTTTTCTCAAGATAACTTTGGCTGTTTAGAAATTTTTGTGCTACCATGTGAATTGTTAATGCCTTCACAGGGCATGCAGTGAATGCATAAATTACTTTGAATAGTATGGGAGTTGAAATACGAATTCATCCAGACCAGGATTCTAAGTATTCTGTAGGGTGTATGTGTGTGTTTATTAAGTTTATTTTTTTATCACTATTTTTGTAATTTTCACTGTGTTTTTCCCGTCCTTATTAAATTCATTCCTAGATGTTTTATTTTATATAGATATTCAGAGTGGGACATATTCGTGCATTTTTCTCAGCATTACTGTTATTGGCATTTGGAATGTCTACAGATTTTTTTGCATACTGAGTTTTATATCCTGCAATTTTATTTGAAATTTTCAATTCCAGTCTTTTGGTAGAATTTAAATTTTTTTCTATATATAGAAGCATAACATCTGCAACGGATAATTTGACTTCCTTCTTATCTTTACATATGCATTTACCTTTTATTTCCTTTCTTTTTCTTACTCGTTCTATGGTTTTTAGTATTATGTTGACTAAGCTTGATACATCCTTGTCTTGTTCTATGTACCAGATGCAAAGCTTGGATTTTACATTCCGCATTGAATAATGTTGGTTTCATACAGCCTCTAATATGTTGAAGTGTATTTCTTTTATACTTATGTCCTTTGGAATTTATATTGTGAAGATACGCTAACTTACATGAGACGATTGTAGGCCATGTGGGGCTGCGCTATTAGACAGGCATAAGAACTGGTAAGGCTGAATGAACACAAACCCCAGGAATCTGAGATCTGAGAATAGCTGGAGTGCAGCCATTCTCTACCTGTTTCTGTGCCTGCTCTGGAACATGTAACCATGACACCTCACTGATAAGGCCATAGGCACTCAGTCACCTATCCTAACACCTGGAGTTCTTTTCCATGCTAATGAGATATCTAGATAGCGTTCATCTTTTAGCCAATGGGCTGCCTTTCCTGGGTATTCCTTCCCTCAAAATGTATACAATCCCTAGTTCACCCGGAATAAAGTGTATGCGTTAACATCCACCACCAAATAAAGCAATATGAACAAATGAGGATCATCTCAGAGAGCTGTTTCATTAAGGATTACCGTGGGGAAGGCTTTTGATTCAAGAGAGGAGCCTAAAACTCCCGAGGAAGGTTTTCTTTCTTCCAGCCCCTCTAGTGCCTCCAGTCCCTCCATTGTTCGACCCTTTCTCCCAATGAGATCAGATCCAGTTCGACCAGAGCTTCACTTTCCTCTTCCTGAATAGTACGTAGACCCCCTAAGAGGAAACATAGTCATGGACTCCTGTTCCTGACTCCCTCTCGCTGTGGAGCACCAGTGGGCCTGAGTACCCAGAGAGGAGACCAGGAACCACTGTGAACTCCCCACTTCCTGCCTTGCCCTGCTTCCTTCAAGCAGCACCTAAGGCATCCTCAGCAGAGAGGCAGGACACAGTGTATGACAGATGTTTTCTCGTCTATGGAGATTATCATGTAGATTTGGGGCGTGGTTATGCCTTACACACAATATATTGTATTTACCACAATCCGTTGATTTGTGTATTTTGAAACATCCTTAGAGAAACACTCCTCCTCATGACTGAGTGGACAAGCCCCTTGATCTGCTATTGGAATCTATTTGCTACTGTTCTGTTGAGTGTTTTCCTCTCTGTGTTGATATGAGGTGTTTGTTTGTTTGCTTTTTTTAATGGTATTTTTTTCTTGCTATTGCCTTTACATCCTTATCTGAAGTCAGAGTAGCGATAGTTGCCTCATACAACAAAATTGAAAGTATTACTTCCTTTTATTTTCTTATCATAAATTGAGAACAAATAATACTAGCTCATCCTTAAAAGATTGGTAGAACTCAAAAGTGAAGATTTCTGGTCCAAACTTTCCATGATGGAAGACTTTGTTCTAGGTATCTGTGCTACTAGTGTTCTATTTAGAAAGTCAATATGCCAATGCATTCAAGACTGTAGATTGCTTTTGGTAGAAAAGCCATTTTTACTATATTGATTCTACCAATCATGAGTATTGGTAATCTTTTCATCCTCTGGTATCTTCTCCAATGTCTTAAAGTTTGTATCATATAAAACTTTCATTTGCTTGATTAGAGTTACCCCATGATATTTTAAATTATTTGAGGCTATTATGAAAAGTGACATTTCCCTGATTTCTTTTTCAGTCTATTTGTCATTTGTATATAGGAAGAATATTGATTTTTGTTTGTTAATTTTGTATCCTGCTATTTTGCTGAAAGTTTGTATCTCACTAGCCATTTTTAAACTTATAAAGTGGACATGTGTCCCTCATGAGATTGTCCTGATGCATTTTGGATGATACTTTTACTTGTACTTTTCATTTTATATTGTAAGATCCATAAATGTGGATTCATTCTGGTTCATTGTATCATCAATGGATAATTTCCAACATAAGCTAATGGTTGAAAAATTAGAATTTTAAAGGCTTATTAAGCACTCTCTTTCTCTTAACATCTACATTATTCTTTCATATCTTTCTGCTATTCTTAAAACTCTGGCTTTACCCAATTTACTTTTAGCAACAAAATAACTAATCTAAGAGAAAGCATCCACCAGTGTGGATTTTTTCCTTCTTCCTTCCTTCCTTCCTTCCTTCCTTCCTTCCTTCCTTCCTTCCTTCCTTCCTTCCTGTCTGTCTTTCTTTCTTTCTTTTCTTCTCTTTCTGGTGCTCCTTATTGTTCGTATTCTCCTCCTTTCCACCTCCTCTTCCTCATTCTCCTTCTCTTTCCCTTTTCTCATATATATATATATATATATATATATATATATATATATATATATATATATATATATATGTGTGTGTGTGTGTGTGTGTGTGTGTGTGTGTGTGTGTGTGTATCTGTGTATGTGTGTGTGTGTGTGTGTGTGTGTGTGTGTGTATTGGGAAGGAAAACAATGAAGTGTCTTCTTCTAATAGTCTCCCTTCAACATTTTGTCTGCTTTAATTTTACTTTTTTGATTTTTTTGATACTTTATTTACATTTCAAATGCTTTCCCCTTTCCAGGTCTCCCCTTTGCAAACCCCCTATCCAATCACCCCTCCCCTTCCACTATGAGGGTATTCTCCCACCCACCCACCCACTCCCATCTTCCCTCCCTGGCATTCCCCTACACTGAGATATCTAACACACTCAGGCCCAAGGGCCTCTCCTCCCACTGATGGCCAACAAGACCCTTCTCTGCCACATATGTGGCCAGCATCATGGGTCCTTCCATGTGTATTCTTTGGTTGGTGGTCCAGTGTCTGGGAGCACTGGGGCTCTGGGCAGTTGACACTGTTGCTCCCTCCATGGGGCTGCAAATTCCCTCAGCTCCTTCAGTCCCTTCTTCAACTCCCCTCTCTGGGACCCCATGCTCAGTCAGGTTGCTGTGAATTGAATCTTGGGTATATCTATTTATCAGTGAGTACATGCCTTGTTTGTTCTTTTGTGACTGTGTTACCTCACTCAGGATGATATTTTCAAGTTCCATTCATTTGCCTGCAAATTTCATGAAGTTACTGTTTTTAATAGCTGAGTAGTATTCCATTTTGTAAATGCACCACATTTTCTATATCCATTCCTCTGTTGGGGACATCTGGGTTGTTTATAGCTTCTGGCTATTATAAATATGGCTGCTATGAACATAGTGGAGCATGTGTCTTTATTACATGTTGGAGTATCTTCTGGGTATATGCCCAGGAGTGGAATAGCTGGATCCTCAGGTAGTTATTATGTTTATTTTTCTCAGGGTCCACCAAACTGATTTCTAGAGAGGTTGTATCAGTTTGCAATCCCACCAACATTGGAGGAGTGTTCCTCTTTCTCCACATCCTCACCAGCATCTGCTGTCACCTGAGTTTTTGATCTTAGCCATTCTGATTGGTGTGAGGTGGAATCTCAGACTTGTTTTGATTTGCATTTCCCTGATGACTAAGGATGTTGAACATTTTTGGGGGGTGCTTCTTAGCCCTTTGAGTTTCCTCAGTTGAGAATTCTCTGTTTAGCTCTGTTCCCCATTTTTTGATATGATTATTTGGTTCTCTGGAGTTTAATTTCCTGAGTTCTTTGTATATATTGGATATTAGCCCTCTATCAGACATAGGATTGGTAAAGATCTTTTCCGAATCTGTTGGTTGCCTTTTTGTCCTATTGACTGTGTCCTTTGCCTTACAGAAGATTTGCAACTTCATGAGGTCCCATTTGTCGATTCTTGATCTTAGAGCATAAGCCATTGGTGTTCTGTTCAGGAACTTTTCTTCTGTGCCCATGTGTTTGAGAATTTTCCCTACTTTCTCTTCTCTTAGATTCAGTGTATCTGGTTTTATGTGGAGGTCATTGATCCACTTGGACTTGAGCTTTGTACAGGGAGATAGGAATGGATCAATATGCATTCTTCTACATGTTGACCACCAGTTGAACCAACACCATTTGTTGAAAATGCTGTCTTTTTTCCACTGGATGGTTTTAGCTCCTTTGTCAAAGATCAAGTGACCTTAGGTGTGCGGGTTCATTTCTCAGTCTTCAGTTCTATTCCATTGAGCTACCTGCCTGTCACTGTACCAATACCATGCAGTTTTTATCACTCCTTCTCTGTAGTACAGTTTGAGGTCAGGGATGCTGATTCCCCCAAAAGTTTTTTTATTGTTGAGAATAATTTTCGCTATCCTGGGTTATTTTTATTCCAAATGAATTTGAGAATTGCTCTTTCTAAGTCTATGAAGAATTGAGTTGGAATTTTGATGGGAATTGCATTGAATCTGTAGATTGCTTTTGGCAGGATGGACATTTTTACTATATTAATCCTGCCAATCCATGAGCATGGGAGATCTTTCCATCTTCTGAGTCTTCTTAGATTTCTTTCTTCAAAGACTTGAAGTTCTTGTCATACAGATCTTTAACTTGTTTGATTAGAGTCACACCAAGATACTTTATATTGTTTGTGACAATTGTGAAGGGTGTCATTTCCCTAATTTCTTTCTCAGCCTGTTTATCCTTCAAGTATAAGAAGGCTACATTTTTGTTTGAGTTAATTTTGTATCCGGCCACTTTGCTGAAGTTGTTTATCAGCTGCAGGAGTTCTCTGGTGGAGTTTTTCGGGTCGCTTAAGTATACGATCATATCATCTGCAAATAGTGATAATTTGATTTCTTCCTTTCCAATTTGTATCCCTTTGACCTCCTTTTGTTGTCTAATTCCTCTAGCTAGAACTTCAAAGGGAGAGAGAGGGCAACCTTGTCTAGTCCCTGATTTTGGTGGAATTGCTTCAAGTTTCTCTCTATTTAGTTTGATGTTGGCTACTGATTTGCTGTATATTGCTTTTACTATTTTTAGATATGGGCCTTGAATTCCTGATCTTTCCAAGACTTTTAACATGAAGGGATGTTGAAGTCTGTTAAATGCTTTTTCAGCATCTAATGAAATGACTAAGTGGTTTTTTTCTTTGAGTTTGTTTATGTAGTGTAATACATTGATGGATTTCTGGGTATTGAATCATCCCTGCATCCCTGGGATGAAGCCTACTTGAGATTGTGGTGAATGATCATTTTGATGTGTTCTTGGATTTGGTTTGCAAGAATTTTATTGAGTATTTTTGCATCGATTTTCAAGAGGGAAATTGGTCTGAAGTTTTCTTTCTTTGTTGGGTCTTTGTGAGGTTTTTGTATCAGTGTAACTGTGGTCTCATAGAATCAATTGGGTAGTGTTTCTTCTCTTTCTATTTTGTGGAATAGTTTGAAGAGTATTGGTATTAGGTCTTATTTTTTTATTTTAAGAAAGGGTTGCACTTTGTAGCCATGTCTGGCCTGGAATTCACTACATAAATCATGTGGGCCTCAGACTCACAGAGATCTATCTGACTGCTTCTGATTCACAAGTACTAGGATTAAAGTTATGCACTATCCACTCCCTTCTGTTTTTGAAAGACTCTCTATGAACCTGGAATTTTCTGATTTTCTAGTTGAGCTGTTAATTAGCTTCCAAAGATCTTCCTGTCTTTGTCTGTTCAGTAGTGATATTACAGGCACTCAGCACTCTTTCCAGCTTTTTTAAAACATGGAGCTCATTTACGTCAGCTCCTCAAGCTTGCAAGTTTGCTGCATGAGCTACGCCCCAAGCCTATCTTTCTATCCTCTTTCACATTAGTTTTTATATTATGGTACGTGAGACATGGTTGGGAAGAAGTTAGAGATATGAGCCTGCTCTGGGGAACAAGAGCTGTATCTTGGCAGTTGTGTCTCCTGATATAAAATGTTCCTTTGTGTTCAAATACCCACAGAGTTGAAGTTAGGTTCCTTCCTCTATAGTAAAAAGGGGAGTATCTAGGCTCTTCCCCAATTGCCAAATATGCTTAGTAAGGGAGTATCTACAGTCTTCAAAAAACTTGGCTCTATTAGAACATTGATTTTTGTCTTTGACATCCTTGTTGTGGGAATTCAAGAGAGCTATGAGAAAATTCAGAAAGGAAAAAGAATACATGTCGTGTTGAATATGCCACAGACATCATGAGTGTTTATTTCATACTTCATTAAAATCCAGAGTACAGAGTCAGTGAACTACTACATGTTTTTAGGGTCAAACTGTTCTGTGTCTTTCTGGAGCATACCCTGCTTTGTTTTTGTTAAATAAACTAGTTAAATTATTTCTTTCCTAAAACTGAATTCATTTAGTCCAGAAGTCTTGAACCAGGGAGAAACCTTTACTTGATAACAAAATATCGATTTAGACTTCATCCTAATCAATTCCTTTTACTGTCTTACAGCATCATAGATGGGTAATTAGTAAATAATAATAATGCATCTATTACACTTCTAGAGTCTGGGAAGTTTGAGATCAGGGCATAGGCAGATTGTCTAGTGGAGGACCCTTCCCACTTCTAAAATTGCTTCATGATCATGACCTGAGCTGAAGTGACAAAAGGAAGCTGAGGTAAGCTACCGAATGAGCATTGTACCGTAAATTCATTGACCTCAATCTTTGTAGATCATATACTTTGATGATATTAGTGGTTTTAAATATGAACATGGTGGCAATATTCAAAATAGATTCTTCCTTGATAAAGCAATAAAATTGTTGATGTTAATAAATCTAAACTAGTGGGTGTTCTTATCCTGAGAGCTGATGATCCTAAATATTCATGAAGATTATTCTTCTGCTAACAACAGAATACAGCATCTGTCCTAGAGAAAGAGCTTGTGTCATTGTTTTAATTTAGAATTTAAGTGGTCAAATATTTAAAATATAAAATATCATGGAAAGATGAAAATAAAAAAAAACCCATAAATAGATAAACCTGTAAAAGTAAGACTATCTAAACTTATATGTTTAGCAGACACATTAAATACCCCCTTCAAGTATAAGAAACAATCAGTATATGCTCTGGGGCAGGCTGCTTTTCTTGACCTACCCTGTTAGTATATTCCCCCTGTTAGACTATGCTGCTGGGGGTACTTTCACTCTTGGACCAGACAAGGATCCAGAGAGCTTAGTTGCCTCTGCCCCATGAATACACAGTGATTCTGTGCTGCAGTGTTGCAGCCTGTGAGGAATGCATAATTGATAATTAGCAACTTGTTTTGCAAATGTTTTATTCTATAATCACACATTCTCAGTAGAAATCTGCTAATTTTTCTTTCATGATATTTTTACCTTTTCCCTTGTATTATTTAGGATAATGTTGTTGTTGTTTGGTTTTTGGTTTGCTTGTTTTGTTTTTGTTAGACTTTAATAAATATGCCAAATATGACATCAGAAATCCAAAATATATATGCTGTGATTTTTGGAAGAGTTGGCTGATCCTCAAACATCTTTCTTTTAATTTATTCATTTTAAATCTCGATTGCTGTCCCCATCTACCTGTTTTTTTTTTTTTTTTTTTTTAATATCTAATATCCACTTATAAGTGAGTACATACCATTTATGTCCCTTTGGCTCTGGGTTACCTCACTTAGTTCTATACATGCAAAATTCATGATGTCTTTGTTTTTAGTAGCTAAATAGTATTCCATTGTGTAGATGATTTCATTTTCTTTAACTATTTTTCAGTTGAGGAACATCTAGGTTATTTCAAGTTTCTGGCTATTACAAAGAAAGCTGCTATAAACATAGTTTAGCAAGTGTCCCTGTGGTAGGGTAGGGAATCTTTTGGGTATGTGCCCAGGAGTGGTATAGCTGCCTCTTGAGGTAGAACTATTCCCAGTTTTCTGAGAAACCAACAAATTGGTTTCCAAAGTAGTTGTACAAGTTGGCATTCTCATCAGAAGTGCAGGATGTTCCCTTTGTTCCACATCCATCCCAGCATGTGCTATCATCTGAGTTTTGATCTTAAGCATTCTGATGGATATAAGATGAAATCTCTGGGTCATTTTGATTTGCACTTCCTTGATGACTAAGAACATTGAACATTTCTTAAAGAGCTTCTCAGTCAGTCAAAATTCCTCTGTTGAGAATTCTCTGTTTAGCTCTGTACCTCCATTTTAATTAATTTTTTTTAGGTGGTTGATATCTAACTTTTAACTTCTTTCTATATTTTAGATATTAGCCCTCTGTCAGATGTAGCTATGATGAAGACCCTTTCCCAATCTGTAGGCTGTCATTTAGTTCTATTGATTGTGTCCTTTGTCTTACAGAAACTTTTCAGTTTTATGAGGTCCCATTTATGATCTGTGGATCTTAGAGCCTGAGCCATTGGTGTTATGTTCAGGAAGTTGTCTTCTATATCAGTGAGTTCAAGGATATTTCCCACTTTCTGGTCTATTAGGTTTAGTGTGTCTGGTTTTACATTGAGGTCCTTGATCCACTTGAACTTGAGTTTTCTGAAGGGTGAGAGATAGGGATCTACTTGCATTCTGCTACATTCTGACATCTAGTTAGATCCCCATCATTTGTTGGAGATGCTTTCTTTTCTCTATTGTGTGGTTTTAGCTTATTTGTCAAAAATCCAGTGTCTCTAGATATGTGGGTTTATTTCTGGGTCTTTGATTCAATTCCATTCATCAACTTGTCTGTTCCTATACCAATACCATGCAGTTTTTATTACTATTGCTCTGTAGTATAGCTTGAAGTCAGGAATGATGATTCATTCAGGAGTTCTTTTACTGTTCAGAATTGTTTTAACTATCCTGGGTTCCTGGGGGTTTTTTTGTTTATTCATATGAGTTAATTTTGTATCCAACTGCATATGGTAGAGTTTGGCATGAGGAAAGGTAAGGGGGTGATGATATAATTGTATTATAATCTTAAAATTAAAGAAAATTATTTTAAAAGCTAAAACTATGCAATATATTCTTTTATTTTCATTGTATCTTGAAATTCATGCATGACTTTTTGTTGCTGTGATAAAATACTATGACCAAAAACCAACTTAAGAAAAAATGTTTAGTTTGGCTTATGGTTCCTGACAGATAGAGTCCATGAAATCAGGGAAGGGGCATGGGATGATAGCAGGAACTGGAGGCTGATTGATAATATTTTTTTCTCAATACACAGAAGGCAGGCTGATATGATTGCTAATCAATGGAACATAGCATATTCTACTCTGGGCTGTGCCATTCCTGAGAAGATGATCCTGGGTTAGATAAGGAAAATAGCTGAGCAGAAGTACAAAGCAACCCAGTAAGCAGTGCTTCTCCATGGTCTGTGTTTTAACTCCTGCCTTCAGACTTCTGTCTTGAGTTCTTGTCTAATCTTCCTCAGTGATGGGTTGTAAGTTGGGAGTTGTAAAATGAAATAAACACCTTCTTCAATGAAGATGGTTTGGGCCAATGTTTTCTCACAGCAAACTGGAACATACCTTCAGTAACACCATGGATAAATAGTCTTATAAAACTAAAAACAAGATAGAACTTTAGAAATGTTAAGTAGCAAAGAATCATTAAGGCAGCTTCTGGGTTTGAAAACATGGTTGCGCTATTAGAATACAATTCCATGGAAAGCAAACATGGTTCCTCCTAAAGTAGACCAGTTAGGTCTCTTAAATAACTTAAGAGAAGATATCCTTCTAAGTGCTATCACTAGAGTCTGGGGGGGGGGGGGGTTCTGCATCCAACATAAAAGCATTGAATGTGTCTTTAGACTAAGAATGATGGATCTCATTCATTTGTGTTGTAATTTGGTTTCCAGAAGCAATGATATGGTAAGCCATTAACAGTTAATAGAAAACTAGAGAGAAAGTATTTTTAAGCATTTCATGAACATAGTCCAAAGGAAGGAGGTAAAGAACTGGAAGTCGTTGATAGTTAACCACAAGGG
Organism: Uromys caudimaculatus; assembly: GCA_028551405.1. NCBI lineage: Eukaryota > Metazoa > Chordata > Mammalia > Rodentia > Muridae > Uromys > Uromys caudimaculatus. The sequence continues at coordinate 73,220,765 of CM052705.1, read as the reverse complement.
AAATCTATTTTCTTGTGGAGAATAGAGGGTTTATCAAGCTTCTCCATAAACAGGGTGATATATCACTCAAGACAATCTAATTCTCCCAAGAGCACTTGAAGTGATTTGTTTAGAAGTTTGGTACTGGTAAGAACTAGGTAGATAATAGACATGTGTATTTCCATTAGGAAATAAGCACATTGGCATTCTGGATCCAATGAGTCTGCATCCTATTGATTGCTCTATAGTGCCTAAATAATTATTATCTTCAATTGTTCTCATAAATGGGAGCTGGGTGAAGTACAAAATGTATAATTATGTGAATTTTGTGATAGCTAAAAGAAATGTGGTTAAAATTAGCTAAAGAAAGGTATTCTTTATCTGTAGGTGTACTATCTGGTTTTGTCTTAACTTGACAAGAGCTAGAGTCATCAGAAAGGAAGGAGCCTCAGTTGAGGAAATACCTCTATGATCCAGCTGTAAGGCATTTTTCATTAGTTATTAATGGGGGAGGGCCGAGTCCATTGTGGGTGGTGTCATCCTTGGAGTGATTGTCCTGGGTTCTATAAGAAAGTAGTCTGATTAAGAAGAAGGAAGACCAAAATGTGAATGCTTCAGTCCTTCTTAGAAGGGGGAACAAAATACTCATGGAAGGTAGAAAGTGGGGGGGCTTGAGAGCAAGAGAGGAGGGGGAGGGAGAAAAAGGAGGACAGGATCAAGTATGAGAGGAGACAGGGATGATATACAAAGGGTCAGGAATCTGAACCAAAGTGTGTAGCAATGGGAGATGGGGAACTGGGGGTAGCCACCAGCAAGTCCTAGATGCCAGGAAAGCAAGGGGCTCCCAAGACCATACAGGGATGAGTTTAGCTGAAATGCCCAACAAAGAGGAGGGAGAACCTGTACAGACCATATCCAGAGGCTAGGCAAGGCCCCTGGTTGGGGGATGGGGCCAACCACTCATCTCCAAATTTTTAACGGAGAAGGGCTCCTGTCTAAAGAAAATACAGGGACAAGGTGTGGAGCAGAGACTGAAGGAAAGGCCATTCAGAGACTGCCCCACCTGGAGATCCATTCCATATACAGACACCAAACCCAGACACTATTGGAGATGCCAAGAAATGCTTGCTGACAGGAGCCTATTTAGCTGTCTACTAAGAGGCTTTGCCAGAGCTTGATAAATACAGTGGCCGATGCTTGCAGCCAACCATTGGACTTAGCAAGGGGTCCCTAATGGAGGAATTAGAGAAAGGACTGAAGGAGCTGAAGGAGTTTGCAACCCTATAGGAAGAACAACAATATCAACCAACCAGATCCACCAGAGCTCCCAGGGACTAAACCACCAACCAAAGAGTACATGGCTCCAGCTACATATGTAGCAGAGGATGGCATTGTCTGGCATTAATAGGAGGAGAAGTCCTTGGTCCTGTGAAGGCTCTATTCCCCAGTGTAGAGTAATGCCAGGGTGGTGAGGTGGGAGTGGGTGGTTAGGAGGGGGAGCATCCTCTTAGAAGCAGGGGGAGCGGTATGGTAAAAGGGGGTTCCAGAGGGGAAACTGTGAAAGGGGATAACATTTGAAATGAAAATACATAAAATATCCAAATTATTTTTTTTTAAAAGCAGTCTGAGCAAGACAGAGGTAGCAAGGCAATACACAGCACCCCTCCATGGCCTTAGCATCAGCTCCTGCCTCTAGATTCCAGTCCTATTTGAGTTCCTATCCTGACTTCCTTTGGTGATGTAAAGGAATGTGGAAGTTTAAGTCTAATAAAGTCTTTCCTCCCCAACTTGCTTTTTGGCCAAGATGTTGTGCTGCAGCAATAGAAATCCTATCTGAATCACCATGATTTTGCAATCTTGCTCTAATATAAATCATTGGAAAATTTGCTTATTGGAATATATAATCGTGTATCATATTATTGGGTAACAAATGAGTTATCAAGCACATGATGAATAGAAAGAAATACTTTGGGGTATAATTAACATTTTAATGCATTGTTTTGTGTGATAAAACTCAGAAGAAGTACAAGATTTTTTCTAAAACAGTAACAGTCAGACACAAGAAACATTCCTAAAAATGACTCTGCCACTCAATTTATACAATGACTCTTCAGATTCCACTCTGGAAAATACTTTCCACTTGGAAATATTGCTGATTATAATTAAGTCTGGAAAGCCTCAGATCCTGTAGGATTCTTTTGGGTAAGAAATCTCAGGGATAATTTCAAGAGCCTTTTTTAATAAGATAGAATTATATTGCTGATTAGTTTGTTTTTGCCAAAGTTATAGTTTTATAATTTTTCATTTGCAGACATTTCTGCTTCATCAGGCCGATATTTCAGCTTGCTCAATACTCAGCCCCCAAAGGCCCATAGCTACCTTTGTGTATTCTGGTTATTAGACATTAGTAATGTGTTGAATTTATTCCATATGAGCACACATTTATTGAAAATTTCTTTTTTGTTATTTTTGTCATAATTTCAATAAAAAGACTTTCATCACATCAAGGGTTGATAAAAATAGTTTTCTGATCAGGGTTATGTTAATCTCACTAAATGAAAGTAAAGACCAAATTCTTTGGTCAAATTAAGAAAGCTTATTTTCTGTCAAACAGGGCTATCTTTCTAAAGCAGGGTTTGAAAAAATAGCATTGAACATAGGAAAAAGTTTTGGGGGCTTATATTGTCCCCAACATTGCAAGGCTAGGGATTTCCCAAGGGATATTGGTTATGTAGGAACTTGACAAAACATTTCAAAATTATTTGGCAGGACATCTTACATTATCAGGGTACATTCAAGTTTGAATTCCCATAGGATGGGGAGAATGTCAAATTTCAGAAACAGATTAAAGCATAGTCAATGGAAATTTTGCAGCAAACAGAAATGAACTTGTTATGACCTTAAAACAAAATGGCTTCCATCCTTATGATGGAGTCATGCTGGTCCCTCGGTTTCTTTTTTTAAGAGTTATGAAGATGTTAGATCACTTTTATGAGTGTGTTAGCCAATTACAGTGAAGGCTGATTTCAGTGAATCCAAGAGGTAACAGAAAAGGTTAAGCACTGAATTTCCTGAATGTTCAAAGTAATGAATTACATTTTCTGAAATCTACCAGGGACTCTAAAAAGGTTTGGCAATTACATGTTAATTTGTTTTCTATTCTTTCCATCTTTACTGCTAATTCCTCTCAAGGAGTAAGCTACATTCAACAAGAGTACTCACCTCAAACTACCTCAAATTTCAATAGGGTTTGGAGTTACCCCACAGACAAAGAAGTGTCTATCATTGCTCCTGGATTGTAGTGTTCTCTGAAAGCTTCACAGCAGAGAGGGAAAATCAATCTATAAAGAGAGAAGAATGAAATTTGACTCAGCCCAATTTTATTGTGACTGGTGCTAGACCAAGACTTTCAGAGTCTGGCCAAGATCATTTCCTTTAGCCATATTTATATACAGCACAATCTTGGAATAAAAGTATTCAGATACCAATCAACTCAGTCCTAAGTGCACAACAATTTATGACATGTTTAAATTGAGAGTTTTTACAAGGTGCATCTGGCTTCTTTCACAAGAATGGTTATTGTTGAGTCAGAGCCCAAGATTTAGGTCTAGGGAGCTTGACTGAAGAAAACATAACCTCTGTAAGTGTTAGGATTGAACTGACCTAAACAAAACATAAAGTCACTTAGGCTGTTAAAAAGCACAAGTGACATCACTCATGGGTTTATAGTCTAAACACAGTGCTCAAGCTTTAGGGAAAAGGGTCTGGGATAAGTAAAAACATAATTTCTGGGAGATAAGGAAGAACATGTCTCATCAGACAGCAAAGATCACCAGATTTTAAGGCTATATCATCCCTGGCATTCCAGGAATGTACCACATTCCATTGAAGAGGTAAACTGTGTTTAACCTTCCTGGCTTCTCCAGTGCTTGTCTGTACGCACAAGTTCTTTTGTGCCCTCTACATTGGATGTCCCTTAGTCCCATCAATTTGGCAACCATGATAAACACATGAACACACACACACACACACACACACACACACACACACACACACACACATACACACACACATACACACACATACACACACATACACACACGCACACATACACACACACACACTATTCTTATTGTTTTTATATAGAAGTGCATGATATGAGCAGAGATCCTGGAGGCTTCACAGAGTCCTCATAGAGAAGAAAATGTTTAAGAAGTCTTTTGAAATACATAAAAAAATGTAGTAAAGAGATGACTAGATAAAATTTAGTTAAGGATCTCTAGGGGAGAATGGAAGAGAGAGGAGAGACAAAAATTCTGGGAAAAAAAAAAACCCTCAGATCTGGAAGTCTGAAGGTATTTGAAAAATGTAGAACACAATTCACAGTTTGAAGTGAGAGAAAGGCTCAAGAAAACAAAGATTATTTAACAGATTTTGTTGTCTGGGCCAATAACTTGGGTTTTTTAATCTTTCAGGAGATGAGCAAGTACTACAGGGTACTGAATAGTCAATTTGTGTGCTTAGAAATGCTGTTGCCTAGTCATGTGAAGAATGAGTTATGGAAAAGCATGGATGGACCAAAAAGATGTAATCAAAGGATGTTTAGCTCAGGGTTTAGTTCCATGCAGAACACAGAATGCTTTCTTTGCTACGTTAGTTAGGAACTGAGGAGGTCAGCTCAGGAACTTTGGAAAATTCCATCAGACCCTTGAGCATGTAGGCACCCCTCCACTCCTGGAAAAAACAGGTTAGAGAGCAATATACTGGACAGGAGAGGCTGATTAAGACTCTACTACCTCATTCCCTAAAGACCAATTAGTTTAAAAGTCACAGTGTTCTGCCAATCACGTTTTGCCTAATGGCTGCTGCTCTAAAAACTGTATAAAAGCTCGATGAACGGGTTGTGCATGGTCGTTCCCTCCCTCCTTTGTGTGCAGGGTGACCCCAGCATGCTGGAACAATAAATTCCTCTTGCTTTTTGCATCAATCCTTAACTCCATAGTGTTCACTCGGGGATCCTCCAGTAAGCTAAGGCTCCCCAGAGTCTTACATTTGGTGCAATGGCTGGTAATTCACTCTCCCTGGGGACACACTGGAAAACAGCAGATTGGAGGAATGGCTTGAGCAGGTACGGTTGTCTGTCTCACTGTTTGTCAGAGTCTAAGTCTATAAGCCTGTTTGAACTTTCTGTTTGCTTGCAAGCTTCAAAGGGCTCGGAGAGCCCACAGTGTTTGGGGCAGTAAAGGCAGGCAGACATGCCTTAACATTGGGACCGCAAGGGGGCCTGGAGGATGCTCCCCCTCCCCCCAAGAAGGTCGAGCTGTCTGTGTGTTGATTGCTTTCCTCTGTGTTTGTTGGTATCTTGTTCTGTGTTCTTGGGCTTAAACTGATGACTTTTTTTTTTTTTTTGACATTGGACATCCTAGTTAACCAGTGGAGGGTAGTTAGGTAAATAGCAGAAAACTTGTCAGTACCACCCAGACCAAGTGCCTTATATAGTTACCTGGAAGAATCTAGTGGAGGTCCCCCTTACCCCTCATAGATAAAAGCCTTTCTTTCTCCAAGACCCGCCACAGGTTCTGACCATCAGGAAGAAGGAAGTGCAGGAGGAGAGATCCAGATCTGAGAAGAAGTTGTCCCTCCAAGATTCTTCAACAGCAGACCTGTTACTCCAAGACCCTCCTCCTCCATATCCTCCTACTTACCCCCTCAGACATGGGGCACCATTGACTGATCAGGCTGTCGTCAAAAGTGGGCTTTCCCTGACTAGACCTGACTGGGACTTAAATATGGCAAAAGGTAAGGGACAGCTGAAGGTCCACCATCAGACTCCATTGGCAGGTCTCAAGGGGGCCGAATGACGACCCACAAATCTGACCAAGGTACTTGAGATTAAGCAGGGATGAGTCACCTGCAGCCTTTCTAGAGGTATTCCGCCAGTGTACACCCTATGACCCCAGGAACAAGGAGAACAAAGCTACTATGACAATGGCTTTTATAGATCAGGCTAGTAGAGATATCAGGAAAAAGCATCAGAGGCTAGAAAGACAGGATAAACTATTGAGGGATTTAGTGCAGATTGCTGAGAAAGTCTACCATAACAGAGAGACAGCGGAGGAGAAGGAGCAGAGAAAGAGAAAGGAAGAAAAATGACAGGGAGGAATCTACAGAGAGTCCTGGCTACAGCAGAGAAGAGAGACAGAAAAGGACCAGCGCACATACTGCAAGGAGAGAGGCCACTGGGCCTGCTAACAAACAGAAGCCAGGAGCAGGAAATCCTAGGCCTTGAGAAAAGCGCCCCTAAGTGGCAAAGATGTTAGCCCTGGATGAAGACAGTGATTAGGGGAGACAGGGTTTGGAACCCCTCCCTGAACTCAGGGTAACTCTGAGAGTGGAGGGGAAACCCACTCAATTCTTGGTGGACACACTGGCTCAACACTCATTGCTCCAAACCGATGGCCCTGTTTCCTCTCGCCCTACGCCCACACACATATAATTAAATCTTGCTATACTTGTCTTTCTGTGTCTGGCTTCACTTAGCACCATATAATCTATGTCATCATGATTGGCAAATTTTACTTTTAAAAGATAATTTTAATCTAAATATCTTTTCTTCATTTCTCTACCCTCTTTCTAACCCTCCACCCCCCATTTGTACCTCCACTAACCCCTTTCAGACTCAGGGTCCCTCTGCCTAGGGTTATTGCTGTCACAGAAGTATCTAAATACCACCTCTTCAATCCACTTAGTGTTTACATTGTTCTTAAAAAACCCAACAGTACTCCATATATAACCTTATCTGTTCCTCTGTTGGAGGACACCTTGGGACATCTCACATCTTGTTTATTATGAAAAATCCTATGGTTTTTATGGGAATGGAGATCCTACTGTCAGATACGGAGTCCTTCCTTCTGGATGCATTACCTGTGGAGGAAATACTACACAGTCACCTATAATAGCCATTCTAAGTGACATTTTCACCAACTGTGCACAAGAATCCGTTTTCACTGCATTCTTTAAGACATTTTCGTCCAGCTTTTGGAAAATAGCTGTGATAGCAGACGGGAGATGTTTATTTGGTGTGAATTAGGTTTGCATTCAACTAGATGCTAAATAACATTGACCAGTCTTTCAACGGCATTAATGTGCTCAGTTTGAAAACATCTAATCAAGTTCTTTACAAAGAGTAAAATCAGGTATTTGGTCCTTTTTTTTTTTTTTTTGGTATATTTTCCTTATTTAATTTAGATATTATCGATGTGTGATTTAAATGTGGTCTCCCGTTGTAAGGTGACTTTTCATTTTATTAATTGTTTCCATTACTGTGCATAAACTTTTTAGTTTGATGCAGAACCATTGTGCATCTTGGCTTTTAATGTCATGTCACAAAATCATGACTGCCAATATCGATGTTGGTATTGTTCCCTTTTTCCTTTTCATCAGTAGAAAAAAAATGTAGTTCAGGTCTTCAGTTTTATGTAGTTTTTCTGTTTTGTTTTGTTTGTTTTTTGCTTTTCTGTAAGCCATGGGATCTCAGTTTAGCTCAGGTTTGCCTTAGTTTTGTGATCCTCCTGCCTCAGTCTTCTTTTGCTGAGATTACAGATGTGAGCCATCGCCTACAGCTGTTTTCTCTCTTAAATCCATTCAAGTGATTTATTCATATGTTGCATACATTTTCATTCTCTGTAGATATCTAAGTGTCCCTCACTCCATCTCCATACGTTTTCTTTCCCCCATCATGTGTTACTAATGTCTTTTTCAGCAATGTAATGATAGTGAATATGTGAGTTTCTTTCCCAGTTTTATTCTTCTTTGGTCTCCGTGCCTATCCTTACTGCAGCAGGTTGCGCTTTTGGATACGAACATTTTGTAGTATGTTATCTGATGCCTGTGTTTAATTCTTCTTGATCAAATTTACTTTGGTTATTCAAGGTGATTTATGGCTCCACATAAATGCTAATTTTTGCCATTTCTGTGAAAACTCATATTGTTTATAATTTTAATAGAGAGTGAATGAGTCTTCAGAGTGTGTTTTGATAATATTAAGTCTTCTGAGGCCCCCAAATGGAATATTGGATATGTTCCATTTATCTGGATGTTGTTCAAACTCCTACCTTAATCTCAGTGATTATGGTTATTATTAATCAGATATTTTTGTGTTCAAATACTTGAGAAAAGAAATATTAAAAGAGGAGAGAATTTGGGGGAGCCAAGCTGTTTTGATTTTGTTATAAGGAAGATTCAAAGATGAGAGACAGGCTTCAGTTTTGAAATTTTTAAAGATTTTCCAGTTCAGACTAATAACCATTGTCCTAATTAACTAATTGAGTTATCTTGGACCCACTAAATTTTATTTAAAAAAATGATAGAACCAGCAGGAAAAAAAGCTATAACTTACTAAATTAAATTAGTCTCAGCAACTCTGGGCAGAGAGGTAAAGCAATTTGGAAATAATTTTCACCTTGAATCACTTTTAAACAAATTTGTATATTTCTTAAATTATGACTGCTTAATAATGAAACAATTTTATCCTATGAACTCTGCCCATTGAGCAAAACCTAAAGAAAGAGTGAGTTTCATGCATCAACAGCTCCTTAAAATTTCTTTTTGATCTACATAAATAGGAATTTATGAGTAACTGAAGGCCTATTGTTCTATTGCACTTAAAGCTAAAAGAAAAATAGATGCATGAAGAGAAATTTTATCTCTAAGTTGAAGGTCCTTACTTTCCAAAGTCACTGAAGTAAATGGGAAAAAGATACAGTCAACATTAAATTATCCAGAACTTCTAGGAAAGAGATGGATGAAATCCATATTAATTTTCAGTTTGGGAATCGTTTTCACCTGGTTATCAGCAACAGAAATTATCCTGACACTTTTTTCCAATATATTTAGTGCCCTCTCGTTGTTTATTTATTTTTTTGGTAGGATTAGTGACCAAAGTATGGTAAGATACCTAGGTAAACATAATAAATGAAGTAAACAAAAAATAGCCTACCTACATTCCTCTTATAGCAACCCAGTGAAGCAAAACCAAGTAAAATATTTGAAGATAAGGAGGAAATAATGAATTCCATGTTATATTCAAGAATATCGTCCCATATATTTTGATTTTATTAATAGAAGAGATAGTCTATAGCTCAGGCCTAGGACACTAGCCTATTATGCAAGAAGTCCTGGGTTTAATACTGAGCCCTCTGCTCCCCTATGCCAACATACTTTTAAAATGAGCATTCTTTCTTTTGCTATTATTAAATCTGGGACTGTAGACACATTTATTTACCATTACATAGAATATATTAAAAATAGAATTCAAGTACAATCTAGTATATTTGTATGTCTATGTCTACATATGTTATTTTTGTGGGTGTTTGTGTTTACATTTCAGCATTAACTTAAAAAAATAGGAATTTCACTGCACCTGAAGAAGAGAAATAAGTAGAAAGGACCCAAGAAGGGCTTGATGGATTATGTTGTAGAAGATTTGACAGGAGAGAAAAAGGCAATTGCAGGATAAAATCACTACCCTAGGGAGGAGAAAGAAGTAAAGCCATTAAATCCAGACACCTCGTCAGTGGCTAGATTGTGGCTCACTAGTTAAGAAGAGAGAGAAGAAGAATCCAGAAGGAAAGGATAATCGAATTTTAAAATACTTAGTTTGAAAAGACTGGTATAGATCCTTTAAGTGTCTATTGATTTTTACTGGACATAATGAAATGGGAACCCACAGTCTGCACACCAAATTTCTTTTTAACAATAGACAGAAGTGAACATGGTTTATGTCTAAGACAATGACGTATTGTTACTCCAATTTTTCATGATATTGTAGTTTATATATTGTAATTTCCCTTGATTTTAAGCACAAAACTCTAAACCCTATGTTAAGTGTATATTTACCTGCAATCCATTTTTCCTCTTACTGTAATTATCAAATTAGTTTTATAATAAAATCACTTGTAATAACCCAGAAAAATCAGTGTCTATGACACTGACCATTCAGTATTGTACTTAATAATAATAATAATAATAATAATAATAATAATAATAATAATAATAATAAAATTTATTCAAAATTCATTACATTAAATGACTAGTTAAAGTGATTGTTTAAAAATTATCTAGCCTTCCAGTTTCTGTCTGTGGCAGGAGACCTCTGCCTGGGCCACCAGGGCTCCATAGCCAAACAGCACTGGGAGAAAGCTAGCCTCCCAGGACTTTGGACAAGTCTGTGAGAGGGGATAAGATGAGCACCATTACTCAGCCGTACTCCCCTGGAATCCTTGGGACACAGGGACTGAGGAATAGCTGGGGGGGGGGGGGGTAGGAGCCTTCCAGTTTCCATCTGTGGCTGGAGACCTCTGCCTGGGCCACCAGGGTTCCATAGCCAATTAGTGCTGAGAGAAAGCTAGACTCCAAGGAGTGTGGGCAAGCCTGTCTGCTCAGAGGGACCCACCTGGAATCCCCAGAACACAAGGACTGAGGAGTGGTCTTCTGGTTTCTTTTGGTGGCCAGGGAGCGGATCCTGTGACACAGGGCTCCATACTCAAATAGTGCCAGGAGAGAGCTGGTAATCCAGGAGTGCCGACACACCTTCAAGCACAAGCAAGACCACCACTTCTGTTCAAATTCACTGGATCAAGAGGGACCCTGGCAGAGCCATCAGGACACAGGAACCAAGGGACAGCTAGGAACTAGATCCTTCTGGTTTCTGCCTGCATCCCAGAGCTGATCTTGTACCACAGCCCTCCAAACCCAAATTCTTCTCAGAGAGAACTGGTCTTCAAGGAGTATTGACACCTAGGCTTGCAGGAAGGTCAAGCCACAGTCAGAGAGAGTAAGACTAGCTAACACCAGAGATAACCAGATGGCAAAAGGCAAGGGCAAGGACATAAGGAACAGAAACCAAGGCTACTTGGCATCATCAGAATGCAACTCTCCCACCACAGCAAGCCCTGGATACCCCAACACAAGCAAGACTCAGATTTAAAATCACATCTCATGATGATGATAGAAGATTTTAAGAAGGAAATAAATAACACACTTAAAGAAATACAAGAGAACACAGGTAAGCAACTAGAAGTCCTTAAAGAGGAAACACAAAAATCCCTTAAAGAATTACAGGAAAACACAATCAAATGGGCAGAATTACATGAAATACAATCAAACATATGAAGGAAATGAACAAAACCATCCAGGAATAAAAAATAGAAATAGAAACAATAAAGAAATCACAAAGGGAGACAACGCTGGATTTAGAAAACCTAGGAAAGAGATCAGGAGTCATAAATGCAAACATCACCAACAGAATACAAGAGATAGAAGATAGAATCTCAGGTGTGGAAGATACCATAGAAAACATTGACACAACAGTCAAAGAAAACGCAAAATGCAAAAAGCTCCTAACCCAAAACATCCAGGATATCCAGGATACAATGAGAAGACAGAACCTGAGGATAATAGGTATAGAAGAGAGTGAAGATTCCCAACTTAGAGGACAAGTAAATATCTTCAACAAAATTATAGAAGAAAACTAACCTAAAGAAAGAGATGAACATAAATATACAAGAAGCCTACAGAATTACAAATAGATTGGACCAGAAAAGAAATTCCTTCCGTCACATTATAGTCAAAACACAAAATACACAAAATAAGGAAAGAATATTAAAAGCAGTAAGGGAAAAAGGTCAAGTAACATATAAAGGCAGACCTATCAGAATTACACAAGACTTCTCACCAGAAACTATGAAAGCTAGAAGATCCTGGGGAGATCTCATACAAACCCTAAGAGAACACAACTGCCAGCCCAGGCTACTATACCCAGCAAAACTCTCAATTATCATAGATGGTGAAACCAAAATATTCTAGAACAAAACCAAATTTGCACAGTATGTTTCCACAAACCCAGCACTACAAAGAATAATAGATGGAAAACGCCAACTCAAGGAGGGAAACTACAGTCTAGAAAAAGCAAGAAAGTAATCATTCAACAAACTCAAAAGAAGATAGCCACACAAACATAAAAATAACATCGAAAATAACAGGAAGCAACAATCACTATTCCTTAATATCTCTTACCATCAATGGACTCAATTCCCTAATAAAAAGACATAGACTGACAGACTGGATCCATAAAGAGGACCCAGCATTTTGCTGCATCCAGGAAACGCACCTCCATGTTAAAAACAAACACTACCTCAGAGTAAAGGGCTGGAAAACAATTTTCCAGACAAATGGTCCCAAGAAACAGACTGGAATAGCCATTCTAATATCGGATAAAATCAACTTTCAACTGAAAGTCATCAAAAAAGATAAGGAAGGACACTTCATACTCATCAAAGGAAAAAATCTACCAAGATGAACTCTCATCTGTGCCCTGAATGCAAGGACAACCTCATTCATAAAAGAAACTTTACTAAAGCTCAAAGCACACATTGCACCTCACACAATAGTAGTGGGAGACTTCAACACCCCATTCTCATCAATGGACAGATCTTGGAAACACAAACTAAACAGGGACACAGTGAAACTAACAGATGTTATGAACCAAATGGATTTAACAGATAGCTATAGAACATTTCATCCTAAATCAAAAGGATATACTTTCTTCTTAGCACCTCATGGTACCTTCTCCAAAATTGATCATATAATTGGGCACAAAATAAACCTCAACAGATATAAGAAGATTGAAATAATCCCATGCCTTCTATCAGATCACTATGTATTAAGACTGACTTTAATGGCAACAACAACAACAGAATATAAAAAAGCAATACACAGCAAAACAGTGGCCAACATCAATCTAAATAGAGAGAAACTTGAAGGAATCCCACTAAAATCAGGGACTAGACAAGGCTGCCTTCTCTCTCCCTATCTATTCAATATAGTACTTGAAGTTCTAGCTCGAGCAATTAGACAAGAAAAGGAGATACAAATTGGAAAAATCAAAATATCACTATTTGCAGATGATATGATGGTATACTTACATGACCCAAAAAACTCCACCAGAGATCTGCTACAGCTGATAAAGAACTTCAGTAACATGGCTGGATACAAAATTAACTCAAGCAAATCAGTAGCATTCCTATAATTGAAGGATAAACAGGCTGAGAAAGAAATTAGGGAAATGACACCCTTCACAATTGTCACAAACAATATAAAGTATCTTGGTGTGACTCTAACCAAACAAGTTAAAGATCTGTATGACAAGAACTTCGAGTCTCTGAAGAAAGAAATCGAAGAAGACCTCAGAAGATGGAAAGATCTCCCATGCTCATGAACTGGCAGGATTAATATAGTAAAAATGGCCATCCTGCCAAAAGCAATCTACAGATTCAATGCAATCCCCATCAAAATTCCAACTCAGTTCTTCATAGACTTAGAAAGAGCAATTCTCAAATTCATTTGGAATAACAAAAAATCCAGGATAGCAAAAACTATTCTCAACAATAAAAAAAAGTTCTGGGGGAATCAGCATCCCTGACCTCAAGCTGTACTACCAAGTAGTAGTGATAAAAACTGCATGGTATTGGTACGGTGACAGGCAGGTAGATCAATGGAACAGAATTGAAGACCCAGAAATGAACCCACACACATATGGTCACTTGATCTTTGACAATGGAGCTAAAATCATCCAGTGGGAAAAAAATAGCATTTTCAACAAATAGTGCTGGTTCAACTGGCGGTCTACATGCAGAAGAATGCGATTTGATCCATTCCTGTCTCTCTGTACAAAGCTCACGTCCAAGTGGATCAAGGACCACCACATAAAACGAGATACACTGAATCTAATAGAAGAGAAAGTGGGGAAAAGTCTCGAAAACATGGGTACAGGGGAAAAGTTCCTGAACAGAACACCAATGGTTTATGCTCTAAGATCAAGAATCGACAAATGGGACCTCATGAAATTACAAAGCTTCTGTAAGGCAAAGGACACTGTAAATAGGATAAAAAGGCAACCAACAGATTGGGAAAAGATCTTAACCAATCCTATGCCCGATAGAGGGCTAATATCCAATATATACAAAGAACTCAAGAAGTATAGAGGAATTCCAAGGAGGGAAGACAAGAGTGGATCTGTGGGTGGGTGGGGGAATACCCTCATAGAGGCAGGGGGATTAGGGAGGGGATAGGGAGTTCCAAAGGGGAGATCTGGAAAGGGGGGAAACATTTGATATGTAAATAAAGTATCAAAAATGATCTAGGTATAATTTATATGACTGTATTAAGTGTTATGCCAGGAAAAGAAACATATCAGCATATTTATTTCTTTCAAAACAAGTGGATCTTTACTGTATTTATTATCTTTTCATAACATTTTGAAATCTGAACAAGAAAAGCATCCAGATTTAAATTAGAGTCATATACTTTAGCTACAAAAATCTGCAACATTATCATTTTCCTTTGCAAAGCCATTAACATAACACAGCTAATTAGGTGTATCAGAGTAGTATATCATTCAAGAGTGAGAGAGCATTTTGGTGTCTTCCAGATAGCAATTTTGATGACACTGTCTTAAGAATCCAAGGATTTAGTTATTACATATCTTGTTTTAGTATTGCTTTATTGGAAAATAAAAATTAGTGAACTTTGCCTTTTATAATTTGGAAAGGAAATCCATAGGAACCATTGTCATGCCTACAGAAGATAGCGCTTAAAATAAGTAAGAAAGTACTTTGTTTTATTTTTAAAAACTGAGAGCTTTGTCATCTGGCATTCATGATCATGTGTTTTACTTTGTACTAGACCCATTGCCATTATTCATTATAACTACTATCATTATGTTTAAAATGTATCTATATTGAATATACATTTAAAACTCTAAGAATTATAAAAATGAAAGGAAAATTGCCTTTTTATACAGCTTTAAAAGAGTCCTGTGTTTTGTTTATGTGACAGGTTTTGTTTTGTTCTACATAACAAAGATGATATGAGAAGGGAAACACTCATCAGATAGCTTTCATTAATATCAAGAAATGTGAAAAAGTGATTTTCAAATTTACTTACTGTGCTTGAAAACATCCAGTTTAATCAAAATATTTTCTCTAAAAGTTTGTATGCTACATAAAATTCTATGTGCTAATATGAGCACAATGTCAGACCTTTTTGAGCAATAGCAAAATATCATTGTAATTATTGGAGAAGTTAGACATGAGTCATTTAAACCAGTATATAAGCCCCTCAAAAGCACTGAACTATTATTCGTCCAAAAGATAAATACTTTCACACAAACAGATGTGGAACAGTGTGTCACTAAGTCAACATGAAGACTATTTTAAATTCCCAATCATTCAATTGCTTGGCAATTTATTGAATGTGAACATTTTTCAGTAGATGTAATAGCTATGTATAATATTGTAAGAATACTTACCCAGTGTGAACACACTATTTTCCCATAGGAATTTGCAGAGATTTCAAGTATTTGCAGCAAAGGACAGGATGAGAAATTCAATTTATGTTGCGTCCCTCGAACCAGCAAGGAAAACACAACACCGAAGATCTTCGGAAAACAGTTTACTCGGGCTTCTGATGCAGGAACTAACCGACTCCCCTCACACATTCTCTTATATATCCAACTGAACATCCAATCAAAACATGACACGTTCCAAACTCTCATTGGTTGCCATTAGTAACCCACATCCCATAATAGTTGTT
>CM052705.1:73184069-73204635 GCA_028551405.1 Uromys caudimaculatus | reverse complement strand
CAGTTTACTCGGGCTTCTGATGCAGGAACTAACCGACTCCCCTCACACATTCTCTTATATATCCAACTGAACATCCAATCAAAACATGACACGTTCCAAACTCTCATTGGTTGCCATTAGTAACCCACATCCCATAATAGTTGTTTTTCTTCAAGGCACCCGGATATGAGCGCCATCTTTAAGGTGCGGCTCCCTACAAATTTACATATATTAGGAAAGGTGTTGGGTGTTAGGAGCAGGTGTCTATTCTTGCTTTGCCCATCAAATGCTGCTTCTTTTATTTCATTTTCTAACAGTTTAAATCTTATTTACAATTCAAAATTTAGCCCAAACGTTTGAAAAGCTTCTCTTAAAATATGTATTTTTATGTGTATGAGTGTTTTACCTACATTTATGTCTGTGCAATAATTGTGTGCAGAGCACACAATTGGGGAGGGCAGAAGAAGACATCCGTTGCCCAAACAGAAATTACAGGTGACCACTAACTGCCATGTTGGGGCTGGGAACCAATCTTGACTCCCACCAAAGAGGAACAAGTGCTCTCATTTGCTACACCATTGCTCCAGACCCTGAAAAGTTTTTTTCAATATTCAATTGTTTGGCAAAGCATTAAGATTTCTTGAAGCAGATAATTAAGACCTAGCCAATCTACCATGGATTATATATATTAAACTATGTATTGTTTATCAAATTTTGATGTACATGTGTGTATCTTTGACATAATCACTCCATTGAAGACATTAATTTTTCTGAAAATTTCCAAGTGTCTCTTATGATTCTCAGACTTGTCTCTTCCCACCAATTTCTCTAGGGAACCTTGTGTGTCTTCTGTTGTAGAGAGTTGATATTTTCTAAATCTTGGTATTAGAAGGTCAAATTTCATCCATTTGTCTCTATTATTTCATTGTTCAGAATAATTATTTAAGATTGATTCATGTTATCATCTGTGTGGGTCCTTTAGTTGCAGAATATCACCCCTGGGCCTGGATAAACCTCATTTGTTTATCTACTGACCTACAGATGGACTCTAAGATTGTTTCAGGTTTGGGGGTAGTTAAGCTAAAGGTATTTGCTATGCACACTCAAAAACAATCTTTGCTTTCTGAGTATATACTTTCATTTCTAGGAAATAACTTAGGAATAGAAACTTGGGTAATATTTGTATTCACAAAAGTGTAAAACTACTCTGCTAAAGTGGTAATGGCCATTCAAATTCTTACCAGTATACAGAAATGCTCCATTTTTAAGATTATATTTTCTGGAGTTCAGACCACTAACCAAAGAATACATATCTATTGACCCATGGTTTGGACTACATATGAGGCAGAAGAATCACCTCGATGGCCATCAGGGAGAAAGGAGAGGACTTTGGGCTTGAGGGTGCTAGAGGCCCCAGTAAAGGGGAATGTCAAGGTGGGAATATGGGAATGGGTGGGCGGGTAGGTGGGAGGAGGAATTCCCTCACAGAGGTGGGGAGGGGGAGGGGATACGGGGTTTCCAAAGAGGAGACCCAGAAAAGGGGAAACATCGGAAATGTAAATAAAGTATCAAAAAGAAAAAAAAAAAAAAGATTATATTTTCAAATAACCTTTCATTTTGACATCTGGTACCATTAAAAACATAATTAACCATACCTGGCTGGATCTCTTCTGAGCTTTTGTTCTTTCCATTGACTATCTGTTCACATCTGAATTGACAGTAAATGGCCCTGATTGCTATAGCTTTATACTGAATCATAAATTCAGGTTCCACAAACCCTCCAACTTTTCTATTTTAAATAACATTCATTCTAGGCTTTTTTCCTTCATTATCAACTTCCTAATTTTTACTAAAAATATGTTAGGATTTTGAGTTGCATTTAATTGAATATAATAGTAAGTTAGAAAGAACATACAGGCTAATAAATGAATCTTCTAATTCATGAATGAACATTGTATATTCATATTTTTGCTTATTTCAATCTTTACAAATTTTATTTTATTTCCTTATTCTCTTTACTTTTTATTTTTCTTCATTCATTCATTCATTCATTCATTCATTCATTCGTGCATTTTACATGCCAATTGCTGTCCCCTCCATGTCCCTACTTCACAGTCCTTCCTCCATTTCCCCTTCCCTTCTCCTCTGAGAGGTTGGGGGTTCCATCTGAGTATATCCTCATTCTGGTGCATCAAGTCTCTGCAGGGTTAGGTACATCCTCTCCCACTGAGGCCAGACAAGGCAATCCAGTTGGGGAATGGATTCCCTAGACAGAAAACAGTTTTATGGACAACCCTGTTCCAGTTGTTGGGGGACCTGCATGGAGACTGAAGAGCACATCTGATACATATGTGCTGAAGGCCTCTGCCCAGCCCATGTATGCTCTTAGGTTGGTGGCTCAGTCTCTGAAAGCCTCCAATGGGTCCAGCTTAGTTGACTCTGTTGGTTTTCTTATGGAGTTCCTATCCCCTTCAGGGCCTTCAATCATTCTCCCAACTTTTCCATAAGAGTCCGGAAGCTCTGTCCAATCTTTGGGTGTGTGTATTTGCATCTGTTTCAGTGAGTTACAGGGTTGAGACTTTCAGAGGACAGTTATGCTAGGCTCGTGTCATGCATGTCTTTTTATGGGTCTGGTTTACATCACTCAGGATGATCTTTTCTAGTTTTATCCATTTGCTTACAAAATTCATGATGTCTTTCCTTTTAATAGCTGAATTAGTCCATTGTGTAAAAATGAGCTACATTTTCTGTATGCATTCTTCAGTTGAGGGACATCTGGGTTGTTTTTACTGTTTGGATATTACAAATAAAGCTGCTGTGAACAAAGTGGAGCATGTGTCCTTGTGGTATGGTGGAGCATCTTTTGGGTATATGCCCAGGAACAGTAAAGCTAGGTCTTCAGGTAGAACTATTTTCACTATTCTATGAAACCAAGCAAATAAAAAGACCTATATGGAATTGAATCAAAGACTCAGAAGTAAATCCACACTTCTATGGACACTTGATTTTTCACAAAGAAGCCAAACCATACAATGGAGAAAAGTAAGCATCTTCAACAAATGCTGCTGGTCTAACTGGATGTCTACATGTAGAAGAAAGCAAATAGATCCATATTTAACACTCTGTACAAAACTCAAGTCCAAGTGGATCAAAGACCTCAACATAAAACTAGATACGTTAAGTGTAATAGAAGAAAAAGTAGGAAACTGTCTTGAATACATTGGTACAGGAGACAATTTTCTGAAAAGAACACCAATGGCTCAGGCTCTAAGATCAATCAACAATTGATAAAAAGGACCTCATGAAACTGAAAAGCTTCTGTAAGGAAAAGGACACTGTTAATAGGACAAAACACCGCCTACATATTGGGAAAAGATCTTCACTAACCCTACCTCAGACAGAGTGCTAGTATCCAAAATATGAATAGAAGTCAAGAAGTAGTCTGTAATAAACCAAATAACCCATTAAAAATAGGGTATAGAGCTAAACAGAAAATTCTCAAGAGAGGAATCTTGAATGAGCAAGCACTGAAAATGTTCAGAGTCCATAGTGATCAGGGAAATGCAGATCAAAATGACCCTGAGAGTCCATCTTACTCCATCATAATGGCTAAGATAAAAACCTCAAATGACAGCACATGCTGTTAAGGATGTGGTGAAGGGGGACACTCCTCCATTGCTGTTGGCATTGCAAACTTAAATTTTATTTTTGACATGCTTTGTAGTTTTCTGTACATGAGGATGCCTGAAGGATCCCTAAGTACTGTATACTTTGTCAGATTTATCTTCAAGTGTTATGTATTTTTATCCTATTTTAAATAGCTTTTGCTTAAAGATTTTATTATTGATGGTTGACATATGAAAGCAGGGTATTTTATTTTTCTGTTGAAACCTTGGTAATCTTGTCTTTTAATCTAGTAGGAGCGTGTGTGTGTGTGTGTGTGTGTGTGTGTGTGTGTGTGTGTGTAGTCTAAGATTTTCTATATAGAAACTTACAACATCAGAGAATAAAATCATTTTTTTCTTCTGTTTCAAATTAGATATTTTTAATGTATGTTTCTACCTCACTTCTTGAACCCATAAGTTTTATACAATTTAAACAAAATTAAGTGAGGAGAAGTGCTTTTTTTGTCTTTTCTCTGTTATCTGCAATGAAATTTTTGGTCTTCCAATAGTAAGTACGATGCTAGCTGTTGGTATTCCTGGAGCTCTGATTTAACAGGTTGAGAAAAGAGCATTTCATTTCAGGTGTTCCTGCATTGACCCCTACATTGGGATATTACTAAGCTACGTTACTGCGTTGACCCTCGCACTGGGATATTACTAAGCTACACAGAAAGACTTTTATTTTTCTCTTTAAGTTTCTATATTCACTTCAAGAACAAACTTAATTGAAGATTAATATCTTTCAAATTCTGAGGCAAAATTCTTCATGAATACTCTGCCAATCACTCTGATTTTAGTGGTTTTGTTCTCTGCTTACTGAATTACTTATGCTCCTCATCCCTTTGTGGGTTATAAGAATGGTTGTCTATTCTTCTGACTGCCTGTAGTTTTCTCACATGCCTGAACTCCTTGGTACTTAGCTGGAATCTTGATCCAGACACAGCACAAACCTTGAGCTCCTTCTCAATACAGACCTATTTTCTAGCGGTTCTGTTTCCCCTGCATACACCAGCCTGCTTTGCTTTCCATTGTTCTGATTCAGTTGTCTCAAAGAGACTTACAAGGTCTCTGTGGTCCCTACTCAGGTTCCTGGAGGCTGTTTGGGGAAGTCATCGGAGATGTTACAATGCTCAGGTTCATTTGACATCTCTCAAAGATACCTGGTGACTGAAAACTGGTTCCTTATACTTTTTACAGTTTTTAAAAGTCATTTCAGGAAAAAAAAAGAGATAAATCTAGCTCCTGTTTTTCCATCTTGACTGGAAGCAGAAGAAGATAGACTACTTTACACTTCATTTTCCCAAGTGCATGACAGATCAATTAACTTAGCTCAAGTAAGACATACATCTGTATAGAGTACACAAGTGGGAAAGATTGCTTACATGACAAGGAAATCAAGACTTTAAGTAAGAAAGAGCACATGGATTTGTGCTAGTATCAGAAAAAGTTGGCTTTGTTTCACTGTGAATTTTATCTAATTCTTTCTTCTATCTGTATTCCCCAGGATACTCATGATGAACAAATTGCAATTGTACCAAACCTTGAAACCCTGGTAAACTTGTCCATTTTTGATTAATGGCTCTATCATCTGCTGCCAGCCACGATTCTAAAGACATTAATTTTAGTAGGAACAGCTGGTTCTGGGATACAGGTGCACGCTGCTCCTGCCACAGGATCTACCTATGATATATTAATAAAAGGATGATGCTGTAACTTTTAGCTGCTACTGAAACTTCAAGACAGTTCTTTCACAGAAGGGTAAATGAGACATAACTTATTGTATACTGTTCAATATATCATTGAATCCTCCTGATTTCAAAACACACCATTATTTCTGTTACAAAGAGAAAGGCAGTTAAAATGACATTAGTAAAAATAGTCATAGCTGCCAAATAGAGGGGCTTCAAATTAGTGAAGACACTGAAAATTAAATAGCCTTGCCAATAAAACCACTCACTTGTGTGAAATATGAGTAATTATAAATGATTTGAATTGAAAGTTCCAGTTTATGGTACCAATTCAATTCAAGATTTTCCTTTATTTTTATGATTTAGAGAGTTATAACCCCTTGATTATTTATATATTGATTTATTTCCATAGTTTATTTTTCCTTACAGGTCATTCTATGATTGCCTAAAAAGAAAATGGAACTTCCCTTTGAGTTTAAAATATAACCAGATATAGGATAATTAATTGAGTATTATACATATCCAGCAAATGTGTAAGAAAAAGGATAAACTGAAAATACATGCTGAATTACGTATTCTAGGGGTGCTATTTTGAAGATTATGAGGATTTGGAAGGCAAGGAACGAAAGGGCAATTATTCTTACCAGAAAGCGTGGTATAAAGAGCATCAGACGAACAATAAAGCTCTGGTTCAACCCCAAGTTTCGTGACTTATCCTATGGTACCTGAGTCATTATCTAACTTCTAAAAGTCCTGTGATTCTTACAGTATATCAGGGCTGTTTTTTTCACTCTGAGGATTAATGATGGAACACTTTCTGTATTTGTTACAATTTTTTTCACCCACTAAGTATCAAACATCTTTCTTTTAAGTATAATTAAATAAACAACACTTTTGTTATCATCCAGGTATCTGTCACATAATGGATTCTTGATGTTAACTTATTTTCCTGTGAATTTTAAAAATGCCATCATGATTAAAACATATTCATAAAATATGTTCATATTTACTCAGGTGTCTGCTAAAATAATATAATTATTTGAAGTCATGACTATTTTAGAAAATGAAGTGACTAGGCGTAGTGTTTAGGATCAGAGGGGCGTACAAAGATCTGCTTTATTATTTTATAGCTGAATAAGGCCTTGTCCAAATGATGTAATATGAAAACCTCTAAAAATATCATTGCTTTGCAGTTTGGGGAAATACTAAATACCATATTTATTTCTAACTGCAGAAAAGAACTGCTTTCTCTAAGTTTTGTAGTTGCAGCAAATTAGGTAATATGTGTATGAGTAGTATCTCCTCAGCAGTGAATCCCTTCATGAAGTTTGCTTTCATTACCAAAGTATATGCTAGGGAAGTTATTTACATAACATTTAGCTTAAAGATCCAGTTCATAAACAGTTGACTCTGAGCACAGAAACTTATTCTTTCCTTGAAACACTTTATAGTTTTGTTACTATGGCAATAGGATGACTCTAGAAACATTAGTGGCTTGACAGCAACAGGGATTAGAGCAGTTATCACTCTTCAACAGTTTGTGCTATTCCTCTGCACAAATGCAAATAGAGTTGCTTTGACTTTAAACCCTTTTCTTCATAGGAAGAGCTCTACTTAATTGGCGCAGCAAACCCAGATTGAGAGAAAGAGAGCTTTCTGAAAGACCTCTGCTGGCAAAAAACACTTAGACTAATTTATTCTTCCACGGCAATTACTCTGAAATCACTGATGCTTCGTGGATTGCCAACTGATCATGGCTGCCAGCTTACACCTGTAGACACCTGCTGGCTGAAGCAGGAACACGTTGAAAGGTCTCCCTGTGGAGGAAAGCTTTGCAATTCCACCTACTTTTGGTCTCGGTTGTTTTTATTTCATCCCAGCTCCTACTTCTTGACCTATTTCCTTTGTTGAATTTTATGTATACTGAAAACATGTAAATGGCAATGAAAGGTTGACTCACTCAAGGACAGCTTGAAACAACTCCTTACCTGAATAAGAAATTTTCAAGTGATGCTGGAAATTGAAAATGTAAACAGGGTGGCTTGCTTTCTTGGAAGACAGGTTGTGAGGTATAAAATTAATCTCTACTCTTTTTTTCCTTTGTTTTTGTTTTGTTTTTGTTTTTTTAAGATTTATTTATTTTATGTATACATGAGTTCATTGTAGCTGTCTTTAGACACACCAGAAAAGGCATCTGATCCCATTGCTTATGGTTGTGAGCCACCATGCGGTTGCTGGGAATTGAACTCAGAACCTCTGGAAGAGCAGTCAGTGCTCTTAATCGCTGAGCCATCTCTCCAGTATCTCTACTCTTAAGTTATGAAATTGGGCAAAAGTGCTCGGTGAGTTCGCAAGAATCCTTGGATATTGGATATTTTCTAGAACTAGTAAATAAAGAAAAATGTACTGAGGGACATCCTCACTGACCATACTCAGCTTTCCTGGGAACGTGTCTCTGCCCTTTCTGATAAGACAAACCTCAACTCTGCCTTACTTTTAATTTATACTCACATGCTACCCTGTAGAAGAGAAGTAAACAAGACCAATATTTTAAGTGACCCGTGGAAAAAGGAGTACCATTGCTGTTTCATGCATACTTGATGGGAACATACATATGCTCAAAATTAGAGGATGACCAGCACACACATGTGCAGATTTCAAAACTTATATAATGACCTAACTATCAAATGGGTTAAGGATCAGTCCAATTTCTAACCCTGAGAATCAGCTCCCACCCCTGCCTATGCTCAAGAGAGAACCCTGAAAATCAGAGCCCTAAAGTCATCTTGGCTGTGCCCACTGCTCATTGCAATGAATCAATCTTTAATATTGTTTTCTTTCCTGAATAAAAGCTCTATCAACTGTTCATATGCATTTCAAAGATTCTTGTTTTTGTGCTTGTGAACGAATGTTTGTGTAATGATTCAAAATATATGATGTTCTATTCTGAACCTCTTTACCTTTTTCTATTGAGGCAGTCTTTCACTAAACTTTGGGCTAGATTGGTGTTCAGCAATCTCCAAGTCATTCTCCCATCTCTGTTTCTAACTGCTCCTACCTACTAGGGTTAAAGACATGCTTGGAAAAACACCATTTTACATGGGCACTAGGGATCTGAACTCATATCCTAATACTTGTATAACGAGTGTCCTTACCTGCTGAGCTATCTCTCTACCCCCTTCTGACTGATTAGGATATCCCACAGTAACATCTAGAAAGCCTGGGTTGGAGGTAAGTCCCCTGGGTACAAAGAAAAGAAGGAAAGATCAGACCTCATCCCTATGGCTCCACTTTCCTTTCTGTTCTTTCCCATCTGTTGTATTTACTAGGCACACTAGGGCAAATAAAACCACCAGTCTGTTCTGGAAGCTTCAAGATATCTATACCATGTTAACTATGTCATGTGAGATGAAAGCCCATGTCCTCCCTGGCACACGATAGATTCATGCATGGCTAGCTTTGTGTTACTTACATGTACAGAACAAAAAGGAAAACCATGGGTTTTTTATTCCCCATTTCCTGAAATTCCCTCTCTTAACTTATTTTCTACCCTCTGTGCTTAGCTTTAGGTTTGTCAGTTTTCTGATCTCATGTGTAAATTGAGTTCCATCATTCAAGAGCCATCTTCTTGCTGTATGCCTTGCTGGATGCCCTAGTTCTGAGACTCAGGGGGTAAATATCCTCTCTGGAATAGGCTTAAACTCTCCACTATTAAAGACTCTTGAGAGACAGGAATAGCTGAAAGTTACAGTTGTCTAGATCCTTCAGACTGAGAGTGCAGATTTTCCCCGTCTGATGATGTAAGCTGTCTGTTTCTTCTTCTCCTTCTCCTTCTCCCCTCCTCCTCTTCCTCTTCCTCATCCTTTAAAATTATCTATCTATCTATCTATCTATCTATCTATCTATCTATCTATCTATCTATTTATTTTAAGCATATTAGTATACTGTAGATGTCTTCAGACACACCAGAAGAAGGCATCAGATCCCATTACAGATGGTTGTGAGCCACCATGTGCTTGCTAGGAAATGAAGTAAGAACCTCTGGAAGAGTGAGCAGTCAATGCTCTTAATTGCTCAGGCATCTTTCCAGTCCAGCCTGGTTCTTCTTTTATATTGACAAACCCCAGTGTTCTGTCCTCCTTCAGGTAATCCCAGGGCATACTTATAGCTAGCTATGTATGGGATTCCATTTAGGAAGAGGCCAGTTATTTAGACTAGAAGGCTAGCACCACTGTAAATATGCAGTAATGAGGACAAATTATAAGGAGGACCCCTAGAGAAAGGGTATGAAACTTAAGGATAGACATACCCAACTCTCTGAAAAAAGATACTAAATAGACACTCACCATGGCCATATCTTCCTACACCTCAGAGTTCACCCCTCTGGGAGATAATCAGGCCTATAATTCTACACTCCTTTGTATTCTCCACTGAAGGTCATCATGGGAAACTCCTCTTCTAGTCCCCTGCACTCTTCCCTTTAATGTGTCATTAACCACTGGAGAGAGGTTCATCCAACCAACCACAGTGAAAGGAATACTTTATTTTTCTGCAATACTGCCTGTCTCAGTACAAACTGATCTATGTGAAGAACTAGACTCAAAACAACAATCTTACCTACAAGTATACAATTGTATCTTTCATGTAGAATACAAAAGAAATATTCTGAGATCTGATACTTTTACACTTTTGTGGCTCTATGTTAGAGTCATTGCTCTGTAAAGGGAGCAAAGAATCTAAGCAAATGGATATGAGCAAAGCTTGAATATTTTGGATGACTCACTACTTCCTATTATAACAGACTCTCCATGGGAAACAAGTTATTGTCATCCCTAGTGCCTGTTACTACTCCCCCAAAACCTGACTCTCAAACTCCATTTTCAGTCCTCAATATATTCATAATGGAGTCTTATATTCTGAGACACGACAGAGTTTTACTACTGAGAGAAATGGCTGAATTAAAGGAATCATATGGTTATGGTGTCATTTAGAATAATTTAACATCTAGAAATCTAAACTTAGAAAACTTAGAAATTACTTGGAGAATGGAACCAGTTGGTTCCCCTGCTAAGGGGAATGAGAAAGGCAATAGCTAAGCCTGTTGATTACAACTAGAGGCATCACTCAAGGGGAAGAAAAGAATCTTACTGTGTTTGTACTCGCTGGTTATCTGTATTAGATCTAAAAGTTCACAAGTTTCTCTATTTGACTACACTAAAACTCATAGTTTTTTGTTGATTTTGAATGGGAAAGTCTTTCTAATAGGAAATAACAACAATACATGATGAAGATGGTACTTCCTTAGGGGGGTGAAGATAGTCCACACTGCTTTGCCAGGGCATTAGAAAGGGCTCTTAGAAATTTGATGTTAAATGAGGGAGTCATTTTATAGTGGTATAAAGTATCTCTTGATATGGAGTCTCTTCTGGGAAGCTTCTAATGTTAATATTATTAAGATAATATATTTTTTTGCCAGAGAAAAGATACAAACTTATCCAAGAAAAGGCACAATTCTCTCCAAAGAGCAATGTACATCCTTACTCAGAAATAATGCAACTCACCCCAACCACATTTAGACTGTTTATACTTTGAGTCTCCTGGTCGCCAAACAATACTACTCTTTCTTCTTGCAAATGGTAAGGTTTTGCCAAATATGGATTCCCAATTTTTTGAGGTAATTAAAAGGGTGAGAATTGACTCACTTAAATGAACTTTAAGATGCAGAAGCCTTCCCAGGTCATCATAGACGATTTAATTCAGACTCCTCCTTGGCAACACTTAACCTAACAAAACCTCTATTTATTTTTTAGCAGTAGAGTAATACGGAATAGTCATAGATGCTCTGCCAGGAGCAAGGCCCCATCCATGATCACTAGGCAGTCCTTCAAAGAAGCTAGACAGAACTTCAAAGGAATGATCCAATTAAGGGGGACATCACCAACTGTTCTTTTGGTAAAGTAGACTAGAAAGATAACTCTATTGAAGGTTTAAATTCCCATCATGTTGAGGCTATTCTGGAGACTGAAGGCCACCTCAGGATGACAGGGGAATGAATAATCAATAGCAAGGCACTGTCCTGGAGATTTCCAATGGTGTCATAAAGGCTTGTTAACATTTTCAGATTGGGAAGTTGAACATTCTTGTGACTAGGCTGTTTCTCAGATTTATACCAGCTGACCTAACCTAACAGATGGATCACTGTTCAATCTGGAGTAAAATGGTACACAAATGACAGTAGATATATCCTCCAGAGTGAAATACAAGCTGAATATGCCAATGTGAGCCTCAACAGGGTAAATCAAGTCACAAGCACTATCTGCTGGAACTTCGGCCCAAAGCACAATAGGAAAATCATTAACACTTGTCCTGGCTTCTAATATCTTCCTTTATTGTGATATGCCCATGCAGAGACATGGAGGGAAAAGGGGATTGCTGACAGAGAAAAGTCCTGCATAAAATAAAAACAAGAGATTCTTTTGCTACTAAAAGCTGTTAACCTTGCAGAAAAGTGTCAGCAATCTGCTGTAGTGGTCACTGAAGAACCATAGATCAACCTCTGAGAGAACTCAAAAGGATGAGAAAGAGGTGGAAGCTCTGGTGATATCATCCTTTTAAACCCTGTGTCTGGTCCCTCTCAGTGAAACATTCGAGGGACCAAGAAAGAGTCCATTACATCAGTAAAGGGGTAAACAGCAATATGGAAGTAGCTAATTGATCAAATACCAGTTTTACTAAAAGCTGAATAATGGGGAGCAAGACCCTGCATGCATCTTACACATTGGTTATGATGCCTCTGTGACTATGGCCTTATATTTTTACAGAGAACTGCTTAATGATAGCTATCAAACCAATGTGCCTTGCATGTTTCCTCTGTGCTCTTTACAACTTGGCCAAGAATACCCTCTCTGATTCACATTGTTTAAAGAAGGGGTACTTAACCAGCTGAGGACTGGAAGACTTTACCCACATGTCTGCCTGCTCAGGGTTGAAGTAACTGCTAATGTTGGTGGCCACCTTGACCTCATGTATTGAAAAGTCTACCTGGTCAGAGAATGTAATCAGTGTAGTTAATGTACACTCTTCCAAGAAATGATTGTCCAACTTACCACCCAAGATTACTCTAAAGAGATAATATATCATTCTTTACCCTTAGGTCACACAAAATGAAAAGGACTTGAGAATGAATATGTAAAATTGTCTTTCCCTGAATCTCTAAAAGTAGTAGATGATTTGAGGTTTTCATATGAATTCTGTGCTTGACAAGGGGACTGTTGATTATTTGGACGGGGAAATAGGACAGAGAAGCAGATCCAGAATGGCTGGCATGAATGCTACAAAATCTGCATACAGAAAAACATATAAACTGAGAGGAAGTCTGGAATCCACTAAGCCTAACTAGGACTGGTCAGAGGCACTGACACAGGTGGATACAGGAACACTGCAAAATGTCTAAGGTGACTTGTGACTCATTATACTACTAAAATGTACATCCCTGGGTGGACATTTAAGATGCTGATGAGACACATGATGTTCGGAGTACTGTGTAGAACTGTGAGAAAAAGACAGCATGTGTGAGAAATCCCATTATGCAATTGACCCTAAAAGCCCACCCCATGTGACATAAATGCTTCCATCTTTTGTGCAGTGGGGCTATGTGAACTCCTAATCCTTTTTCCTCAGCTGAGGATGTGGTTCTCCCACATAAGAGTATCTTTTTATAGTAAACTGTTCCTGCTTCTACTATCTAAATATCATATCTCTATAATTTCTTGTTGTGGAAAACATGAACTGGGACCTGTTCTTGGGTGCCCAGCAGGTTCTGACATCCACAGACATCATTTACTTCCTACTCTATGATGTTTTCGCTGAAGTATCAATGGTAACACAAAGCCAAGAGGGCTTCAATGTGAGCACGGCTTTGGTTGCAGCAAGTAGCATGCATTTACTTAAGGGTCTGATGTCAAGGAAGCCTATAGCCACTCAACTTAACTTTGTGTCTATGTTGAGTCCTGCTATCTTCCCACAGACTACCTCCCCTACTCCTTGTTAGGGCATTTATGTAAATTCTTAATTTCTAAAATATGTTTTCATTTATCACTGAGGTTAACAGATGGTTTAATGAAAATGCTGCCTCTTAAGCATCTTCTACAGTGTTGAGTAAATGCAACCATCATCAAGTATATACAAAACAAAGAGAGGAAATTGTTCTATCATCAACTAGATCAGGAGTTGCTGTATCATTCCTTTGTTAATCTTGGCCAGGATGATGAAAGTTTTCTCTAATTCAAAATATTTGAGCTTTAAACATTTTATTTAACATCATGACCCTGACATTCTGCTAAACCATTAGGAAACAATATGTGTATATATTTGTATAAAGAATGAATTTATTTGATTATGTTGGCTTCACTTCTGTTAATATTTCAAATCATTTAACATTTTTTTCATTTTTTGCATGTCTTGTATTAGGGTGTCCGCAGTTCTTTCCTGATCAAAGTCAACATTTTCCACATGTCTTATATTTATGACTGAAAAGACACTTTTGTCAAGAAAGCAAGGGACATAAAATTACCATTAGTATATGACAATGACATATTTTGTCTTTCTCATATTATCTCTTTGATTAGGTTGAAGTATAGTAATAAAATGTTAAATGGGGCATCGTGCAAGTATTCTGTTCCCTGCATATTATGTTAGGGTTATTTAGATCATATAAAGTTGAAGAATAAAGAAATTTAAAGTAAGATGACATACCCACCGTCTTTTCACAAAAACACACTAAGTACTACAATGGCACTTCAGACATTTTTAAGTGACTATTGATTGGATTGTGTCTAGAACACTTCTGCAATTATCATCTTTAATTATTAACTTGCTACAGTCACCAGAGATGAAAATCTCAATGAGGATTGGCTTTATAGGGTTTTCTATAAGTGATGGCTTTAAGTCAATTGATTAAGGGAGACTCAGCCCACTATGGGAGCCATCGTTTCCTAGTCAAGGAGTCTAGGCTGTATTAAACTAGAGAAATCCAGCTCTGCATAACCAAGAACATGAATATGTTTCTCACTTCTCAACTGTGGATGTGATGTGTATATCTGCTTTAAGCTCTTGCTACTGTGACTTCCCTGCTATGATAGACTATGACCTGGAACTATATGCTGAAATAACTCCCTTTTCTCTTAAATGTCTTTTTTGTCAGGATATTTTATCACAGCAATAGAAATCAAACTTAGACTATCACAGAATCAAATATGCCCTGAGGGTAGAACAATTGCTTCATTTTGCTGTCTCTGTTGAATGTTGTAGGTTATAATTCAGTTCCTTTTTTTTTTTTTAATTCTATTGTATAGGGGACTCGAAACCTAAAAGCAACAATTTTAGAATATTAGGTTATGAAAGTTATCCATGCAACCAATGATTAGCCAGTTGGATGTAGTTATTTGTGATTCAGAAGTAGAAGAAAAGACAAGGGTGAGGTGGCTCTGAGCATTAGCTCAGCTGTTGAAGGTCACAGCAGGTATCTCTTGGTGAGAGAATTTGCAGCTGTAACCACTCCCTGCTTCTGGAAACAGTAAGGAGTATCTGGAACTGGTAGCTTCTTGTCTCAGGCACAGGGATGGGAGAACTTCCTAGATCCTCATCACAGTCTGTAGCTCCTGCCTTCTCCAAATTTTACACAGTTGCCTTGTGAATAGTTAATGTTTTGTTACTAGAAGCATTAAGTGTAATCGGGATAATCACCGGTGTGATTGTCATAGGAGAAGTCATAGGCATGTAGAGCGTGAGAAGAATGTTATGAGTTGGCTTCTGAGGTCATCTATAATGCTGAGACTTTAGGAAAATGAACTTTGGATGAGTCTCATTATAGGTCAGTGGCAGTTCACTGAAACGTTTGTTGTAAATGGTCTGTGATTTGGTTTAAATTCCAAGACTAGTAATGAAAGCAAAAGTTTCAATGTGTGAAGAGCCAGTTTCCATGCCACCATGCTGTGGAAATACAAACACAGTAACAATAAAACTAACAGTCTTCAGAATAAACACCTCTGAAAATCCCTTATTTGTTTTTTTTTTCTTCTCTGTCCTTTGTGTTTTTTTTTTTTAAAAAGTTATCCTTATGTGCTTAAAAACATAGGCATCTTCAGCTGCATGCTTTACACACAGAATCGAGAGACACAGCTTGTATTTATTT
The DNA here is from genome assembly GCA_028551405.1 of Uromys caudimaculatus. Classification (NCBI taxonomy): domain Eukaryota; kingdom Metazoa; phylum Chordata; class Mammalia; order Rodentia; family Muridae; genus Uromys; species Uromys caudimaculatus. The sequence goes on along the minus strand of CM052705.1, from coordinate 73,189,111 downwards.
CTTCATATTAAGAGATTTTGTAACTACCTCTTAATAAACATTTTATATAGCCTATGGGTAACAAATATGTATGTCTTAACACATGCACATGTTTAAATGGTAAATGGAAATACTAATGTAGTATTTACAATCCCTGTGATTTACTTGCTTGCTGGTTTTGACTCTTAATAAGTTACAATCCTTTTTTATTAGATGACATTCTATTTAGCAGCTGGGTTCAATTTCAAAATCTAATGATTTTTTTTTGTAAATCAATGGTATTTCACTTAGCTTGCAGTCATTAAATTTGTGATTTATTATTTAATACCGTGTTAATTTTCCATTTAAAACCATTTCCTAAAGCAACTTGTCTGAACTGCTGTTTTTGAGATCACAAGATTTATTTGTTGATCGAACACTGCAGTGAATTTCTCTAGGAAAATTCTAGCGGATAGAATGTTACACATAGATAAAAGTTGATGAATGCAAAAGTTCTTCATAAACTATGTATGATGTAAGAGATTGATATGTATTTGATATATAAGCTCTTAAAGTTCACCTATCAAAATAGAAATAATACTTCAGGACTGAACAAGTTGCAGAATTTTCTTCAATGTCGTGACTTATACAGGACTGTTAACTTCAAAAACTCTGTCTTTGTGCCAAAACAGTTACCAGATCTGGAATTACGAGAAAACACAAATGGGATATGTGCATTCAAATGAAAGTAGCACTGTGATTATTCCTGAATGATAGAAGTGACTTTCTAGAAGAACAACTTTGAGAAAATGGTGCACACATTAGAACAAATGGACCAGGTAAATCAAATTCCTATGTGCTGTTGAATAAAAGGGTGTTGGGGTGGCCACTTAATTAGTATGTGGTGCCATGCTGAGAGGAGCAACGTGCTTCTTAGATATATTCACTCCATGGACCTTTTCTGAGTTTGATTTTCCTGGAGGGATGAAAATGTGAGGTAGTGAGGTAGGGAAATAAGGAGGGTGGCATTGTCTTATAGCTGTGGGTTGGAAGCCTGAGCGAGATGGGAGAGAGATAGTTAAGTGTAGAATGGAACAGGATGTGAGTCAGAGTGTTTCGGCTGATGTTCCAGAGAAGGAGATGCTGGTGGCCACATATGGGTGTCTGGTTTTATCCAGCAAGGTGGGTATATAAGCTGATACCCAGAGTAGGAATGCAGTTGCAAGAAAATACAGGTGGAGAGGAGTTCGGGACTGAATCCCTGCCCAGAACTACTTCAGAGTACCTGGTTTTATAGACTGTGTTACAAGCCCTCCTAATTCCCTTTCAGAAACCTGACAGACTAAATTTAGTTTTTTCAAGAGCTGAAAATGAACCAGGTTTTGTCCTGAAACCGGGTGTCTTTTATTCGAATTAAACAAAATCCATTATAAATCTTTGTGTTTGTGTGTGTATCTGTGTGTGTATGTATATCTGTATATATCTGTGTGTATTTCTGTGTGTGTCTGTGTCTCTGTGTGTGTTGCTGCGTGTATTTGTGTATGTGTCTGTGTCTTTGTTAATGTTGGTGTGTGTGTATCTGTGTGTGTCTATATGTGTGTGTGTATTGTTAAATTTTCAAAAAAATTATTTTTATGCTTACTACTTGAGTTAATACCTAAAAATTTAGCTCAGAAATATATAATACTTACTAAAAATGACATAATGTCCTGCAGGACATGATAAAACCTACACAGTAGGAAGCCACAACACTCTGGATGTGAAGTTATTGTAGAACTATTGTGAACACTGTAGAACTATTGATTTTTCTGACATTTAATCCAAGTTCTATAAAATTGCAAAGAATACATTGGGAATATAATGAATTAATTAAGAAATTCTCTTGAAGAATGCAGAGTTTAAGCAAAGCTTTCCTGCTATCTTTTAAGTCACAAAAAATGTGTTTAATACAAATGTAGTTTTGATATATATGTTGCTTGGGATTTTAATTTTGATGAAGTGTAGGGGTAATTCAAGGTCCAAACCAGGTTGAAAGTCAAATTAACATATTGCAGAAGTGTTGGGAGGAGATGAAGTAGAGGTTAGGAGCAAAGTAGTTATCCTTGAAAATATAGGAAGTAAAGCATTTTCACCATTGAGCACAGAGAGTAAGGTTTGTCTGATTTAATGCTCTTGAAAATTATTTTCTAGAGCAGAAACTCTTATATGTTCTCAGATTACTAGTTTTGTCAAGACATTATGTAATGGAACATTAGTCTTTTTTTTTTTTTTTTTTAATGAGCAGTTCAGGGATTTTTAAAAAGGACTATTTATGTATGAGTTCTCTCCCTACATGAACACTTGCATGCCAGAAGGGGGCATCAGAAGTCATTACAGATGGTTGTGAGCCACCATGTGGTTGCTGGGAATTGAACTCAGGACCTCTGGAAGAGCAGTCAGTGCTCTTATTTGCTGAATCATCGCCCCAACCCCATTAGATCAAATTTTAAATTAAATTTATTCATTTTATATTTTCATTTTGAACTGTTGGATTCTGAAATGTGGGTGAATACCAAAACAAATACTCATGTTCTAAGTATAAGAAATCTATGACTCTATCCTTTTTTGTGATTTACTAATTTTTTTAATATTACATTAGCATGTATGCATGGACACTAGAATGATATATATGTGCATGAATATAAGATTAAAACATTATGATTATACATTTAAATAACTTTGAAAGCCTTACTGTAGAAAATTCCTGAATATATATACATTCATATATACGTATATATATACATGTATATATATGTATGTATACATATATGTATACATATATACGTATATATGTGTATATATATGTATGTGTATATATATATATATTTTTTTTTCTTTTCTGGTTTTAGCCAAAACATGATAACATACTATATATCCTTTTCTTCTGAAATCTGATTGATGATTTCTATCTCTCTTTGAAAATAAAATTTTGAGAGTATTTTAATGGATGCTGCCTAAATAACAACACATATTGCATCTGGAAGTCATATCATACACATCTTCTCTATTTTATTTTTAAAATATAAATTCATACAAAATTTATATACAATATACATATATCATATACACATATTACTGTAGGAAGAAACATGAATAATAAAAAGGAACTTGGAAGACTAGTGAGAGAGACATTCTAAGATATAGTGACCTCTTCCTCTTTACAGGGAGAGTACATTAGCAGATGCCTCAACTATGCAAAAATCAGGTATTTAAACTCATTTTACATCTTAAAATTATAAATTATTTTGACTTTTTCAAACCAAGGGTACATAATTTGATCTTTTAATACCATAACTAATGTTACCAGAGCAGGTAGGTATTAATACATGTGAGAAAGTCACTTTGGACTAATATGTAAGGACAATGATTTTATTATACTTGATTTACTCAGTGGGGGCAAATTACATTATTTAGAGATAATGTGGATTATATTATAATTAAAGAACTTAAAATATTAAGTTTTATTTCATAGACCTAAAATGTGGATTTAAAAAGAGCATTTAGAAGTATTCAAAGGTGAAATATTTTAAACAACAGCTGTGATACGTGTGAACACTTTGATATTTCAAGGACCCTAGACACCCATGGTCTTGAATTATACAGCAGCTTACGTGCAAAATGGCCTGGCACTTCAGCATTAAAATGAGCAAGTGATTTCATTCTCAATATCCGGTTGCTGTTAGCATCTTGTTCTAGGAAAACCTGGATTAACTGAAGTAAGATAATTTTTTCCCCTAAGAAGCATTACAAACTTTTCCCACATCTTAACAGTTTTGATATCTATTTTCACTGGAGGGAAAAAATAGGAGTCAGTTGCGTGACACTGGCCTGAAAGTCTGGGTTCACATTACCTGCAGGCTGTGAGGTCCTGTTTTCATAGAAATGAAATTTGGATTGTGGAAATAGAAGAAAGACTTTAAAACTGAGGTGGCCTGCCACTAGTGGAAAAAAAAAAAGTGGAGATGTGTTTTTTATATTTATAGAAGGGGAATGATTGGAAGCATTCTAATAACCCTTCTACTGTGATCAGAAAATCTGTCAAGGAGGATAAAAGTACCATACATTTTTATTAGAGGGATAGAGGAATATCAGTCTACTAACAATGACATTAAAAAGATAGCAATGCCTCCCAAAGGCCAGAAACATCAGCAATTTCCATGTACTGTGTTGGAAGCTTTAATTCTTACCTCACAATGTGTGATTTATTCTCTTGAGTGATCACAGGAAGCTCATATTTGAAAACTTGAGTAGAAATATTTTCATTCCTCCAAGACTGAAGTCAAATATGGAGTTCATATAGATCTCCAGTGAGTCCTGGTTTTGGCAGTTTGAAAGCAGAAAACACAGTTACACATACTGTATTTAAGGTGCAGTTCTGAGAAGTTTACACTGTTCATTCATATATATATATATATATATATATATATTTGAAATGTGATCTTATTGATGTCTATGATTAGACGATCAGATTAGATGCTTGCATTGTCTATGAAGTTTGGGATTTGATATAAGCATTGACCTTTCAGAGGCCTAAACTGAAAGTGAGGTAATAGAGGCGATAATCTCAACACCGGGGTCCCCGATGACACACTGTGCTTCCCATCGCTTTCCTGGGAAATGAAAGAGATTTCTCCATGTTTCTTTTCTGATTCATTAAATAAGTTTAGTGCTTACCCGCGCACCTCTCGCCAGCAAGAAGATACGCGACACGCAGGCCTCGTCTGCAGTTCAGCTTTATTCAGCCGTTGATGGAGGAGGAACCCGGGGCCCCAAAATGGCGCTGCTTATATAGCCCTGAGGCAGCGTGTCCTCCATTGATTGGCACGCCCCGGGAGTGGGTGGTGATTAGTCATGTACACCCTTAATGCGCAGGCGCTTCGGGCGAGCCACCCCGCGCTATCCACAAGTTTCCTCAGAGCGACAGCGGAAGTCAGCGCCATCTTGTAATGGCAAATACTCTAACCGCTCCCTACATCTCCCCCTATTCTTTCAAGTAAGAAGGGAGGGGGGTCAGCTGGGTTAATAAGGCCACACCTCCCTACAGT
>CM052705.1:73162131-73183569 GCA_028551405.1 Uromys caudimaculatus | reverse complement strand
GCTCCTAACCTGTGGTCCCGCTCCGACTCAGATAAGCTGTCCTGGATGTCTTCTAGTGCCTCCTGGCCATTAGCTATCTCCCTTTTGCATTTATAGACCAGAAGGAAGCGGGCAGCAATCACAATTGCCAAGAGAAGTCCCAGTAGTGCATCACCCGCAAACGACCTCCTCAGAAATTCAGAATCCAGCATACCTGAGAGAGCTCACCTACCACTGCAGATTTGCGAAGCCTCCCCGTCCGTTGGGCAGGGGGTTCCCCTCGGTGTCAAGATCTCCCGGCGTCCCGGGTTTCGGCACCAGTTGTCCTGCGCACCTCTCGCCAGCAAGAAGATACACGACACACAGGCCTCGTCTGCAGTTCAGCTTTATTCAGCCGTTGATGGAGGAGGAACCCGGGGCCCCAAAATGGCGCTGCTTATATAGCCCTGAGGCAGCGTGTCCTCCATTGATTGGCGCGCCCCGGGAGTGGGCGGTGATTAGTCATGTACACCCTTAATGCGCAGGCGCTTCGGGCGAGCCACCCCGCGCTATCCACAAGTTTTCTCAGAGCGACAGCGGAAGTCAGCGCCATCTTGTAATGGCGAATACTCTAACCGCTCCCTACACCATAAGTTTTAATTTAAAAAAGAAAACCAATTGGCTTCTTTGAGAAATACAAGTTTCCCAGTTACTAATTTTAATTGTTACTATATTATATTCACCAACATATTAACCTTAAAAGAGCAGTCATGAAATCACCAATATGTGACATTTTATTAGCATTTCTGACTATGTAAATTGAGCAAAAATAATTTAGTTAAATTTGTATAAAACTGAAAAATAAATATTAATTAAATTTCTATATGTAGTTTTGTCCAATATTAATTTAGTTAAAATAATTATGGCTCACATTTCACATTATGTCAAAGCAAACAAAAACTGACTTGCAATGTTTTTAATTGAAATTCTGGGTATCTATCAACATTTCATAATAACTAATATTTTATAAGTGTATATGTTAAACTTTAGTGGAGAGTCAATATTATTAGATGGAAAATATGTAGCCACACCATGTTATGTGATATTATTCCTGAGAAATGTGAAAAAATATACTCACCCCAAATAGAATATCAAACGTTAGACCACCATGATGAGGAACCAAGAACCTGTGGACTACATGTGAGTTAGATATGTCATGCATGTATGGGGGAATGCAACACTGATATTCTGCTAAATTGACATAGTATTAAAACAACTTCTAATGTCTTATTGCTTGTCTATATATCAGAATATCTCTCAATCCTCATCACTGAATCATCTTACAACAGATGACCAATAACATAGAGAACCTCAACTGGTCAATCTGCATAGAATTAAAGACTGGAATGCTCAACCTTAAGTGGGACATACATATCAGACTCTTCCCTATAAGATTCAGGAATCATTATGAAAGAAGGGAATGCGAAGATTACAAGAGCAGGAGGTGGTAGATAACATCAAGGAATCATTGTTTTCTAGAAAAAAAGCAGGATAGTTGCATGCATGAACTTACAACAATTGTGACAACATTATCAAGACCTGCATGATTCGAGCCAGACAAAATTATAGGATAGAAGCAGAAAAGTGGGCATAAAATCCCTCTAGAAGGGCTATTAGTGTATGGTAGCTACTGAGATTGGGAGGGTCAGTTTGCTTTAATGGTGTGGGCCCTTATAATTTGACCACACCAAGACTAGTCAAATTTTACAAATTGGAATCAATGGGAAAGAAGAAATGGGAGAAGGCTAAAGAGGAGGGGAGAGGAGGGAGAAGTGGAAGGAGGGAGGAGGGAGGAGGAAGAGAGTTCTCAAAGTTAGGTGGGAAGGGTGGTGATGGTGCAGAGGGTGGCTATGGGAGGAGTTGGAAGAGTAGGTAAATAACTAAAGTAAATCATATGAATTCTCTAGGAATTAATAAAAATAATATAAAAATCTACTAAGTAAGAAATAGATCCATGACCCAAAAGGATAAATACAAATAGAACCTTAGGTGAAGTTATCTTTTTAATAATTTTATGTGACTCTTAATATTGTGAAGGAAACCTTGAAGGAACACACACACACACACACACACACACACACACACACACACACACACACAGTGGAGGGATCAGAAGAGAAAACCATGTTTTCATTTTACAGTATAAAAGAAGGCAAGGTCCTCTTCCTCAATGGCTTTCTTTTCTTTTTTTTTTTTGAGATATTAATTTGCTTTCAAGCTTTCTCCCTTCTGTTTCCTTCCTCCAAGCCCTCTCATATATCCCTCCTCACTTTCTTCAAAGTCATATCCTCTTTTTAAAAACTCATTGTTCTCTCTCTCTCTCTCTCTCTCTCTCTCTCTCTCTCACACACACACACACACACACACACACACACACACACACACACACACACACGTATTCTTAAATATAACCTGTTTAAATATAACCTATATGCTACCAATATACTTTGAGGGATGACCTTCAAAACTGAAGAACCAATTCACATGTTCTTCTCCAGGAAAGGCCACTTCCTCATTCCCCAAACTCTACAGGCCTATAGGACTATAGTTCTTTGTATACGTTTAAGAATGGGAGCTTGTCCCTATATCTCCTTCTCAGTGCTGGGACCTGATCTGGCTTGAAACCTGTGCAGGCCATTTACACATTACCAGTCTCTGTGAAGTCATATGTACATCAGTCCTGTTGTATCTGGAAGACATTGTTTCCTTATCATCTTTCCCCTCTTTCTCTTACAGTCTTTCTGCCTCACCATCCACAGAGAACCCTGAGGGGAGAAGTTTGATGGAGACTTCCCATTTAGAACTGAGTGTTCCAAAGTCTCCCAGTCTCTTCACATTATCCAATTGTGAGTCTCTGTAATGGCTCTTATCTATTATAAAATATCATTTTTCTGATGATTAGAGATATAGTATAATTTCATTAGGAGTCATTTTATTACTATGTTTCTTTAGAAGAACAATAAATAGTATTTAGTTGTCCATTAGGTCCATGCTTTTCTAAGTCTCAAGTCCTTAGCCACCTAAGCATGCCAGACAAGAGTTCCATCTGGGAAGCTGGCCTTAATTCCAATCAGACAGTGGTTGGTTACTTATACTTTTGTGCCACTATTTCACCAGTATATCTTGCATGCAGGTCACCATTGTTGAAAGCAGCATTTGTACTTTAGTTGGTGTTTTTCTTCCTCCTCTAACAGCATGCAGAGTTGTTGTGTGTAACCCTTAATACTCCACCTAAGCTCAAGGAACAGACTGCATTACCAGCCCCTGCCTAGAGAATATTGGATCTGCAGATGAAAAACACAGATATAAACAGCTGTTCAATTTCTACTTGCCTTATTGGCTCAACTGCTGGGTGGCTCCAATCTACTTCAGGTAGAGTGTCCTTCCCAGTACTTCCAGTTCAGCACACCAAATCTGCACTGAACCTCAGTTGCTTGGCCACCTTTAGTCCCAGCTCAACTTCCTCAACCTCCCCGAGATCTCACATGGCTGGTGGATTTTCTTTCTCTGAAGTATGGTGAAAGCCTTTTCCTCTCTCTCCTCCTTTGCTAGCTTACCTGCAGAGACCGGGAATCCTGCCTATTTTTTCCACCCAGCAATTGGCCCGTGGCATCTTTACTGTTAGATCAAGAACCAATTGAGGAACAGGACCTTGGCATCAGACTCACTCCTACACAGAACACCTTCCAATACCAAGAACTCTAGTCTGTAGTGAAGAAGGATTTAGTTAGGCACCACCTTGTTTTGTTTTCTAATGTAGAAAGTTAGCCAAAGTGCAAATGAAAATGAATAGGAATAAATAATATCATTTCAAATTGTGATAAAATAAATTATGTTACAATGTAATTAAATAAAAAAATAAAGTTACTGGATTAAATAATGAGCCCAGGATATGATGATAAAAAATAGTTCTGATGAGCAAGAAGAGAATCTGTGGAAAATACAACAAACCTAAAACAAAACAACAACAGAACAGAAAGGGAACATGTGGAGATTTCAATGCCCAAACTCCAAAATTAGAATTTGTAGAGTTGTCCTAGAACTGTTTACCAAACTTTCCAGTTACTTTTAGTAATGTAAAACTTGAATTAATACTGGCATCTGCATTCTTTTGTAACTATTAAATGATTATAATTATTTTTAATTATGATCGAGTGTAAATGGGAAATCTTTGAGGAAGGTTAACAGTAAGAAAACTATGTGAGATAAAAAATACTTCAGTTTCCATAATGAGAGAAAATGTATAGGACAGGTCATTGTAGAGAAAGCACTAGTATAAAAGACACAGGTGAATGGTTCTGTATGGACTAAATTTCATTTACTAATGGCACAATTAATTTTATTTCATCTGTCCTTTTATTTTGTTTTTAACATTTTGAGACTCACTGTGTATATAGCCCAGGCTGGTCCCAAACTCAAGATCCTTATGTTTCAGTCTCCTGGGCATATGCTGAGACTACAGGCATATACCACTATGCATATGCATGGCTAACTTTTATGGTTCTCTAAGAGTTTTGTTATTTCAGTTCTTAGATTTAATGTTATCCTTTATCCCTTTTGTGGGTTTTTGGTTGTTGTTTTAAGTTTAATACATATGGATGTCTTTCCTTCATGTCTGTCTAAGCAACACATATGACTCTGGGGTCCTTGTAGGCTAATTAGTCTTCCTAAGATCAGTGGAATGTGAAGAAGGAAAAAAACAAAACAAAACAAAAAATACAAAACAAAACAAAAATAAACTTCTCTTTTAGTATCAAGTCAAAATTATTTAAGCCTAAACTGTGTTTGGCCAAAGGGCCACAGAAAAATTCTAAGCATCATTAAGAGGATGTCTTACTTTGCTACAAATATAAAGATTCAGCAAATCTAATGTATATAGTCTTCTTAGAAAAAGCAAATTAATATTTATAGCTCATAGACAAACTCCAAAAAATGGCATGAGTATAAGAATGTGTTAGGTAAGTATGAGAATGGTCAAGAGTTAAAACTGAGATTTAAAGATATACTATATGTGGCACTAAAATCAGTTCAAATTATGTAATGATATTTTAAATGCAAAAGGAAATATTGTCATCAAAAACCCAAATGTTAGGCTCCATATGGTAATATGTACCTCTAACCCTAGCATGTGAGAGACCTATTTAGAAGGACTATCAGTTTGAGGCTAGCTTGGACTACATTACAAGTTACAGTCCAGCTTTGACTGTCTCATAAGACAGTCCAAACAACAAATACACAAACAAACAGACAAAACTCTGCATGGTATCTATATGGAACATCTAAACAACAATGACAACAGCAAAAAAGAATATAGAATGAGTATTTTCCTCATAATTTTGTTAGAAAAAAGTGAGCATGTTTGAGGCTTGAATATTAGGAAAAATAAGTTGATACATGATGAATGTAAAATTAACTAAAGAAAGCTTTGTCTTCTGTTTTGTGTCTGATCACAGCACTAACTGATATAGAGGACAACATGTTACCGAAACATTTAAAAATTTGAAGTTAGCTTATAGAAAAAAGTATGAATTACAAGAGTTTATGAGAAAATCTATGGACACAGTATAAATTTAATAACATGAAGTAGAGATTGTACTATTCAGGACTCAGCCAGATAAGCACAAGTGTATACACAAACATGGATGATACCAGTGGACGTGCTAACAGAATGGGAAAGCACATCATGGTTCCTTGAACCTAAACAAAGAACTACAGGCAACTAGGAAAGGCTGAGAATAAGAGAAATAGTCTTTCCCAGGAAAGAGTTCTCCAATTGGTTATCTAATACCAAGTGGTCAGCCCTAAGATCATATACAAAGAGGTAATGCTATAGAGACTGAGCAGTTTGTATTTACATACATATATACATAACAACAGTGATAAAAAAGGGATCATGGTGTGAGAGAAATGTGATCTTTAGATGCTTCTTGAAAGTAAAGCACTCATTTAAAGTCATTTGAAAGTAAGATTCTCTTTACAAAGAACTGCTTTTATTTTAGAACCACTGGACTATATCTGCACAGTTCACAACAGAGAAATGGATAGTTAAGTGATAGGAACTGCCAAAGCAATTACTAGTACTGAAAAATAAGCAGCATAAAAGTACAGAAACCTAATTTTGCATTGGAAAGGCTCCTTAGAAGCTATTCACTCCTCATCAATTTCAAGTTTATACTGAATAGAATAATAAGCACCATTAGAATAATTCACTATTCACCAAGAATAATAAACCACTTAGAATAACAAGACTAAAATAATAAGCCAGTGTTCAAACCATAAAAAAGAACTGGGGGGTAAGATAGGAAGATTCTTAAGGAAGTTGAGCTTCTTGCTATTGAGAGCTCCTGAAATTCTGCAATGTGTGGAGTGTACTGAAAGCATCCCATGTCTGCATTCTGCTTATGATTTGTGCATCCACTAAGAGAATTATGGTGGAGGGGGTAAGGAAGAGGAAGAGGCAGAGAGAGCTGGAGAAAGAAAGGGTGAGAAGAATATTTTAATTATTTTCTTCTGCTGTTCTTTCAATCTAGGACAAGACTGATTGTTAATCAAAAACCTTCCCATCATTCCTGGCTTAGTTCAATTGCCATTGTGTTAAAAATTCTTCTCAAACTTACTTCCTATACACTAATATCATCTTGTCAGAGGTGGGAGAAACAGAAACAGAAGATAACATTACTTAATCTAATGTCAGTGTTTTAATAAGAGTAATGGAAGATCAAATCTTTAGATTTTTCACTTTTAAAGGAATATTTTCCCTTTTAAGTAAGTAATGCTAACACTTTTCTAACAGTAGAGCTACATAGACCATATAAATACAGAGAAGAATTTAATACTCATTTTCTAAATGACTCGTCATTTTTAGAGATTTTTAAATTTTTAATTATGTGTCTATGTGTGTGAGTGTGTGTGTGTGTGTGTGTGTGTGTGTGTGTGTGTGTGTGTATCTTTGTCTGGGCATATATAACATTTGCAGTTGCAGTTGCAGAAGAGTCCAGAAAAAGGTGTTAGTCTCCCAGAGTTGTTATCTGTCCAACTTTAATGCTGGGAACTGAACCTGGGTTCTTTGTAAGAGCATTATGAAACATTAACGCCATAGCAATCTCTCTAAAACTATATGACAATTTTAATTGTCAAGTTGGCACACTAGAATGACCCAGGAATAAGGAAAAATCTCAGTAAAGGATTGTCTACAGACATGTGTGAGGGGATTTTCTTGTATACATCAGTGATGTAGGAGGACCCAGCCTACTATGGGCTGGTCCTAGACTATATAAAATTTTAAAAAGTAAGCTGAATAATAAGCACGTGTGCATTCATTTCTCTCTGTTCTCGACTGTGGGTATGATGAAAGTAGCTGTTTTACGTCCCTGACACTGTAGCTTACCTGCTTTGATGGAGTATAACTTGGAATTGTGAGTTCAAATAAGACCTTTCTCCCATAAATTGTTTGATAGTGTTTTATCACAGCAGTAATAAAACTAGGAATTTGCCCAGTCCATTGATCTTTGGATCAATGATGTTTCAGTTTTAGGACTGTCTCACTTTAACATTCAGAGCAACAATGATTTTAATTTTCTCTCTCTCTCTCTCTCTCTCTCTCTCTCTCTCTCTCTCTCTCTCACACACACACACACACACAGACACACACACACACAGACACACAGACACACACACTTGTGCACATGCACACACATACCCACCTGCTCATGCTCAACATGTCTACCCACACACATGCAGCTAGAGTATGAAAAAATTGAAACATTAGTACCATTAGCTCTCTTATCACACTTAAATATTTGTTTCTTTATGAAAAATCCTGCAGTAAAAGTTAATTTAATGAAGACTTTTAGTTTGTTTTAATTACAGTATGTGATATTCCTAATGTTCTACATGACTTACACTTCCCTTACATTTTTATCTATTTGAGGATGTAATATTTATATATGTAGATCTGATAACATTTTCCTAGAAAGCAGTAGTTCTCAGCTTTCCTAATCTGCAGCCCTTTATGGCAGTTCCTCAGATTGTGGTGACCCCCAACCATAAAATTATTTTTGTTGCTACTTCATAGCTATATTTTCTACTGTTATTAATTATAACATAAATATCTCTGTTTTCTGGTAGTATTTAGGGTAGAATGAAAGGATCATTCAAACCCTAAAAGGGGAGCTACCTACAGGTTGAGAATTTTACCCGGTAACAGGTATTGTTACTCTGAGAACAAAGAAACCTTTCAGTGTCTCTCACAAGGTGTGAACATACAGTAGCTATTTGGGGTTCAAATACTGTGATGAAACACCATGACCAAAAAGTAAGTTGGGGAGGAAAAGGTTTTTTGGCTTACACTTCCACATCTCATGTCATCCCTTAAGGAAGTCATGACAGGAACTTAAACAGGGCAGGAACCTAGAGGCAGAGGAACCTCCTAGGGCAGGAGCTGATGCAGAGGCTATGCCGAAGTGCTGCTTACTGGTTTGCTCCCTCTAGCTTGCTCAGCTTGCTTTCTTATAGAACCCAGGACTACCAGCTCAGAGATGGCACCGTCCACAAGGGGCTGAGCCATCCCAGACGAGTAAATAATTTTTAAAAATGCCATACAGGCTTGCTTACAGCTGGATCTTGTGGAGGCATTTTCTTAATTGGGGTTCTCCCGTCTCAGATGGTTTAGCCTGCATCAAGTTGACATAAAAGCATAGTAGCAAAGTATATTTAAGAGATCACTTGATCTCTGGGTGCAAATTTGGCAACAAAGGTAAGAAGTTCTTTGTTGACTTGGTTAATTAATGAGAAGCAAAGCCTGCACATTTTAACCCAAAATACTGCACTGCTAAATAGTGAAAGATAAACCTTTGGATGTTTTAAATTAGGAAACTCATACTGAAAGCCATTTCAACACTTGCAAGATGGTTCCGTGGGTGAAGAAGTTTGTGGTTGAACCTGATGCCCATGAGCTCAATACCCAGGATCCACACGGTGTAAAGAGAAATCTATCTCCTACAAGTTGTTACTTCTCCTCCATATGCACACCTAGGCACGTGCACCCATTTGTGTTTTATTTGAGGTCTTTATCCACCTATTTTCTTGGCTCCTGGATAATTTAATTCATAAGTGTGCTAGGAAAATTATGTTTCCAGTGATGCTGTAGCTAGGATTTAGATTCTAAGCAGCCTCTGTGATAAATCACTGGTGATAGGGATAAGATGTGCCATTATACATCAAATAAGAAGGTCACCATGGGGTGCATGCATCATATATGATCAAATAAGTAGAAGTTCTGCTTTTATTCAAAGTATGCGAAGCTCCAATTTGTTCTCTACCAAGTATTTTTTTGTTGTTGTAGTAATGTTGACGCCTGCCCAAAAGATGAAGTTCAGGCAGCCCTCAGTGGTTTAAGGAACCAGACCGATGGAGCCGGCATTGTCTTACTGCTCATTGGTTATAATAAAGATCTGACAGACAATGATGGGGCTGGAAGTATGGGGGAGGAACTTCCAGGAAGGTGGGATACAAAAAGGATGCAAGCAAAGGTGGAAGAATTGAGGAAGACACTGAAGGAGCAGAAGGATAGAATGGAGCTGTAAGCAGGTAGTGAGAACCCTGTGGGGAGACTGGATAGTGGGAAAGTTAGAGTAAGTTAGTAGATAGCTGAGAGACTACTTCAATATAAGGCCCGCAACTTTCAACTCTATAGAAGTGTCATGTCTTCTTTAAACCACAAATAGGTTTGAGAAAACCCTGCAATAAGAAAGACAACTAAACAGTGGAAACACCTCTTCCCAGCTTAGAATTCTTAAGTAGTGCCTTCCATTGCAACTTGCTAATTCGGGGATAAGTTCAGTCTTTCTGAGATGTAAAATTTACTCTAAAAAAATCAACTGGACTTATAGAGATCTGTAAGAATTGGATGAAAAGAAAATGAATCTTATAAATATAGATTATATTTTAGAAATTTGGATAATATAATTCTGTATCCAGTTAAGTAATGCTAAGATAAGTTTGTGGTATACAGTGGTAAATGAGATGCCTACAACTGAGGATGGCCTTATGTGTCAAGGTGAAAACGTCAATAAAGAATATGTAAACAGAGGGATGGAGAGATGGCTCAGATGTTAAGAGCACTGACTGCTCTTCCAGAGATCCTGAGTTCAATTGCCAGCAACCACATGGTGGCTCACAACCATATGTAAGGGGATCTGATGCCCTCTTCTGGTGTGTCTGAAGAGAGCGACAGTATATTCACATACAAAGAATAAATAAATAAGTACTAAAAAAAGAATAAGTAAACAATTTAGAAAATTATTAAGAATTTAAAATTAAGGCATTTTTTTAGTTGGTTTTGTAATATACTGGCAACAAAACATTAAAGATGATATTGGTACATGACACACTGATTTTTATATTTAATTAATTCATAAAATTCTTCTATAAGATCCTATACTGAGACCTGCTTTTCAGTGGGGGAGCCATGCCAGTATCAGCCATGAGTGGCAGAGTCCTGTGCTCTTTAGGCCCAAAGATACACATGGCCAAAAGGATTAGCTTGGTTTTCTAGCAATAGAGACAGATTTCTGACAAAGTCTCATGTGCTTTAATTCCTTAGGATTGATGTTATTTTCTATTTCTTATCTAATTATCTATGAGGGTTTTTATATGACAATACACATTTAGACATTCTCAACAATATTTATCCTCTCTCTCTCTCTCTCTCTCTCTCTCTCTCTCTCTCTATATATATATATATATATATATATATATATATATATATATCCCAAATAAAACCAAAGCACAAGTATTCAAGACTTCATCCTGATAACTATAGGGACAAAGTTGTCTTTACAATATAGATTCTTGGCTTAAGTTTGTAAATTGGATGTTCAGTACCTCTTAGAGGATAGCCTCTCAATGAGATTTATTCCCATCTGAAAGAGCTACAACTTGCTGATTTCTTTTTGCTTGCAAACATTTCTGTACAGATTTTTGTATAAAAAGAGAGGTGTTGTTTTTTTTAGCCCTTGTTCCCTAGGAGGATTACTAAGTGACAGAGCATTCTATTCCTCTCTTCCAGAGTTAATTGTATTTTAATGAGGAATACACCATGCTGTTCTCCACTGACTGACAAACACTCCTTCATGACTCAACAGCAAGAGCAATGAAGCTAAGAAGGAAGCTGCAGAACTTTCTTACCCAGCCTACTCCATACTCCATTGCCAGTCAAGCATGCCACAAAAGGAGAATGCTCAGATTCCTTGCAAATGAGCGACAAATGATTTGAAGAGGTACTAAGTGAACAATGATGTCTCTGTTTTTGCAACTTTGACACTAGCTTGAATCCCAGGTACTACTACAGTAACAGAAGTGTGTCACCTTAAGAGGAGTTTTGAGTAGCACATGACCTCTGAGGGACAAAGGAAACTATCATGTCACCTCAGAAATTAATGATTATAATGGAGCCAACTTGAGGGCAAGTTTTTCTTCCTAGCAAATATGATTGATTAGTCAAAGAATCAAATGAAGACATTTTATAAAAAACATGGACAAGTGGAAACAAGGATGTTGAGTTGGTGACATACTGTTCTTCAATTACCAAGAGCCCAGTTAGAGTGAGAGTCATGGAAGAAAGTTTGCCTGGTAGGAATGGTAGTCCCGGAGGGTGGCAGCTGTGAAGCACATTGGTAGACCTTGTAGGAGAAACTGCAGTGGGCATGTGGGTTTCCTGAAGAAGGTCTATCATTCTACACAGCTGCAATGGCTGTACCTTAGAGAGGAACAGTCTCAGAGGGTTTGTCCCTAGATTACTTCTTGCTGCTACTGTGCCTTCTCATGTTTGCCGTTGCTATATTTCTCCGGTATGTA
The DNA here is from genome assembly GCA_028551405.1 of Uromys caudimaculatus. Classification (NCBI taxonomy): domain Eukaryota; kingdom Metazoa; phylum Chordata; class Mammalia; order Rodentia; family Muridae; genus Uromys; species Uromys caudimaculatus. The sequence continues at coordinate 73,171,695 of CM052705.1, read as the reverse complement.
GCATGGTGTGAGTGGGCATGGAGAGACCTTCCCTGCCTACATATAGTCTGATGTGATTCTTCATGGAAGACAGCCTTTTCTATTAGACAATTTTTCTGAAGATCAATTTGAAGACGAACTATCATAGAATAATGCTGTTTAAATGAACTAACAATTTTACAGAATTCCTGATTTGTTTTAAATAGTTTTAGGAAGTTAGTGTAGTTGATAATAAAGATTCAGGAGATGGTTTAGGTTGTTTTGCCAGAAAGACATAACAAAGAAAGAACTAAGAGTAGAACTATCCTTCTTTGTAGAGTAGTGAGGGATCTGAAGGCTAGAAATGGAGCACAGTGAGTTTGCATGTACTACAGCACACAGTTGTACTTGTGGAAAGGAAAATAGGTTTAGGACAAGTTAATGATTAAAGAAAACATTTGTTCTAGGTTGGGTCTGAGTTCCTTGATCTTGTGATCTAAGAATGTGGTCACAGATTTCACTGTGCACCATGAAAAGGCAGAGTTATGAACAAAAGGGTAACGATCCTACTATGAGTATAAGAATAGAGAAGAGATGATTAGCCTAGCCAAATAAGGTTTCAAATAATAAGATGTACGCTAAATGATTTGCTTTTGGTAAATACAAACTGTTGTCAGCTAGCATAGGGCGAAACTAACTGCAATTGACTTGGCTTGAGTAAACTTTGATTTTTGTTCGTTTTGTTTCCTTTGTTTTTTTTTCTTAGTTATTTTATTTATTTACATTCCAGCTGTTGCCCCTCCTTTCAAGTCTCCCTCTCACAGTTCCTCATCACATTCCTCTCCCCCTTTTCCTCAAAAAAGGTTGCTCCACCCCTACCACTTCTCCCCCTTCCCCTAGACCTCAAGTCTCTCAAGGATTAGGCTGACCTTCCACTGTGGCCAGGCCAGGCCGACCTCTGTATATGTGTGCCAGGGCCCTCCGACCGGTTCATGTATACTACCTGGTTGGTGACTCAGGCTCTGGGAGCTCCCTGGCATCCACATTAGTTGAGATTGCTAGTCTTCCTGTGGGGTTGTCCTCTCCTTCAGCTTCAATCCTTCTCCTAATTCAATAATAGGGGTACACTATTTCAGTCCAACGCTTGGGTAGAAGTATCTGAGTCTATTTCAGTCAGCTGCTGGTAGGGCCTCCTAGAGGACAGCCATACTAGACTGTAAGAACATCATACCATCAGTAATAGTGTCAGGCCCTGGTGACACCCCCCCATAAGATAGATCCTAAATTAGTCCGGTCACTGGACCGCCTTTCCTTCAGTTTCTTCTCCATTTTTGTCCCTGTAGTTCTTTTAGATAGGAATAATTCTGGGTCACAAATTTTGACTGTGGGTTAGTAACCCAGTCCCTCCACTTGGGGCCCTATCTATCTACTGGAAGTGGACTCTTTGAATTCCTTCTCCCCATTTTGGGCATTTTGCTAAGGTTGTCCTTATTGAGTCCTGAGAGGTGCACCCTCTGAGGCTGTATATTTCCATTCATTCTCCTGGACCTCTGGGGTTATCTCCTGTCTCTGCTCACCCCCGTACTTGATCCTGTTCCTTATTCCCCTTCCCACCCCTCCTCCCATCCAGGGTCCTCTCTCCCTTTGCCTCCCATGATTATTTTCTTCTTCTCTTTAAGTGGGATTGAAGCATCCTCACTTGGTCTGTGGGTCATATCCTAGGTATTCTGTACTTTTTGGCTAATATCAGTGCATACCATGCATGTCCTTTTGGGTCTGAGTTATCTTATGCAGGATGATATTATCACTATTGCTTTGTAGTACCTCTTGAGGTCAGTGATTGCCCCAGAAGATCTTTTATTGTTGAGAATTGTTTTGGCTTTCTTGAATTTTTTGCTTTTCCATATGAAGTTGAAAATTGTCCTTTCCATGTCTGTGAAGAATAATATTGGAATTCTGATGGGGATTGCATTGAATCTGTAGATTGCTTTTGGTTAGATGGCCATTTTTACTGTGTGAATCTTATCAATCCATGAGCATGGGAGATCTTTATCTTTCCATCTTCTGAAGTCTTCTTCAATATCTTTCTTTAGGGATTTAAAGTTCTTGTCACACAGATCTTTCACTTGCTTGGTAAGAGTTACACCAAGATATTTTGTACTTTTTGTGGCTATTATGAAAGGTGTTATTTCCCTAATTTCTTTCTCAGCCTGTTTATCATTTGTACAAAGGAAGGCTATTGATTTGTTTGAGTTAATTTTATATCATTTTATATCATGCCAGTTTGCTGAAGCTTTTTTTTTTTTTAATCAGCTGTTGGAGTTCTCTGATGGAATTTTGAGGATTGATAATGTATACTATCATATTATCTGCAAATAGTGATATTTTGACTTCTTCCTTTTCAATATTATCTCTTTGTTCTCCTTTTGTTGATAATTGCTCTAGCCTGTACTTCAAGTACTATATTGAATAGATAGGGGGGGAGTAGGCAGTATTGTCTTGTCCCTGATTTTAGTAGGATTACCTCTAGTTTTTCTCCATTTAGTTTGATGTTGGCTCTTGGTTTTCCATATATTGCTTTTATTAGGTTTAGGTATGTGGGATGAATTCCTGATTTTTCTAATACTTTTAACATGAAGGGGTGTTGTATTTTGCCGAAGGCTTTTTCAGATTATAATGGGATGCTCATGTGACGTTTTTCCCTTAGTTTGTTTTTAACATATATTATGTTGATAGATTTTTGTATAATGAACCATCTCAGCTTTTCTGGGAAGAAGGCTGCTTAATCCTGGTAAATTATGGGTTTAATGTGTTCTTGGATTCAGTTTTTGAGAATTTTATTTAGTATTTTTGCATCGATATTCATAAGTGAAATTGGCCTGAAGTTCTCTTTTTTTTTTGGTTGGGTCTTTGTGTGGTTTAGGTATCAGAGCAGCTGTGGCTTCATAGAATGAATTAGGTAGTGTTCCTTCTGTTTCTATTTTGTGGAATAGTTTGAGGAGTATTAGTATTAGCTCTTCCTTGAAGGTAGAATTCTAAACCATTTAGCACTGGGATTTTTTTTCCATTGGGAGGTTTTAATGACTATTTCTATTTCCTTAGGGGCTATGGAACTGTATATAGAGGTTACCTGATTTTGATTTAACTGTGGTATGTGGTATCTGTCTAAAACACCATCCATTTCATCTTGATTTTCCAGTTTTGTTGAGTATAGGTTCTTATAGTAGGATCTAATGATTTTTTGAATTTTTTCAGTTTCTGTTATTGTGTCTCCCTTTTCTTATCTGATTTTGTCAATTTATTGGCTGTCTCTGTACCCTTTAGTTAGTTTCACTACGGGTTAATCTATTTTGTTGATTTTCTTAAAGAACCAGGTTTTGTTGATTCTTTGTACAGTTCTCTTTGTTTCTAATTGGTTGCTTTCAGCCCTGAGTTTGACTATTTCCTGCTATCTACTCCTTTTGGGTGTCTTTGCTTCTTTCTCTTCTAGAGCTTTCAGAAGTTCTGTTAGGTTGTTTATATCAGATATCTCCAATTTCTTTATGAAGACACTTAGGACTGTGAATTTTCCTCTTAACATTGCTTTCCTTGTGTCACATGAGTTTTGGTATGTTGTGTCTTCACTTTCATTGGATTCTATAAAGTCTTTGATTTCTTTCTTTCTTTTCTGATCAAGTTATCATTGAGCAGAGTTGTTCAGTTTCCATGAATATGCATCTTTCTGGGTTTTTTTGTTTGTTTGTTTGTTTGTATTGTTTTTTTTGGTTGTTGTTGAAGCCCAGCCTTAGTCCATCGTGATCAATCTTCTTGTATCTGTTGACTCTTGTGTTCAATTATATTGTCAATTTTGGAGAAAGTACCATGAGGTGCTGAGAAGTTATATTCTCTTGTTTTGTGTTAAAATGGTCTGTAGATATCTATTGAATCCATTTGGTTCATAACTTCTGTTAGTTTCAATGTCTCTGTTTAGTTTTGTTTCAATAACCAGTCCATTGGTTAGAGTAGGGTGTTAAAGTCTCCTACTATTAATGTGTGCGTTTCAATGTGTGTTTTGTACCCTTCCATTTGGGGCAGATGTTCTAAATTGAGACTTCCTTTGGTGGATTTTCTCTTTGATGATATGAAGTGTCCTTTCTCATCTCATTTGATAATTTTTGGTTGAAAGTCTATTTTATTGGATATTAGAAATGCAACTTCAGTTTGTTTCTTGGAACATTTGCTTAGAAAACTTTTCAGCCCTTTACTCTGAGGTAGTGTCTGTCTTTGTCACCCAGGTATGTTTCTTGTATGCAGCAAAATGCTGGATCCTGTCTAAGTCTCCAATCTGTTTGCCTGTGTCTTTTTATTGGGGAATTGAGTCCATTGATATTGAGAGATATTGAAGACAGATGATTGTTCATTCCTGTTATTTTTGTTTCTGGAGGTGGTATTGTGTGTGAGATTCTCCCCTTTTGGGTTTGTTGCGAGATATTTAACTTCTCATGTTTTCTTGGCTGGAGTTAGCCTCCTTGTGTTAGAGTTTTCCTTCCTGTATCCTCTGTAGGACTGGATTAGTAGAAAGATATTGTTTAAATGTAGTTTTTGTCATGGAATATCTTGGTTTCTCTATCTAAGATGATTGAGATGTTTGCTGGGCTGGCATTTGTGTTCTCTTTAGGTCTGGATGTCTTCTGGCTTTTACAGTCTATGCTGGGAAGTCTGACGTAATTCTGAAAAGTCTGCCTTTATATGATACTTGGACTTTTCCCCTTACAGCTTTCAATATTATTTCTTTGTTCAGTTCATTTAGTGTTTTGATTATTATATAATGAGAGGATTTTCTTTTCTGATTCTATTTATTTAGTTTTCTGTAGGCTTCTAGCACATTTATGGCCATCTCTTTCTTTATATTAGAGAAGTTTTCTTCTATGATTTTGTTAAAGATGTTATTTGTCCCTTGTGCTGGTCCTCACTTTCTTTTATTCCTATTATTCTTAGATTTGATCTTTTCATTCACTGTGTCCTGAATTTCCTGGATATTTTGAGTTAGGGTTTTTTGTTTTGTTTTGTTTTGTTTTGTTTTTAATTCACTTTGTATTTTCTTTGACTGATGTGTCAATATCCTCTGTGGTATCTTCTATGCCCGAGATTGTCTTTTTTTATTTCTTGTATTCTGTTGGTGATGCTTACATCTGTATCTTCTGATATTTTTCCTAAGTTGTCCATTTCCAGGTTGACTCTATTTGTATTTTCTTTATTGTTTTTGTTTCCATTTTTAGGACTTGGACAATTTTGTTCAATTCCTTCACTGCTTGATTGTATTTTCCTGTATTTCTTTAAGGGATTTATTTGTTTCCTCTTTAAGGGCCGTGTTTTCCTATATTTCTTTAAGGGAGTTATGTATATACTCTTTAAAGGCCTCTATCATCTTCATGAGATGGGATTTTAGGTTGTTATCTTGCTTTTCAGGTATGTTATGTTTATCCATGGCTTGCTGTGGTGAGAGAACTGGGTTCTGATGGTGCTGATTGTATTGGGTTCTGTTGCTTTATGTTCTTGTGCTTGCCTCTCACCATCTGGTTATCTCTGGTGTCAACTGGCCTGGGTGTCTCTGACTGGAGCTGGACTCCTTGGAGCAGGTAGGGCTCTGTGACATGGCTTAGAGCCAATGTCCTGGGAGACAGGCAGTGTTGTCTCTAGTTAGGGTCCTCCTGTGTCCCTGGTTAGGTCGACCTCCTATGTTCCTGGCAGGGTGAACCTCCTGGGATGCAGGCAGTCTCTGGGTTCCCAGGGCAGGATCTGCCCCAGTTGCAGATGGAGGTGCAAACTGGTAGCTCTGTGTCCCTTGTTAAGGCAAAGTTCCTGTGTCCCTGGTTATTGCAGCTCTCCTGGGAGGCAGGCAAGCTGTGGGATGTGGGAGGGTGTCAGTATGCTGATCTGGCCCAGGTAGAGAAGTAGACTAGAAGGAAGATGGAGCTTGGCAGGGTGGGTACATCCCACATCAACTGGGCTCAGTGTGTGTCCCAGATGGCGGTGGGTATTTGAGTGAGATTCTCACCTTTGTCCCTGGTTACTGCAGACCTCCTGGGAGGCAGACAGGCTGTAGGATGTGGGAAAGTATTGGGCCTGGGTGGAGAAGCAGACCAGAGCTGCTTAAACTTTGTTAATGAGCAGGGCAGTAGTGGCACAGGCCTTTAATCCTAGCACTTGGGAGGCAGAGGCAGGTGGATTTCTGAGTTCGAGGCCAGCCTGGTCTACAGAATGAGTTCCAGGACAGCCAGGGCTACACAGAGAAACCTTGTCTTGAAAACCCAACTTTGTTAATGAATGACAAAAATTTATTGCTTTGGGGTTAGGATGAATTTGGAAAAATAAAGACAGATGAGAAATTTTCAGTTAGATGTGATTATCAAAAGAAAAATATATAATCAGTAATCATGTTGAAATTTTCCTTTGTTTGATAATTTTAATATGTTTTGAAGAATATATTCTTGTGGTCATTGTTTTTAGAGAATATGTAATTTGTGGCTATGAAGTGATCTTTGTTCTTAAGTAAAAAAATTGTCTTAGGTGGTATTAAAGTCTAAAAGAAACAAAAGTTTTTGGAGACTTCCCTCATCTATCAAGTGTGTGTGTGTGTGTGTTGTGTGTGTGTTTCCCCTTTTTGCCTGTCCCAGAGAATTATGCTTTGCTCCCTCAGAAAAAGTTTCGTTAAGTGAATAATGTTGACCTCAGACATGTCCCCCAGTACCTGACCTGTCCAAGCTGGTCTTTGGCAGTTCATGATGCTGAGACTGGGAAAAAATGTTTAGGCTACTTTCCTCATGCTCTCAAATCTATAGATGTCTATATATATTTTTTATGTCTATAAGAAAACTCAGTTGACAAGAGAGACAGCAAAGAGTTCGTCTTGTCACAAAGTATGTGACTGGCACAGGAAGGTGGTGGTCAATTAGAGATGTACTGTGTGATAGTTTAGATGTCAATTTGATTAGTCAGTAGAGTGCACAGGTACTCAGTTAAAACTTTTTCTGTGAGTGTCTCGGGTGATGTTTCTGAAACAAATTAGTGTTTGAAACACTAAAATAAAATAAATAATTCAAATTTTGTTTCACAATGTGGATTGGCATTAAGCAATGTGTTAAAGGTCTTATGTTTTTCTTATTGCCTTTCCTCTGTCTGTCTCCTCAGATAAAACTGACCAATACATGATAGCAAAAAGGATAGAGAAAGAGCCCCCAAATATTGTAATGATTAATGAGGAAAAAGCAGAGCACAGCAAGATTGACTAAAGCTAACTTAGTAGATGTGGATTTTGTGACAGTCTGACTTTATATGAAAGGACTCGTGATATCTATTTTTAAATTTATTTTGTGTATGTTAAAGTATCTGAATAACCTAAGGATAATATAACTTTTAATATGATATTTGAGCTGGCTATGGGTTCCACTAGGAAATGTAGTCTGTGACCATCAAAAACTATCATTTGCCAATTGAAAGAAAGGAATCCAGCAAGTATTACTAGTTATGTAATTGGCATCTCTGAAGACAGTACAGTCCTGAATACTACAAAATACCTGTAGAATGCCTAGTTAATGAGGCTTTAGCTCAGAATTAGGGTCCTAAAATGTCATTACATCTGCCTTAATGGATGCTTTGTCAGAAAGATCAGATATATTTACTGTGTTTTTATCAATCACTCAGTATCTCTTATTCCATCCTTACAAACATGCACACTTTGGGAGCTATTATGAGCAAAATGATAACTGAAAAAAAAATTGGAATTCTTGAGTCAAGTTATCAATAGACTACCCATTCTCCTTATTTGGATGCTAGTTATCATTTTTAATAAAATTTTCTTCAATCTTTGATTTAGTAATTTTTACAATACTGAAAGAATAGGAGGGAAGTCACAATATAATCTTACTCTTCAAACACAATTTATGACAATTATTATGAGAATATAAAAACATTAAAAATTAAGAAGTTATATATATAGAAAGTCTGATGTATTCTTTGTGTAGCTCTAAGTATCTCAAACACTAGATAATATCTAAGCCCTGCATAGTTATCTTAACTATAAATAGATAATAATCAATCTTTTCAGAATTTCTCTATTAGAGGTATAAAAAGTTGTAGTTTACTTATTCATTAATTTTGGTACCATATTTTAGAATCTGCTGCAATTGTATGCTTAAAATTAATGAGCCAATTAATTAAGGCTTTGTAAAATAGCTTAATAGGTCTGAAATTAAGATGGATCTGTTAGCTGCTGATCATAATTTTGAATACCAAATGGTTAGGTGTAGCCTCCAATATTATTAAGAAAATAATTATAACTTTATTAATTGATAAAGTAAACCAAAACAAGTGCCTTTTTATTTCGGCAAAAATAATAATCAGATATAAAATAATGCCCAATAGAAAGAGCAAAAGTCTAAAATTCAGACTAGAATCTAGTTAATTACAAATAGAATTGGGTGAATTTTGACAGACATTATCCACAGATCCTCTTTTCTTAGCTATAGTGCAATAGTTTGTTAGCATACCAATAATGTGTCTTAACATTACAATATTTACTAATTTGTAAATTATATGAAAATTGTTTTAGATATTTGCTTCATTTGGGTAGTTAAAGATTCAGTGAATAGTGTAAACTGTAGATATTATAACAAGGTATTGTACTATGTGACAAGCTGGTAACTATGTTTAAGTAAAAATTTGGACCATGTAACAGTATAAAGAACTATGTCTCTGTTTTTCAGTATGTGTCCCTAAAAGTAGATTAATGACATCTGGTGATCAATGTTCCTTCAGAGAGTATAAAGAATATTCATATACAAAGAACTTCCAGTTCATTTTATTAATCTTAGGTGGCTTTCAATTAAAAAATATTTCATTATATACTATTAAGTGAGATAAAATTTTACATATTCATAATATGACTGTCTTGTGAACTTATAGAGTAAGAGTTCCAGAAGACTTAAATATCTGAACTACATTTTAGAAACAAAAATTAAAAAGGAAAAAAGATCTTATAATGATCAGTCTTCATTTCTTTTGGAATAATAGCAATCTGAACCAAAGGCCAGAATCTATTGACTCTGAATATGCATTATTCATGAGAATTTCATGCAGTCAATGTTTTCATTAACTGCCTAGCTATAGGCACATAATATTTTAGGAGATGAAAATATAATCAGACAAATATTTAAATAAAACTGATATGTCATGAAAGAAAATAGAAGTATTTGATATTAGACTATTTATTCTAGTTTTTATGCCCCATTTAAATATGTATGATACTGGGAAATTTATAAAGAACAAAAATTAATTTTTGCAGTTCTGGAGAAGTTCAAGGCATCATTGGGTCATTGGCAGACTGACTTTTCTTCTACCAGCAGCCAACAATTGCGAATGTTTGCATGGCTAGGGATGGGATTTTGTATCCCACTCCTCTTTCCATGATGGGATTTGGTCTTTCTTGGGCTTAAACTGGTCTTGTGCATTCTTCCACAACTGATAAGAGTTCATATGCAGCTACCTTGCTGTGTCCAGAAGATATTCTTTCTTTGTGATCATTTATTACCTTGACTCTTAGTCTCTTTTAATTCCTATTTCCGCAAT
>CM052705.1:73116355-73162031 GCA_028551405.1 Uromys caudimaculatus | reverse complement strand
TTCTTCTTCTTCTTCTTCTTCTTCTTCTTCTTCTTCTTCTTCTTCTTCTTCTTCTTCTTCTTCTTCTTCTTCTTCTTCTTCTTCTTCTTCTTCTTCTTCTTCTTCTTCTTCTTCTCCTCCTCCTCCTCCTCCTCCTCCTCCTCCTCCTCCTCCTCCTCCTCCTCCTTCTTCTTCTTCTTCTTAATTTTTTTGGATATTTTATTTATTTACATTGAAATGTTATCCCCTTCCCAGTTTTCCCTCAGCATACCCCCTATCCTATCTCCATTCCTCCCTGCTTCTATGAGGGTGCTCCCCTTTCCACCTGGCCATTCCTACCTCACCACTCTAGCACCCCCTATGCTGGTGGTATCAAACCTCCACTAGACAAAGGGCTTCCCCTCCCGTTGATGCCTGACAAGGCCATCCTCTGCTACATATACAGCTGGAGCCATGGGTGCCTCCATGTAGACTCTTTGGTTGGTGGTTTATTCCCTAGGAGCTCTGGGGAGTCAGATTGGTTGATATTGTTGTTCTCTCTATGAGGTTACAAACCCCTTCAGTTCCTTCAGTCATTCCCCTAACTCCTCCATTGGGGTCCCTGTGTTCAGTCAGATGGTTGGCTGTGAGCATCTGCCTCTGTATTGGTTAGGCTCTGGCAGAGCCTCTCAGGGGACAGCTATACCAAGCCCCTATCAGCAAAGGCTTCTTGGCATCAGCAATAGTGTTTGGGTTGGTGTTTGCAGATGGGTTGCATCCCTAGGTGCGGCAGTCTCTGGGTCAGGAAATTGAATGGAGGTGTGTAGCAGTGGGGTATGGTGAACTGAGGATAGCCACTAGAAAGTCACAGATGCTAGGAAAGCAAGAGGCTCCCAGGACACAAAGGGGATGATATTAGCTGAAATACCCAAAAAAGGGGAGGGAGAAACTGTAGAGACCATATCCAGAGGTTAGACACGGTCCCCAGTTGAGGGATGGGGCCACCCACCCATCTCAAAAATATTAACCCAGAATTTCTCTTGTCTAAAGGAAATGCAGGGACAAAGAGTTGGATCAGAGACTGTAAGTTATGTTTTAATCATCACCTACTATAGATGGCATCTTTTCAGATGAATATTGAAGAATGCATTGATCTATGAGAAAGATTATGTCATTAGGAATCAGTTTAATACTATATCCATTTAACAAAATAAGAGTAAAAGATTCCCCCATAAGGCCTATGATCTTTTTAGATCTAGGTTTTGGCCCAGTATTGGTGCCACATCTGATTTTATCTTGTAGAGCATAGCTTAAATCCAATCAGAAACTGGTTGGTTATTCCCATGATGTTTATATCACCATTGTACCAGTGGGCACATCTTGTCAGGAAAATTGTTATTAAAGCTCACAGGGATTGCAGCTGTATAAGATTACTGATTCTCATTCCTTTTCCATTAGTTCATGTAACACCTTCCATATGCTGTGAAGGTAACCAGAGGGATGAGGCTCCCAGGCCAGTAACAGCTTGATTGCTTCATCATAAGTGCCTCAAGTATGTAGTTTCTTCAACAATAGTGTATTCTCATAAAGTCCTATAGGATAACTAGGAGGATTGATGATACTGGGTTTTTTTTGTTTATTTTTGTTTTTGTTTTTTTGCAAGTTGATATTTGATGTCACTGGCTCAAAACTCAGAAAGATGTAACCTACTCTTAGTACGTGGATTTTTATTTCTTAGTCTTTGGTGTCTAGTAGGAAAATTTTTGCATTCTTATAGAGTGACTCCATTTCGATTGTTTTTATGTATAAATATATAAACACACACATATATATTTCATATGAAATATATTCACATTAAATTATTTTATGTGCATGTGGTATGTCTTTTAGGTACATTTACAGTAGGAAGTTTCATTATGACTATTTAGAAAGGTCTTTAGTCTTTACCTTCAAAAGCAGTATAAAAGCCCTGATGTATTTGTACAGAAAGAACTTATTTATGAGGAAAAATAATGAATTCACTTTGGAACATGTTGTATGTAAGAATCATTAATGATACATAGGTAAATGTGCCAAGTGGGGGAATTACAAACACATATTTTATATACATCTGGCTGAATAGAAAAGAGATTTTATTGCTTCTATGTGGAGATATATTATGAAAGTGTACATTTTTACTAAAATTATATATATTTCCCCTCTGCATTTAATAGATTTAAATGCAGTGGTTAATTCTAAGAACACACTGTCTTACAGACACAAGACTGATTATACACATAGGAATTCCAGGAAGTTCTGGCATCACACACAAGGCCTGCACAGGTTCAAGTCACAGATTTCTTTCCTATGGATTAATTACAGTATTTTGCTTTTAGGATCCAGCCACCTTCTGGTTAATCAGATAAAACCTTAATAATTCTATACAACTAATTTCCCTTTCTCATTCTCCAATACTTCAAGATCTTTTGCTTTTGATGTCCTCTACTTCTTTTCCCCCTACTTTGCTGAAGGCCAGGTTGGCAAATAGATTTGTTTTATATGTGCACTAAACAAAGGAAACTGTCCAATACAATTGCAGGCTGAAATCCTGCATGCCTCCCTCTTAATTAACAGTATTATCAAGAATAGGCAAGAGGTAATATTTCTTTATTGCACAAATTAAATAAAAGAAATACAACTCCTAAGCAACCAAAATATCTGAAAATGACTAACAATGCTTAATTAAGTTTAAATGGTAAAGATAAAATTCCAACAGATCGATCTCTCTCTCTCTCTCTCTCTCTCTCTCTCTCTCTCTCTCTCTCTCTCTCTGTGTATGTGTGTGTGTAAGACATGTTTGCCACTCTATGGGACAATAAATGTTCAAGACCCCATGCTACATTTTCTTTTTCATGAATGAGACAAGTAAACCCAGGGGAAATACCAAAAGTCTCAGGTTCATATTTGCTAAAACACAATTCCTTGAGATCTATGCAAAAAAAATGAGTTCTTATGACTGCCTGGTGTTTGATTGACACCAGCAGTACTTTTACAAAGTTTGCTGTCAAGCCAATGAATATTCCTTCATAAAAATAAAATATTAAAATCTATAGCAATATGTGATGTTCTCTTCTTATATCAACTGGTACCAATTCCATAAAGATATTTCACATCCATAAAACGATGAAAATTATGCTTGAGCCACTTGATATTCTGAAATGTGGGATTTGGCTTGCAGATAAGATCCCTTTAATTCAAGCCATGGAACCTCTTACACAGAATCAAAGACTAATATCTGAAATTCCCTTTCTATTATTGGCTGAGGGTTTTTTCCCCAGTAGAAGTAAGCCTGTGAGACTAACAGCTTTAGCGCAGGATTCATCTTTCCTTCTTGCTGTGGTTTACAGAGTGCTTTACCTCCAGCTGCAAACATGAAAGGAAATTTAACCACAAAGTGTTGAAAGTTAGACTTGGGCTAGGATTAGAGACAATTTAATAAGGTTATTCTTTCTCATGCTTCACAGGTATCTTCATGGTTCTGCTGCAGAAACTTCAGAAGAAATGAGTTACCCAGTGGAAAAACATATTGGGCAAACGACAGGAGGCCCTTCACTCTTGTTCTCAATATTGGCTACTATTTGATGTAGCTAATCCTAGATTTGTCCTTAAGTTCTAAAACTTTCATGATAGAGATTTGGCAGGGATTTTTTTTTCATTATCACCTTCCATTGAAGGTACCATAGTAATATTTAGGAGATACTAAGGCTTAGAAGTTGGTTTCCAAAGGGGAAAACATTTGAAATGTATATAAAGTAAATATCCAAAAATAAAAAGAAAAGAAGTTGGGAAAAAGTGCTTGACACTTAAATATTTGAATAATGTACATATTTCCACGCAGTTAAAATTTGAGAAAATTAAATACATAATGAAATAAAATATTTCATTTTAAAGAACAGTTGTCTTTGGAGAATAGAGGAGAAATATCTCATTAATTATGTACACTAAAATACTTGTGATACCATTGCACAAACATTTCAAACCCTTCTACATCTGTACTGTAACTCACAGGCTTCCTAACCATTATAGTATCCAGATAAATTTCTAGAAAACACAGAGAAACATTTTTTGTTTCTTGGTGTATTCCTGCAAACTGAGTTTGTTCTCAAGGATTTTTGAGAGAAAGGAAATAAGTAAATTGAGGGATCATTCATAAGCTACAATTTCAGAAAGTACATGCATTGAATTTTATAGCTGAAATTTAATATTTATTAATATAACTCAAAGGATATTTGATATCTCAATTCTTTTTCTCTGACTGCTTTATAATTATTAAAATATGAATATCAAGTTACTTCCCATTATTAGGGTCTATGGAGCAAGGTTGTTTCTTAATTATGACTAAGTAATCTTTCACTTAATAGTTGTGGTGGTTTGAATATGCTTGGCCCAGGAAGTGTCACTATTAGGAAGTGCGGCCTTGTTGGAGATGGTGTGACCTTGTTGGAGGAAGTGTGGCACTGCTAGGGTGGGCTTTGAGACTCTCCTTCTAGCTACCTGAAAGTCACTCTTCTATTTGCTTCAGAACAAGATGTAGATCTCTCAGCTCCTCCAGTACCATGCATCCTGCCTTGATGATAATGGGCCAAACCTCTGAACCTGTAAGCTAGTCCTAATAAAACATAATTCTTTATAAGTGTTGCATTGGTCAACTAAGACAATAATGTTGTGAAGTTTGTTTATAACAAACAAACAAACAAACAAACAAACACCTCTAGCCATGTGGTTAAATATAGAACTGATAAGAAATGTATATTTCTAGAAAGCAGAGAAGTAAATGAAAACCATCAGAGTACCCAAGGCCTAGAGCTCTATAAAAAGACGTATTTTGTTCATTTTATTACTATGAATTGTAGGTAATTCTACTAAAAGAATTTATGTAAAACATCCTCCTTCTATATAAGTATAAGAAGCCCATAAATCTGTAGCAACTTTTTAACATTTTGTAAGAGACTATTTCTGGAAGTTTTTAGATGATTAACTTGCAAACTAATTCTGTTAAGAATGAGCAATTAAGTTGCACAAAATAATTACTAATCATTCCTATCACACCCTTTAACAGCGAGATGAACTAAATGGCACATGAACATTTAGAATAGCATCTCATGATAATGAAGAAGTGGTCTGTACACAATAAAATATTATTAAGCTCTTAAAAGTGAAATTAAGAAATTTGAAACTAAATGACTTGAGCAAGAAATGATCATTTTATATATGGTAACCCAGACTCAAAATGGACAATAGTGTGTGTCTTCTCTTGTATGTGGATTTTAGCTTTTATGATTTAGATATCTGTGTTTCAATACAAATAGCCAAAGAGGTTTCATAGCTACTCAGAAACTAGGGGAAGAAGGGCATCATCCAAATAAAGAACAATAGAACATAGTGTTATAAAGAGATAAAGGGAAAACTAGAATAGGATGCTTAAGTAGGGAGGCTAATGAGAGGTCAGAGTAAAGGACGGAATAGAGGGAGGAGCAGCTAACACTAAAGACCTTTAGAAAAACCATATGGAAACCTAACACTGAAGATGTTTCCTAGAGTATACGCAAGGGATTTAAATGACGTCATTATGTAATGGGGGAGACAATGCCCGACTAGAGATCTTATATCACCAAGCAGAATTTTCAGTCACAGGAATAGGTTATATCTTAGTGAATTATTGGCCAAGGGAGTACTACAAACAATCCCACCTCCAAACATTATAGGATATAGCCAAGGCTATTGGTCACTCTCCACAGCTTAATGGTAAGGCCCTATTACTGACAACAACGTTTACATATGCCATCTTACATGAAGACGATGAACTGTTACCTAACTAGAATCTTATCCCTAAAGGCTAGCATTCATGGTGCTCTTCAGGCTACCAAAACATAAATGTCATCAGTATTACCCACATCCAAATCCTATGACTTCCTACCGGGACCTTTCTGCAATATATTGCATTCTAAAAGTAACAAGAAGCTTATGGGAGTAACCAATGGCTCTTCTTGATTGGATTTAAGGTCTATTCAATAAGATGAAATCCATATCTGACATTGCTACACCATTCAAGATCTTGATACTAGATAGTTCCTGGGCCTCAGAGGAAAATCTGTTACTATAATTCTGCTAAAAGAATACAGAAACAAAATGACTTCTAATGACCTGTTGTTGTTCACATAGACCTTAGCATTGTTCAACCATCAACAGAAACACTTCTTTTTGCAGTAGATGGCAACACAGGAACCCACACTGCAAAGTGTGCAGATTGAGAGATATTGGTTCACTCATCCCTAAATAAGAGGTTGTAATTAAACCCCTTCCTTCCAGGCTCAGGGAATCTATATAGAAAAGGAAGCAGAAAGATTGTGGGAGGCAGGGGTTTTATTTTACTCCAAGGAAAGAGCATCTTTCAAACACAACATCATGGATACACATACGAAATTACAGAGACTGACAGTAAGCATAAGACTGGACAGATTTAATGAGACAAAACCTCAACTCTGAGAAGAGGGGATTAACTCAGCCCCATCCATAATGAAGGTGCTATTGCAATTAATATCTGCAGTTTCTCCAATGGAGTGTCATGGTCGGATTAACCAACTCCAGGGTAGTCCCCATGCTCAGGAATGGTTGGATAACATAAAACAAACTCCATGTTTTGTTTTTGTATATTTTGTTTTATTGTTTGTTTTTAATTTCATTTCTTTTAAGACAGAGGGAGAGAAAGAACACAGTTTGTTGGGTAGTAAGGTAGGGAGATTCTGAAAGGGGTTAGGGGAGGGTTATTCTATGATCAAATGATATTTTGTAGAAACAAGTTGAAAAAGCAAGAAAGTTGAAATTCCAACTGAGTTTTCAGAAGAAGGAAAACCAAAATATTATAAGCATCACTTAGTTGCTATCTCAAATATCTTCATTTGTCAGAACAAGGTCTAATTACAAAGTTAATTGATCACACATATCATGGAACCTTTATTCTCTATAGAAATAGAAGCAACCAAAAAAAAATGTAAGGCTTAAGATCCAACAAATTCATTAAATTTTATACCAATTAATTTCTGGTTTTATTAAATAAATATCTGGTAACTGCTTACTTAGAATATTTAAAACTTCAAAAGAAGAACAAAACACACTCCAGCTCTTAACAATAACAAAGTTTTATTTATTATGTTGGGAGACAGTGGGCATGTTTCTGAGTTTTATGTGGGCATATATGTTGAATAAGGTTGGTCATGCTTAGCCTTCGTGGTTTCTGAAATCATTCTGCTCACGACAGAGGGAGCATAGCACCTTGAAATATAGTGGAATGGATGTTCCTGGCAACTGAGGTCAACTGCTTTATATCTCAGTTCAAAAGTTGATATCTGTTGTTTATGCTGAACCTGTTCCTTATTCTCTGAGAAGCCCAGGCTTGGGGCTGTAGGGAATGAATCCACCTGTCATATACTGCAGCTGAGTTTTTCTAATTTACTCAGCAGTATTTCTGGTGGACACTCCACAACTTATCACACAGATCTTTCCTGGGAAGTCCTAAAGAAGACCAAACTGGGCTCAGAGCTTAAACCATTCTACTTTACCATTTCCTACACGTTTGTTCAATAGATCAACATTTCTTACTTTCTTCTCCAAATTGGGCTCACAAAAATCTTTGTAATTCAAGAAAACTGAAAGATATTTCAAAGTTGCTGAGCAGTAAGTACAATGCTGGCTATTTCCTATTTGTATAAATACTCATTTAATTTTTTTGCATGGTCTCTTCTTTCTTTCATGTATTTTTTAGCTTTATTTCCATCTTATAATTTTTGAAATGTTCATACATTTATACAATATATCTTGATCTTATCCACTCCCAACTCCTCCTCTCGTTCCCAACCTCATGCCCCTCTCTCAACATCTTCTCTCATGTTTTCTTTCATTCCGTGTGTTTCTGCATAGACTAGAACATAAATCAATTTTGCATTTAAACTCATCCAGGGTCCTTCATCCTCACCAATGAATTAAATCTTATGAGTTTCTATTCTGAAAGACTAAGGTCAAGGATTTCCACATGATTTCAACTTTAAACCTACATTACACTTAAATATTTACAGTATAAACTAGAGATGTCAGTCCCATGTATTCTGTCTTCTTCCAGGGCTTTTGTGACAATAAAGATGAGAACTTTTTGTGCTATCGCCATGCAAACATTAAAATGCCTCACTGGATGAGGGAGTTATGCTGATTTGATGACAGGTTACCTACAGCACATGTTGTATTTGGGGACAAAACACTCGTTTCACCTGTGTATTCAAGACAATGAAGACCTGTTATGGTATATCTGTTGGCCATGCTTAAAACTTTCAATTTGCTTGGTTGTTTTCATTTATTAGTTTCCTTAGAAACCAGTATATAGATCACTTGCATTCAACTGTGAAAATAGAGTTGTCATGGTTGGGCTCAGAAGTTTGATTGACATGTGTTACCTACATCATGGGGATAGATGCCTGTGTATAAAACAAGCATGTTTCCAATATTGGCTTCATTGTAAAAATGGCACAGGCACTTGAAGACTATCAGCAATATACACTGGAAAGTGCTGTTACATCTCTTCTGAACACTTGCCTGATGATTGAAATTATATTGAATTTTACCTTCTTTAATAGAGTGCTTTTTTATCTGGAAACATTCATCTTCTATCCGCTGAAATACAAAATTCCTCAAGGAATCCTCACTCAGACCAAAGTGTGGTTCTTGGCCATGCTGATGATTTATTGACTATCTGTTGTGAAAGCCAGTGTTTGATATGTGCTCTTAAAACCATATTCAACAATACTTTTATTTACTACTAACTAATTCAACATGGAAACTTTCTGATAATATAGTACTGTCTTAAGTAAATGTGGTATCACTTTTTTTCAAAATTTAAGACAATGCATTTGAAAGCAGATTTTCTTTTGTGAAAAACATGCTATGATGCACCAAGTGTGCTTTTGTATCTTGTAGGGACATATGCTAGGGCCTTCTCTTCTTATTGGTGAAAGGCTATCGAAATCTTTTTATGAAGTTTAGAATTAGTGGTTGTTAAAAAATGTATCATTAGCAATTTGCCATGACAATATTTAAAGCACAGCTGCTGGACAATGCTCTCAACCATTTCCTTATTTCTTCCTTTCCTTCCTTCTTTCCTTCCTTCTTTCCTTCCTTCCTTCCTTCCTTCCTTCCTTCCTTCCTTCCTTCCTTCTTTCTTTTCTTCCTTCTTTCCTTCCTTCCTTCCTTTCTTTTTCTGGGGTAGACAGCAGTAGTGGTAATATTAATATGATGATAACCATACAACTATGTGCCTTATATAATTTTATTTTTTGTAATTTTCATTTTATTATAACTATGAAATATGTGAGCCTTCTTAAAAACTCCTACTTTAGGTGTCTGGAACATTTTTGAATTATCATGTAGAACATCATACATGCTTACTGTCATTCACATGTACCTGTCTTTAGGTAAACATCCAGTAGTGTTTGCTTTTGTTATCTCAACTTTGGCTGTATTGTATTTGATTTTTTTAAAAACTTGGCTGAAGTCAATGTAAATATTCATTAACTATTCCTGGGGCATCTTCTAACTTCTTGGCATGACCTTAGATCCTGGGTCTTATTCTACTTCTGTACCCATTTGTTTAAGAAGGATAAGATGACTTGAAATTTAAGAATACTTTAGAGAGAAAGAAAGGTCTGTATTCAGGATACTCCTCTGCACTCTCCTCAAGGTTTCTTCACTGCGTCATGTGACTTTTACTTTCTACTTTCAAGGAAAGCTGTTACTTTCTGTTGATTTTAGCTTTCTATCCAAATACTTTATGTCTTTCAAGTTGAATTACACTAGAGACCATAATATAATTGCTGCCTTGTAGAATCTTAATCTTGGAGAGAGAACCATATAATCATAGTAGACTGAACAAGCAAGCATGTACTCAGAGGTAGAAATCTGGAGGCATGGTTTTGGCAATTTTTATTCTGCCACACACCAAAAAACAAAACAAAACAAAAAACAAAACAAAATAAATACCAAAAAAGAACTGAGTTAGGTTGCTAAAGGACATTGCATACATTTTTCTTATAATCTAAGAATACTATAAGTTATATACACAAATGCATTATTATTAGTGATCTATTTAGATAATCAACATGGCTCTGGTATCAAGTATCTGAAAAGGAATAAGCATTGTCTTGGTCTTGGCTCTAGGTCAACATAAGCATTCTAGTTCTACTCTCTAGAGACACCCAAACACTTTTGCATCTTGCTTCTCCCATTCAGTTACTAACAGCAACACTCTACATAGCTTCCAAGACTAGATGAGATCTGGGGCTTCATGGTCATATGGCTCTTTTCTCTTTTGCTTTGCTGTTTTTAACATGTTGTTTTCATTTAATGGTTTATGCTGCCTTGGTGAATGCCACCTCCCACTAAGTATGACACAGAATTTTTTTAGGATGCATGCTCCTTCTCCTTTGGATAGAGTATTTACAAAGTCCCCAGATCACATCCGTATGTATCAGAGCTATGTGTAAGGACCTGGTCACACTTAACCTCAAAGAATTTTGAAGTTGTGGCCATTTAACTAATAGTAAAATAATTAAGTATACTGTTTGTTATGAAAGAAAAGAATGGGTGGTGTGGCTCTGTGATTCCTAAAGCAGGTTAAATGAGGTAATCTAAGTGATGGATACATGGGACCCAGGCATTCAGTTATAGAGTAGCATTAAGTAAGAGAAATATTGAAAGATGGAGTATTTTCTATCAGTGCCAGAGAAACACAGGTGTTATGGAAAGTCAGTCAGTATTTCACAGAGGTAGTGAAAAAGAGCATGTTCCTGGTGATCAAATGAGCATTTATACTCAAAATAAAATATACTACAATCTTATAGAGATATTAAGGAAGATACTGGACCAATGGTTACCTTTGAGGATATGAAGTCCTGGTTTTGAGCTCTTATTCTCAGAATCATCAATGGCATGATTAGAAGCAAGCTGCTTAATTCCTTTGTTTTCTTGGGTTCAAAATACAAATAGTAGTTCACTATTTCATGCTTTTGTTTGTTTGTTTCTTTTGGGGGGGCTATATGAAGTGTGTGTGTGTGTGTGTGTGTGTGTGTGTGTGTGTGTGTGTGTGCATGCTCCTCTGCCTTTGTGGGCATATGGAGTGATAACCTTACTTTTGATGTCTTACTCATTGCCCTCCATTTTATTTTATGCTAACTTAATGATGTATCAGAATACAATAAATCAATGGTATATCACATGGTATACTTGGCTTTATTTACTAAATAAAACCCATATTGTTAATGTTTAGTTAATTTGTACCTTCTGAGATTTGGAAGTAATTTTATTATTTGCCACATGATGCCTGTTTTATTTAGCACATATTTGAGACAAGGTGTATCACTGAACCTAACCAGCACCTGTAATTTTGTGTGGTGGACCCAGCTCAGGTCCACATGCTTGAACAGTGTACACTTTACCCACTGAGGTGTCTCCCAATTATCCTGCTTGATAATTTCTTGTTGGACCCCATTTTGGCCCTGATTTGGGCCTTGAGGACAAACCCGAGCCTGGCGCAAGTTTGTACGGCCTTGTGGGAGAGCCAAAGCCTGGCTTTAGTCTTGAGACCTGTCTCAGTTACTTCTGTATCGGGGTGACTCAACAAGACCTGTTTGGCCCTGCCTCTGCCACTCCTTTTCTTATGAGAAGCTTTGCCATTGTCCCTGTCAGTTATCCCTTACCCTCCATCACACTTCCCTGCCTTCTATGTCATCTCTTCCCATACCTAAGTGCCCATCCCCTTTGCCTTCTCTATATAAGCAAGGGGTTGATACAATAAAGTTGAGTTCCTCCTTTGACAAGACTCCTGGCCTGATGTGTTTCTTTTGGGCCATTAGCACTCGCCATGCTGCTTAGCCCTGGACAGACCCAGCTGGACAGGGTTCTCTCCTCTCGCCTGGACCTGCTGGCAAAAGAAGGAGCTGACAGTTTCTGCTGGTTTGTGAATTATCTTGTTGACTTGAAGATTCAGCATGCAAATCTTTTATAACTTCTGAATTATACAGCCTTTTATTAGTTTTGTGAAACAGGTATTTTGTAGCTAACTTTAGCCATAATATCCTTTTATACAAATCTGAATTACAGCAAACATTATTTCCTTAGAGATGAATATTTGTTTATTATTTTTATATTTGATCTAAATACAAAATGTTGCTAAAGTGAAATCTTTTAGTGTTTCCACTGTAGGTAAGAACGGAAGCCTGAGCGACAGAAGTTTCTTCCCATCAAACTACTTCATGCTAAATACTCAGCTCAAGTGCCCTTCTCCATGATTTTGATTGAGGAGCTACTTTTCATTCATGTTTTCATTAAGCTAAATTACATACTTCATTACTTCTAGAAAACTTCCATTGTTATCAGAATTCAATTGTTCTTTATTCAATCAGATTATTTTATGTTAATTTAATGATGTAAGTATGCAGAATATATTATAATCACAGTGTATCACACAGTATACTTTTCTTTGTTTAAAAAATAATTCAACCAATATTGCTGATGTTTATTTCACTTCTTTCATTATCATCAGGAAGTAATATTTATTTGTCAGGTGGCGCTTTTTTTTGGTATAAGGACTAAAATGCTGCAAATGATGTCTAAAATAGTCTAATATCTGACTAAATTTCTTTCAAGAAAATAAAAAAATATAAATAGTATTATATGCATTTTATTTACCATTGATTAGATAAGTATGTTATTGAGAAATTACTGGTGTAAGGGCTTTCTAATCACACAAAATAAGATCATTCTATGTCACACTTTTTGGTTTGCGGTACAATATTAGATGAGCTACATTTTATTGTTTAATAAAATTTTGAAGTTTCTAATAATTATGATGGCAATGACAGAAAATGGAGTATGCAAATAACAATACTTTGCTGTGTTAAAGTATAGGGTATGTTATATTAGAAACATTGTTTATAGAGAAGGAAAGCAAAGAGTAGTCCATGGATGAAGTCTCACTGCTTCCTCTATTCACTGGACTCAGTAAGCTCCACCATGTGCTAGGCATTGATAAATTCATATTCTTCTATTGTACTTTAATCACACGGCAGCTACAGAATATTTCACTAGGCACACCAAGAGTAAAATGTAATAACATATAACATAAATAAAGCATAAAGTTTCAGTCTCATTTAAATACTGTCTTCTTAACTACATGAATGTTAATAGCTTACAAGCTATTAAATGCCAACAGCGTCTCCAAAAACCTACTTATTGGCACCCCAAGCAACTCTAGCTAGTTTCACTCTAGATGATTTTACGTTAACACTATCTGTATAGACTTCTTTTATTAGTGAATTAGAACAAAGGAACTGAATAGAAAGCAAAAATGGTGGTATGAAATGTGTAGCACGTATGGGTGTATTGATCTATTTGATACATGCTTACCTGGTTTTCATGGCAAATTTCTGAAGTCTGCTTAATTACCAGTCCTGTCTTATTAAGGAATTGGTGTACTCATTAGAAACATCACCAACAGAAATAGAATCTGAGTTCTGGCTTTGGTCCCAAATTACTTCTCATTTTTATGGTTTTCTGGGTTTCACTCTTTTCTAGGCAATTAATTTTTTATACCAGATATAAGAATCTCTCAGAGTCAACCTGCATGCATTTAAGCAATGGTTATTGTACAATGTTTCCTGAATTTACTACTCTTCTGTTGAATTTCTGTTGTCTTGATCCTTTAATTTTTTTCCTGGCCACAAACTTAATGTGAAACATTTAGTTTAAGTGTTTTAAAGCGTGATGATATTGATGAGCCTCAAATATCCCAAATCTGAAATTTGGGTCTTATTTTATTTTCAAAGATCTGTGTTTTAATAATATAAATAATAGAGATAGGAAAAATTAAATGGAGAATAATTATGAGACCTTTGACAAAGTGAAATTTATTTTGCAAGTGAGAATAACTATCAAGGGCTTTATTGACAGTTGATGTAACATTTGATACAGCACACATTTTGCACATAACAGGGAATTAAACACTGGTACCTTAGAAGCAGCCTTGCCTATCTCATTCAATAAAATCCAGTGTTGTGGTAGAGGAGATTCACATGGGCTAATAAGACTCAATTACATACATCTTCTTCCAATTATAGATACAGTGACCTCATTTATAGCTTGAAATAAACTACAGTGAGAATATTTTCACATGTAAAATAAATAAATAAGGAAGAAAATAAAGAAAGTAAGAAAGAAAGAAAGAGAAGAAAAGAAAAGAAAAGAAAAAGAAAAAATACCAGGAACTCGATTGTCTGGAAATCATTTTCTTTACTAGCAAGTCTTTGTCGCAACACATTTATAGTACACACATTTTTCTTGGTGGGGCTCAGAGTTGTCATGCTTCTACTGTGGTAAAACCTTCTGGAGCCCTTTCTTCCAACCTCCTCTCTTTCACAATCTGATTATGGGTTGTGTTCAATATGAAAGGAAGCCCAGGAAACTTGAAGCCATCAAGGATTGACAATTTGTAGGAGCAGAAACTGACTTCTTTCTGTAATTCCTGCAATTCTGTTTTAGATGATCAGATGTAGTCTTAGGAAAATTAAAGTTTTGGTAAAGATTGCCATCAAAGCCAACAGCTCCTGTGATGCTGAGGATGCAGTTATCAACAAGGAGAACTGGGCCAAGTAGTATGTTGTAAAAAGTTAATAGAAGGCTGTGAGTATTCATTTCTCAGTAAAGGATTAACTCACTGAGTTTAAGTTGCTTAAATTGTGGATATTAATTTCCAATGAAGAGTTGATCTCTCTTCAACTTCTTGAATATAAGACTCTGTTTTATACTTGGTGCCTAGCACCATGCTATATGTTTTATTTTATAAAAATGAATTTTGGTGGACCCTTGCAGCATATTGCATGAGTTTTATGTATGTGTGAAGGGCTGAAAATGGGAACATTTATATAGGTCAGTTACAGTGTCCCTTTTCATCAAAAGGAGTCAACCTTTTGCAACATCCCTAGCAAACACAGCTCTACAGACTTTCACTTGTTCGGAGAACTTTGTGCCTGTTGTTTCACATTGCTAGGCATTGTTAATACCATTTATCCCACTCTACTGGAAACTCAGGCATCCCAGAATGCTATTCACCATTCTTTTTCTCTAGTTTTAAAATGCCTGCTCTTATTGCAATAAGCTATAACATGCTTATGATATCTTTTTAAAGTCTATATGTCCTTTTTCCTGTTATTCAGCAAAGAGGTGCTCTTATATAGATCACAGGATAACTGTCTTCTGGGAAATCTTCAAAGCATAAGTCATGGATGGTTGAATCTACCCTTCTTTTTATACTGAACCATCTATCATTGGAAGCCATATACTCATTTTTTAAAAGAATCTTTTTTTTTTGGTTAATATAAGGCTAAAGTATGTCTTTCTAAGTTCAATGACATGTTTAATATTCTGTGATTTTTATCTCTGGAATGTACTTTTAGTGTTCTTACCTAGGGATTCAAACACGATAGCTCTAGAGGCCTCCATTTGGCAGTACATAAGCACACAAGAACACTTGAGTAGCAGTCAAGACTCTGACTTAGTTTTGTTTCCTTGAAATCATTCACTAGTCCAATGGAGGACTAGACAATAGTTTACAAATAAGTAGTTATCCCTACAAATATTATTATAATGTTTTAAACACTATAAACTATAGAGGTCTTTATATGAAATTATAGTTATATCCAAATTTATGGGACATAATGAAAGGAGTGTTAAGAGGAAAATTCATAGCACTAAGCACCTTCATAAAGAAATTGGAGAGTCCTATACTAGCAACTTAATACCATATCTGAAAGCTCTAGAACAAAATCAAAACAAACATACCCAATAAGTGTAGACTGCAGGAAATAGCCAAAGTCAGGGATGCAATCAACCAGTTAGAAACAAAGAGAACAATATAATGAGTCAACAAAACCAAGAGCCGGTTCTTTGAGAAAATCAACAGGATAGATAAACCCTTAGGCAAACTAACTAAAAGGCAAAGAGACAATATCCATATTAACAAAATTAGGTATGAAAAGGGAAAGAAAACAATAGAATCTGAAGAAATTCAATAAAATCATCATATCTTACTACAAAAGCCTAATCTCAACAAAACTGGAAAATCTAGATGGAGTGAATGATTTTTCTAAACAGATACCACATACCAAAGTTAAGTCAAGATCAGATAAACTATCTAAACAGTCCCATAAATTCTAGGAAATATAAGCACTCATTAAAAATTGTTAATGTCTAGTTCTGGTGGGGGTAAAAATAAAAACTTCCCAACCAAATAAAGCCTAGGGCCAGATGGTTTTAGCACAGAATTCTATCAGACCTTCAAAGAGGAGCTAATACCAATACTCCTCAAACTATTCCACAAAATAGAAACCGAAAGAACACTACTTAATTCATTGTATCAGGCCACAGTTACTCTGATACCTAAGCCACACAGACACAACTGTAACTTTAATTTTTCAAATCCTATTATTAGTGATGATTCTTAAATATTTAACCTCCATTCTAGCCCACCACCCACCAGAGATAGTGGAAAAGAAAGGATACAGGGGAAGTGGACCTGTTTAGAAATGGTTCTTTCCAGCAAATCCCATCTGCATTGTCAGGAAATCAGTACTTCATTTCACAGGTCAGCAGCGGCAGCTCGATCCACTCACAAACACTTCACAGGCATACCAGAAATCCAGTTCAGTAGTGTCTGGATAGCAGCAGTGGTGGTACCACCTAACAGGATAGTCATGCCTCAGCTGAGTCAGGAGGAATCTGCATGAATCAGTAGGAGTCAGAAGGAGAAACCAGGACCAACAGAAACACCAGGTGTTTTCAGCTGTGCCTCTCTTGACAAAGTGAAGGTCAGCAAAGACGTAAGACCAAGAAGCATTGCACAGCTAGCTCTACAAGCAAACTCCACCAAACATCATGTGTCCTCCATGGGTCTTGACTCACCATGTTTCTTACCTCAGCATGTGAGTCTGTCTCAGCTGACATCACTCTGTCAATCAACCCTAGTCCTCAGGCAAGAAGCCACAGAACAAACACCACCCAAAGTTTTTTGTTGCATTTCTCTCTATGGAGTCTTGACCAATGGAGCTCAACTACACAATGTAAGGCAGACCAATATATGTGTGTCATTAGCAAAGAATCCTTCATCACATTTTTTTTTCATCTGCTTTCTTTAGCAGAACATTCTTTCACCTGTGTCTGCCTCAGGAAAACACTCCATGTATTTGCCCTACAAAATACATCTGACACAACTGACTTTCAAAAGAACCCTTAAGTTTCTACTTCACCCAACAAAGAAAGAAACCAATTTCACTTATGAACATTGATGCAAAAATGTTTTTAAGAAATATAAACTAAGGATTTTTATTTTGGTTAAATACTGTTTTTGAGGGATTAGAAAATAGATTCTAGCAAGCATTCAGAGGTCTCTAAGACATGTGCATAGAGTAATTACATTTGATAGGTGGTAAAGAATCTTAGAATGCATTAATAGTGCACATTTGCTAATTTTCTGCATTAACATTGACTACTAAATTTCAAACAGGTGCTTCCTTGTTCTACAGCCATCACAAATCCTTATTGAATAATTATCACCTTGTCATCTATAGAGTCTTTTCAAATTCAAAGAAGTGGAAAAAACTTTCATCCTGTTGAATAAAAAAATGTCCCCCCAAAACAAAACACATCAATAACACATAAATATTAGATTAAAAACAATTAAAGAAACTTTAACACAATGTTCAAGACATATGTTCACAGAATAATGGCAACAATAAATATGACCAATAAAACATAATCCAGGTTGTTAATTCTATTCACTATTCTTATGTTTATAAGATTTTTTTTTTATTTTTGAGATTATAACTTAATTACAAAAATTGTTCCTTTCTTTCCTCCTGTAAAGCCTTCCCTCCCTTCAAATTCATAGTCTCTCTCTCTCTCTCTCTCTTTCTCTCTCTCTCTCTCTCACTAATTATTGTATGCAAATCCATGTAATGTACTCACATATATATTCCTAAATATAACCTGCTCATTCTATATGCTACTGTTACTTGTATGTATGTTTTCAGGAGTAACTATGTAACTACCCTGGGCAATGGGGTGTTCTTTCCTGGAGAAGGACACCTCTCTTGCTCCTAGCTTTATTCAGTTATCTGTAGTTCTTTCTGTAGGGTTGAGGTCTCATGGATGTTTCTCCATCTACTTTGGCATGTTACTTGCTATTAGCCTTGTTTACATCTTATCTGGTTGGTCATGTTGATGAGATGTTTTGGTGTAGCTTCTCATATTACTTGGAGACAATCTCATAGCAAACTTGATCCTCTTGCTTTTACAATATTTTCCCACATTGTTTTTGAGCCTTAGGTGCTGGAGTGTGTCGTTGTGGTTGTATCCACTGGGAGTGGGCTCCACATCTTTGTAGTTTTCTAATTGTATAATGAATAAATCAAGAATGCTTCTTTCAAATATAATAAAACCTTCAAGAAAATATGACACGTGCCAATACATATATCACTAAAGGTCAAGCTCCAAATTTCAAAAATTTTACCAAACAACCTAGCCTTTTGCTAAGACTATAGGTTACTTTCCAAAAACTGACAGCAAGGCCACACCTGTAAAACTAATTGAACAAGGAGAAGTTGAATTTGTGACTAATAGAGCCTCCATCCCTACTTTCCAGCATCTTCATAAAGGAAAATATTCTGCAAGTTACAAAAATTAAGAAGCATAAACATAAAGCTGAGAAACTAGCCCATCTCCATTTTGTTCCTTGAAGCAATTTTGAGTCTGTAACCAGTTAAGTTGTGGTTCATTATAAGACTTGGATTTCTGTTTCTTAGATCTGGGCTGTGCCTTACCCCAGTAACCATAGAATTTACAGTTAAAGAACCTCCTCCCCTCACCCAGGGCCATCTGTTCTTAGAAGTGCTCTGTACTCATTGCTTAATGACTGACTTTTCTTAACTGCCTGGTTTCACTTCTGTATCCATGCTTCCTTGCAAAATTCAGCACCCTATAGTTTTGTCCTACAGAAAGAACTTAAGTTGTCTCAGGCAGTCTCATGAACACTGCCTTAGGGGAGAGATAGCTGCCTATGTGGCTCTGATGTGTACATAAATAAAACTTGTTTTAATTTTGCCATAACTGGGTAAGTGGCTTTTCTCTTCACACTATGGGATTAACAAAGCCAGCCATAAACCTTTTGATAAACAATGGTGTCTTGTCTCCAAGATGTGCTAGGGCAAGAGTGGCACAAAGTTTCTGGGAGTAGCCAACCAATAACAAATTTGACTTAAGGCTCAATTCACATGATGAAATCTACACCCAACACTGGTTGGGTGACCATGGGCTAGAAATAAGTGTGTAATGTTTGTCTTACAAGTAATGGAACATCTTGTAACAGTAAGCCTTAAATGGAATGTCTTCATCAAAATTTTCCCCCTCAAAATTCAGGGAACCCTTTGGAAGAGGAGACAGAAAAAGTGCAAAGAGCCAGAAGGTATAAGAGACATCAAGAAAATATGGCCATCTGAATCAACATTAGTAAAGCTCATGTGAACTCACAGAGACTGAAGAAGCTTGCACAGGATCTGCAAGGGTCCTCATATGTCTTCTGCATATTAATATAATATGTCTTCCAGTTTAGTGTTTTCATGGGATTCCTGAATGTGTGAATGAGTAGATCTGTTTCTTATGACTTTTCTTGGACTCTTTTCTTCCTGTTGGTTTGTTTTATCCAACTTGATCTGATACTTTTGTTTTATATTATATGTTGTTATAGTAAAATGATAAATGAAAGAATTAATGAATTAAAACCTAGATACTAGTATAAGCATTAACAGTTGAACTGTCATTTATACCTGCTGAGAGATGGAAAAATCAGATCAGTTTTCTCCAATGGAGTGTTACTAGGTACATTAACCACTCTGGGACAGTGGGTGTGTTTGTATGTGTGTGTGTGTGTGTGTGTGTGTGTGTGTGTATTGTGTGTGTGTATATGTGCACTCACACATGCATCTTTTGCCAGAGCAGGCATTTTGTTGGATTGAAATTCCTCTATAGAAGAGGGAATACAGAATTAATTTTTGTTGACTTTTAAATTGACATAAAGTAAGCAATTAACAACATCATAGTTTATAGAATAATAGTATATAGAAACGAAAGAAGGAATTAACACAGAAAACTAGTATCCAATGAGATAAAGGAGTCTGTCAAGCTTGAACACGGGCTGTGAGGCTCAATCTCAGAACAGAAGCACTTGTGGTAAGATAAATTCTAGGATCTTTTTGTGTGTTCTCTGAAAGGAAGACAAAAATCTCTATGTCTCTGTAAATAAATGCCTCTTTAGGTATCTCTTAGAAACATTGTATGCTGTTAATGTTTCACACAGCTTGTAAGTCTCAGAGACACAAAGCACAGACAGTTTTGGAAGATAAAACAATAAACTCCTTTTGAGGAGAGATGAAACATTTCCAGAAGTTATTAGGACAGCAATGGATGTGTGAGAGGGAGGATGGTTGGGGCTTTGTAAAGCAGTCTTGTGCCCACATTCACATCAGCGCCTCCATGACCAAGGATTTTCTTCATTCCTCCTGCAGATACATGTAATGTGAGTGAGACGCGAGGTAGCTGAACACTGTCATGCCTTCTTTGGGTTCTGTCCTGAACCTGGCACAATAAAGCTGCCCAACAAAGAAATGAACCATTGTTCTTGTGTACACAATTTTCTACTTGAATTAAGTCACCTGAAGTAGTTTATCAAAGTTGTCATTGCTTCAAAAATTAGTTTAAAATTACATTAGTAGAAACAGTGACATTCCTTTGCTAGCCATCTTTGTGACTTTTCAACAGTTAAGGATGTTTATCGCCTGACACTCCAAGTCTAAAATATTCACCCTTGTCCTATATTCATTGATTCATTCAGCCCACCAAACAAAAAATAAAATGTTCGAATGATTACAATTGCTCCCTCCCACTGGACTGTAATGGGGGTGATGGAAAGAAGGAACAGCCCAATGCTATGTATCAGGCTCTGGAAACAATAGTATTTTTAGCACCTGGCTAATATTGGAAAGTCCATATGGTAAAGGAACATTTTCCAAGCCTTAGAATATGAAAAAGAAAAGAAATGAAACAAATACAAGAGTATTACATTTAAACAAATAGTGTCCTTGACAAATTTAAAAGAACAAATCTTGGAAGACAAGGGCATTAAGAATTTACTGTAAAACATGAGCTTTTAAAAATAAGTTGAAGTAAAGTGGTTTAAAAATTTAGCTAAATTAATATCTTTTTGCTTTGCAAGAAAAAAAATACTCAGCAACTCACATGAGTAAATCATGGTGATGGTGGAAACTTCCCTTTTGTGTCCCTGATGAAGAGAAGGCTTCCTCCATGCTCAATTCTGAAAACCCTGCATAGGCCAGAATTCCATCTAGACCTGTGCTTCTTAAACTCCCATTCACTTAGAGGTACCTGGAACTCAAGGAAGATATGCATAGTGGATTAAGAAGATTGAGTGTGACCACATTACTTGACACACAAGCAAATAACTGTTAAACCACAACCTTTACTTCCCTTTTCATACACAAGATCACACATTTATAATAAAGACATCATGATATAAAACATTTCATAAACTTGAAAAAATCTCAGAGTTGTTTGGATCCAAAAACTTTAAATGTTGTCTGTTTAAAAATATTCAGTGTCAAAAAAATCAAAATCAAAAATACACAAATTGCATACTTTCTTACTTCAAGGACAAACCAGGGCACAGTCAAAATATGAATGATATAAAACCCTGCTTCCAACCGTGTAAAAAACAAAATGTCCAATATCTGGAATGCACACATGATCATAGTCACCTCCAAAGGGCTGGGGTCACTTCTCTGACTCTGCCCCTGTGCAGCACACTCAGCTTCTCTTCTAGGCTTAGGCAGTCTCATTCTACTTGTCCTTTGTGATCATCCCATGATACTGTCTTCTCCAAAATGCTGGGGTCTTCTCCTGAAACTGGACTATATTTTTACTAGTAGCCTCTTCTGGGATCCCTTAAAAGGCCAAGCCTCAACTTCTTTGCATGAACTCTTCAATTCCAGGACTTTAACTGCTACTGAGGTTTCACCTTGACCAATAGCCCATCCTGGCCACTTACAGTGCCAAACCTCATCTTTTTTCCATGACCTCTTCATACCTTGAAAACCAGCACCACCTGGATGACTTTTACAGTACTAAGATCGTCTGCCAGCATGAAGTAAAAACATGGCTGCCTCTGGAACACAGCCTCTGTGCACCAACTCTCAGGAAATAGTTTCCAGAAAATTTTGCCACTATAATACTTTTCTTTTTTAATTACTGCTAATTTCTAGGCTCCTGCTAATCAGCATCAATTGTCCCAGAAAAGCAAAGGTTTTACTTTAATCATGTTCGTCTCTTGTTAATGTTGGCTGACTTTCAGCCCCAGCTGATCAGAATGACAGAATCTTAATTCAAAATAGCAAATATGCAATGGCTTTCATAGCCTTTAAGTAACTGTCAAATTTCTCTTTATAACTTCATAAGCTAGGTCCTCATCCCCTGAATTTCTCTCAGCTTGTTTTACTTCCAAGCTTCCACGGAAAAGCTAAATATGTTTTGAAAACTTTTCTAGACCAAATTTCAAAAATCCTTCCATAGGCATCCCCAAAACAAAGCGGCCAGGTTTGTCACAATTCTCCACTCCTGATAACCATTTCTTTCCTAGTTAGGGTTACTATGCTAAGAAGAGACTCCATGGCCAAAAGCAATCTGGAGAAGACATGGCTTATTTAGTTTATATTTCCACATCACTGTTTATCATTGAAGGAAGTCAGGACAGGAACTCAAACTAGTTCAGAACCTTGGTAGCAAGAGCTAATGCAGAGATGAAGAAAGGGTGCTACGTACTAGCTTGCTCAGCCTGCTTTATTATACCAGTGCAGGGGTGGCACTACCCACACAGGGCTAGGCCCATCATCAATCAGTCATTAATTAAGAAAATATCCTTACAGGCTTGGCCCCAGCCTAATGCTATGGAGACATTTTATCAATTGACGTTCCCTCCTCTTCAATGACTCTAAGTCGTGTCAAGTTGACATGAAGCTACCCAGCACAAGCAGTTCCATGCCAGATAGTAAGATACAGTTCTCATAGCTCACAAATATGGTATAAATGCTCAGAATAGGAAAAATAATACTAACATCTGTTTCGTACTGTCCCATATTCAAATATGATAAATCTAGAATTGATCTGGACATTTGGAGTCTTAAATTCCCCTCCCCCCCGAGGACTGAATACCACTACTTTAAAGCAAGATATTTCAAATTTTTTATCAAAAATTCTCAAATGGAATTTGAAAGGAAAAAAATTTCAGTTGTAAAATGTTTATGTAAAAAGCAGCTATAGTGCATTATTATGATCATCAGCATCTTATAGAATTCTCCAAATCTCTTGCTATGTAGTGTGTTCTGAATCTTAATGTGCGTGTGTGTGTGTGTGTGTGTGTATGTGTGTGTGTGTGTGTGTGTGTGTGTGTGTGTGTGTGTATAGACAGAGCTTAATTTTTATTTAGCTTTTTTAGAGTGGAGGTCAGTGCTGACTATTGAACCCAAGGCTCTCTCTCTCTCTCCCCCCTGTAAGTCAGGTACTCTACAACTAAACAACATCCCCACTCCATAAAGATATTTATTTTTAATGTATTGGCTCATATATTTTTGGAGGCTGTCAATTATAAATGTGCAGAGGGGCCTTGAAGTTAAAGATCTAGGATGGCATGATCCTTCAAGTAATGCCAAAGTGCCAAACTAATGATATAGTTAGGAGCTGATACTGCACTTCAAGTTTATTGGTTTTTCAGCCTGGCAGAATTTCCTTCTGTTCTGGGAAGATCATTCTTTTGTTCTAGACAGTTAGAATAGGGCACTCCCACTATGGAAGGATTCTTCTTTTATAAGTCAGCTGATTTGAATGCAAGGCTCAGTTGAAAACCCTCTCACAGAAACATTTAGCTACATCAAAGCTAACTGACCATTGTCAGGCCCAAATGACATCTCTGTAATTCTTTACAGATTTTGTGACATAATATATTATATCCAATTGACACAGAAATCATGAAATCACTTTCATTGTTGAGGATTGATTGAAATCATTGTTTAAGATTGATTGCAATATATCCCAGTCCATCCCTGTATTCTGAACTTTACAGTACCAAACTTAGAAGGATAGGCATGCAGACATGGATATAATTTTAGTGTTGTAATGAAAACTATTGTAAAATATTGGGGGGGGTTGTTGTTGTGTTACTTTCTTTATTTCTGTGGCAAAACACGACAAAATAACCTAAGAGGCTGGAGATTTCTATAGTTTCAGAAACACAGGTAGCCAAAAGGTATGATAACAGGAGCAGGTCCTTTGTTGCTAACCTATACCTGAAGTCTTTAGAGTTTTTAGAGACATAATAACTTAGAACAATGTCTATCCTTTTATCTTAAAGTTTCATGACTAATATATTTTTTTCCAAATAAATTTAATTAAGAGTACATTTATTTCAACTGGATCATATTTGGAAAGACCTTTTTACCAACACAGTCACACTTAAAATAAATTATAAAATGATGTTTTAATGATCTATGAAGCCAAGCATTTGCAGCTGTAAGCAAAAACAAGTCTTTTCCCTGTGTACTGAGTTTCCATTATAAGTGAATAGGAATTTAAGGGTCTTCTTAGAAAGTACTCTCTTAACCTATTGCCATAGGATCATGTGAACATTGTTGTTAACATAAATTATTCTGAATGTGACAAGAAAAATTTGTGTGAAAATTGAGATTGAGAAGGCACTGTGGTTATTTTCTACTGATGCTGGGCATGGTCAACTTGAGGCAGATCGGAGAGAGTCATGGAATCCAAGGGGAGTAGGGATCAATTCTCTACACTATGTTGTGTTCTCAGAGTGTTTTGAGATGTCAGGAGCTTGGTTCCACATCTTTACACTATATACAGCTTCATCTCCAACAGTTCAGTTTTTCAATCTCAATAGAGTATTCAATAAATTATACGAGACATTCCATACTTCACCACAGAATGTATTCACTGGCTTTGCTTAGCTGTTGGATAATGTCTCTCTTTTCAGTGCATCTATGGTAGGCTGAGCTAAGGTATACTGTTCACTAGGTTAGGTTTGTTACCTGTCTCAGTCATGGAAATTGTTCCCTCCTGCAACGATACATCTAGGTTACCAGTCCACTCTGAGAGCCACACTGAGCCATGTTTCCCACGCAGGAAATAGCTAATCTGGGAGTGTGAGAAGCTCTGCTATACTTATCCATCAGCTTGCAAGCCTTCTGCAGCACACAAGTCTCACACCATGGATTAGGGTCATGGTGAGATATTCCCATTGCTGCTTGCTTTCAGGTAGAATGTAGGCAGTGCTAAAAATGGTTTTACATATAATTTATGAATGACAATAGGGATTATTTACAGCAAGTACTACTGCAAATTAATGTTATCTCTTTTTGTTTAAGGAAGTCTAACAGTACTGCCACTTGATAAAAATCACAAACATATGCCTATATAAATGAATCAGGATTTTGCAGTCTGACATACATGATAAGTATTTACAATCAAATGAAGAGTGAAATGTAATAGACATTTATGACTTAATTAGACCATTAGGGTTTTTTTTTTTTTATTGTAGCACATAATTGACGAGGGTCTGAAAAGTTAACCGTACCTGTGAATGCTTCAATGTCGAAGAATAAAAGCTATTGGAATCCATTACACTGAATAACCATACCTAGTGTTCTTCAACAAGTTGCCTTCTCATCAACATTTGATGGATTCCCAAGGCCTCACCCCTTCCTGAAAGACTACCGGCACTTAATGGCACCAGGTTGCTACAGGGGAGAGTATTATATTCTTCACCAACGTAGCCACTAAAACGTTGTTCATGATTCTGTAATTAACCTTCAACCTGTGCTTATGCAATAGCCTCTAACTAATCGCAATGGTTCACACACAGAAAGATATTAAAGTTGCAAGGGGATTACTTGGGAAGAAGTGCTTCAGGGAAAGAAAGACAGGGATGAGAGAGGCAATGTAGGTGAAAGTGTCAATTCATTATACAGATGCATGAGACTCTCAATAATAAAAAATTAATTAAAGGTCTTTCTTCACAATGAGCATATTCATCACATACTTCTGTAGTTCATAAACCTTAAAATAGTGATGGTAGACATGCTTTTTTGTGAATCATGGTCAAAGTAAAGAATCATTAAACCTTAACAAGAATATAATATGTACATTTTAACTACAAACAAGCTGACAATTATTCATGTAAAGGTGTTATCAATTTCCTTGATCTTAACCATTTCCATCTCTTCCTTGTCATTAAAAATGCATAGTTCTACTCACATAAGTTTGTATAAAAACTCCATAAAGGTTTTAATGACTTGTGGAGGAAAGTTTCTTATATTTCTAATAAATTTTCAGAAACCCCCAGAACAGAAATGAGACAGTTAAATATAGAATAAATGTAAGCCACCAGATATATTCATTGAAAGAAACATTTAAAAATGCTTAGCTATCTGGCACTTTGTAATTTATCATGTCAGGAAAAAACTTTTATTCAAATACCAATATTGTAAATTTACCTCAATCTCATAATTACACACTTAGAACACAGCACAGGGTAATTTTGGTACAGGAGCACTTTGAATCTAATTGCACAGTAAAATTTGGTAATTTATTCTATATGTAGGCCTGCCAACTGCACCTATGTATAGGCAATCATAAGCACAAATTGACTCTTCTGTGCTTTTTTCAAAGAGGTTCTAATGAAAGGAGCAACCCACAGGAGCAATTACTTGCCCTCTTCACACAATGAAAACCTGCGGTTCTAGTGTTCCACTGCTTAATACTAATGAGCATGTAGATTTTCCCACCCAAACTTCTGAAATCAAAAGTAAAACAGGAGAAGGAAAAAAGCAAAAACACTCTAGGATATTATCTATGAATGAGCAAGTAGTGTTCAAAGTACAAAAATTGTTTTCTGTGTGGCTAATTCTATGTTGTTACTAGAGATAAAATTGTTCAGTGTTACTTTTTGTTGCAGACAAAACTGTTCCCTTTTTAATCTTCTAAAATTCCATAACATTGTTTTCATTGATATTGTTGTGATATCTTAGAAAAATACATGAATGACATGCAAGACCATTGTCAGCTTAGCCTACACTTTTCCAGAGGGCAAAACTTCACAGGTCATGGTGATAGTGAGGCAGAACATGAGCCCTATGTACAAAGTCGGCTGCAGGGATGTTGGGAGAGTTTGACAGAGCTGCCCACATTCTCAGGCTGGGTGTCTCATGAGAAAGAAACATGGCTTTTGTGTAACTCTCAAAGGGAGACAGATGAGATGGCACTGAATAGGAAACAATTCACTTTGTTTAGCAAATATTGGAAACTTATTTATGCTGTTAATAACCTTAGTAATGTCATTACAACTCAGTGAAATGAGGGGCTTTGGGATTCACCACCTATATTGTCCTTTCATATACTGTATTAAGGATGTGCTCTGGGAATTATGGCCTCTGAAATGTATTGATTCTTATACCGATGTCTTCTGTTTTTTTAAATAAGGGCTTGAGTATTTCCATCTTTCAGTTGTATTAATGTTTTCCTTAAATAACAGTTTTAGGAAGGTATAGCTGACAAGTAGGTTTGTGGCTTTTAATGTTTGATGAGATGACTTGTTTTTCTACGTAGTGAGAAATGATCTTCACATGCAGGCTGGTCACTACCTCCTTCACCTCAGCTTTCCTCATTATCATTTTCCTTTGCTTCACGGAGTATAGAAAACATTTAAGCCTTGCTGTCTTAGCAGAATTTCAAGTAGACAGTAGAATTTATTAATTATAATCACATGTTGAGCATTTGATATCAGAACATGATCCTCTCCGATTATAGAATGTTTTATCTTTAACCAACTCCTCCCAAGCTCACATTCACCCCAGCATACAGAAGCTGCCATTCAATTCTTTCTTAGAGTTGAATTTTGGTTTTAGATTTTTGCATATCAGTAAGATCATACATTAACTGTTTTCTATATCTTCTTTTAACTCCTCATTAGAATTCTCTGTTTTCAGAGCTTTTTTATTTATTGGGCGGAAGAACATACCTTAAATTCTATGTAAGCACTATTTTTTTTATCCATTTATTGAACTGTATTTGGGTTTGATTATTGTAGATAGTGTTTTACAATAAGTATGAGATCAAGTATTAGATCTATTGATTGATTTATTCATATAGCAGTACAAGTAAGATCTTCTGAATAGGACCATGTAGCACAGAGAAAAGATGAACAATTGACTAATGGGTCCTGTGGTGATTTGAATACGCCTGGCTCAGGGTGTGAGTGGCTCAAGGTTTCAATAGGTGAAACCTTGTTGGAGGAAGTGTATCACTGTGGAGGTGAGCTTTGAGACTCTCCACCTAGCTGCCTGGAACTGAGTCTTCTGGTTTCCTTCAGAATAACAAGTAGAACTCTCAGCTCCTTCTTCAGATGTCATGCTTGCTGCCTTGATGATAATGATCTGAAGCTCTGAACCTGTAAGCTAGGCCTAATTAAATTTTGTCTCTATAAGATTCGCCTTGGTCATGGTGTCTCTTCATAGCAATGGAAACCCTAACTATGACAGGCCCTTATGAGACTGACTTCTATAAGCGAAGGGAACAGAAAATTGAGTGAAGAAGCAGTCCACAGAAGAGAAGAAAGTCTTTGTTAGCTGTATGTCTGACATATTCCCAGGAATGTACAACTGAAGGAATTAAACATCAAAAAATAAACAACTAGATTTAGAAATGTATTGTGAAACTGAACAGAATGTTCTCAAATGAAGAAGTCCAAATGGATAAGAAATAATGAAGATAGCGTTCAAGATCCCTAGTCATCAGAGAAATGCCAACTCACTCTTGTCAGAATGACCATTATCAGAAATATAAATGGCAGTAAATTATGATGGGACTATGAGGGAAATAACTAAATCTCATGGGAATGGGAAAATTGTTGATCTGAGGTCAAGAAAGGCACTGTTACCAAAGCAGAAACACTTTAAGTCGATGGGGGCATTGAAAGACCATTCTAAGGCTATATAGAAGAACGTTTTTAAGAATTGTGGGGACAATTTCTGTTTTTGATGGCTATTATTGGATGTCAACGTGATTACATCTAAAAGTTAAGTAAGGTCCAAACGTGGGGCCATACATCCCTAAGGATTTTTTTGTTACTTAATTTGAGGTAGTTAGAACCATTTCCAGTCCAGATTTTTGAAATAGGAAGACCTTTAATAGGTCATACTATTTACTGGAAGCCAATATAAGAATATGGAAGAAGGAAAACTTTGTTCTTTACCTGCTTGTCCTGGCCTTGTTAGCAAGGCTATTTATGCACTGGTACTACAGCCTATTTTTGCGAGGGGTGATTCTAGCCTATATGAAAGACTGGTTGGGACATCCAGCCTTGTGGGCTGAGCAATTATTGGATTCTTAGGCTTTCTGCTCATATCAGCCATTGTTGAAATAGTTAGACCATAGACTGTTAGGGTTAGACTATTATTAGTCATATATATATATTTTTTCTAT
The DNA here is from genome assembly GCA_028551405.1 of Uromys caudimaculatus. Taxonomy (NCBI): domain Eukaryota; kingdom Metazoa; phylum Chordata; class Mammalia; order Rodentia; family Muridae; genus Uromys; species Uromys caudimaculatus. The sequence goes on along the minus strand of CM052705.1, from coordinate 73,132,331 downwards.
ACATATAATTCTATAATATATATGATATATTAATCCTATAAGTTCCATTACTCTACAGAACCCTGACCAATATAGATTTTAATACTAGAAATGGTTTTAGTATAACAGAAGTATAAGGATAACTCTTTTAAGTACCTGGAATAGGCTTTTCAATTCACTAACACCTAGTTATCACCCTCTTTCTTTACAGAAACATCTTTTGAGAGCTCATAGACTGCTGAAAGCCCATGGTGTGATCTGTATTAAAAACTTAAAGAGACAAATCAATTTGATTATCCTGATTCACATTGTGAGCAGCAATAGATTTGATGACCCTGTATATGAAACTTTTGACAGTTTTGACAAAAATAAAATTGATGACCCTGGTTGGTTGCTCTTAGCATCTCCGGATAAATTGATAGGGCTCTGTGATAAAAATCAACCAACTTTTAGCAACTCAGAAAATGACAAAGGACAACAATGAGCTTAGTGAAAAAAATAGACTTGGTCCAGGTGTACCTAAACATTCTTAAAGTTTCCAAGTGTGCCCTGGAAGAGAATCTTTTCAGCAGCCACAGAGCTCACACTGTTGAAAATCAAACTGAAGCCCTCACTATAAACTTGTCTGAGTTACAGCAAAAAATCCTCCCAGCCATGGAGGATGTTGGCAGTTAAAGTAAGGCACTAATTGCGAAAGAATGGGGCTCCTGTAACTTAGGGTATGAATGTGTGAAAGGATCCTATTGAAGCTGAGAATTTTGAACCTTCAGATTATCAAGGGTGTATCTCACCTGAGTAATTAGTACCCTCAGTACTGCCCTCTTAAATACTGCCTTTTCCACTTTTGACTGAGAAATTCTTTCATTGTCTGATTAATTAACAGTGACTTTCTCTGAAGGAAATGCCAGGCAAGACAATACTGATGTACCACAGCGCCCACCAATAGTTCCCTGTAGAACTAAATTCTTTCATTGTCTGATTAATTAACAGTGACTTTCTCTGAAGGAAATGCCAGGCAAGACAATACTGATGTACCACAGCGCCCACCAATAGTTCCCTGTAGAACTATAACCGGACCTACGGCAAAGCAGGCTCCTTGAGGGGAGGTTGAAAGTGTAATCCATGAGGAAGTGCATTATACTACTAAACAACTTAATGAGTTTACTAATTCATTCAAGCAGAAGTCTGGGAATAATGGTGGGAATGGATTTTAAAGGTGATGGATAATGATGGTAGAAACATAAAACTGAGTCCGGCTGAGTTTATTGATCTGGACCATCTGAGTGGAGATTCTAGGTTTAATATGAAAATTTGCATAGTTAAAAAAGGTGTCAAAAGTTTGTTTGAATGATTGGGTGAAGCATTTGTCAAAAGATGGCCTACTGAAATAGAGTTGGAGATAACCGATGTCCCTTGGCTTAGTATTGATGAAGAAATTTTAATATTCAGTGAAATTACAATGCCAGGGTAGGTATGCTCTGTAAAAACCAACCCTCCACAATGGAAAGGTCAAAAGATATTCCCTTCACTATTCTTAGAAGACACAAAAAGATAACATTTTGTGCACATTTGAAGAGTTTTGTTGTTACCCTTTTCCTTGTGCCAGACCTTAGGGCTGGAGATGCTGTTCCTCAGGTTGAAAATTAAATGCAGTGGGTCTAACTGCGCCCTCAAATAGAAGTAGCAGGGACCAGGTGGAAGCACTGTCTCCTAAGGCAAGGTGATCACAGTTATCACAATGGGCAGTACAGACAAAGAAATGCTCATAATAGCCGAACCAATAAAGATCAGCACAGGCATATTGAATTTTATGGTGGTAAGACTTGTATGGGCCTTTGGCACTGGGTAATCAATCATTGTGTTTTCAAGCGTGAAATAGATAAAAACCCTACTGAATTTTTGTTTTGTCTGCATAAGCAGAAAAAATTTCAAACAAATGAAAGAAAGGCTACATTGGATTGTGGTAGAAGGGAATCTTGGTCTGTGAATCAATTTTCCAGTCTTGAGCTAGTTTGAATACTCAGAATCCCTTGAATGGAGGGATAGTCTGGTTCTCATGAGGAAAGATTTTGATAAAATATCTAAGTGTTTTACTGTTAGCTTTTCTCCAGTCCTTCCCCAGAGGAACATTTACAAGGGTAAGTAACACTGGAAGAGAGAAAACAATCAGATTTTTTTGGGTGTCTGTTGGATTCAGTATTCACACTGATTCTAGGATATCCCAAGAAACATATTTACTTTCAAATTAAAGTAAGGGGCTTATAAAGGTCAGGTGATTAATGATGTTTTGGCTAAAGTCTGATTCCAGTAGGTCCAGTGGGATCCCAAACTCATCCTGTGGTTATGTTCCTAGTCTCATAATATATAATTGGAATAGATATATTTAGCAGTTGGCAGAATTCTCACACAGTGGTTCCTTATCATAAGAAGTGAGGAAAGGCTCTTATGGTTGGAAAGACCAAATAGACACTTTTACAATTGCCTCTGCCAAGGAAAATAGTGAATAAAAAATACTACCACATCTCTGAAGGAACTGCAGAAATTAGTGACACCATTAAGGACTTGAAAGTCGCAGGGGAGATGGCTTCCACAAATCTTGCTTTAACTCTCCTATCTGACCATTGCAAAAGACAGACAGATCGTGGAGAATGATGGTTGACTATCAAAAAGTCAATTGGTTATTAACTCAGACTGCAGCTGCTGTACCAGATGTGGTGTCTTTACTTGAGCAAATTAGCACATCTCCTGGTACATGGTATACAGCTCCTGATATACCAAATGCCTTTTTCATGGCAGCTGTCTATAAGAACCACAGAAGCAATTTTCTTTTAGTTGGCAAGATCAGCAGTATACATTTCCAGTTTTACCTCAAGGATATATTATCTCTCCAACCCTGTATCAGAACTTAGAAAGGATCTTGATCATTCCACAAAATGCCACAATGGTACAGTATATTGCTGGCATTATGCTGATTGGAACAAGTGAGCAGGAAGTAGCAACTACTTTGAACTCATTGGTAACAAGTATACACATTAGAGAATAGGAAATAAATTCAACCAAAGTTCAAATGCCTTCTACCCCAGTGAAATTCTTAGGAGTCTAGTGGTATGGGGCATGCAGAGATATTCCTTCTAAGGCATAGAGTACATTATTACACCTGACCCTACTCACCACTAAGAAAGAAACACAAAGTTAATGGGCCTATTTGGATTCTGGAGACAACACATTCCTCCCTATGGTGAGATACTCCGGCCTGTACACTAAGGGTATCAGAAAGCTACAAGTTTTGTGTTGGACCTGGAAAAGGAGAAGGCTCTTCAACAGGTCCAGGCTGCTGTGCAGGCAGTTCTACCACTTGGAACAACGATCAAGCAGACCTGATGATACTTGAATGACAATGGCAAGGAGGGATACCGTTTGGAATCTTTGGCAAGCCCCTATAGGTAAATCACAGAAGAGACCATTAGAATTTGGAAAATCTTAGCTATCATCTGGCAACAACTATTCTCCTTTTGAAAGAGAGCTCTTGAACTGCTATTGAGCATTAGTAGAATGTGAATGTTTGATAATGGGCCATCAAGTTACTATGGAACTTGAGCTGCTCATCATTTGCTGGGTGTGGTCTAATCCATTAATGTCTAAAGAAGAATGTGCACAGCAGCAATCCATTATCAAATGCAAGTGTTATATATGTGATAAGGCACAAGCATGTACTAAAGGGGCAAACAAGTTACATAAAAAGTTGCCCAAGTGCCTGTTTTCTACTTCCTACAATGCCATCTGCTACCAGCTATGCATCTATAGCCTCATGGAGTGTGCCCTATGATTGGTTGACTGAAGAAGAGAATAGGGCCTGATTTACTGGTTGTTGGCCATGTTATGCCGGTACTGCCCAGATATGGACAGCTGCATCATTAAAACCCTTTTCTGAGACAACCTAGGAAAGCTGGCCATGCATGGAAATCTTCACAGTGGGCAGAACATTGGAAGTACACATGATCGTTTTGTTTGGAAGAAGAAATGGCCAGAGGTATGATTGTTCTCTGATTCATGGCCTGTAGTCAATGGATTGGCTAGATGGTCAGGAACTTAGACTATGGTTGGAAAATTGGTGAGAAAGATATCTGGGGATGACATATGTGGATAGATCTCATCAAATGGGTGAAGATATGAAGAAACTTGTGTCCTATATAAATTCTCATCAGGAAGTGACTTCGACTGAGGCAAAGTTGAATAATCAATTAGATAAGATGACCTATTCTGTCGACAATCAGACTTTTCCCCAATATTTCCTGTTATTTCCCAATGGACCCATGAACAAAGTGGCCAGTTTGGTAGAGATAGGATTTAAGCATGGCCTGAAAACGTAGACTTCTAATAAACAAAGCTGTGAAATATCAGACCTGTCAACAACCCAAACCAACAATGAGCCCAAAATATTACATCATTCCCCACAGTGATCAGCCAGCAACCTGATAGCAGGTTGATTACATTAGACCATTTTCCCCATAGAAATGGCAATGCTTTGTCCTTACTGAAGTAGATACAATTGTTACAGATTGGCCTTTTTAGCATGTAATTCTCAAAGGATAAACAGGCTGAGAAAGAAACTAGGGAAATAACACACTTTACAATAGTCTAAATAAAATGAAACATCTTAGTGTGATGCTAACCAAGCCAGTGAAAGATCTGTATGACAAGAATTTCAAGTCTCTCAAGAAAGAAATTGAAAAGACCTCAGAAGATGGAAAGATCTCCCATGCTCATGGATTGGCAGGATTAACATAATAAAAATGACCATCTTACCTAAACCTATCTACAGATTCAATGCGATCTCCATCAAAATTCCAACTCAAGTCTTCACAGAGATAGAGTAATTCTCAAATTTATCTGGAATAACAAAAAATCCAGGATATAGAAAAAAATTCATAACAATGAAAGAACTTCTGGAGAAATAACCATCCATGACCTCAAGCTATACTACAGAGCAACAGTGATAAAAACCACATGGTATTGGTACAGAGACAGACAGGTAGATCAAAGGAATAGAATTGAAGAACCAGAAATGAACCCACACAGCTATGGTTACTTGATTTTGACAAAGGAGCTAAAACCATCCAATGGATACAAAAACAGCATTTTCAACAAATGGTGCTGATTCAACTGGTGATCAGCATGTAGAACAATGAAAACTGAACCATTCTTATCTCCCTATACAAAGCTCAAGTCTACATGAATCAAGGACCTCCACATAAAACCAGATAAGATGAAACTAATAGAAGAGAAAGTGGAAAAGAACCTGGAACACATTGGCACAGGGGAAAATTTTCTGAACAGAACACCAATGTCTTATTCTCTAAGATCAAGAATTGACAAATGGGACCTCATAAAATTGAAAAGCTTCTGTAAGACAAAGGACACTCAATAGGACAAAAAGGCAATCCAAAGATTCAGAAAAGATCTTTACCAAACATATATCTCATAGAGGGCTAATATCCAAAATATACAAAGAACTCAAGAAGTTAGACTCCAGACAACCAAATAACCCTATTAAAAATGGATACAGAGCTAAACAGAGAATTCTCATCTGAGGAATCTCAAAATAGCTCAAAATAGTTAAAGAAATGTTCAACGTCCTTAGTCATCAGGGAAATGCAAATCAAAACTACCCTGAGATTCCACCTTATACCAGTCAGAATGACTAAGATCAAAAACTCAGGTGACAGCACATGTTGGTAAGGATGGTAGGAAGAGGAACATTCCTCCATTGTTGGTGGGATTGCAAGCTGGTATAACTACTCTGGAAATCAGTCTGGTGGTTCCCAGAAAATTGGAAATAGTTTTACTTGGGGACCCAGCTATACCACTCCTGGGCACATACCCAAAGATCCTCCAACATATAACAAGGACACATGCTCCACTATGTTCAAAGCAGCGTTATTTATAATATCCAGAAGCTAGAAACAACTCAGATGTCCCTCAACAGAGGAATGGAAACAGAAAATATGGTACATTTACACTATGGAGTACTATTCAGCTATTAAAAACAATGATTTCATGAAATTCACAGGCAGATGGATGGACCTTAAAAATATCATCCTGAGTGAAGTAACCCTGTCACAAAAGAACACACATGCTAAGTACTCAGGGATAAGTGGATATTAGCCAAAAAGAAGCTCAGAATACCCATAATACAACTCACAGATTAGATGAAACCCAAGAAGAAAGAAGATCACACCAAATTGTGGATGCTACAGTCCTACTCAGTATGGGGAAGAAAATCATCTTTGGGAGGTAGAAGGAGAGAGGGATCTGGAAGGGAGAAAAGAGGGGGGAGGGACAAAGGGGGGCAGTTCAGATATGGGAGGAGATGGGGGAGAAGTTCAGAGGGCCAGGAATTTGAAAGTAGGTGTGTAGCAGTTGAGGAGGGGGAACTGAGGATAGCCACTAGAAAGTCCCAGACGTCAGGGACCCAAGAGGTTCCCAGGACCCAATACAGAGTACATTAGCCAAAATACCCAACAAAGGGGAGAGCAAACCTGTAGAGACCATATCCAGTGGATAGGCATGACCACCAGTTGAGGTATGGGACCACCCACCCACCTCAAAAATATTAATCCAGAATTCTTCCTATCAAAAAGAAATGCAGGGACAATGAGTGACACAGAAACTGAAGGAAAGGCCAAAGATTGGTCCACCTAGGGATCCAATCCATCTGGTGACACCAAACCCAGACAGTATTGCTGATGCCAAGAAATGCTTACTGACAGGAGCCAGGTGTAGCTGTCCCCTAAGAGGCTCTGCCAGTGCTAGAACAAAAAAGATGTGGATATACACAGCCAAACTTGGGACTGACTGCGAGACCTCAATGTAGAGGTTAAGGCAAGGACTGAAGGAGCTGAAGGGGTTTTCAACCTCATAGGAAAAACAATATCAACCAACCAGAACCCCAAAGCTCCCAGAAACTAAACCACCAACCAATGAGTACACAGGGGGTACCCATGGCTCCAGCTGGATATGTAGCAGAAGATTGCCTTATCTGGCATCACTGGCAGGCAGCCCCTTGGACCTGTGGAGGCTTGATGATCCAGGATAGGAGAACGCTAGGCCACTGAGGCAGGAGTGGGTGGATGGGTGGGTAGGGGAGCACCCTCATAGAGGCAGGAGGAGGAAGGAGTGGACAGGGGTCTTGTGGAGGGGAAACTGGGAAGGGGGATAACATTTGAAATGTAGCAATAAGACAACAAAAAGAGATGAAGGGGATACAAATTGGCAAAGAAGAAATAAAGGTATCACTATTTGTAGATGGCATGATAGTATACATAGGCAACCTCAAAACTCTACCAGAGAACTTCTTCAGCTCATAAACAACTTCAGCAAAGTGGCCAGATATAAAATTAACTCAAATAAATCAGTAGCCTTCCTTTATACAAATGACAAACAGGATGAGAAAGAAATTAGGGAAACAACTCCCATCACAATAGCCACAAATATCTTGGGGTAACTCTAACTAAACAAGTGACAGATATGTATGACAACAACTTCAAGTTTCTCAAGAAAGAAATTGAAGAAGATCTCAGAAAATGGAGAGATCTCCCATTCTCATGGATTGGATGAATTAACATAGTAAACATGGCCATCCTACCAAAGGCAATCTATGGATTCAATGCAATCCCCATCAAAATCCCAACAATTCTTCAAAGACATGGAAAGAGCAATTCTCAAATTCATCTGGAAATACAACAAAACAAAACAAAACACCCCCAAAAAACCTAACAAAAACCAAAAACCAAACAAACAAATACCAGAATAGCAAAAACAATACTTAAAAATAAAAGAATGGCTGGGGAATCACCATCTCTGACCTCAAGCTTTACTATAGAGCAATAGGGATAAAAAACTGCATGGTATTGGTACAGAGACAGACACCTTGATCAATGGAATAGAATAGAATACCCAGAAATGCAACCATATAATTACGGGCACATGACCTTTGACAAAGAAACCATACATATACAATGGAAAAAAGAAAGCATCTTGAACAAATGGTGCTGGTCTAACTGGCTGTCGATATGTTAGAAAAACAAAAATAGACCCATATTTGTCACCTTGCACAAAGCTCAAGTCCAAGTGGATCAAGAACCTCAACAAAAAACTTGATGCACTAAATCTAATAGAAGAGAAAGTGGAAAAGAGCCTTGAACTCATTGGCACAGGGGGAAATTTCCTAAACAGAACTCCAATGTCCCTTGCTCTTAAGATCAAGAATTGGTAAGTGGGACCTCATGAAACTGGAAAGCTTCTGTAAGGCAAAGGACATAGTCAATAAGATAAAGCATCAACCTACAGATTGGGGAAAAAAATCTTCACTAACCCCACATCCGGTAGAGGGTTAATATCCAAAACATATAAAGAACTCAAGAAGCTAACCACCAAAAAACAATCCAATCAAAATATGGGGTATAGAACTAAACCGAGAATTCACAACAGAGGAATCTTGAATGGCTGAGAAACACCTAAAGAAGTGTTCAAAGTCCTTAGTGATCAGAGAAATGCAAATCAAAACAACCCTGAGATTCCACCTTACACCAATCAGAATGGCTAATATCAAAACCTCAGGCTACAACACATTTTGGTGAGGCTGTGGAGAAAGAGGAACACTCCTCCATTGCTAGTGGTATTGCAAACTGGTACACCTACTCTGGAAATCAATCTGGAGGTTTCTCAGAAAATTGGAAATAGATTTACTTGAAGACCCAGCAATGCCATTCTTGGGAATATAACCAAAAGATGCTCCATCATGCCACAGGGGCAGGTGTTCTGCTATGTTCATAGCGGCCTTGTTTGTGATAGCCAGAAGCTGGAAACACCCAGATGTCCCACGATAGAAGAATAGATATAGAAAATGTGGTTCCTTTATACAATGAAATACTACTCAGCCATTAAGAATGAGGAAATCCTGGGTTATACAGGCAAATGGATGGAGCTAGAAAATATCATCCTGAGTGAGGTAACTCAGTCCCAAAAGGACATGCATGGTATGTAGTCACTAATAATTGGATATTAGCCAAAAAATAAAAAAAGTGCCAAATACCCAAAATACAGTCCACAGAACTCAAAAAAGTCAAAAGGCTGAAGGTCCCAAGTGAGGAAGCCTCAGTCCCACTTGGGAGGAAGAAGAAAACAACCATAACAGGGACGGAGGGACTGGGAGGGAAAGGGGATAGGGAAGTGGAGAGGGGAACATGATCTGGTATTGGATGGAGGAAAACGGATTGAAGCCCTGAGAGCCTACAGAAAGAAGGGAAACAGGCAACCTCGGGAGGTAGGAGGTTGGAGGGACCCTCCAGAATGCACCAGAGACCTGGGAGGTGAGAGACACTCAGGAATCAAAGAGAGGGATCTTAGATGAAATGCCCTATATTGGGGAGAGGGAACTTGTAGTGTGCACCTCCAACAGAAGGACGGGGCATCAAGTGAGGGGGGCGGTTGCCATCCCACAGTCAAAATTCTGACTCATAATTGTTCCTGTCTGAAAGAACTGCAGGGATGGAAATGGAGAGTAGCCTGAGAAAAAGAAAGTCCAGCAACAGGCCCAAAGTGGGATCCAGCTCAAGGGGAGGTCCCAAAGCCTGACACTATTACTGAGGCTATGGAGCGCTCACAAAAATGGATCTATTATGACTGCCCTCCAAAATACCCAACAAGCAGCTAAAAGAGTTAGATGCAGGTATTTGCACCCAATCAATGGACAGAAGCTGCTGACCTCTGTGGTTGAACTAGGAGAAAACTGGAAGAGGTTGGGGAAGTGGGTGGTCCTGTTGGAGGACCAGCAGTGTCAATTAACCTGGACCCAGAGATCTCTCAGATTCTGGAACACCAGGCAGTTGACATTGTCTCCCCCTAACCTCCTACACATATGCGCCGGAATACTGCCTGGTCTGAGTTTAGTCAGAGAGGATGCAGCTAACCCTCAAGAGAGGACGCCTCAGGGAGTTTAGAGGTCTGGTGAGGTGTTGGCAGAGGGTGGAGAGCAGGTATGGGATGTGGAACAGTTGGAGGGTGGACCAGGAGGGGAATAAAATCTGGAGTTTTAAATTAGTTAATTAATTAAATTTTGTTTACTCTTAAAAAAAGAATTGCAATGGAAAAAAGAGATACATTGACATATATTCTAAATGTATAAAGCATTTACTCTTATATGAGAGATAATCATACCATGTTAGGCATAATTATGAATTAGTTAAATATATAATGTGTTTGTAATTTCATGTGCTAGTTATATTATGTTTATGCATTATGTCTTGGTTATTGTTTTTATTTGGAAATTATTCATGGCATAAGGAGATATGATTTCAGTGTCATGTTGACAAAGGTGAACTTGTGATGGATATTTTTGTTTGTCAGCTTGACTACATCTGAAATTAACTAAAATCCAAATATGTAGGGCATATCTTTGAGGGAGTTTTGCTTAACTTGAAGTAGGTAGAGCCACATCTAATCTAGATTTTTGAGGCAGGAGGACACATCCCTTCAATCTGGTCCATACTTTCTACTGGAAACTTAGATAAGGACATGGAAAAAGGAAACTGTTGCTTCTGTGTGCTTGTCCTTGCTTTGACAGTAAATCCATTCCTTCACTGGTTTTTGGAGTATAGTTCTTTGGAATACCAACATATATTGAAAACTAGCTGAAACATCTAGCCTTGTGGACTGAGTAGTCTATGGATTCTTGGACTTTCTATTCATGTTATCCAGCCATTGTTGGATTAGTAGACCACATCCTGAAAACCATTCTGATAAATCCCATACACACACACACACATACACACACACACACACACACACACACACACACACACACACACACACACAGACACACAGACACAGACACACACACACACACACACACACACAGAGTCGTCTCTTGGTGCAACCATCTTTTGTGAACAAATTCAATGGAACACAATGACAGCATTATATATATATATTTCTAATGAATCATATATATGTAGAGAGAGGGGGAAAGAAATTCATTTTATATGTTGTTAATCTAGAGAATCCTGACTAATACATCCTTTCTTGAGAGAGATATACTGCAATTTCAAAAGTTAGAAAAAAAAAGATATTTTTAAACTATTCTAACACCAAGCTTTAAAGTATTTGTTAAGGGAAAATATTATCAAACTGGAAAGAAACTTAAATTTCCTGAGTTTTAAATTATAAGACCATATATAAAATTATAAGAACCTTACTAATGATCTAAGTTAGCTGTTTTATAGCTGCAATAAAACACCATAACCAAAAAGCAAGTTGGGGAGGAAAGGGTTTATTTAGCATATACTTCCACATTACAATTTATCATTAAATGAAATCATGTCAAGGACTGGAGGCAGGAGCAGATACAGTGGACATAGAGGGCTGCTGCTTACTGGATGGTTTCTTATGGTTTGTTCAACCTACTTTCCTGTAGAACACAGAACCACCAGCACAGGATGGTACTACCCACAATGGGCTGGGGCCTCCTCCATATATCACATGGGAATGCCTTATGGCTGTATTTTATGGAGCCATTTTCCAATTGAGGTTCTCTTGATTCTGATAATGCTAGCTTATGATATAAGACTAGACAGTTCATCAATGTTGATTTAGTTCAAAGGCTACATCGACCTGAATCATTTTGGGAAAACAATTTTTTTTTCAATGTATCTTCTGCTTTGACTTTCATGTTGTTAAGATACATTTCAGCTCTTACACTAGCAATCTTGATAGTCTTAATAGATTGTCAGGTTCTATAGCAAACTAAAATCTAATTTTATCTACCTTATTTACCTATGGATTTGGCATCCAAATTAAATACAAAATGTCTATATCCTTACTTGTTTGTGTAGTTATTTTCTTTAATTATCTTCCAATAAATAATATCACCCAATCAACACTGCCTTTGTTCACATATGATGTCTCCATTATTAACTCTGTTCTCTATTCTGCTGCTTATATTGACTATGTTATATGAATTTCTGTTCTATTTTGGTTTCAATTACTGTGATAAACAGTATGCCAAAAGCAGTATAAGGAGGAAAGCGTTTATTTCCCTTACAAGTCTTTCACCAAGGACAGTCAAGGCTGGACCCTAGAGGTAGGAACTGAAGTAGAGAACACAGAAGGACATTGCCACTTGCTTTGCTAATCCTGGCTTACTTATTTTACATACCCAAGACCACTTGCCCAGGGTGGCCCTCCTCACAGCAGTCTGGGGTTCTGGGATGTCTCACATCAATAATCAGTCAAGAAAATGTTGCAGAGACTTGCTCACTGGCCAATCTTTTGGAGGCTATTTTCTCAACTGAGATTCCCTCTTCAGAGATGACTGCAGATTATGTTAAATTGACAAAATCCAGATAGTACAGCTTTCCATGTGATCTTCATTGAGAATGTTTCCAATTTATTTTTTCATGCTTAAAGCTTATCACATTGCCTGGAACATGGCAGATGATAAACAATACACACTTAATTTTTCTAGAAACATAACAAAAATCTCTTCAATCTTTCTCTTTTTTTTGCTAAGTGTCTTACTTAGGAATTTTGTTCTTGTGATAAAACACATGGACAAAAGCAACTTGGGCAGGAGAGGGCTTATTTTTCTCACAGTTTTATATAACAGTTAGTCATCCTAAGTAGTGAGGGAAGGAGCTCACACAGGGCAGGAAACTGGAGGCAGGAACTGATGCAGAGGCCATGGAGGCATACTGCTTCCTGGCTTGCTCCTCATGGCTTTCTCAGTCTGCTTTCATATAAAGCCCATGACCCTCAGCCCAGGGATAGCACCACCTTCAGTGGGCTGCTCTCTCTCCCATCAATCACTAAAATGACCTACAGGCTTGCCTATAGCTAGATCTTATGGAGGCATTTTGTTAATTAACATCCATTCCTCTCAAATGATTTGAGCTTGTGTAAAGTTCACATAAAACTATCCAGCACAGTAGGTTCAAGTAAAGCAGAGATTTTTATTTTGGTCTCGTTTTTCAGTCTAATATGTAGACTACTACCTGACTTTATGCTGATGATGAATTCTTGATTAACTTAGTGTTTATGTTTTATAAACATACAAAGCTCGCTGGATATGAATTCATAAATATAAAATGTTAAATAGAATAATAAAGATGAATTTAAGAAACTTTAAGGAAGAGCTAAAAGTTCATGCAACTTACTTATAAATACTTTCCTGTTTCCAGCAAAATATATTCAGTGCAACTTTTCAATATTCCCTAAAATACCTTATATACTGGAGGTTACTTTTGAATAATTAATATATGCATGAGTAAGCAAAATTTCTACTCTAAATCAAATTGTTGAGATACCCAAGTGAATGTACTTACCAATGATCATGACTATGGTCCAAATGCAAAATAGCAGTGTTATTAAATGTACTTGTTGGCATTTAATCTGTTAATTATCATTTAAAGTCCTTGACATTTCAAGGGTTATTTCTAATCATTATTGCTAGATTGTGCTAGATTTTCCTTCCTTCTAAAAACGTCACATAAGCTTGTAACATCAGATTGAATAAATATGCTCATCTAGATAGAATAACAACTAATGGAATGACAGCCTATGATGCTTAAAAAGTATGCAGTCCAAGAATGCCTATGGCATGAGAGTCACTCACTCTTTCTCTAGGATGCACTTTTTAGGTGAATACAATCAGGATGACAGTTTCAATGTCTCAGAGTGATTGATTAGCACAAGTTCTGCTTCTTAGTGCAAGCTCTCATCTTCAAACCAGTGAAGTAGAATGACTCCTCAAAGAAACCAAACTCGAATATCTCAGGTTTTGGCAGAGTTATAGCCAGTGCATAGGCATAGACAAGAATTCTTCCAAATACAAAGATTTCAAACTTTAAAAGTACAAGATGCTCAATGAAATACTCATAGGGAGCTATATAAATCAATCACAAATAAAAGGAACCTCTTGGGTTCTGATCCAGGTAAAAATAACAAATGTATGGCGCCTAGGTTAATTTGAAACCTTAATAGATTATTTCCTGTGCTTAGAAATTTATACTATTGTATACACAAAAGAATGATATGAAATCGGAAATTGTCTTACATGTACCTAGTAGTGGGATATAAAGAGGAGGATTATTGAAAATGGTTAAAATTCACATTGAGATGCAATTGTTTGAGCTCTGCAGAGTTTGTCAAGCTCATTAAAGAATAACTTTTTTGTATGTGTTTTACTGCTGGATAAGTAATAATAATAATAATAATAATGATATAGGAGCAAAATTATCATATTATGTGCTGAAAAGACTATTAATAATATTACTTCACTTTAAAATCATATATATATAGTCTTATATATATATATAAAGTCTTATATATATATATATACTATATATTCTGTATTTTAAAGTTAATTTCTTTATCGTTAAGTCTGTTTGTGTGTGTGTTTGTGTGTATGTGTGCACGCGCGTGTATAGGTAAATGAATGCCACGAATCCTATCTATACACTGAGGAAAACTTGGTAGGAATCATTCTATCCTTCTACCACATGGATTCTGGAGCTCAAAGACAAATCCTCAAACTCTGTGGCAATAGCCTTAAATCTGGCCCAGCAAATATTTTTGTATGTCTCTTCTAGTTTTATCTAGTTAACTTGATTTATGTTTTCAGTAAAAATTTTGGTCTTCCCTCCACAATAGAGCAGCACATAGTGTTGCAGTCATACTAGTATATTTTTCAATAATATTTAATTAGAATAATTAATAATAAAAGAAAATGGAAATTTCTGTTTGTAGAAGTCATAGAATAAAAATTAAAATCATTCCTCTGATGAGGGACATCTGGGCTGTTTCCAGCTTCTGGCTATTATAAACATGGCTGCTATGAACATAGTGGAGCATGTGTCCTTATTACATGTTGGAGCATCTTCTGGGTATATGCCCAGGAGAGGTATAGCTGGGTCCTCAGGTAGTATTATGTCCATTTTTCTGAGGATCCGCCAAACTGATTTCCAGAGTGGTTGTACCAGCTTGCAGTCCCACCAACAGTGGAGGATTGTTTCTCTTTCTCCACATCCTTGCCAGCATCTGCTGTCACCTGAGTTTTTGATCTTAGCCATTCTGACTGGTGTGAGGTGGAATCTCAGACTTGTTTTGATTTGCATTTCCCTCAAGACTAAGGATGTTGAGCATTTCTTTAGCAACCCAGATGTCCCTCATCAGAGGAATGGATACAGAAAATGTGGTACACATTTACACAATGGAGTACCACTCAGCTATTAAAAACAATGATTTAATGAAATTTGCAGGCAAAAGGATGGAACTTGAAAATATCATCCTGAGCGAGGTAACCAGTCACAAAAGAATGAACATGGTATGAATACCCAAGTTTCACTTTACAGTAACTGCTGGACTGAGAGTGAGGTCCCAGATGGAGGAGTTAGAGAAGGGACTGAAGGAGGTGAGGGAGTCTGCAGCCCCATGGAGGAAGCAACAGTGTCAACTGGCCTGACCCCCCCCCCCCCGCCCGGTCCTCATGGAGGCTGGACCACCAACCAAAGAATACACATGGAGGGACCCATGGTTTGGACCACATATGTGGCAGAGGAGGGCCTTGCTGGCCATCAGGAGGAGGAGAGGCCCCAGTGGGGCAAATGTAAAGGGAGGAATAAAGAAGTGTATTTATTTAATGCTTATTATGCATCAGATCTAGAGTACCAAGGGAAGTAATTGTCAAGTCTTCAAAGAGCTGTCACTTCTTGTATTAAATAAAGTTTGTAAAGGGTTTTCTTAAAAGAAAGGTGTTGCAGGATTTTCCCTGTCCAATTACATTAGGGCAACAAGAGCCCTGTCATTAGACAGGGAACAGGGAGGCAGAGCTAAGAGTTGCAGAGGGAGAAGGTCTTGTGAGGAGAAAAAGGAAGATGGCCCCGGACGTGAACTGCACCACCAATGGTTACGTTATCATAAAGGTTCATGGAGGGAGCAACAG
>CM052705.1:73093632-73116255 GCA_028551405.1 Uromys caudimaculatus | reverse complement strand
GGCCCTTGGGCCTGAGGGTGTTAGAGGCCCCAGTAAAGGAAAATGTCAAGGTGGGAATAAGAGAATGGGTGGGCGGGTGGGTGGGAGGTGGAAGACCCTTATAGAGGCAGGAGAGGGGGAGGGGATAGGGGGTCTCCAAAGAGGAGACCTAGAAAGGGGGTAACATTGGAAATGTAAATAAAGGATCAAAAAATAAAAATAAAACAAAAAGAAGTTTGGAATAAGTTATCTAATCTAGGTGGGCAGCTTTTATCATTATCAATCGGCTCTGAAATTATTGTATTGGCATCTTGTAAATTGTGTTTTTATTGATACATAAATCTGATTGGTTAACTATATGCTTAAGAGTTTTAATTCTACTGGGTAATTGGGTGTTGAAATGGCTGACCGTAGGGCAGGCATTATCCAGTGGGCCTGGCGGCAAAGAGGCAGAGATCCGCCTAAGGATTCAGCTCAGGAGAGTTGGTGGTTGCCGGCCTGAGTGCTGGAACGTGCGGGTTCTCTTTTTTAATATTTCCTGTGACAGAAAGGGGTGCAGACATTTAAGTTGTGAGGCTTTCCTGGGCAGCAGATGGAAGTGGTTCTAGATACCCACAGCCAGACATTGTGCAGAGAGAGAATCTAAATTGGAGGTCTCCAAGAGATCTCTCCTCTTGGAGATCTCGGAAACCTATAGAAGAGGGGAAGGAAAGATTGTTGAAACAGTTTATGGAGTATACCAGGAGAACATGGCTCAATGAACCAATTAAGTGGGCTCACATGGGCTCATAGAGATTGATTGGAAGTATGGGGCTTGCATGAGTTTGCACATGAGTTTGTGTGTGTTATGGCTGTTGACTTGGTGTTTTGTGGGACTCATAACATTGGTAGAGGGTGTGTCTCTTACCCCTTTGCCTGCTCTTGGATTTCTTTTTATCCTCATGGGTTGTTTTGTCCAGTATCTATAGGAGGACCTTAACCTTATCTTATTGTATCGTGTTTTGTTCCATTTGTCTGTCTGTCTGTCTCTTAGATACCTGCTTTTTTCTGAAGAGTAAGTAAAGGGGAAATAGATCTGTGAGAAAGGGGACATGGTGGGAAGAGAAGAGTGGAGGGAGGAGAAACTGTGGTCACTATATCTTATATGGGTGAGGAATCTATTATCAGTACAAAAAAGAAATAAAGTAAAATTCTTTAGAGTGCTAGTTCAATTAAATACATTTGCACTTCACTTTAATTCTTTAAAGTATAATTTTAAATTTTATTGGCACCAATTATGTAGTATTGGGAAATCACTAACATACTTGGAGAATTTATCTAAAAATTTAAATATGTGCCATTGAATAAAGTAGCTAAAAATATTCAATAAAATGTTATTTGCATTTAGATTCATAATACCATGGAAGTACTTCCAGGAACAATTTATTATATTGTATTATTATATTATGCTTTATATTTGGCAATAACTTCTATGAAGCTATATATTAATTATGTACACTATGAATGCTACTATTGGTTATATATTTGACTATATATGGAACCAATTAAAATCTAAGAACCTGGGCAAACCTATGAGGGTTTTCTTCTTGACAGAATTGTTAGAGGTGGGAGATCTACCAGGCCATTTGAAATCAGAGGACACATCCTGAACCTGTGCTACACCTTCTGGTGGCAGCCACATAAAAAGGGCATAGAGCCATGGAAGAAGGAAGCTTTTGTTTTGTCTGCTTGCCCTTGCTCTCCTGGAAATCCCATTTACCCCATTACTGAGGCATTTCTTCACTGGTATCAGAGCCAAATCATAAACAACCATAGCTCAATGAGTGGATTACAAAAATTTGCAATACTAATCCAGTTCAATGTTACTCATACATCAAAAACAATGACACACTGTATCTATGTTTATATCTGTATAACCTCCATCCATCTATCATCTACCTACCTACCTATCATCCATCTATCTATCTCTCTATCTATCATCTATATGACTCAGTTGCTAACCTCTTGGAACCCCAAATTTTCTATTTCACATTTTTCTTATGTAGTTACAGAATGATGCAACCATGTTTATGCTTATATTTAGACAATTTTATATATTAAAGAAAAATCCCAGACAATTCACAGTTCCTTGTTGTGGATTTGGATTAACACTTGTATTATGTTAATTGTGTTCCCAAAACTGCATGAGAATCCTGCATGTAAGATGTTGAGGGTCCCTGCCCCCAGTTGGTTCTGACTGATAAATAAAGTTGCTGGTGGCCAATGGCTGGGCAGGGAGACAGATGCGGAACTTTAGGATTCACGGACAAGGGGACTGAGGAAGAGGAAGGATTTAGAATCACCATGCCGGGCAAGAAATAAGAACCAGGCTTGAGAGCTGCAGAAGAGAGAGCATACCAATCATGCAAGATCTGGGGAAAGGCAGCCCAAGGGGAACACCCAATTGGGTCTAGGGTAGCAAAGATGGAATATAGATTTTAGTAAGTAATAACAGGATTATCGGGGAAGTGGAGGCATTAGCAATGTGGAAGTTTTGGAGTGGCCCAGCTATTGAGATGATTAAGGCATATTAACTAGTCTCTCTCTCTCTCTCTCTCTCTCTCTCTCTCTCTCTCTCTCTCTCTCTCTCTTTTTGTATGTCTTTCACATGGGAATCCAGAATATTGGGGCAGGTAGGAAGGAACTCACACTGCAATTTCTGGGGCATGTATTGTGCTCTTGCATTTTCAGTATGGTTGATTTGTTCCAGGTGATACATGCTCATTAACTAACTTTTATATATGGTTTTACTATTTACATTGTATATTTAAGTATTTGTCAATTTCAGATTATGCAGATGCACTATTATGAAATCATGTAAAATAATATCAGTACCTCAAATATTCACTATCCTTGATTCTTCCCCTATCTCTTCCATAAGACTTCCAAGGTGACTGTGGGCCTCTTCATCTGTTTCAGTCAGCTGCTGGGTGGAGCCTCTCAGAGG
The DNA here is from genome assembly GCA_028551405.1 of Uromys caudimaculatus. Taxonomy (NCBI): domain Eukaryota; kingdom Metazoa; phylum Chordata; class Mammalia; order Rodentia; family Muridae; genus Uromys; species Uromys caudimaculatus. Next base: position 73,113,290 of record CM052705.1, on the reverse strand, counting down.
ACAATCATGCTAGGCTTTTGTCTGCCAGCATAACAGAGTATCATTTATGGTTTCAGTCTTTGGGACTGGTCTCATTGGATCAGTTATTGTTTGGCCATTCCCTTAGTCTCTGCTCTATCTTTGGCCCTGCATTTGCCATATACAAGACAAAGTTTAAGTTGAAAATTTTGTGGGCAGGTTGGTGTCCAATCCTGCCTGGCTACAGGAAGTGGTCACTACAGTTTCTATATTGCCACTGCTAGGAGTCTCTGCTAAAGTCATCCCCATTGACTCCTAGAAGCCTCCCCAGTCTGAGGACTCTGGCATGTCCTAGAGATGACCTTGCCCACCCCCTGTGAGCAGATGATTTCCATCTTGGCCCTCTGGCTGTCTCCACACATGATCCTGAGACCCAGTGCATCCCCTCTTGCATCCAGTTACCTCCCTCCCTCTGCCTCCTGAGACCATTTTATTCTCCCTACTAAGTGAAAGTCAAGCATCCTAGCTTGGCCTGGACCTAGGCCCCCAGCACATGTGTAGCAGATATGCAATTCGGTCTTCATGCGGATCCTCCAAACTGGAGTGTGAACAGTCCCTAAGGCTATTGCCTGTCTGTGGGTCCAGTTTCCTTATCTGGGTTGCCTTGTATGGCTGCAGTGCAAGAAGATGCTCATAGCCCAACAGAGACTTGATGTTCTAGGGTTCGGGATACCCAAAGGGGGTCTCCATACTTTCAGAGGAGAATGTGAGGGGAAGGAGGGAGGGGCTGTGTGAGAAGGGGGCAGAGATCTGGATGTAAAGTGAATAAATAAATTAATGGAAAACAAAACAAAACTCACTGCCTTTAACACACTCCTCATTGACTTATTCCTATCCAGGGAGCACTCATCTCTTCTCTGTCTTTGCAGATCTGTTTTAGAATGGTTTGGAATCATACAATGTGTAGCCATTTTACACTGCCTTCTTTCAATCAGAAAGATGCCTCATGGTGCCTCCATTTCTTTGAAAAATGCTCAGTAGTTCATTTCATGATGATCAATCAACCTTCTATTTTATGAATGAGCTACCATTTACCTATTATTATCATCTTTTAAGGAAAAATCTCAGATATTTTGAAGCTTTGAAAACATTTAGCAGATGTAATATTTTAAGTCCCTTGAGTAAACCCTTAGGAGAATCATTGCTGGATCATAAGGTAAGTGTCTGTTTTATAAAATAATTGTAAAGAATTATTGTAAAGAGGCCACATTATTTTGTATTTTCACTAGCAATGAAATGTGTTACACATCCTTGTCAGAACTTAATGCTACCAGTGTTTGGGGTTTATCTATTCTAAGCATTTGTACTGGCATCTCATTGTTGATTTAGTTTGCAGTTTTCTAATGATATGATGTGCATATTTTTCATATCATAATTTGAAAACAATTGATCTTTTTTGAGGAAGTACTTGTTCAAAATATCCTTTGCTCACATTTTAGTTGCACTGTTCATATGCTGTTGCTGCATTTAAGGAGGTGTGTGTGTGCGTGTGCGTGTGCGTGTGCGTGTGCGTGTGCGTGTGCGTGTGCGTGTGCGTGTGCGTGTGCGTGTGTGTGTGTGTGTGTGTGTGTGTATTTGGACATAACATTTGTATCAAATCAGTGTTTGCCTAAAAGTTTCCCAGTACCAGGCATGGCTTTTCCTTTTGCTTACTATGCATGAAATAATGCTTCTAATGTTAATGGGGCTCCACATTTTTATCTTTTCATCATAAATTGTGCATTGGATGCAGCCCAGGATAGCTTTGCACTCACACTGATTTTGCTTTAGGCTCTTGAGTGCTGTGGTTACAAGTGTGAGCCACTACACCTGTCTATGCTATTTTATTTCTTATCATTCTGATGATTATATTATATTACATGAGGTATTTTTCTATTCTGGAAAGAATATCAAATGTTGTTTGCAAGATTTTTTGCTTCTACACAAATTATTATGCTTTTGAATTTCATTGCTGGCATCATCTGAAAAACAAACCTTAGTGATTTTGAAGTCCACATTATCTTTATTCTTAAATTGAAATTTTTTGATGTTGCAGCTAAGCAAATTCTAATCCAAGGTAACACAATTTTATTTCTGTTTACTTCTAAGATTTTTGTGGGTTTAACTCATAAATTTGCATCATTTTGAGTCATTTTAGAATGTCTATAAGGTAATATACAGATTCAACTTAATTCTTGTGCAAATGGAGATGCAGTCTTCCTAGTCCCATTTCTTCACAAAACTGTCATGATAATCTGGCCAAACAGCAATCAGACTCACATTAACCTACAGGTTTATGACTGGATGCTCAGTTCTGTCAGTAATCTTAGTTTCTATCTCTATGCTTGTGGCATGCTGTCTTTATTGTTGAAGTTTTATAATTTATTCTGTAATCAATGTCTTTTCTACCTTTTTCCTCATATTGTATTGACTACTATGGATCCCATGTGCTTTTGTATGAATCTTAATATCATAATTTTAAACTTTGCATGAGAGATATCTAGAATTTTCATGGTGGTTTAATTCTATTTATGTACCAACACATGGATTTAGTAAATATTGGTATCTTAAAATATTTACTATTTTGATCCATATGCATACACATGATGCCTTCTTTATTCAGCAGTATTTATGTTGTTAATGTATAATTCTTGTACTTTTCTTGGAAAGTTGATTTCTTAATATGTTATTATATTGATTATTTTTCCTGGAAGGAATTCAAGTGATTTGATATGTTGATCTTGATTCCTGCAATCTTGTTAAAGTTATCTTGTTCAAATAATACAGTTTGATTACTGAATCCTTTAGATTTGTCATATGCAGCATTATCTCATGTGTGGTGGTTTGAATGTGCTTGCACCATTAGGAGGTTTAGTCTTACTAGAGTAGGTGTGGCCTTGTTGGAGGAAGTGCGTCACTTTGGGGGTGGGCTTTGAGACCTTCCTCCTAGCTGCCTGGAAGCCAGTCTTCTCCTGTTTGCCTTTGGAACAAGATGTGGAGCCCTTAGCTCCTCCGCTACCATGCCTGTGTAGACGGTGCCATGCCTGATGATAATGGACTGAACCTCTGAACCGTATAATGCTGTCTCTTATAAGAGTTGACTTGGTCATAGTGTCTCTTTACAGCAGTGAAACCCTAAGACCTTATGTACATAAAGATAGCATTGCTTTTTCTTCCTAACATAAATGCCCTTTGTTCAACTGTTTTTATTTCATTGTCGTAACTGTAGCCTATAGTGTAGATTGAAGACAAGCAGGAAGAGATTGCTATAATATCTTCCTGTCCTTAGGAGAAGATCTCCAGTCTTTCACTGCTGAGATATCACATACAGGGTTTGAGCGATGACCTTGACCTGGATGAAGAAGGACATTTCTGCTTACAGTATGTTGGGCCTTTTTATTTTAAAAAAGGTATTAAATCCAGTATAACTTTTTCTGTCTATGTTGATATTATCAGACCTTTTGAATTCATTATTTAAATAATGTTTGAATGCTTAATCAACATTGTCTACCTGGGATGGACTCTTCTGCTCGTGGTTTATAATTTTTAACATGTTATGAAACTTAATTTCTAATAATGTTTTCAAATTTTGTCCATATGGATCCTTAAATGATCTTTTCCTTTTCGATAGTGGTGCCTTCACCTGGTGTGATTATGGGGTAATGCTGGTCTCAGGGAATAGATTACTATTCATCTTTTCTCTACTCTATCATTGTCTCTTTTTGAAGATTTTTTTTTCAGGATTAGGCTCTTAAAAAGTATTACCTATATCCTTTTATAAAACATTATCTAGAGCTTCTTTGTGAAACTATCTGGGCCAGATTATTGGGTTGAGGAAGTTTTGTGAATGCCAGCTTTTCCTTGAGTAATTTACACTGGTTTCTTTATGCAAACTTTTTGATTTCATGAGGTTTTTCTGATTAGTCGACACATGACATCCTTTAAAATATTTATTTGTATTTTAAAATTATGTGTATGTATGTATTTGTGTGTTCGTGTGTGTGTGTGTGTGTGTGTGTGTGCCAACAGAGGCCAGAAGTGGTAGTTCTAGTTGGTTGTGAGCTGCCTGTTACAGGTGCTTAGAAATGAGCTTAGATCCTCTGCAGAAGCTGTGTGAGCCCTTTCTGTAGGCCCATGTGCCTCCTGATTTCAGCAGTACCGGTATTGCTTCTGCTCCTTTCACTCTTCTCTTTACTCTGCTTATATAATCCTAAATATCTATCTATCTATCTATCTATCTATCTATCTATCTATCTATCTATCTATCAAATGTCTATCTATCATTTATCTATCTACCTATCTATCATCTATCTATAATTTTACATATACATGCATTTCTGCATATATATATATATATATATATATATATATTGTGTTAATGTCTCCAATTCAAATGCCTTTTTGCTGTTTCTTTCCTTCTATTTGTTTAGACTGAAGAATATATATTATTTATCTTTTTGTTTCTAGTTGCAAACTGTTATTAATTTTTCTACTTAGTTTTTCACTTTAAGTGTTTGGTTTTCAACTTCTAAAGTTTCCACTACTTCTCATTTAATTATTTCTTTTTGTTTAATTATTTCCTGTACTTGGTAAGATTCTTTTTTTTTTTTCAGCAGTAAATATCCAAGCCAGCGCTTATGTTTGTTGAACCTGTGTCAAAGTCTCAGTTTCATAATTTATTCCTTTATTTTCCTTGTATATATTTTCTCTTGTTATTTTTAATTGTAACATTTTCAACCTTTTTTGCTTCTAGAGCCATCATCTGAATCGCCTCAAAATAGTTTATACCTCTTACACTTCTTGCCCAGTTCACTTTACTGCCTCTTTTTCAATTTCACAATTTTTTTCTTTTTTTTTGGTGTGGAAACTTTGTGCAATATTTTGTTGCTATTCTACTTTCTATTTTTACATTCCTACCTACTCCAAAGATGGTTTTGGTTGAAATGCATGTTCAAATGTTTATTTGGCAACAAACAGTGGGTTTGAAGATTTCCCTAGACATCAGTTCTACAGCTCTGTCTTCTTTGAGAAGCCTACTATCATCACTGGGTAGTGGTTCACCGGTGTGGTCTTTATGCCACTATTAACTAGGAGAAAGTAAGGAAATAGATGTAATGTCTACCAAATGGATCATGAGTCAGTGAAATAAAGCATATTTTCTGCTCTGTGCTGCAGAGCACATATGATACAGTTTTAATGTTTTTATGCATGTATGGTGGGGATTTAAAGTTTCTGTCTTTTTATGGTGGTTTCCTATCATGCATAGGTTTATAACACTTGCCAATAGATATGTATATTTTATAACACATGTGTACTTAAATTAGATAATGAAAACATTCTGCATGGAAATAAAATAGTTCCATTAATAAAAATGTATTTGATGTATGAAGAATACCAAGTAGATTAAAGGTAAATGAAATTATAAATGTAAATAGAAGGATTAAGGAAGCCGAGGGATTGTTTGAATGGTTTCCTAGAGTTTGAAACTTACAGGGTACTATTCTTAGTGTCTCATGAATTAGATACTATGGCATTCATCTGTAATCTTAGCCCCAGAGGGGTAAATGCATGAGAATCAGTGGTTTACATTTATCATCTGTTATACAGCAACTTGAGGCCAGCCTGGGTGATCCATGTTCCAGACCCTAAACTATAGCAAAATCAAAAGGCCCAACAAAAGGACCTTGCATATACATATATATATTAAAATAAAGAAGTGAAATGCAAAAAAATGGTGATATTTACCTCATCCATATTGGCATACCAAATAGTGTTGTCATTATGCTGGTCGTACATGTGCAACCATATTTCTTAGGATCCTAAATATATGCACACAGAAGCAACAGCAAATTGACTTATGGGTGAGTGTATGTGTAGCAGTGATAATTTAAGAAGCAGAAGTTATGAATTTTCGAAGGAATTGGGAGTTATGGAATAGGTTGATAAGGAAAAACGTGGTGTGAAAATGTTGTAAATGCAGTACCCATGTATGGAATTCTCAAAAATATAAAACACCTAAGAAAAACAAAGAATAAATGACAACATGCAAACACTAATCCTCACAAAGCTGAAGTAACTCTGCTTGTATTAAACCAAGTAGGACTTGGTTTGAGGATAACAGCAGACACATAGGGATTCTTCTCTATGATAGAATAAGCATATTTATTTATGATAAGACTCACTAGCAGCAAAAATTAATAATATGTATTCTCATTAGCAAAACTCCAAAATATCTGAAGAAATAAGAACATAGTGGTTAAAAATACTATGAGGTTCAGAGGTAGCAGATGTTTTATTTGCTTCACATTTTGTATAACATATACATAGAAAATCAATAAAAATAGAAAAGATTATAAACATATTAATAAATAATTTTATTTTTAAAATCATATTAGTTTAAGTGTATGGATGTTTTACATGCATATGTCTATGTAACGTGTGCATGCCTGGTGCCCCTAGAGGCAAAGGAGGGTGTCAGGTTATCTGGAACTGGAGTTACAACTGCACTTAACAGTTCCAAAGTGTACATTCTTTTCAAGTAAAAACATGCAACGTACACATATTAGACAGTACTCTGTGGCATAAATGCTTACAAGGTGAAAATTTTTGAAATGCTAAGAAAATGCAGCTTTTTTCATATTTTATTGGTTATTTTATTTATTTACATTTCATAAAATGCATTGTTTAATGAATTGCAAACCAGTAATTAAAACATATATAGGATATTTAAAAATATTTGAAAAAATAAGCAACAAGTTTCTAAATAATTCTTGAATCATTACAATGGCTTTTAGCAAAATGTGAACAGCAGCACGATATTTAGAAAATTTCAAGCAATGCTTAGATAAAACAGTCTTCTAAAACTGAGAATGGCCAAAATTTACATGTCCACATCCAAATTCCCTGAAAGAATGAATCAAATCCCAGTAATGGAGGAGGGAATAAATAATACAGATGAGATCAACATTAGAGTTCCAAAGTACCATCTGTTAGATAAAATTTCTGGAAATAAACTCGCAGTTGCAAGATAAGCCTTTAGCTACACTGATGACATGGTGAAGAAGAATGAGAGCAAAGTTAGAAGTGCAAGCAGCCAAGTTGCTGCAGATCTGTGGGTGGACATTATGCAGATAATGAGCAAACGTCAGAGTGTTATGAATAAAGTTGATGAGTTGAAAACACGTCATGAATGAAGCAATGTGTGACAGGAACTCTGAATCGGTTCATGTTATTGCAAGAGGTGAGTCATAATTGGAAATCATCCCACAGACGTTAAATTGGAGTCACAGATGAATTTTTACCAATCTTGAAATTCCATCATGAAAACTGCTGAATAGTTAGTGAAATTCGAAAAACCATTATTTCCTCTCAGTGCTTTCCTCTTTCATTTTTCATGGCTGGTCATGAATGAAAACAAGCGGAAGAAGAGAACATTGAAGATCCTGTGACCTTTTAGACAATAAAAATTAACACAAGGTATTTCATAAATTACCATATATATAATTAAAGTTAAACAAATCTAAATATTCTTATAAGAAACAAATAATATACTAAGTTTTCAAATCTTAAATAAAGACCTCTAACATCAGGAAGACACATTGTTTCTCAGGTGTGAGAAGGAGAAAATACTTCAGAAAAGAAACGTATGAGGTGTAATAATCAAAGTACAAATGGAAACTGTGGATTGGGAGATGAGAAGGATCTGGGAGAACACAGGGAAGGAGAAACGATATTGTCAAAGTTCACTGCACAAAAAGAAAAAACGAAACATGTAGCAAATCAATTGTATATTACTTTTTACATAGTCACCACCTGTTTTCTATTAACATATAAATGTCCCAAACAGTGCCTTTTACAATGACATTTTCATGTATTTGTGTTCATCCCCTCTGCCCATTCCCACACTTGTGACCTCTCTCTATCCCTGGCAGTCCCTTTTCTGTTCCTGGATAGACCCTGGCTCCAGATTTATGTCTATTTCTTAAATGTACCAATTCACTGAATTAATTTCTAAAATCAAAAATAGATTACTAACAGGATCAGAAATAGAAAAGGTGCTTCCAGTCTATCCAAAAAATTAAGTTCTATGAATCAATTTGATTCCTGTACTGTACTGCTTCCTTTATATTTAATCTACAGGTTAGGGTTTGGAAACATCAATCCATCAATTAAGAATGCCTTGCGAAGATCAAGTTCATTTTACAGGGCGCACCATATGCAAATTAGGCATTCAGTTGGACACACTGAAACTCACCAGGCTGGTGGCACTTCGAATGGAATGCTTAATTCACCATATTTCAATAGAAGCAAACATCAGTCTTTAAAAAGACAAACAACCTTTTGCATGACAAGAATGGATTTATCAGGAATTGGGGATAAAAAGTAAGCCATATAAAATATGTAAATAAGTAATGACTAGTGCTGGAGAGAAAGCACACTGGTTAAAAGTGCATGCTATTCTTCCAAGGAACCTGAGTTTGTAGTCCATCAACCAAGTAGGTGTCTCTCAGTCACCAATATCTCCACATGATTGAATACCTTTTTCTGCACTTCCCCAAAGCCTCTTCACACACACCCCACACACAGACACACACAGACACACACACATACACACACACACACGCACACACACACACACACACACACAGAGACAGAGACAGAGACACAGAGACACAGAGACACAGAGAGACAGAGAGGAGAGACAGAGGGACAGAGGGACAGAGAGACAGAGGGACAGGGAGAGGGAGGAGGAGGGAGGAGGGAGAGGAAGAGGGAGAGGAAGAGGAGGAGGAAAAAGAAGAAGAAGAAGAAGAAGAAGAAGAAGAAGAAGAAGAAGAAGAAGAAGAAGAAGAAGAAGAAGAAGAAGAAGTTGTTAATTAGGTTTAAACAAACAAATCAACAAAATATTTAATATAAGGACCTGAAAGTCTACTCAAGACAGTTCAAGATTAAGTTCTCAACACAAAGGAGACCTATTTGCCCACAGAGGCAAAGGCAGGGAATAAGAGAAAATGATAGGAAATACAGGACAAGGGAAAAGTGAAAACAAAATAAAGGAATGGGGGCCACATTTGAAATGTAAATAAATAAATAAATAAATAAATAAATAAATAAATAAATAAATAAATAAATAAATGTGAGGGAACTTGTGATCAGATGTGGTGTTGGAATTTAATTGGGCATGTTAATTAGGTGAGCCAAAGGGAGCTTCTGATTGCTAGACTTTAATACCCTAATAGCTGGACCTTGGTAATCTGCCTCAGAGGAAGGAAGTGGCCAAATAAGAGACTAAACCTTGGTGTCTAGCTTTAGGAATGCAATCTAACATTTTTGGTTTTGGATTTTCAAGGTAGAGAAAATGAGGGAGAAAGGTAAGGCCTTCCAGAGACCTGTTTGCTATGCTGGCCTGAGTTCCTTCCTTAATGGGAGTAGAGCACCCAATATAGCTTAGGTTTACAACAAATTCAAATCTATAGCTTTGCATCAATCAATACAGGAAGACTTGAATTGTTCTCAGTCTTTATCACAAGCTGAATATAATAAATGGAGATAGTATTTATTTCTGCAGTATTTGTACCTGCCTTACATTTATACTGACTTAAATGTTGTATAGTATGAAATTCTGTCAAGGATATTTGAATTTCCAATGTTTTCCCCAACTTTAACCTATTATAAATCATATATTCACTTTCTAATTAATAATAAAGTCTAAACTTCTATTTTGTTCTGATACAGACAGAATATTAATGTATGAATTAGTTTAATTCTTACAGCTTTAATTAGAATTTAAACAATAATTAAACTAATAATATTTTTCTAAGACTTTGATCATTTTTACCACATATAACATTTTTCACAATGTGACACACTTAACTGTGTTTTTAAACACTGAGGTTGACATATAATTAGCTTACCATATAAAATAATTCATTTTAAAATTAAGATGAATCAATAAAGGATAGAGATGATGGAAGAGAACATCCTCTTAAAATTACTATTGCTATTGTTTCCTATAAGAATTCAGAGGAAGCTCTGGGGGTCTGGTTGGTTGATATTGTTGTTCTTCCTATGGGGCTGCAAACCCCTTCAGCTCCTTCAGTCCTTTCTCTAACTCCTCCATTGGGGGTCCCACACTCAGTCCAATGGTTCCATGGTTGACTGCAAGCATCCGCCTCTGTATTTGTCACGCTCTGGCAGAGCCTCTCAGGAGACAGTTATAACAGGACCCTGCCAGCAAGTGCTTCTTGGCATCCACAATAGCATCTGGGTTTGGTGTCTGATATGGGTGAAGTGGGAGTGGGTGGGTGGGAAGGGACACATCCTCATAGAAGCAGGGAGAGGGAGGATGGGAGGGGGTGCTCCAGAGGGGAAACTGGGAAAGGGAATAACATTTGAAATGGAAATACATAAAATATCCAATAAAAAAAAAGAATTCAGAGGAAAATACATTAACTTCCCAACCAACATAGATACCTTTCTTAAATAATGGCACAAAGAATAGATATCACTTTTTAACAATGACTATTTATCACTGATAATTATCAGACACAGAGTTCAGAATTTCATTAGAAATCCTTCTCCTTGCTACAAAACATAAATTAACAGGCTTCACAGAGAAAGCCCTGAGGATGCTATATTGCTGTCTTTGGACTTCTGGCACGGCACCTAACAGACTCCTGCTATCTACTTCTTGCACCTTGAAAAATAAGATTATTTATGCCAGTCTCTCAAACAAGTACACAACAATTCATCAACACAAAATTGTCTTTTCAGCCTGTCTTATCTCATCATTTGGCCAGTTAATGAACAGCAACTTAGTGTACCACCATAGCCTGGAATAAATCACTGGTTGTTCTCAACAAATGTCAGCAGCAGTATCATTAACATTGATAGCAAGCATTCTAAGAAGACTCAGATATGATTAACATTCATTTACTCTTTAAATGATACCAACAGTGGGGAGAGGGAACTCAAGGAGTCCAGCTTCAGTACAAAGACAGGGCATCAAGTGGAGGAATGTAGTTGCCATCCTAGAGTTAAAAATTGACCCAGAATTGTTCTTGTCTAAAATGTTCTCCATTTCGCAGAGACAAAAATGCAGAAGACACTGAGGGAAAGGTCCCGTGACCGGCTCAACTTGGAATCCATCTCAAGTACAGGCTCCAAGGCCTGACACTGTTACTGATGCTATGGTGTGCTTACAGACAGGAGCCAAGCATGGCTGTCCTCTGAGAGGCCCAACAAGCAGCTGATTGAGACAGATGCAGATATTTACACCTAACATTGGATTAGAGTCGGGAACCCCTGTGGTTGAATTAGGGAAAAGCTGGGAGAAATTGAGGAGGAGGGTGACTCCATAGGAAGACCAGGAGTCTCAACTAACCCAGACCTGAGATCACTCATAAATGTGCTACCAACCAGGCAGTCTACATGAGCTGACCGGAAGCCCCTGACACATACAGCAGAGACTGCCTAGTCTGGCCTCAGTGGGAGATGTGCCTAACTCTAGAGAGACTAGAGACCCCAGGGTTTGGAGAGGCCTGGCACGGTGGGAGGGGCATCTGCTTGGAGACAGGAGGGAGGAGGAATGATATGGGGAACTGTGGAAGGAGGACTGGGAGGGGGGCAACAACTAGACTGTAAAATAATAAAAATAATAAAAAATGATACAAGAATTATATCTATAAAATATGATCCATTTGTTCCTATGTAATATCAAAAAATATCCATTATGATATATTGACCCCATTGTTTCTCAAAATTTCACTAATGCTAGAAAAGGAAAGGAAAATGTTTTCTGGGTTCTACTTCTGCACACAGAAAGCTAAGAATAAGAAGTTCTCTGGGTTCCACTTCTGCACACAGAAAGTTAAGAGTCACTACTGGTTTTTAAGAAGGAAAAGACTGAATATGCTGAAAATGAAACTTTTCTGAGATCTGTCAGAGAGGTGAGGTCATAGGGCAGAGCACTGTGCCCTTTTCCAAAATTAGGTGAACCTATGGGCAAACACAGAGGGCCACAGGTTGTGGAAGCAGAAACACAGGAGTAAAACCACCTGAGGGAGCAGTGCTGACGTGGGGAAATTACACTGCCACAAATGCACTGCAGAGGCTCAGCCTGGATGGTTGCTGTATCAGAAAAGGAAATTTCAAGATCCAGTTGTTCTGAGGCCCTTGATTCTGTGAGTTTGACCTTTAGGAGCTCTTCTAGAGTCGACCAGTGAGTAACGGAGAAACACCCCTCATGCTCTGGCAGAGCAAGATGAAAAGGGTCATCTGAAGTCTGTCTGAACATTGTTTTATCAGTGTACATGAGCTGTTAAACTGAAGGCCAGTCTGCAGCTTTATCAGTCTTACTCACCTAAGGATGGAAAATGAATCCAAGGCTAGCCTAGATTTTTATAAAGAAGACAGAAACATTCAATTATAGTCTCTGGTAGTTTGTCTGTCTCAAAAAAAAAAAAAAAAAAAAAAATAGGAGAGACAACAAAGGCAGCAGAATGTCTCTGGTACACAGTGTCCAAAAATCCTGGCTGGACCGATAGATTTGATCAAAGGAAAAAAATGAAAAAAGGAAACCTGAAAAAGCAGAATAAAATAAAACAAACAAATGGACATACCCAACAGATTAGGTGACTCAAAACTGTAGGATGACCACAATATATATATAAAGATTAATGGGAATACAGCAAAGTGAAAAGTGAAGAGGATAGAAGAAACATTCTTAGCAATAAGTATTGGAAAGCTAACAAAGCTGATGTTAAACTGCAAGCCACTTATATAGAATGAATGAAATATTTGATGGTTCAGATAAGAATGATCCCCATAGGCTCACATACTTACACGTTTGGCTTTTGGTTGGTGAACTCGTTATGAAGAATTAGAAGGTGTGTGTTTATTGGAGGGGTGCATTGGTGGGTGTTGGCTTTGAGGTTTCAAAAGCCCACACCAACCCCAGTGCCTTCCTGCCTCCGTCTGTAGATAAGATCTAAAGTCCCAGCTGCTTCTCCAGTGCCATGCCGGCTTGCTTTCTTCCATAATGTTACCAGACTAATCCGCTGAAACTGTAAGCAAGATCCCAATTAAATGCTTTCTTTGATAAGAGTTGCTTTGGTCAAGTGTCTTTCATAACAACAGAATAGTAAGGAAGGTAAGCACTGAGGAAAAAGATAAGAACCAAACAAATCTCCATATCAAATCTCATAATCTAAAATCAACCTACTGATGAGATGACAAAGCCTGAGTACCTAATTTCCTATTTTCAAAACACACATAAAACCTTACAAGATAGTGCATTTCAACAATGCCCCTGGTCCTAAAGCTAGATGGGAGGTGGAGATGGGAGACTCTGTGTAAGTACTTGTGCTAGTAACCTGACTAGTAACCATGGTTAACAAGAGACCCTGTCTCAAACAAGCTGAAATGTGTAACCTAACATTCAAGGCTGTCTTCTGACCTCTACATATGCTCCACGGTACATGTGTTCTTGCACTCACAGATATACTTACACACACATACACATATATATCATACACACAGAAATTATTTTTAAAGTCTATACATGTACTCTGGTCTGTAGATGTATATGTGAGTATGTGTCTATGTACAAAGACAAGTATGTACATGAGAGTGTATGTAAACACATGCTTATGCATATTTTCATACAAATGAACATATAGCTATTCCTGTGTGTTTATGTTTATATATGTGCGTTTGAACACACACACACACACACACACACATATATATATATATTTGTGATTTGTGTGTGTGTGTGTGTATGTGGGAGTAAATATTTTGATTAAATATGACTCTAGAATTAGTATCAGCTGCTTCAGTCTTAGGAACTGGAGCTACATCTTTTTGCTATGCTTCAAGCAGGCTTGTGTTTGGGAAGAAATAAAGATTGAAATGTCAAAGGAGTACAGCAAATATTTAAGAATCATTTCAATCCGAGTATCTAAAATAATTAGTCAAATATGCGGTTTACATGTGATGTCTTAATTTAATGTTCTATACATAATCGAACTCTTACCCTATCAGCTTATTTTTCTTAAGAAAAACAGCTTTCATAAACAGCCATGCTTTCAATCTGATTATTTTTTCCTTTTCCTTGGATCACATCCTGGAAGAGCTATAATAAGTAGAAAATTTGGCAAAAGTAAATAGAAATGGAGCCAAGGTAGATGATCCATAAACTGCATAATAAGCCTAAAAATAATTGAGTTGATTCTGATTCAGAAGTAGTTCAGCCTCAGATATCTCTCTCTGTCTGTTTCCTGCATGTTTACATATGCTTTTTATTAGGAATTAAAGCCAACTCTTTTGACATAAATATCTTCACTTATTATAATTTATCATTTCACTGATGACTAGAGCCTTTGCTGAATTCTTACAACTTAAAAATAATCTAGAATTTTTTAGATATTATTAGAGATACACAAGTGGGAAAGATGTGAGAATGGAAAAAATCAAAAACTTGATTTCCAGCATCGTATGGTTGTTCATTATTGCCTATAATACAGTCCCAGGGAATGTGAGACCTCTCCTGACCTCAGAAGCTCACACACAGGGGGTATAGACATATATGAAGGTAAAACACCTATGCACTTAAAAATAAATATTAAAATAAAAAAGTATTCATAGATTAAATATTTTTTGTGAGTATTATCATATATTCGGCAATATGATAAAAGAGCTTTTATGTGCCTACTTTCAGCAAATAACAAAATATAATCTCACAATTACTATACATATGCCACCAATTTCTAAATGTTTGATTTCTTGTACACATGTTCCTACTGAGCATTTACCTTTAGCTTTTAACCTTGACAATATTTCCATCCTCCCCCTCCTCCTCAGTTAGTTTTGACCCAATGAAGGTTAGGCTCCTGCCTCCAATATCAAAAAATCTAACTCTTAGATATACTTTAGTATGACTCCTGGACAGGTGACATGTAGCCTGTCATTTACAAAATGAAAATTCTAAGCATAGGACTGAAGCTTGTATAAACTCATGTCAACCTTTTAGTTCACTTTAGCAACAACTCTGGAGTTCATTGGGACACTTGGGTACCATAGTCTCTTCAGGACTATTGGATCTGTATCTCACAGCTTAAAAATACCTGTAACTTTGAAATTACCCTGGGTCAGTCTTGTCTTGTAAGACATCTATGTGTCTGTCTATCTACAAAGTTACCTACTATCTGTTCTTCATCTATCTAAATAAGTTTTGACATTTTACCAGAGGTCACCTTGACATCTCAAATATTATGTTGCAACACTGAATTCATAACTTCTTTTTTAACAAGTGATTTATTTTTTGTGTTACTTATTTTGACAATTTTGCTATTTGTCATCATGCATAGCAGAAACAAAAAGTTATGTAAAGAGGTCAATTTTTTCAGGGGTCCTCGGTCCCACCTATGTTTGCTGTTTAGTTGGTGGTTCAGTCTCTTGTGGACCCAAGGTTAGTTGACACTTTTAGTCTTCTTGTGGAGTGCCTATCCCCACCCAGTCCCCCAATCCTTCCCGCAACTATTCCAAAGTTTTCTATGTGACTCCCTGCGCTCTGTCTAATATTTGGCTGTGGGTCTCTGCATCTGTTTCAGTCAACTTCTGGGTGGAGCCTCTAGGAAGACAGTTATGCTAGGCTTCGGTCTACAAGCATAACAGAGTAGTATTAATAGTGTCAGGGATTCTTTCTTGACTGTGGGATAGGTCTTAAGTTGGTCCAGTCATTTGTAGGCCATTCCTTCAGTTTCTGCTCCATCTTTGTCCCTACACTTCTTGTAGGCAGGACAAATCTTGGGTCAAATGTTTTGTGGGTAGGTTGGTGTCCTTATCTCTCCACTGGCTACAGGAGGTGGCCACTTCAGGCTCCATATTCCACACTCCTAGGAGTCTCAGATAGAGTCATCCTCATAGACTCTGGAACCTCCCCCTTCCCAGGTCTCCTGTATGGCCTAGAGGTTTCTCTGCGCCACCCACCTCCCACTGCTCCCCACTGATTTCCATTCACTCCCTTGGTCCTCTCTCCTTAGCTCTACCTACACCTGATTTTCCACCCCCTGTCCCCTTCCCATTGCATCTTCCACCCAGTTCTCTCCTTCATCCACCTCCTGTGTCTATTTTATCTTCCACTTCTGAGTGAGATTCAAGCATGCTCCCTTGGGCCTTTCTTGTTCCTTAGCTTCTTTGGGTCTGTGGATTGTAGCACATTTATATACCACAAACAAATGTCACAACAAATTAAAACAGTAATGCTAAATAACAAGTAACACATAAAAATTCTTCAGAAATATCATTTACTAATATTAATAGAAAACAGATCAAGAAAGTAACCTTCAGGGATGAAGAGATGGCTCAGTGGTTAGAACACTCTTTCTTACTAAAGCAGCAATCATGGAGCCTGCATGGGCCTGTGCTGTATGTTATAGTTGTTAGTTTAATATTTTTGTGGGACTCTTAACAGTGGAAGTGGGGGTGTCTCTGACTCTTTTGTCTACTTTTAGGATCCTTTCTCTCCAATAGGTTGCCTCACCCCAGCCTTGATTTGTGTCTTATTGTATCTTGTTATTCCATGTTCAGTTGACATCCTGGGAGATCTGCTTATTTCTTAAGGGAAATAGAGGATGAGAGGGTCTGAGGGGCAGAGGAGGGAAGTGAGATGAGTGGACTGAGGAAAAACTTACTATCAAGGTATATTGTATGAGAGGAGAAAAACTTAGGAGAAAGCAATAGCCTACATAATGGGAAAATATCTTCACCAATCCTACATCAGACAAAGGGCTAATATCCAAAATATATAAAGAACTAGAGAAGTTAGACACCAACAAACAAAATAATCCAATTAAAATATAAGGTACAGAACTAAACAAATAATTATCAACAAAAGTATCTATAATGGCCTAGAAACACTTAAATGTTCAACATCCTTACTTATTAGGGAAATGCAAATCAAAATGACTCAGATTTCACTTTATACCTATCAGAATGGCTAAGGTAAAAAACCCTAGCAACAGAAAATGCTGGCAAGGATTTGAAGAAAGGGGGGCACCCCTCCATTGCTGATGAGAATTCAAACTTGTACAAGCACTCTGGAAATAAATTTGATGGTTTCTCAGAAAATTGGGAATGCTTTACCCTCAAGATTCAGCTATACCATTCCTGGACATATACCCAAAGACACTCTATGTTACCAGAAGCACATTTATTTGTAATAGCCAGAACAGAAACCATCCAGATATCTTTCAACTGAAGAATGGATTAAAAAAAAAAAAACAAAACAGTTCACATTTTAAAATATCTCATTTATTTTTTAAATTTTAAAACTTTACTGCAATACATTTATGTGGCTCTTCTAAGTCACTATCATGTTTATTTAGACTTCTTAGGAATATAAATATGATTACAGAGATGCCTTGATAAAGTGTAACATTTCCAGTGACTCTGAAGACTAAAACAAAGTAAAGTGCTTCTGTATTTTTGCAACACAGAACTGCAATATTTTCATCTTCTCCAACATATGTTTCCTTCTTTTCACACTTAAAGACAGAATGTTTTGCTGTTTTTATTCTCAATTATTTCCTTCCTTGCACATATCTAGCCAAATCAAAATTCTGATGTAATTCTATTTATTATGTTTCTACTGGGCATAATTTCCTTAAGAAGGCACACTCACTATCAGATGTGGGGTTAGTGAAGATTTTTTCCCTATCTGTAGGTTGATGATTTGTATTATTGACAATGTCCTTTGCCTTACAGAAGCTTTCCAGTTTCGTAAGATCCCATTATCAGTTCTTGATCTTAGAGCATGAGCCATTGGAGGTCTGTTTAGGAAACTTCCCCTGTGCCAATAAGTTCAAGGGTCTTTCTCACTTTCTCTTCTATTAGATTCAGCATATCTGGTTTTATTTTTAGGTCCTTGATCCATTTGGACTTGATCTTTGTGCAAGTTATCACATATGGGTCTATTTTCATTTTTCTACATACAGGCAGCCAGTTAGACCAGCACCATTTATTGAAGGTGCTTTCTTTTTTCCATTGTATATTTTTTATGTCTTTGTCAAGGGGCCAGCAAAAAGAATGGAAATAGGCAACCTCAGGAGGTAGGAGGTTGGGGGGACCCTCCAGAATGCACCAGAGACCTGGGAGGTGAGAGACTCTCAGGACTCAAAGGGAGGGACCTTAGATGAAATGACTGACAGTAGGGAGAGGGAAATTATAGAGCCCACCTCCAGCAAAAAGGCAGAGCATCAAGTGAGGAAGGGGGTTGCCATCCCACAGTCAAAACTCTGACTCATAATTGTTCCTATCTGAAAGAACTGCAGGGATGGAAATGGAGAGGAGCCTGAGGAAAACAAGGTCCAGCGACAGGCCCAAAGTGGGATCCAGCTGAAGGGGAGGCCCTAAGGCCTGACACTATTACTGAAGCTATGGAGCGCTCACAAAAAGGGACCCATCATGACCTCACTACGGAAGGCCCAAAAAGCAGCTGAAAGAGTCAGATGCAGATATTTGCACCCAACCAATGGACAGAAGCTGCTGACCCCTGTGGTTGAGTTAGCTGTGTGGAAGAAGCTGAGGAGCCGGGCAACCTTGTAGGAGGACCAGCAGTCTAATTAACCTGGACCCCCGAGATCTCTCAGACACTGCACCACCAATCTGGCAGCATACACCAGCTGATATGAGGCCCCCAACACACACACAGCAGAGGAATGCCGGGTCCTGGTTCAATCAGAGAAGGTGCACCTAACCCTCAAGGGACTGGAGGCCCCAGGGAGTTAAGAGGTCTGGGTGGGTGGGTGGGTGGTGGTGGGGACATCCTTGTGGAGACAGGGGCAGTGGGGAGGAGGTATGGGATGTGGAACAGTTGGAGGGTGGACAGGGGGATTAAAATATGAAGTGTAAATAAATACATGACAAAAAAGAAGGTATGCTCATCAAGATTCTCTGAAAGAATGAGTATATGTGTTTTATATACTATATAATATATGACATATGTATTAAAATGGGATGTATTCAATTGGTTTACAGATGCAGTCCAGGTATTCCTACAATGGCTCTCTCATATTAGAAAGTCTAATAATCTGGTAGTAGCTCCTTCCAATAGTCTGGATGTCAGGGTAATCCCAATCTGGTGCTGAGGCCTGGAGGATGCCTTGAGAGCTGAGCTTTGCTCTACGTTAGAAACCAAATGTGTTCGTTTTAGTGTCAGTGAAGGAGTGCAACAGCAACAGTAGAGATGATCTTTCCAGTCAGAGTAAGGGCAAGGCAGAAATTTCTTTCTTTCCTCTTTCTTTATGAAAGCTGCCACCAAAAGGTGCTCACATTGAGAATTAGCTTTTCTATTTCAAATAATCTGATCAAGAAAATCTCTCAGAGGTGTGCCTAGGAGCGTGTGTTTTTGTTATTCCAGATGAAGGCAAATTGACAGCCATGATCAGCCACTGCAGAAGGCATTATTTTTGATATAACTTACAGCAACCTTTATTGAATTACATCATCTCTTGTTCCATTTCCTAGAAAACTTAGTTTCTTAATAACACCAATAAAACATTTAATTATGCATAGTTTTGAAACTTGTTGCTAGAATTAGTATTTAAGAGAGAATTCTTTCAAAAGCTCTAAAATTGGAGAGACATATTTCATCTCTTAAC
>CM052705.1:73035944-73093532 GCA_028551405.1 Uromys caudimaculatus | reverse complement strand
TGTGTGTGTGTGTGTGTGTGTGTGTGTGTGTGAGAGAGAGAGAGAGAGAGAGAGAGAGAGAGAGAGAGAGAGAGAGAGAGAGAGAGAGAGAAATCAGAAACACAGATGACAGCAAGTTTTTGGATCCACTGGAGCTAGAGTCACAGGTATATGTAACCCACCTTACACTGGGATTCGAACTCATCCTGTGAAAGAATACTACATGCTTTTAACTATTGAGCCATCCCTTGACTCCTCCTGAAGAAGATTCTGATGCCCTTGAAAGAGGTAGTGGAGTTCCCAATCTCTTTCGGGGTACAGCAGATTACATCATCACCCTTTCCTCCTGATTGTGCACTGTACTATCCGTTCTTCATTCCCTTTGTGTCTGTTCTGTGTTGGTTATTTACTTCTAGGCCTTCTATACCCAGTGATACTCCACTGTAGAAACTACTGTTTCCTTTTTGAGCAGGTATCAGTTGGACATAGCATCTTGGTTATGGATGGGAGCTTGTGTCTACTTCCCATCTGACTTTGACCTGTGCAGGACCTGTGCATGCAGTCACAGTATCTATGAAGTCATAGGTGCATCAGTCCTGTTGATCTGAAAGACACTCCTTCCTTAATGTCCTCTGTCCTCTCTGGCTTTTACAGTCTCTCTGCTCTTTTTCTGTGTGATCCTCTATGTCCTGAGAGAAGGAGTTTGATAGAGACATTTTGTCCTCCCATTCTCTGCACGTTGTCTAGTTTTGAGTTTCTGCAAACATTCCTGTCTACTGCAGGAGGAATCTGCTCTGATGAAGGCTGAGCAAGACATTATTTTATGGATATAGGAGAATGAAGCTACTATGATCTTTCCATTAGCAATATTTATTAACTTGAATATTCAGTAATTGAGAACATGTTCATTATCTACATATTGAAACTTTCTCTTTGAAAATATTTTATAAAGTGGCAATTGTTAGAATATTTAATATACTATTACATTTTTCAACATATGACTTATTGTAAATGTAACTTTTATTTGTCTAGCTTAATTGTCATCTCAGACGCTTACTGATTCTATCTGAACACTGGGTGTCTGGTTCAACTCAGCTGTTCTGAATCAAACTCCTCTCTAAGCTTACTGATTCAATCTGGCTTCTCTTATTTTCTCACTGAATTGCTTTGCTTGGCCTCAAACTAACTCTGGAGATTAGGTCTAATCATCTGGGTCCTTCTCATTTTCTGGCTTGTTTTGTCTTCACCTGTGTCTAGCTTGTTCTCTCTACAACTTGTCTTTGTAAAATTGTCCCTGTCAAAGCTGCCTCTGAACTCCATGACTGAACCGCCAAATTCCACTCCACTGTAGGGCTTCTCAACATAACTGAAGGAACAGAATTGACTGACTCCTGGGTTCTGGGATAAAGGTGTGTACCACCACACCTGGACCTAAGCTTTTCTTTACTTGAAACTTATCTATACTAGGCTTGAACTCAGAGATCAGCTTGCCTCTGTCTTCTGGGATTAAAGTCATGTCTGTATTCCTGCCTGATCACACAAACCTAGAAAGTCTTTAGATGTGACCCTTTGCCAGAACAGCTGTGTATTCCTCTACAACTCATAAAACACAGTAGCCTAAACTTGGAAATAGATCAATATTTACATCAAAGATAATTTAATGCAACTGAAATGGTTATTCAAGGATTTGAAAAAATGAAATTAGATGAGAGCTTTTTTCTAGGAAGAAATCAGTAGAAAAGCTAGGAATTATATCACAATTTAGAACATCATTAGCTTATATATAACTTGATTATAGAAAATATGATTTTAGTATATTTTAAGAGTAAGTTATTAAAAAGGTTGCATGGAAAAGTATCAAAATTATTTCATTAGGGGATCATAAACTTTGTAATTTGAAAATGTAAGAAATTCAAAGTTAACTTTACATTTTGTTCAACAGTAATTTTATTCAAACTGAGGTTAATTCTTGCTATGGAATTTAACATTTCTGGAATATCACTACTGAGGCTTATATATCATGTGCAGTTTTAGCTATAGCCTGTAATGGTATAGCTAAAACTTTATTTTTGTTTCAAGTCATCAAAGAAGATTTAGATTTCTTTTTACTTATAATATTCTTTTTTCCCATACTTTGTAATTTCATTTTCTGTTGTTATTTTCTACTTTAAAGCAGCTACAGTAGTATTGTAATTGATTCTTCATGAAAGACTGTTAATCAATTGTTAAATTCACAGTTCAGAAGCCATGAAAGATGAGTAATCAATCTTTCATATTGGTGTATCACACATTAGTATCTAATTGTAAGTACCTTATTTAATTTTAAGAAAAATATCTTAACTGTGACTTAGCAATAAAACATATTACTGCTTAACTTATATTATAGAAACAATCAGAATACCTTCAGTACAATAGTTATAGCAAATATAACAGGTATATTGATGTATTTTAACACAATTATAAATCTAATTTGTTATTTAAAGTTTATACAATTGAACATTTATTTTCAATTTTCCTACATGTAACACAAACTACCAATACATACTATGATTTCATGTAACTATTGTTAATTTTTCTTACTTTTTTCTTTGCCTTTATTTTATTATTAGTTTAATTTTTATTACATTTCTTTCTGTTATATGAACTTTTGTTTGAGATTCTTTATCTGCTAACAAGCCAGCCTACTGGAGCATGGAAATGGTGGAACAATTTCTGCATGTACTGGCAAAAACAGATTGATTACTGCCAACTTGTTAAAGCTCATAACTATGTTCCATTTTGTTATATTCTCATTGCAAAGTATGATCATTACATAAGACTTTAGGAGATCTCAGTGATATCAGAGAATATGGAATGCTAAGGCAGGACTGACTCACTTCTGTGGCCACTCTGCTGGAACAAGAGAAAGACATCCAAGACCCCATGACTATTTATGATTCTTTTGAATATTTGCACCAATTATAGAAAGCAAAATCTTACAAAAAGATGAATTACATGTTATTGTTTGAAAGTGACCAGTTATCTAGCATAAAGTTTATTATGTTTTAAACTTATGGTAGTGAGAATATGCCAACTGTTGAATAAATACCTATAGAAGCATGGATTATGATGTGGATGCTAAGCAGAGAATAACATGTCTGAAAGACCAGATCAAAGACTGTTAATGCTTTTCTATTTTTTCTAATGAATATAGGCAATATAAAACTATTCAGCTGGTGTGAACACCTACTGTGTATGTGTGTGTGTGTGTGTGTGTGAGTGTGTGAGTGTAATATGTTAAATTGTATTCTGAAGTAGCAAGAATGATATATATATGTATATATAAATAAATATGCATATATATGTATATCATATATATGTGTATATATATATATTACTGATATAAAAGTGTTCATTATTATCTTTACTTTCCTTCTGTATACCTTATTTATCAAAACTAATAAATAGTTTTTTCTTGGTTTTCACACATTTTGGATTAGTTCATTTCTTAGAAATTATTACATACATATTTCTACATCCGTACTGTTTTATTTAATTGAACAACAATTCTTATGGTTTATATTCACAATGTATAAATGACATTGTATTTATTGCCTTACTAACATCTGCCTTTCAAAATTGTAAGCACTGAGAAAATTCATAGTAAATCTCCAGTTGAACTTAGTGCATAATAGGACTTCAGATGAGCTCAGCACTGTAGAGTTTTATTTCTCTCCTCTATGACTTTCACTTATATGATTGAGAATATGATATACTATATTTACCGGTCTTTTAGTGATTTGTACAGTATTATTGTCATTTATATTATTACATAGATCTTGAGATTATCTTTCTAATTTTCAAAATCAACAATAATATATACTTCTATTATACTATAGGAAAAAGAATCACTGAAAGTGCTCTGTCAATTATTAATTCACCTTCTTGTATTATTCAATGTGTGAGAATTTTATACTTATTACAGTTTAGATAATCAACATTTGAATTATACATACCCTTCTCTATGAATGATATATTTTTAAATGCTCATCTTATTTGAGCAACACAGTGATTCAAATTTAACTACATGTTTAAATTTATTAATATTTTATTAATTGGTCTGTGCAGTAATAGAAAACATTTTCATAATTTCACTGTCTTAAAGCAATGAACATTTATTCCTGCTCACACTTTGAGCTGTTATGTTGATCCTGAATTGAGTTACATGTTCCCAACTTCAATCAGAAAGACTCAGTGCCAGATGCCATCTCAGGGCCAGAAGAGGTCTCAGTCTAGACCTCAGATTAAATGAGTAGCCACTATCCATGCTCTTCCATGGGGAAGCAAAGGAGAACAAAGTCAAATCCTGAAAGAACATGTAAACTTTGACTTGAAAGATTAATATGTCTGTCAAGCCTTATTTTAGTTGACAAAGGAAATCGTGCAGTCAAGCCAAAGGTCAATCATAAAATATGCTGCAGGGAAATATGCCCTGGCAGGAAGAAATAACTCTGAGCAGGCCATGTACCAACTACAAGTATGTAACACAAAACTTTTCAGTTTACATGTGTGTTTTTTAAAACCTGTCTTTTCTAATACATCTGACTCCTAATTTTGGAGAAAAGTTTCCCGAAGCAATGCATTTGTAACCTGTGGTTTTGGAATTATATATCTACTAATATAATTGATATAATGAAGAGAAGACCCAAGGTAGAGAGTTTCAGAAGAGTTTGTTTTCGAATATAACTTGAACATGTTTTCATGGAACTGGGGATCTTAGAAGAGAAAAATGTGTCCCAATGAAAGACTCCAATTTTCATTAATATGGACTTCAGTACACAGGTGAAACAGAAAGAGCCTTCAGCCTCACGGAGAGCGATAAAGATGAAAGTGGCTATAGATAGTAAATACTAGGCATCATAAATGAGTTTTTGGTTAAGCCCGATTGCTCAACAAGTTGAGATATGTTTATTTTGTTAGCCTTTTGTGGAATAGAGAAGGTACTGACAGCATCGCTACAGCATCACCAGTTTCCTAGCTGGAAGTTCATAGGGGACATATCACAATTGAGATGAGTTTATTTTTTCAGTTTCTTTTCAAGTATCTATGTATTTTTTTAAACATATTTTAAAAAGATTTATTATTTATTTATTTACATACTTATGTGAGTATACTGTCACTGTCTTCATCTTTGCACACACCAAAAGAGGACATCAGATCTCATGACAGATAGTTTTGAGCCACCACCTGGTTACTAGGAATTGAACTCAGGACCTCTGGAAGAGCAATCAGTGCTCTTAACTGCCGAGCTATCTCTCTATCCCCAATTATGTATGTATTTTAGAGCAGGTGATGGGAGACTATTATGTCATTAAATTTCCAATCATATTAAAAACCATAGATATAAAGTCAACCATTTATTAGATGTTTATCTAATGTTAAAATATGGCGTTATATTATTAAGTTTTACTAAATTGGAGTATGGATTATATAATGATGCTTTGTATGACATTAAGTAGGATTTATTGCTTAGATTTTCTCTAACCTCAATCTTTTCCTGATTGATTTACCTTTCTATTATTGTAGCATCAAGTCGTTTTCTTTTCTGTCAAGTTATCTTCAGTTTGGGGCACATAAATGTTGTGTGCTAACGTGCTATTTCCATCTTCGTTTGATGTTCTATTTTATTTTAACACCTAAAGTTGCACCACTGTAACGCTTTAGGCACTCTGGTTCTATTTTATCTATTTATGCTCTATTCTTTGGGGGCTTTTTGATGCATTTCTCTAATTTATCTTTTTATCACTGCAGTATGTTTCATATATTAAAAACTCACTGCCCATTTTTATTATAAGCATACTACAAAATAATAGAAATTTAAGTAATACAGAGAATATGTTTGAAAGGCCAAAAATCCCTAACAGGGATATATTTCTGTTAAAATTTGGTTATTGTCCCAGATATGTACCTCTAATTTAAGAGAAAAATGTACTTATATCTCAGGAGAGTTGTAACCATTTTGAAGAGTCAGTCAGTGTTTTCTGTCTTTTCTTTCATGAACACTCCTCTCTCTCTGTGACCCCTTAGTTATTTCCTGACCTCTGTATTTCTAATGAAACACCCATCCATATCTGATGATCCAAAACCTACTTTGCATAAATGAAAGAAAATATGTGTTGTTTGTCTTCCTGTGTCTGAAGTTCCTTACTCATGATGATTGTTTCTAGCTCCATCTGCTTACCCGAGAATTTTTATAATTTCATTTATTCTTAATAGATGAATAATATTCCATTGTATAAATACACCACATTTTCATTATGCATTCTTCAAGTTCCATTTCCCAGCTATTGTGAGTAGAGCAGCAATGAACATGAATCAACAATTATCTCTGCAGCAGGGTATAAAGTCCTTAGGGCTTATAGGTCTCTCAACCCTAACCAGAGTCGCTCCTGTTTACATTAGATGATCATAAACACAGAGACCCTCAGAGACTGAAGAATGTTTGGTTCTGAGGGAAAACGCATACCAGTCTCTGTCCTCCAAAGGCACAGAAATCATTGTGGAAGTGGGGGTGGGGTGGTAGAAGGAGTGTTAGCGGTGGAAGATGACTACAAGTAAACAGAGTTTCTGCACATAGCTGGATAGATAAATACATTTAAAGTGGTTATGACAGGAAGTACAAGTCTCACAAGCCCAAGGCTGGCCAAATGCCAGCATCAGTGGTAAGTCAGATATGATGAGGACCAAAGGCAGAAAGAAAAAAAAAAAGATGCAAAATAGAGTAGGCAAGGAAGGGATTGTGGGTCCAGGAAAACTTTAGAGGAGGGGAATTGAATATGATCAAAACTCATTTTTTGAAATTCTCAGAGAATTAATAAGAATGACAGTTGGTTTAGCTCTGTATTTTAATTTTAATGAAATGTTCTCCATGTGCATTCTAAGCTTTGAGACCTTAACACTATGGCAAAGTAAGTTACTCTCAACATTTCAAACTTATATTCACCATACTATCATAGGTTTTTTCTGTATGCTTCTATAAAGTTTTAAATAAGATGATTAGTAATACCACTTGGCTATCTGTACTAGATGCTTTTCTTAGCACATATCAGTTATACTCAACTACAATGGTGAAATAATGTTAGCTTTATTAGGATTAGTAAACTTAGAGATCATGACGTAGACGAATCTGATATGGACTTCTTCATCTCAGTCTCCTTCAGGGTCTCCTGGAAGTAGTGACTTTACAACGTTCTATTTAAATTTGTTCTAATCTATTAAAGTATTTCATGCTGTGGCTATTGACTGTAGATATTTTTTAAACATTTATTTTTATTGCTAATTTGTAAGTGGATGTCTGTGTAAATGTATGAACACATGCACACATGACTGTATAGTTGCCCACAGACGCCAGAAGAAGACATCAAGGGTCCTAAAACTAGAGTTGCAGATCACTATCAGCCTGAAAATGTATGTACCTTGGAAGAACTCTGATCCTTTCCAAGAGGATCCAAAACCTTAAACAAATATTATTTCCACCACCACCACCACCACCACCACCACCACCACCACCACCACCACCACCACCACCATCATCATCACCATCATCATCATTATTTAGATGTCTGTTTGTATCTTAATGAAAAAAGAGAGAACAGGTGTGGATTTGGATGGGTAGATCAGTATGGAAGATCTGGGAGGAGTTGCTGGAGAGAAAAGTATAATTAGAAAGTATTCTATTAAAATCTATTTTCAATAGAAACACATATTCTTTCGTTAGTAGAATAGAACAATTAATAAAGTACTTGCTGTGAAAGCATGGGGACCTGAGTTCTAATCTCTACAACCCACTTATGTACCAAGCACAGAGGTATTCTTCTGTAACCCAAGAACTGGAGTATGACTGGGGAAGGAGGCAGGAGGATGCATGGAACCTGTAGTCCAGCAAGCCTAGATGAAGCAATGAGCTCCAGGTTCAATGAGAAACCTTAAGTTAAGCCGGAAAGGGCTGTGTGTTAGAGGAAGACACTCAGGTTGATCTCTAGCCTTCACACTCACATGCATACATGTGGGTCTTCATATGTGCACACACACACACACACACACATACACACACACTGCAAATTGTTATGCCCACATGCAAATAAAAAATGGAAAAGTTCTGATTGTTACCATACATGTTAGATTAAAGACAAAACGATACCTTCAATTGCAGTGTTTCCTTTGCAAGTATATTTCACACTGCTTTTGTTTCCAAGTCACTTTTCATGATTTGCATGATTTTCAGATATAATTAAAAAACAAAATTTAATGTCATATTATTTACTTGTGTCATATTTTTAACTAGAATATGCTATGCTTTCAAGATATATATTTGTATTTCTTAAAATTTGAGATTATAATATAATTGTACCATTTAATCTTCCAATTACTCCCTCCAAACACTCTTGTACGCACTTTCTCACTAGTCTTCAAATAGTTGACCTCTCTTGTATCACTTCCGGTCATACGTGTGGAGTATGGGGGAAGGATGCTGGTGGTGCTCATAAAAGCATCTGATCTTTGCTTAGTTACAGGCATTGGTGATCCAACTGAGAGAGTGCTAGGAATTAAACCCCAGTCCTCTACAGGAGCATTGTGTGCTCTCACCTTTGAGTCATATCGCCAGCCCTTTTCTCATGTTAAAATGTCTCTCATCTGTTGCTCTCAATCCCAGTGCACCTCATTCCAGTTCTCAAGATCAATCTGTGATCCCCAAGTTCTCAAGACTGAGGAGAACATCACCACTACTTACTTTCCCCTTTCTCTTGCCTCTGCTGACATCTCTTGTGTTTGTCCTACCTTATTTGAGAAAGGAAAACTGAGAGCAAATTTGAAAGCTCTCCGAAACAGTTGATTCAATGGTGTTTTATTGAAAAACACCAGTCTATCACGATATCCTCTTTAGAGCACACCTACACATTCTCATTGCACTTTGGGGTGTGTTCTCAAGTGTGTCTTCATCGTAACACCCCATATAACAGTTATAGGAGAGGAAAGGTGAAATGTAACCTGTTTAATCTTTTCATCTGTGTTAGAAGACCACGCCCTCCCCAGGCCCCTGTTCCACTCCCTCCCTTTTAACTTGTCTGTTAGCCCTCTTAATGGTTCACATCATTGGTCACGGGCTTTTCTAGTCTAGTCTCCACGGATCTTATACATGTCTGTCTATATAATCAGGATCTGTTTGGTTGCAAAGAAATCAGCTGCATGCCAGAAGCGGAAGATTCAAAACTACTCAACTGTAAAGCAGCTTTCAATCCAGTCATATCCATGTCAGTCTCTACTTGCAGTAACACTCATCCTTAGGAGTGATTCTCTTAAAGCGCTTTAACTTGGCTTAATGTGGAAGAGAGCAGCTGCTTCTCCCTCTTTTGCAAGGAGACAAGAAAGTACAAGCTTACATGCTTTTGGCCTTTTGCTCCCCAGTTTGATGACACTATCTTAAAACTGTCTCCTTACATAATTGGAAGGCAGGAAATGCAAGTAAATTTTAAGAGAGCTACTAACCCACTTTGTACTGTCTAGAAGATAATAAGCATCCACTTATATAGAGCCTTAGTAAATATGATCAACAGTCTGATTAACAAACACATGAAAAACATAGAAAATCTATTGCAGACAAAACATTGAATAGGTATAACATAGCAAATAGAACAGAGACCAGAATCCAAAGTCGTAAAGGCTGAAAAAGTCTCAGTCCTTGGAAGTCACAAAGCATCACCACTTCAGAGAGTCGCTGAAATTAATGCCATTTAATCCAGCTTTGTCTCATGCCATTCTGCTGGCATTTGTTAGCTTCTTGTTACATTTCAAACGAAGCAGAACTTTAGGGATTTTGGAGTAGGATTGAATCCAGTATTCCACAATTGGCTGACAGTCACATCACTCATAATTATTAGTGATGTGTTAATTTAAAGTATATCATATGTACCCTTATGGGTTGAGAAAACATTGAGATACCACTGTGTAATAGTAAGTCTCTTAGTGGTCTCTCTGAAAGAAGTGAGTGTTATAGTAAGACTTCAGAGTTCTCTGCAAAACTTTAGTTAGTGAGAGCATTGGAAGCATTGAATTTTATTACATTTTATTTTATGTCAACCAATAAGGAATGAAATGAACCACGGAGTTGACACTAAAATAGTAAATCTCTGATTTTTTTTTTTTTTTTTTTTTACAGTACTCTCCATGTATGATGGCCAGGCAGTGGGTAGATCTTGGGATTCCTGTGCAATGACTAGCAATTTTAACAAGATGAGCAAGATTATTTCTTATAAGAGTACCAATAAATGTCTCAGGTTTCACAAAATTTGACAAGGCTTTTTTTCATCCAGTATTTATGGATAAGGAAAGAAATAGTTAGCATCATAGTCAGAAGCCTGCTATTAAAAGGAGATGCAGTGTCAATTCCTCCACAGTCTGCTTAAAAGGACAGAATTACCAAAGAGAATGACTTCTCTCAGCAATGGATGTTGAATAATTTGAATAAGTAGAATTACCAAAGAGAATGACTTCTCTTAGCAATGGATGTTGACCAAATGCTATAAAAATTTTAGTTTTAACACATTTTTTAGAATAACACCACAGCAGTAATATGCAATGATTTTGATTTTTTCAGTAAAATTCTAGACATTTTGAATAAAATAATAAAGGGATCAATAAATAAAATTATATAAGCCAAACGAAATCATTTAATCAGTTAAATAATACAAAGAATTCCAATATGACCCAGATTTTGTTAAAGAAAAATGAAGAATTTTTAATTTTAGTGTTATACATAAAATAAAATTTACAGTCTGAATTAGGTTTACATTATAGTTCATTATCATTATGTACATTTACACTGTTATAAAAGTGTTATCAGTATTCTGGGGAACAGACTCACAACTGGGCCATGCACATGTTACGCAAGTGCTCTTACCTTCATGTTGATAGATCCTGCCTTGTCTTATCTCTTATTTTCAGTATAAAGTAATGCACAAGTGCCTCTGCTACACCATTAGATAGTATCTTCAGAGACGGTATAACTTCCCAGGTTGGGTTTCAGTGCCTCTTTATTTTCTCACTTGGATACTACTTGGCAGTTTGTTATATTTATTGGCATATTATTCTACCATCTTGTGACTAACAAAGGGAATAGTATAGTCCTTAAAGAGTATTTTGGATTTTGGGAATGGCCTGACATCTGCCACTATTATTATCGTAGAAGAGATTTCCCATTCTAATTCTGCATCAAACAATATTACATTACCTGACAATTTTTTTATAATTGTAAATATCTATGCCTTTCCAAATTTACTGAGTAAGAAACTGTGAGCCCTAAAGTTGAACTGGAACTGATTTGAAAGTCTCTGCTCTGATGATGAGCTCTCTTAGTTTTAGAAGGTGCTATGCATGTTTTCAGAGAAGAGCAAACATTAGTCTTACGTAGATGTGAGGCCTATGAACTAAAACTGTGACTTACCATTTTTCCCCCTATAGACAGGGAAATTTCTCTCATGTAATTTTTGATATTAAATTCTAATTATTTAAATTCATTAATATAGTAATAGATAAAGGAGGATGCTAAACCTACTGACTTCCTAACAATTTAGGGTAATTTAAATCTTTTTGGGCTGTTATTTATTTACATTTTGATTTTCACGCATGTGTATACGTTTCTGTGAGTATAGGCACTGGATCCCATGGAACTGGGATTACAGACAGTGTGAACTGTCATATAAATGTGGGCAACTGAACTTGATTTACCTGGAAAAACAGTGAGCGCTGATAACCCCTTAGCCGTCTCTCCAACTCCCCTTTATCGATCAAAAAAAAAAAAAAAGTTTCCTAAGAAAATTTAGTGACTTTTTCTATTGTAACCCATGATGCTCATTTTTCTGTTTGAAATTCAAATATAGGTAGAAAAAAAGGCAGGAAGGCACATAAGAGCATATGTGTGTGGCCCAATTTTTGTTGTTTTCTTTTATATTTTATCTAATTTTGTATTTTGGGAACCCTCCATAGTGGTATATTCCATTCCCTTCTGGAGAAGCTACTGACCATTAATGGATGCTGGAGGATGAGGCTTCATTTTCATTATTGCTTTCGGCAATGGGCACGTAGCTGTGAACAAGTAGCAATTCAGAGAGAAAGGAAGGGGAAAACAAAGTGTAATGGGGTGTGAAAGCAATAAGAATACATTATATGTTCATGTGAAACTGCCAAAAAATAATGAAAAAATCAGTTTAGGGTGTTTGGTCTTTCTAACTGAAAAGTAACAAATGGATGGTTTAAACAATGACATGGGTTTCTTCATAGTTCTGGAATCCACAAGTTGAAGATCAGAGTTGCAATACAGTTGGATTCTAGCAATCTCAAGCTGTCTTCCGGACATAGAAGATTATTAACTTGTCACATAATTACATGTCATTCATCATTAAGTGTGTACATGCAGAGAGAAAAATAGAGCAGTATAAGCAGGATAAGCATAAGCATATTTATGACCCGATATAAGCTCTACAAAATACTCTGTCATTTGAGAGTTAGGGACTGCATACCTGAGTACTGGTGGATACAGTTGGGCCCATGGTGGTACCATTGCAGTAATAAGAGTTGATACGGTGGTCTCCAAGCATGCTAAATATCAGGTTGACATTTTCTATCTTCTATAAGAATGGGAAATATGGAGGAGTGAGAAGATTGCAAGGCAGTTAATAAATTATGTCTTTTATTTTTATGGTCAGTGAATTCACAAAAGAGGCTATGGAGATAAGATTTTATGCTGGTTCAGGGTGACGATAGATCAAATTTTAGAGCCCTGGGAAAAGGGAAAGTTTACTACTGTTCACCTACATTAGATATTCTTTCCAGATTCATTGATAGAAACAAGTCATTCTGTTATTGTTTATGTGTGCAAGTATGAGAATGATGAGGGTTTGTATTGACTTACACACAAATAAACAAGAGGAATATCTGCCAGTCTACACAAGTCACATGAGGTAGCATGGTTTGGGTCAGGAGGCCTCTCTCAAAATCGGGAAGGGTTGTCAAAGAGCAGGAGGGAGATTTCTTAACCTATAAATTTCCAGGAACAATTTAAATTTGGTATTCAATTCATTCTCCACAGTATTTTTATTTTCCAGAAAAAAGAGGCTCCAAAATTACTTATTAATCCAATGGATAAACTTGTGAACTCAAATCAGATCCAGAAATATCCAATTAAAAAATTAAGATTTTTTTCAACTTCTGTATTTTTCCATACATATAAAAGAACATGACTTCTCTTCCAAGTCTAGCTTAACTCTAGTGCTATATGCATAAGTTAAAACCCAAATGGAAACACAAACATGTTCATACACAGACACCTAGTCACACAGATACATACACAGACAAGCACACTCACACACACACACACACACACACCCCACTACACACACACACACACACACACACTCACACACACACACACACACGCTTTCTTAAAGTCTTTGTAGTTACATGTGTTCATTGTGTTTATCTTGGTAAGATTAGAAAATTTCTGACACTGATATATCATTAAGAGACATGAGGACTGTTATAGTTGGTACACCTAGACCATGAGTTTTTTTTCTTTCCTTTCTATTACTTTGGAATCACTTTTTAAAACTTAGGTGGCAAATTATACTTATTTATATCAAGCCCCATACAGTGTGATTACTTTCAGGAATGGTAAATACAATTTAAGATAGAGTTCTTGTATGTTGAACATTGCTAAAATAGTCTTTTCTGACTACTACTTTATATAACTTTTTTCACATGTATGAGAAAAATAAAACACATCTAGTTGTACTGGCTAAAAGCATTTTAGGGACTGAAGGCACCCACAGGATCCCTAAGGCAGACACAATGAAGGAAGGGATCCCTTCCTCAGGGCCACATGATTTCTCTTCCCTGCACCTAATACTCTTTTCATGTTTCCAATTGTAGCTCTTCCTGATACTTTATACGGTAAGATAGATCTCTACACTCTGATAAATATTTTGAATTTCACTACTTGTTATATGGGTATTCATTCATAAGTGCTTGTATTTGTTCTTACTGAATTTAAATAGACAAGAATGTCTTAGGATTATGTAAGAATTAAAAAAATGTAATACACTGACCTTGATACAAGTTACATCTATCCATCAAACCATTCTAACCTTATTGTTACTTTATTTTAACCCACAGTTCACTTTGTGAACCAGCTGAGCCTTGTAATAAATTTGTAGTCCTGGCTGATATTAATCCTACAAGCTTCCTGCCTCCATTTTCAACATGAGGGTGTTACTACATCTCCTACTCATGATATTTACTTAGAAAAATAATAAAGCAATACAACTTTTAAGAAATACAAAATATGTTTTTAATAGATTAGAAAAGAGTTTGAATATCAGTATGAGTTTATTATACATTTTAACCAATACGGATATAATATAATAAATAAAATCATCTACTTGCAAATTACTTGGAAATGGGAATTGGAGACTATGTCAAATATCATTCAAATTAGACAAAAATTACTATTGTATTCTTTCTTGTAAAAATGTTTTATAGAGTGTTTAATATTCTGTTACCCTGGGAATTTAGTTTGATTTTTAAATTATTAATATTTGTTCATTAATAACATTTAATAAATAATAATCATGTAGCTGCAAGGTTAGGTCACTATTATCACATTAAACATGACAATTTTTGGTAACTGAAAGCCTATCAATGTTTATACAAAATTAACTTTAAATTGTATTTTTAAAAATCACATTCGTGAAATTATAAACACAGTGCTATTTGACCTGTGACAATATGTTTAGCTTATATAGATAAAAGTGCATAGAATCAGACTGTAGAAAAAAACAGAATAACCTGTCCCATACACATAAAATTAATTATTGCTAGATGCAGAACTAATGTTACTATAACTCCTTTTGTGGATTTGAGGACTACTTCCTGCCATGGGACTATTGCATTAAAAGTAAACTTAAATAATTTGATAATGAAACATTAGCAAATCAAAGTATGAGCTCTTTTATTCATTATTAAACATTTTCTCCTTAAGGTTATTTTCTATTTCCCACATAGCAAATCTTCTGGGAATCAGAGTATGTACAGCAATTACCATGATTTAATTGAAGATAAAGTTAGTCTCCAAATAATCATGAAGTATCATATTTATTTGTAGAATTTCAAAATGAATGTATAATTAGACATGGCTTACTCTGAAATTTTCTTATTGAATTAAAAATATTTTAAAAATTATGCCAGTAAACATGGGTCAATTTCATAATTACTAGAATTCTATAATCTAATATACTATATTTATTTGTAGCTTTCCTCATTGCTGGTTACTAAAATTTCCATTTTAAAATATTAAAAAATAAAAGTATGTCAACTTTATATCTTTATCTCTGTATACAAGCATTAGTGTCAGATGTATTTATAGGAATAGCATTGTGAGTTCATCATTGTTGAGTACATTTAAATTTTATTTTGTTTTGTTTTTGAGAGAAGGTCTCCCTTTGTAGTACAGGTTGGCCTTTATTTTTATTCTGCTGCTTCAGTCTTCCAAATGTTGGGACTACAGGTACGCAGTAACATGCCCATCTTAAGCACAAACACATTTTCATCAACTTAAAAGGATGCTGCCCTAGTTATAGCCCAGGATTTTTTGTTTTCATGGGAACAGGATTCAGACATCTATGGTATACAGAGAGATTATTGTAGAATGGTCTCAAGAAGAAATCTTATGAAAGAATGATGTATGTAGGGTCACGCAAAGCAAGGATTTGAGTCATGGTGCACCTGCACAAAAAGGTCCCAGGCAATTGCATACATAATTCTGAGTATAGACTCTACCTTCATGAAGTTAGCCCAGTTGAGATATAGCTTTAAGCTTTTGGAATGCTCCTGTCTACTAGTCATTGGAAGAAAAGTGACATATTAGTGAAGGGATGTGTCTTACTGAAGTGGCTCTCTTGACCAACTGCAGTGCCTGTGAAAGGAGAAATAAATACTATCATGTGACAACAATCTTAACACCATGGTCCGAGAGCATGACATCTGAGTAGCACTTCATAGAATACACTATCATTAATTTTTAGTATCATCAAGATTGACAGTAATTTGCTTCATGAAATGAAGGCAGCATATCAGTTTCTCCAGACGCTTGACAGTCTCCTTTCTTGAGAAATCTTACAAAAGGAAAATAGAGCAAACTGACTTATTTCTCTCCACATCTAGTGATGGAAATGGTAGGTGGTTTCTCCCTCAAGGGTTTGACATACCTGCAGTCACCATTTCTTTTTTTTTTTTTTTTTTTTCTTTTTGATACTTTATTTACATTTCCGATGATTCCCCTTTTCTTTGGAAACCCCGTGTCCCCTCCCCCTCCCCGCCTCTGTGAGGGAATTCCTCCTCCCACCTACCCACATTTCTTTTTATAGTATGGGTTCAGTGTCCATTTAACATGGCGCTTGGGTAGATGAATAAATATATAGACCAGCCAGTGAGTTTCCAAGATATCAAATATATGATTTACTTCTCCTATGCTACTATCTCAACTTGTAGGTTAAAATAAATTAGCCTCACTACTGAACTTTTAATGTATAACCCTAAATTCCTACTGCAAAGTAGATGTATGCATGTATTTCAGCTTACACTCACATAGCAATTCTGTAATTTGTGGATAATCTTTGTCCACAAAGTTGGAAATTTTTGCTGTATTTTTGGGTAGACATATGGACATAGTTGCTTGATTATAGATATGGGTTGAGTGAATGATGCCTCTTTATTTATTTTGCCTAATTTGTGCATCTTGAAAATGAACAGTCCATCTTACCACACTGCTGTGCACCCCTCTTGGGTTATGGGATCTCAGAGAGAACAGACCTCACAACTGAAGGCACCCCCCCCCCACATGTTTGATCTATATGACATGTCTTTCACTTGGGAAACCAAAGATCTGCAATGAAATTCTTCTCCTGATATTCTTTGTGGATTCCACTCTTTCTTTTCTCATTAGCACCTCTAAGACTGTACGTTCTTAAGTTATGTACAACTCAAGTCATCAGATGAACTGTTCACAATCTTGAACTCCCAAGGAATCTCTTTTCCATTCCTACCTGGAAGTAGTATTATTTGACACAGCCACTGAAAGGATTTAAAGGATTCTTAAATGCAGAACATGTATTTCCAGAACTAAGGGAATTGTAAGGGGTTGCATCCACCTTGGCAATAGAAGTATGCTGGATTCCTCAAAGCTTCTGTTCATCAAAGTTGTCTGTTTCCTATCCCCTAACTGCTAGAATCTTATCAAGGATCCTAACGCACTTGTGAACTCTTGCTCATATGGTCTAATAATAGGATGGCATGGCTATAATGTGATGTTTTTTTCCAGCTAATAATTCACATGCATTTTGAAAACACAAGTTAACACAGGAACAGACTATTTATTATCCCAATCTATGCATAAACTCCACTGATCTATTTATATTTTTTCATTGTGAGTAAACATGTCATTACCAGTTGTCCAAGCAAATTCATATTTCTTACCAAGGTTAGGTTTTTTACTAGACAAAATATAATAAACATATGATAAAACAACATCACTATTGGTTGCTTTTTGAAAATCTACACTTCTACTCACGAATAAATTGGGGTTTTTGAAAGACAGATTGCTGAGAAAAATGGAAATGATTGGGTTCCCCCTACCCAAACAATACCAAAAATTATTTATGGGTATTATTAATTCTTATATCCTCATGAGAACTTTTGATGATGCACTTCATATCTGTGATTGTAGTAGAAAGTTACCTTATTCTTAGTTCTTGGTTTTTTTTTTTTTCACTATAATAACTCATACCCAATAGCACTGGACAAATATGAATGTTCTAAAAGACACCAACTCAGCCTGTTTGGAAGACTAACGACATCACCACTTGAAGGTAGTCTATGGGCTCAGAAAAGCCACTGTGAGGCTGATCTGAATCATGGTTTTCTTTAGTTGCAGTTTTCTCATTACTTTGTTTAGAAGGTATGGGAGAAGGAACAGGCTGAAGCATTAGGATGCTAATGTGCCTACCAACTTGGACAGGATTCAACAGTCCTTAAACTATATGAATATAATCCTTCCCCAAGTTTGCTATAAATTCACCAAAGTACTGTAGATTCTTGAAGGAATGATGCCTGTCTGAACTCAGATTGTGAGTTCTCTTTTAAGGAAGTTTTCCCCCTCAGCAGTTCTGAGGCAGTTCTGGTAAGACTTGGTAGAGAAAGCATTGCAATTCTTTATTAAATTAGCTGCCTTCAGCTTCCTTAATACATTTTGAATTTTATAGATTGAGAAAATGTTGTCATTTATCTTGCCTTAAGGAGGACTGTAATTCATCAATCATAAAAGTGATTTATTATACTGGGTTTTATAGTTTAGCTTTAAATCTGCTTAACTTTTTTGGACATTTCTAGATATCCTTTAATATTTTGTCTTACAGGTGACCATTGCATTTCTCAAAATTCCCTGCAAATTCAATGACATATGCATTAAATGCATGGAACAAATTGGAAAATAAAAGGAATAGGTAACATTTAAAAAAGTTTTGTGGTGAACATGTTACAGCTTTATTTAATGATTTTACATATTTCTCTTTCCTTCCTTTCACTTATGTTTCTAGATATTTTCTGTTCTAAACCTTCTAATGAGCAGTATTACTTATGAGTTCCATTCTCGACTTTATCAATAAGAATTAAACAAAGCTCTGAATTTGGACCTATGCACCTCCAAACTGTGAAGTGTGTTTGTAGTGAAACTTCTCAAGCCATTTTCCTGATTTTCTAAACAATATGGATATCGTACAATTATCTCACCATGCTCTTCTGCTCCCTAGTATCACAGTAGATTGAACTGAAAGATCGCAGTCTCTTCCATAATAGAGGAAAAGCCTTCCATTTTTTCTCTCTCAAAGCAGCAGTTTTTCTAGCATGTCATAATACAGACTAAGGGAGCTTAATGTTCCTAGAAGATATCTTTTATTATGAGTGAATTTTTCTCTCGTTTTAGCTTTAATCTTCTATCAATTTTTAAAGCTAAGTGTTATCAAACCTTTTTAAAGCATGGGACCATTTCTACTCAATTTCTTTAATCTGCTAACATGCTGGGATAAATGAATATTCTTTTCTAATATAAATCACTCTTTTATATATGGAACAAGATGTGATTGGTAAGGGCCATTCTGTTAAATAGTTGAGGACTGTAAATTTTTACATATTTAAATGTAAAACTTACTTCTATTTGTATATTAAAAATTATCATTGATTAAGTTTGCTTATGAGAGTAATCCTGGATTAGTAAATGGCTTCAAATATGCATGACTATCAATGTTCTGCACAGTTTATAATATAGATATTCTTGTTCTTGCTGGTTTGATAACTCTCAGACATCTGAGTCTATATCTGGTAGCTTAAAAAATAACCCTTAAATATTAAGATTTTCTGAGCTTTAAAGAAGTTAATGGGGAGTGTTTAAAATGACCAAATTATATACATCTATTAAATTGCTATTGAATAATGCTTTTGCCTGCTCTTGGGACTTTTTTTCATCCTATTTGTTTGCCTCCACCGGCCTTCATATTGTGAGTTTGTGTCTACTCTTACTATATCTTGTTATGGTGTATTCAGTTGATACCTTTGGCAGGCTTACTCTTTTTTGAAGGGGAACAGAGAAAGAGTGGATATGGGGCATGGACAGGGACTAGTAGAGATGAAGAGAGGGAAAACTGTGGTAGGGTGTATTGAAAACAAAACAAACAAAGAAAGCCCCTAGATATATTAAATTTATGACAAATTTAAAAAAATCATGTACATTATCTGTAGAAAATTTGGACAATAAAATGAGAAGATTAAAACCATAAAAATCCATAATGGTGTATTCCACAGGAATCGGCTTTTGTTTATGTATATTTTTCATTACTACATTTACCCCACTATTCAAAATATTCTTATAGTATTATTTTTTGAGAATTGGACTTGATATATAAGTAGGCCAGGAATTCATTTTGTATTCTAGGGTGACTTCAAGCTTGTGGTGATATTTCTACTTCATCTCTTTATTACTTGGCTTACAAGCACATTTTACCACACTAGACATTCACATTTTTTATTAATCATAAAAAAAATCCTTGTGAATGTCATATTAAATTTTATTGATGAACAAAATTAAATATAGTTATATTTTATATAAATCTATACTAGTAGATACTTTTATTTTGGACTGAGAGTGAGGTCCCAGATGGAGGAGTTGGAGAAAGTTCTGAAGGAGCTGAGGGAGCTTGCAGCCCCATAGAGGGAGCAACAGCATCAACGGGCCTGACCCCCCACCCCTGGTCGTCCTGGAGTTTGGACCACCAACCAAAGAATACACATCTATGGACCCATGGTTCGGACCACATATGTGGCAGAGGAGGGCCTCGTTGGCCATCAGGGAGAGAGGAGAGGCCCTTGGGCCTGAGGGTGTTAGAGGCCCCAGTAAAGGGGAATGTCAAGGTGGGAATATGGGAATGGGTGGGCGGGTGGGTGGGAGACAGAATTCCCTCATAGAGGCAGGGAGGTTGAGGGGATAGGAGGTTTCCAAAGAGGAGACCTAGAAAAGGGGAAACATTGGAAATATAAATAAAGTATCAAAAATTTTTAAAAAAATGTATGTGAATACGCATTGCGTTGAACAATGTGTTTCAAGAAAACATTTTTATACAAGTATATAACTTAAGTTAATTATATGCATTTGTTAGTTGTCATCTTTTAACATCATAAATGACCCTTACTGCTGGGTGGTGGTGGCTCACACCTTTAATCTCAGCACTCGGGAGGCAGAGGCAGGCGGATTTCTGAGTTCGAGGCCAGCCTGGTCTACAGAGTGAGTTCCAGGACAGCCAGGGCTACACAGAGAAATCCTGTCTCAAAAAAACCAAAAAATAAAACAAACAAACAAAAAGAACAAAAACTTTAAAAAAATAAAATAAAATAAATGACCCTTACATACCCTTCCATTATTCTGTACCTTTTCTAATAGTCCTCCTTCTACAAAAATGTGCTTCTTTTCATTTCTTTTCCTCTCTTTTCTAGATTTCAAGTATGGGAGAAAACATGTTGTGCTCCTCTTTATGAATACAGCTTATCCTTTGCTTGATATTCCTTAGTTTTTTCAGTTTTCCTGTAAATGTTAATTCCATTATTCCTTATGTTCTTTGTGTCATGTGTGTGTATGTATGTCTGGTTCCATGGCTTAGATATATGTTCATACTACTGTAAGCAATATTGATATACAATCATCTCTATTGGATGATGAGTTTAATTCTTTTGGCTATATATAAAGAAATGAT
Organism: Uromys caudimaculatus; assembly: GCA_028551405.1. Classification (NCBI taxonomy): domain Eukaryota; kingdom Metazoa; phylum Chordata; class Mammalia; order Rodentia; family Muridae; genus Uromys; species Uromys caudimaculatus. The sequence continues at coordinate 73,072,170 of CM052705.1, read as the reverse complement.
ATATGGTTCAGTCACAGTATAAGAGGAAAATAGCAGTAATATATAGTTCAGTAACAGTATAATAAGATAAAAGCAGTAATTGTTTACCATACAGAAGAACTTTTAGAAGCATATAAGATAGATTCTTCTTTTATTGTCCAATTATAAATTCATAGTTGATGGATATTGTGACTATAAGAATGTCATTCAGCTTGCCTAACATGATTTTTGTCACTACATTACAGTTTTGAGACTTTAAATGGATCTTTGTTGTCAGTTCTATTCCTCTTGAACTTTAAGTATTATTGATAGTCTGCCTTGGTGGTGGTTTATACACACCTTTAATCCCAGTACTTGGGAGGCAAAGGCAGGTGGTTATAAGTTCAAGGCAAGCCTGATCTACTGAGTGAGTTCAAAGACAACTAGGGTAACACAGAAAGACTCTGGAAAAACCAAACTAACAAGCAAACCAACCAACCAACCAGCCAGCCAGCCAACCAACCAACCCACAACGACAACCCTCCACAAGTAGCCACAGCAGAAACAACAACAAACTCTTAGTTATAGTACAACAATAAAAATTACAGGCAAGTATCCCAAGATAATGGATTTGCAAACATGGTGAGGAAAGATATACGTGGAAGATACCAGTGATTTTTCCCACAATTGACTGTGAAACAGTCTCTCCTGAAATGGCTGCGTAAACAAGACCAGAAAAATGGTAGTGTCAATAGGCATGTTAATATGGAAGAGGAAAATTTCATGGGGTTTTACTTTTTGACAAAGAACTGTAAACAACTAATGGCTGCTAAGAGAAGAATTTGCTTCTCCCTGGAATGAGCTTTCTTATGAATGAAGAGTTTGAATATATACTGAAGTTCACTTCAAGAAATGAAATTTAAAATCAAAGATGATAAACAATGCCTGACTGGAAGTACAAGTAAGAAAGTTAGACATTTGAAGTAGACAAATATGTCTAAAATTTTAGAAATTTGGATCCAAATATTATTGATTACTGAGAAAGAGAAAAAAGCAAGAACTTTTATACTTAATTCATTGACCATTTTCTTAAATTGTTAGGGTTTTGGTAGTAAGGTAGCACACAGTCAATGACTTAAAGAAATGTGAAGCTGAGGAGCTGAAAAGAGGGCTCAGAGAGAAGGAGCAAATACTGCAGTTCTAGAGAACGGCACACACTCAAGTGAACATGCCTACACCGGACACATATCCATACACATGATTAAAAATAACAAAAATAAATCTTTCAAGAATGGAAATTTGATCCTACTTTTGTAGAGACAAGAAGTCTGGAGTCTAGCTGGTAGGAGACTAGGTAGAGCCTGCTTCATGGTTTTCCCCCAATCCAACAGTGCATCTTTTCAGGACAGAAGGCGCATGGTGTAGGGACCTCTAGAGCTTTCTTGATGTAACCCCTTTCCAACACTTCCAGCTCCTAATACCATTATACTTTAGGTCGCAAATTTTATGCATGATTATTTCTTAATGTAGGAAATAAACAATCATTTAGTCAAAGCATTTGTTACATGATCATAGTAATCATAAAGTCAATTTTCACATAGAAATTTGTTATAATCTTATCTTGATGTAGATTTTGTGAATTTACTTATTTAAAGTTTTATTTATTTATTATTTGTAAATTCTATACAGTATACAATGTATCAATGTATCTTAATCATTCCCATTCTGGTCAAATCCTTTCATTCCATGCAGGATCCTCTATCATGTCATGTATGTATTATGTATATATGTGTGTGTGTGTGTATATATATATATATGCCAATGAGACCATGGATTACTTCCAATATACACAATACACATTGGTGTTGAGTTATCCACTGGGAAGTATGCAACCTACCAAAGCCATACCCTCAAATAAAATAGCTCTCCCTCCCCCAAAGAACCATCACATGACAATAATGCCTTAGCTGGAAGTAGGGCATTAGGAGAGGCTCCTCCCTTAATTTGGAAACTATAACTGGCTTGGTTTTGTGGAGACAGTCATAGCTGTTGTAGGTTTAAGTGTGTGACAACCAGATTATGTCCAGGGGACAGCATTTAGCAGCCTCTTCCTCAGCTTCAGACTCTGATATTGTTTTGTTTGCTTATTTGTTTTTGAGCTTATTTGTTTTGAGAATTGCATATTTGAATATTGTATTTACTCTATTGTATGCACTCTCTCTCACGCTTAACATGACACTACCCCACTGATCTAATATATGACATCTCCTTTAAATATATATATATATATATATATATATAGATAGATAGATAGATAGATAGATAGATAGATAGATAGATAGATAGATAGGGAGATTCCATTTAATGTTTCTTTATTTTGGACTGACCATTTAGGTTTGGATAACCATCGTGAGACTCTTTCTTGAAGAAGACTGATTCTCCCTCTTTCAGAGTCATTAGTTGCCTGCAGTACTTCATGTAGATGTAGGGTTATGTGACATTTTCTTCTCTCCCAAGTTGGCATGTTAACTGGTGATATTGTATATGTTTTACATAAGCAACTATAGTTTTGAAATTTCATGAGTTCAATCTCCCTGCCTTATATTGAATACACTTTCCCCTAACAGACACCTCTCTCCTATGGGTCTTCATATATTTCCACCCACTCTTCTTTTTTATTCCCTAAACCTTTGGAATAGCTGTTGTGTTGTACATGTATCAAGAAAGATTGGGTACTTCGTGGTCAGTTGTTCTCTGAATGTTGACCATTTGTGGATTTCTGTGATGAAATCAATTTACCCAAAAGCTTATTTCCTGAAGAGAATTACACCTATCTGTGAGTCTGAAGAATAAGTATGTAGAACAGTTAGACATTTGAACTTATTTAGGAGAGAGGCAGTAAGGGCTCCTCTCATGCCCATTACCTGATTGTCCATGGATATTTGGCTAAGCTTAAGTCCAATTAGACAGCTGTTGGTTGTGACCAAGATATGTGTCACTTTTGCAGCTTTGAGGCTATATTGCTGGCATGGGCATTGGTGTGATTCACAGGCATCCCGGCTGGGCAGGACTGCTGATATTTTTTTTCCTTAGAAACATGCATAGGGCCTTTTGGTCCTATGAGAGCTATTTCTGAGGTTGGAGGCTTCTTGGTTCATTCCAACTCCATCTCTCCAAGGTCTCAACCCAATGTTCATGGTGTTTTATATAACACAGTCTTATTTTCAAATAGTGGGAGGCAACCAGGGCAAAGGCAGTAACTTCTATTGTTTTGTGAGTTTCTTGAATTTCCAGATCAACAACTCAAAGAGAGGTTTCCTGTGCTCGGAGGTTATGTTAGATAACATTATTTTGCTCTTATAGGGAGCTTTATGACTGCATTTAGAGAAACTTTACTCAAACTATATGTTTCCCTATGGCTTGGAATCCTTGCTGTTTCTTTTAGTGTGTTAAAGTACCTTCATTTTTATTACTACAATAGCTGAACTAATTTGTATCCTCATCATCAGCATAGAAGTTCATATGGCCATGGTTTCTGTGTTGAGATTTGCTGATTTGTTGAGTTGGATAGGTCTTACATTTTTACGAAAAAGTACTTTAAGTAGTCTCTTGAGTGTTCTATTTACAGTGTAACTCCGAGTTGAGAAAACATTTCACACTAAAAAAAAAAAAAAGTCACTTTGAAGTCAAGGGGAGCAAACACTGATCAGTCTCAGTCTTCACAATGAAAGGTCTAGACCCTTCAGTAAACCTCAAGTGATATGGAGGCTATAGGAGAAACCGAGAAGTCTGTGAGCATCTGCTCAGGGCTGGCAGCCATATACCATAGGCCTTGAACGCCTTGCTCTTTGCCTTAGAAGGTGAGCCACTGACAACTGCTTTTCCACAGTCCTAGTTCTTTAAACTTCTTAGAGGCTCTGTTTCAGGTTCTTGCTTCTCCACAGCCTTTTCATGTTGTCTTTTGACTTATTCACCACAGCTGGCCGTTTCAGATCCATCCTTATGATTCGTCCTTGTTTTCAGGTCCCAAGAGTAATTCAGCCTCATATGATATTTCCCTTTTCAAATGAGTTCTGATCACAAGACTCTAAGATAGGATGATCGGTTTAAATGGATTATTCTCTAAAGCTAAATTGTTATGCAAAAGGAGTCACTTTCAGACCAAAACCCTGTAGTGGGTTCAAATATTAAAGAAACTGTAGGTTCCTACAATGGAGGCTGTGGTGTGGTTTTATCACCAGGGCTGCTTGTGCTTTCTGGTCACCTTGTTCATTATGGAGTCAGTTCTGTTCCTGTCTTGAGTGGCATTGTTGAGGACTGTTACCTACCAATCTCTGCATCGCACTATCCCTGTACTTTTAGCTTTCTTTCCACTCTTATTTTGTTTTTAATTGTTCTTCTCCTTCTCTCTGGGGAGTTAAGTGTCTTCTTTGCTGCCTTGATTCCTCTCATTTACTTACTGAGCTGCACAGAATCTTCTAGTCTGCCATCTGCCAATGTTGACATTTGTGCAAAACCTAAATTCCAAATCACTAATCTTTTGAAAACTGACAGTTGTGTTTCGAACAGGATGAAATATTATGATTGAGAATTATACCGTAAGAGAAGTGAGGTGTCTTCCTCTCTTGACTCTGTTAGAAGAAGCCAGCCGCTCAGTTTTTGTAGAGTCATTTCTCAGATGAATGATTAGGTTAATTTTGAAAATAATTTTAGTCTGAATCTAGAAATGATATATTTGTAATTTTAAAAGTTACTTTAAAGTGCATGTAATTTGCATTTTAGTATGAGAAGGTATTTTATGTTGATAATACTTTGAAAAATAATTTTTGAATATATATAATATTGTGTTGGAACAAATAGCACAGCGGAGAGAAGTCCCACGTGTCTGTCCCGGGTGTTGCAGCTCCGGGTGGGACAGGAGACATGCGGGAAGTGGCCGTGGGTTCTTCTACAGTCTGATGGGCAGGCCAGGCTGTGTGAGAGGCCTCTGCAGAGACACAGCCCGTGGGTAGAAGAGGGAGCTGTCCTGTGGAATGCCGCAGCCAGCTCTGGAGTTCCCATGGTTGAACATCACTGACACCACCGGATGCTGCTGGACCTGGGAAAAGACTGGCCGCAGAGTGCAGCTAGCATCCTGCCGGTGTGAGATTAGATGCGGCTCCTTAATTGAAGGCCGGATCCCCCGCTTCCCACGGCGGGTCAAGATGAACAGACAGTCCATAGTTCTAAGACATTTATTGTCATTGTGTTGAGTAGCCTGGATGGAATTCTACCCCAGCCCCTCTAGGAGAGGCGCAGATACAGTAACTGGGAAGGGGCGTGGCTAAGTCTCTAGGTGTCTCATTAACCTGGGGATGGCTTGGGGCTGCGTGACCACTCCTCTACCTGAGGAGGGGTCAGACCTCACATGACAAACCTCTCTATAGGAGGCTGGGGGAGGGGGGTTGTACTTGACAGGAGCCAAAGCCTCCCCGGAGTTTTGGCAAAAACGTTTTCCCATCCCTTTTGGGTTTCTCCACAGGGTAGCCCAGAGTTTAAGTCTGTGCTTGACCTGATGCCAGACTGTTTGTTACAGACCACTGCCCCACAATATTGTATAAGAAATACAGCATTGTTATATTGCTGTTATATTTTATATTTTTATATTTCATAGACATTTTGAAAAACAATTTGACTCACAATTGCCTTACTATATTTAGCAAAAGCTACCATTGTAGAGAAACATTATTATGTTTTATTAATACTAGCTCACTCAAATTAGTTGAGGTGTTTCAGCCACGAAAGGCTAGGCTCACAACCAAATAGACATTTAATATATTTTAAGAAATAAGAAAATCATACATAAATAAAATATTTGTTATTTTGTGAGATTACTTCATTATGGTTTAGGTATCAATAAACTTATTGTTAGTAATGTCATGGACTTTCTAAAATGATTGGTGATATTTTGGGAATTTATGTTTTATTTTTTCTTTAATTAACTATACTGACTTATAGTAAATTAGGCCTAATCAAACAATATATAAGACCAAGGAAATTTTCAGTTAATTATTTTTTCTTAGTATCTATTATTTGTATTTTCATTGTTTAGCTTATTTTTCACAGGATAAAGTTTATTTATTCTAATTTGTAGAGTATGCAAATGCTCATAAAATAGTAGCTTTCCATAAAGTTATTCCAACAGGGGAATTTGTATCCCTTTTATTGAAAAAATATTATTACATTAAAAGGAAATTTGCATGTTTTGCTCTTTAAATCTTCTCATGAGCTAATATAAAATCAATTCACTGTATAATTTATAATAAATATTTTAAAAAACTATAAGTATAAGAAAACACAATTTTTGTTCTATCCTGAAAAAGATTTATTAACTTATAATGCAACGTATTTATACTTGCTTAAGTATATGACTGTGCATATACATACACACACACACATACACACACACACACATATATATATAATTTTGTAATGTCATATATTTTAATATTTATTTTAATTATGTCAGAAATTATAAGGTTATTTCCAAAAATTTTTGCTGAACAACATACATGTTAACATTTTATTTCCTATACATGTTTGCGATTTTTATATATTTTTATCAAAGTTTTCTTTGACTCTAATTTGTATCAGAGTTATTTAGTGGCTCACAAGAATCTCCAAACCCAGCTGTGTGTGTAAGTATTATGTTAACATTTAGGCAGGACATTCTATCAGTTGTATCATAATGGCATATTGTTTTGAATTTATCTATTGTTCATTTGTGGTACTTGTAGGTTTAAATGACTACAGGCAAACAACATTCTTGTCCTTAGTGTTAAACTGTGAAATCCCACTTACACCTATGAGCTTCAAAAGCAAAAAGTATAGAAAAAATATTTGAACATATTATTTCTTTGATCAAACAGTTGAGAAACTATAAATGTGAATTAATGAAATAAATACAAATTTTTTATATTAAGTCATTGTATTCAAATTAAATACAGAATATCTTTCTCTACCTCGAAATTGAAAATTTATTTTAAGTTTGTATGTATTAGCAGAAAAGCATGAAATGGTAAATACACACATGTGCATTATAGTTCCAAACACCTATGCTTTTCTCTGCCCTCTGTGTTGTTAAGAGGTATCTAACTGTCACCAGTTGTTAATTGTGAATGGTAAGAAGTAGATTAAGAAATTCTTACATGTCTGGAAAAATAGCATTTTGGTGATTGTCTGTGAATGTGGTTATAGGAAAGATTATTATTTGAATCTTCAATGTAGTAATGATGATTTACACACAAAAGTATATGTGGACAGCTTTAAATCTATTAAGGGTCTGATTAAAGCAAGACAGCAGAGAGAAAGTACTCACTCTTTTTGATTTAGAATATCAACATCCTCATATATGGCATGCGTATTTGTGCATACTTGTGTGTGTGTGTGTGTGTGTGTGTGTGTGATGTATGGATTTTCACACTGGGTGTTACAATCTGATGTATATTTGCATGTATACTAGTATTTTGACTATTAACACTTGTCTGCAATAGAATAAACAATATATTGGATTACTTGGCCAGGAATCATAAAACATATACTTAACTTAATTTTACCCTTGAAGATAAGTATTGTTTCCAATGAGTCACACTGAAACCTATGAGCTTGAATTTCCAAATATGGATAATTGCTATACTTAGTCGACCCTATAATAAGAAGTAACACTATGGGAAAGAAAGATTGCCAGGTTGACAAGTTACAGACCAAGTTGGAAGAGCAGGAAAGAGACTGTGCAGTGTCTTCTGACACAAAGCTCCAAAACAGTGCTGAACTTCCATTCTCTACATCAAAGGGGTTTAAAAAAAGGATCATTTTCAAACTTTACATGGCTTAATCATGTATGGGACATAGGATTAAAGATGGATAAACAATGATTGGCGACCATACAGTCCACATTTCCAGAGGAAATACCATTGGCAGATTATGAACAATCTACTGGGAAGACCTAGTCATTAATGGTAGCATAAAGCTTGTAAGTGCAGAGTATCTCTGACTCTCACACAATGTTCAGTGAGTACTGTGAGTAGATACAATCAAGAAGACACCATTCAGAGATGATTTTCCATTTTGCATCACAGAAGAAGCTGGGATGAGATGCTTGAAACCTTTGATGTCTGATTGGCAGCAGGAAAATACAAAGGAAGTGAGTGAGCTTGCAAAGGCTGAGATTGGGCTCAGGGGTAGGGTTCTCGTGGAATGTTTGATCTGGCCTTAAAAGCATATCATTAAACATTTAATACCTAAATAGAAGATTAATTTAAATATCATTTCAAGAAGAGAATTTCCTACTGTATCTTGGATATTTATAGGAGTTTGTTGAATAGTAAACTACCTAGAAATATTGCACATCTGTCCTTAGGTATGAATGAAAGTAGAACAATTAAGAATGTGAATTAAAACATTTGTCATTTATAGCCTATGCATAATAATCCCCACTAGTTCTTGAAGAGTTGCTCTTTGAAGTGGAGATTAAATAGACTTAGGGCCTTTATGATCAAGAGAAGCTATTCTGGCTGTGACTGGACATCTTTCAGTGGCTTCATGTTCATTAACATAAGTTGCCACAATGAATGATTGCACCCAACTTAATTCTGAAATGTACGGATAAAGTCAGTACCTCAAATGTGACCTCTAAACTGAACTATTTCCACAAAAGAGTTGAAAAACACATTCCACTATATTTCCTGGTTTCCAGAGGGTCCAATAAGGTTAGAGAGAAAAGTAAGATTCATATTTATTTCTCCCACCCTTCAAACATAGCTTCAAATAAATTAAGTTATTTTTCCATTATCTCTATACCAAATTGTATCATACATCCTAAAGGAAATGCACACAGCAGAAAAGATAAAATAATACTTGTAGGCATGGGTACAGACTAATAAAACACCATACTGAATTTCTTGACAAGAAAACCACCTAAGGCTAGGAATAGTTGAATATGATAGAAAAATGAAAACCTCAGAATTCTCCCATGGCTTTCTTATGGGGTATTTTGTAGCATGATTAATGGACTGAGAGCTGAGTAAGCCCTACTGAATATCTGTTCAGTCTTAGTTTCAACAAGTCACACTGATGGACTTACTTATGCTAAATCAAGACTGTAGGTTCATATACATAAACCTATACCAATACCGATACCTATACATACATATAATCTCTGTATATTGAAGCCATCTATTTTAAATGGCTTATTTTAATTACTCTTTCTAATGTTTAGAATTTATTTGCTATTTGAACTAAGAATTACACATTTATCTAATGCCCTGAATTATCTTTCATTTTGATTAGCAATGTCTGCAGTCTTAAGCTTTCTATTTATTACCTACATTTTCTGGGTAGTAAACTACCATAAATAGTAGGTTAGAAATAAGAACCACAGGGGTGCCATATACTACATACATTTACACAAGCAAAAGCACAAATTCATTTTTGTTTTGCTTTTACAGAGAAAGTAAAAGAGGATCCTTTGCCCTTTCTAAATTACTGATAGGAATTTGAAAGGGCTGCTAGTAGAATATTTACGATGTTCAAGTACCTACAAGGAACAGTCTACTGGTTGTTATGACACTCATACAGATTCTGCTGGCTCCTACTTTTTGTAAATTGTGACAATGGCCTAAAATTGGATTTAACCCCAAAATGATAAAAGTTCTCTGAACTTAGATCTTCAAATATTCAAAAATGTATACAAAATCTTCAAATATTCAAAAATGTATACAAAATAAACAACTTTAATGTTAAATAACTGTTGTATGTGTGGGTTTTTTTTTTTTTTTTTTTTGAGAACATGATTTATGTCAGAAACTGTTCTGGGACCTATGGACATGGCACATGCTGGTACATATGCATCTGACAGGGTCAGAGAGAAGCTGGGATTGCTATTTGCTTCAGATACAATCCATAATAATTTCCCAAGGGTGGTAGCTATCAATACACAACTCCTACTGCACGCATAGCCTGCCTCTGCCTCCAGAGCCCTGGGATTAAGGGAACATGGAATTATGCCTGTGGTGGAGATTCCTATAATTTTATTTTTAATAAGAGCTTTGCCTAATAGTGTCTCACAGGATTCCTAACAAGCTAGCACCTGGATCTCATGAGCTAGTGTGAGCTGTCTGCAGGTTAAAACAGGGAAACAAGACTAAGAATTGTAGCTGTGTCTAAGTAGTCACATCAAGAATCTTGGGATCTTTCCATGAGCCTGGAAAGTGGAAAAACGAATTTTTGTGTTTATTTACTGCTTACATGCATTTATTCTACTCATTAAAGTTCTCACATCTCTCTTTGTCTCTCTGTCTCATCCCTCTTTCTACCTGTGTGTGTGTGTGTGTGTGTGTGTGTGTCTGTGTCTATTTGTCTGTCTGTCTTTGTCCCCTCATCCTCATAGCTTAGTTTAAAAGTATTCTTTACCTAATATGAGCAGATTCTCTCTCTTAATGAATTAAGTCTCCAAGTAAATCTTGTTCATACCTTTCTACCTTTGGTATGTTTATAACTTATCTTTCTTGTGTGTGCATGTAATAGTTTACACACAGTCTATTTCTATCCCATGTTCCTTTGTGTTTCTTTCATTTTAAGATTATTTTTACTAGCTCTTGGGTAACTTCAAAGAATGTTTTTTGATCATATTCACCCCAACATTTTCCTTAACTCCTTTCAGATCTGCCCTCACTTCTGCATTCCCCAGAATCTTTGTGGGATCTTTTTTTTTTTTTTTATTGTTTTATTTATTTACATTCCACATGTTGACCCCCTTCTCAGTTCCCCCTCCATGAGTTCTTCATGTCCCCCCTTTGGCCTCTGAGAGGGTGTTCCCCAGCCCCCACCTGCCTACCCTCAAGCCCACACACACCTCCCAGCTCACCCCTCTCCACATCCACCTTACCTGGGGCATCAAGTCTACAGGATTAGGCACACCCTCTCCCACTGAGGACAGACAAGGCAGTCCTTTGCTACATATGTGCCAGGGGCCATGAATCAGACCATGTATGTTCTTTCGTTGGTGGCTTAGTCTACAGGAGCTCTCCAGGGGGTCTGGGTTAGTTGTTACTGTTGGTCTTCCTATGGGGGTTGCCATCCCTTTCAGTTTCTTTAATACTTCCCCTAACTCTTCCATAGGGGTCCCTGACCTCAGTCCAATGGTTGGCTGCATCTATCAGCTGCTGGTGGAGTCTCTCAGAGGACAGCCATGCTAGGTTCCTGTCTGCAAGCACAACATAGCATCAGTAATAGTGACAGGGTTTGTTGCCTGCCCATGGTATGGATCCCAAGGTGAGCCAGACACTGGATGCCCTTTCCCTCAGTCTGTGACACAATTTTGTCCCTGCATTTCTTTTAGACAGGAACAATTCTGGATCAAAACATTTGAAGCTAAGTTGGTTGACCCCATCTCTCTACTGGGGGCCCTGTCTATCCACTGGAGGTGGTCTCTTCAGGTTCCATCTCAGCACTGTTGGGCATTTCAGGCTAAGTTCATCCCCACTGAATCTTGGGAACCTCTCACATCCCAGGTCTCTGTGACTTTCCAGAGGCTTGCCCCGACACCCACCTCCAGCAGCCAGCAGATTTCCATTCATTCTCCTGGCCCTCTGGGCTTCTCTCCTGTCTCCCTCCATACCAGATCTTGCCCCCTTTTATCCTCCCCTCTTCTCTCCCATCCAGGTCCCTTCTTCCCTTCTGTCTTCTAGTGATTATTTTGTCCCCCTCCCCTTTTAAATGGGATTGAAACATCCTCACCTGGGCATTCCTTATGGGTGTTCTGTACTTTTTGGCTCATATTAACTGATCAGTGAGTACATTATGTTCATGTCCTTTTGAGTCCTTTTAAAAAAGAAGTTAATATCCCATCAACTCTAATTTTTTTCCACGCCTTTCTGGGTGTGGTGTGTCCATTGGAGCATGTTTAACCTACTAGGTGCCTTACTGCATCCTTAAAGAAAACTACATTTTTTATCCTATTAATTTTAACTATTTCTTTACCTACTTTCTTACTACTTACATATGACCAATCTTTTATTAGAACACAGAACAATCTGTCCTACAAACACATGTTTTCCTTCCCCAAACAAATCTGTCTACTTTATCAAGTTCATACACATCTTCTCACCAACACAGCCTTCACCCACTCATCCTTCACAGACTACACAGACAGCTGCAGGCCTATAACCACATCATCTACTTCTTATAAGTTCCCATAACTAGCTATGTCCAGATTTAAGTTAATTAAACACAGATTCAGGTTCTAGAATATTCATTGATTCATTCATATTCTCTCTCTCTCTGTCTCTCTTTCTCTCTATCTCTTTCTCTGTTTCTGTGTGTGTGTGTGTGTGTGTGTGCATTTGTGTTTTCAGTTAATAGATCTAGTGAGTTTCTTTAGTTGACATATTTACATTTATCATCTTAAATCCAGTTATAATGGTGCTTTGACATCCTCTGTGCTGAATACAAAGGCTTCTCATTTTGATCGCATTGTCTCATGACAATGGGTAAATTTCTGTTTCTTTGTATTTGTAGTAACTGCATTATTTTTAAAAAGCAAGTTCTTTGGGGGAAGACTTAGATTTTGTGTTTGTTTCCTTTGCTTGAGCCTTGTTTTTCATATTCAGGTTGGCAGTTCATTCAGGGTTTTTTTCTCTGTTTGTCACAGAGTCAGGCAGAGATTTGGCAGTGTTCCCATAACATTTGTGAACCCCACTTTTTAGATATTTGCTCTCTAGGGACCACTCTCTAACTCTCTAATATCTGCTCCATTTTTTCATGTCAGGAAGATGATATGTATTCATTTATGTTGAATTTTAGTTGCTTTAGAAGCATAATATAAAATATCACTTCAATATTTTAATTTCTTAATTTTATAATAACAAAGCCTAAAAAGTACATAAAAATTTGAAATCATAGCAAGGCTTACCAGTGTTTATGGGCTGGTTTCCTGCACTGGGTTGCAGTGTGTTTACCTACAATGTGAATTATTATTCCTTGGGTGCTTTTCTATGTGTCATCTACATGCAAACATTCCATGTAACTCTTGCACAAGGCCTAGGATCCATATTTAGTTTTGCAGTTGCTCTAGTTTATGCCAACATTGCTGGGATAAAACAGTGATTCAAAGCAACTTGAGGGAAGAAACAGTTTACTTGGCCTACAGGTTTTCTCTCATTGAGGGAAGCCAATGCAGGAGTTCATGGCAGAAATCCGGGAGTGGAACTCAAGCAGACACCACAGAACACAGCTCACAGGTTTGTTCTCTATGTCTTGCCCACCCTGCTTTCTTATATAACTCAAGACCATCTGCCCTTGGGTGACTATGTCCACAGTAATCTGGGCCCAATAATACTAATCATTAGGCAAGAAAATACCCAAATGGCATACTCAGGGATATTCTGATGGAGACAATTCATCAGTTGAGTTACCCTGTCCCTAGTTGGCACCAGCTTGTGACAAGTTGACAAAAACTGACCAGCATGGAAGTAAACTGTCAACTATCTCTCAACAGACAGCAGCATTTTTTGTTTTCAGGAACAATGAAAAAGTTTCTGTTGTTCTGTATTTCAACTTGCGTTTGTCACTGTCAGACTGTCAGACTACAGCCATTCTTTCTGATGTCTTACCAGAGCCGTCTCTAGCCCATCCTCTCTCTGTGCAAGTTGATGGATTTAAATGCATTTCAAAATTTCTCTTTCACAATGTCCTTTAATATACAGTTCTCAAGATTGTCATACTTTTGTTTATTGCATCTCTTCTGGATAATTGATCCTTCATATCTATGGTCTTGAGGTATGATCTTATTGTCACGGGTCAGTTGTATATATGAAAAACTTTGACCCTGAATTAAGAAGGCAGGATCTCTCGAGGATGGGGCTACATTTATCTAACTCATAATCAGTCTTTCTTCTTTTCTCCCAACATATTTTCTTATTCATTTCTCATTTTGACATTCTCTAAATCACAAGCAATGCTATTTTAGCATTCTAAATATCCTTAATTAATTACTTCTATGTCAACTTCTGGGCCTAAATAAATTTCATGTCCCAGGCAACAATGGAACTGTGTATATTCTCATTTGTTTTTCCATTTTTAAGAAAGGGAGCTTTTGTGTGTGAGGCTGAATTCTGGGACAGTAGGCCACCATGGTGCAGAAACATATAATCAGATCATTTCTTTAGTTAACCTAACATTCATTATAAAAACAGGCTCCTGGGCCCAAGCTGGTGTGCTTATTTCCAGGACCTGCTCATGGGCTGATATGAATGCCTTATAAAATTAAAATTTTTCTGGATCTCAGTTCAAACTAGGAAACAGTTCTAATATAAATGAATACTTCCAGATACTCAATGCTTGTATCCATTTATAAATTGGAAGTAGATATGTTAACTAAACCACTCAAAGTACAGAATAGAAACATGTACAACAATAACTAATGTCTGGCACATTGAGTGTTGTTTAGTCAAAGTTTTCCCTTTAAAACTCTGCATCCTATTTTAACCAGTTTGAATTATGCTACAAGTAAATCATGCTTTTAATTTTTAAAAGTACTATAATCTGAGGATTATTTGTTGTCTTGGATAATACAACCTATTAGCACAATTTACCTTTCAAATATCCTAGTTTATAAGCATACATACCTGCCATCTGGATTCTTAGTTCACATTCATAGCCTGCTGTGAACCTGATAATAAAAAATAAAGAGAAAAAAGTAACTTTAGAAAAAGTATCTCAGCTAAATCAAAGACTTCTGTAGTAGGCTTCTCAATGTAATGTTTTGTTTAAAAGTATGACATTAGCAACAGTAATTGCTACATTTATTCACCTCTACTCAAAGATTATGTTCTTAATACAGTTAAAAAAAACTATTGCATACTTTATCCTATTTTTTAAAAAAAAGATGTATACATTTTTATGTGATAGCCTAGGTGGTAACTTCTATTTTATCCATAATGGTTGATTTATGCTTATTCTACACTTTATTCACAGTGATAAACATCTAAAGAGTATCTAACATGTGCATTTGCATAACTAATGCAACAAATATTCTTATACACATTCTACCTGAGTATATTTGAAAGTGTCTCTAGGATTACTATTCAAGCACAGGCCTGACAGACTGCTTGGGTGTGCAGCTTTAGCACATACTCACATTTTCTGAAGTTGATAGGCTTTGTTACAAAAAGCATTGAAAATCAAAAGAATTGGTGGATGTCCCCTGAAGAAATTGGCATGGGGAGACTTCAGGGATTGTTTGTTTGTTTTTGTTTTTGTTTTTGGTTGATCTGAGGCATCAAAGAGACCAGCCACTGTAGAAATTAGAGAGATGGCAAACATTGCTGGTATATATTGTTGTTAAGAAACTCTGGTAATATATCAATGAATACGACAATAAAAATTTAACAACTCCAATATTAATCACATGCCAGTTTATCTGAACTTCATTTAAAAAATGGCCTTTAACTACATTCTGACCAAGTATTTGCTTATACTAAGTAAACTTCAATGAAACCCTGCTGAATTCCACAGGAGTATTTAGAACTTCATACATGAGTTCCATTAAGTTAAGGAGACAAAAAAAAAAAAAAACATATGAACTTTCTTTTGCTCCATTACAGCAGTGTAAATAGTCCCAGTGCACATATGTACAAAACAACTTCCACATAGAAGGCTCTGGGAACATTGCATAAGAGGATGTAGAAGGATTTTAAGGATCAGAGGATCAGGGAGTTGCTGTGAAATTAGTGTTTCTTATATGAAGGCATGAGAAGTGAGGAGGAAGAAAGGAAGAAATGCGGTAAATATAGTGTAAGTATATTAGAAATCCTCAAACTGTAAATTAATTTAAAAAATCTTGAAAGTGTGCTTGAAGTCGTAGAAACATTTAAACTAATTGATTACATTTGTCAAGTTTTTATTTAACGTTAATTAAAGCCTAAAGTTCCTAGTAAAGTAAGAGTCTGGGGTTACTAGGTTTCAACAATGAAGAGAAAACAATTGTACATGTGCAATTAATATAAATATAAATTTTAAATCTATAATGAAGAGAAGGGGAACTCACCCACCCTTCTCCTGCTCTCTTACTTATAAGGATGAGGTTATGTAATCTAATGGCTTATTGTAAGCAATCAAAGATATCTAAGATGAAAAACAGCATCAGTGTTTGACTATTGCAGTGTTTTTGCCTTTACACTGTATACAGGTCTCCAATTGGATAGTCGGTTTTAGGAAACAAATTAATCAATTATTGAGAACAATGCTCTGCTCCTTTTTATCCTATTAATTAATTTATTCACTTTATATCTGATTGCTGACCCCTCCTCCTTGTCTCCCCTCACAAAGTCACTCCCTGCCATGCCCCCCTCTCCTCTGAAAGGGTGGAGCCTCCACTGAATACCCACCATTATTAACTCCTGCTTCTGAATCCCTATGAATAGTGATATATCCACAAATGAGAATCAGAAAAAAGCAGCAGGTTCATGAAGTTCCACTCCTTTATGAGGTGAGCCTGGAGCATTAGGCTGTTCTTTGTGCCCTTGGTTGAGCTGAACTAACTCTTATAAACTAAATTTAACTAATTTTCAGATTCTTAGTGGTAAATATGGACCATTACGTGGCTACTTTAAGACTTAGAGACGTTAAGTCACATCATAGCTCAGAAACTAACAGATTTCTATCCTAATCTTTTAGTGAATAACATGCATTTTCCTCGTAAGAAAATTGTTGCTTCTCAGATCTTTGTCCTTCTTATCTCTGTTCTGTTGGCATTACTAATATGATTGCTGATTTCACCATCTATATCACAACATATCCATGATGATTTCTCAATTGGTAAACTTATTCTTGGATATGCTTCTATCCAATAAGCGCTCACATTTCTGTGAATGTCAGGATTTTACAGCATTTGCTAATTTTAAGCATTGATCTTCCATTTATAAATGATTAGACTCTTTTGGGGGGCTGTACAGTATGTTTGTTTATCATTTATTTATTCATTTTTATTTATTTATTTTTATTCTTGATATAAGATTCCACTCTGTTATCCCAGGGTAATTGCACAGAATTCCTGTGTTGTCCAGACTGACATAGAAAACACAAAAGTTCTGCCTCAGCCTGTCAAGGAGAACAGTTGTATAGCACCATACACTGCAGTACGTATGTTTTCAATCGACAATGTTTAATAGTCACTTTACAAACTATCTGAGGATACAGAGGAAGTATCACAAAGTGGAAATTAGGGAGAGAAAAAGTAAAACATTTCAAAGTTACCCTGTTCAGCATCAGCTATGCCAAAGAACATTTATAAATACATGCATGTGTTCTGTGTTTGAAAAAGGAAGGTACTTACTGAGTGGGAAAGAGAGACTTGGAGTCAAAACTGAACTTGTACACGTCAAAGTTCTGCAAGAAAAACATCTAAGTAGCTAGTCACTTCTCATATTCTTCAGGAGTGACCAGACTCCTAGAATAAATGTCAGTTACACATGGGCAAGTGGATAGCAATATTCATACACTGGATATACATTTCTTCTCTCAAGAATAATTTTTGAATGTAGTTTTAGAAATGACTTCTCTATTATGGTGATACTTAGATTCACTAGCTCACCTTTATTCAGTGTGTGGGTGTTACCTTTCAGTGTTGGTCGCTATTAATTCGTTTACCAGCGGACACGCTGTATTCTGTGCTTATCTTACTACAGGTTCCATGCCTAAAGCCTGTTCCAGATGAATCTGTGTTCAGAATGACCAGGGGTTATAACAAGACGTAAACTATGCCTTGATTAACTGCCTGGGAAACTTTTTTATTAACAACCATTATCTTTCCTGCCCTTTATAGCAATTCCTATCACCACATTAAGCTAAACTAGGATAAAAGATATGCATAATTTTCTTAAAATAATATTATAATTGATTTTGTTTTGAAGAATATATTTTCTGAAGCCTAAGTAATAATATGAAAATATATTACCCCTACTGAGAGAAAAGTATTTAACTAATTGGTTTCTTTGTAGTGTTTCTTATCATTATTTCCCCAAAAGGAGCTGTGTTCCAAATTGCAATGGCTGTATGATATGGTCTCATTCTTTTGATCAGAACTTCAAAGATGCAATGGTAAAATTCATGTTGAAAAGAACAACATCATATAACACTGGATTTGCATTTGGTTTGTTTTGATAAATCCCACATTTAGCCTCCCTAGGAGATGCAGTTTTTCAGACACAGCTTCTACAGAAACTGCAGTCAATGCTGACAACATATCTCTAATCCTTTAGAATTGCCAGATAGTTTTCACAGCTCACATTTAATCAGTTATTTTATCTTTACCAAATTCAGAGAACACTTCTTATTTTGGCTAATGTCTATGTATATTTCATGATTCATGGTTCTCCGATGCTTGTATTCTCCAAACTCTCATGTTTGACTTCCAGCATATTTAGAAAAGAATCCCATCTACAACCATACTACCTGGAACAGCGTTGTTTCTCCCTGATCTCGGTAACTATCAGGGTTGGTTGTGTTTAGTTCTTGGATGGAAAAAAAACCCAAAAATGATTTACAGTGAATAATGTTGGTTTCATCCATCTAAAAGTTTAAGTTTAAAAGAAAAACCTGGTATTTAAGGCAGTTTTGTTCTGTAGCACAGGCTAATTTTGCATTTACTATGTATTACAGGCTGGCATTAAAATCAAGGCAATTCTCTTGCCTTAGAATCTCAAGGGCTGGGATTTTAAGGATGACGCATGTAGCTGTCTGAAATGTCTATAATAATGCTAAGATAACAAATCTGATAACTTCAAAGTAAAATTATCTTCCAAGCACGTTTTGATTCATTTGAATTTATTTTTATTAAAAATCTTTATGTACAAAATGATATAAAAGAATTTCAGCAAAACATGAATTCATTAATTGTTTCATATAGCAAATATTTTTAACAATGTTATAATAGGACAGCTATGCTGTATATTCTGTGTAAAAAAACAAGTGAACCTATAAATATTTCCCTGTCTTGGTAAAATGTATACTCAAAAAATAAAATGGGTTAATTTGGAGTTTACTATCGTCTCATTCACCAAATGATACTTGGCATTACACACTAGAATTTCAACTCTGAACAGAAGACTTAGGTTCTTCACTTTCTGATTTCACAACTTAGACATGAAGGAAGAAATTACATATCAAAATACATACCAATTTTCATGTAAGTGCTAATGGAGAAATATTATAATACATATAAGAATTAATGTAATAGGTTCTTAATCTAGCCTAGGGGAAGAAGGGAATGAATAATACATATCAGTCTCCTGTCATTTTTGTTACATTTTAAAGTAGTTTATCTTTAATCGTTGAGGTGGAAAGTGAATAAGAATTAGATTTTATGCATAATTATTTGATGAAAAGCTGGTGGATTGTGTCAGTGGTTTTATTGATGCATGCTTTGATCTTATTCTTATTTATCCTTTGTTATGCTTATTTTATGTAGAAATGTTTCCCTTTAAAGTATGAGGATTTTGATTTTCATGGATAGGAGTTTAGTGCTATAGAGTTTCTTCAGGAGTGGTTTAGCAGCGTCCTAGCAGTTCAGATGTGGTTCTAGGTTTTCTCTCAGTTTTGTTTACCATTTTTTCAAAAAAAAAATTTAGGTGAAATCAATCATTACTGAGGAACATATAATTTAGATCAAAAACAGTTGATGGTTTCACAGATAATTTCAATTAATCTTCTTCTATTTTGGCCAGAATTCTTTTTAATTTATTGAGGAAATATCTGGGGACCAGAATACGGCCAGCTTTAGTAAAATTTTCATTTTTCCTTGAAAACATGTATAATATGCTGCTGTTGGACACAGTGTCGCTGTAAGTATCAAATAGGTGCTTTGTAAATTTCATCAAGCTCTTTTTTAAATTATTAGTAGACAAGGCTTTACACCTTAATGCAATTCCATAACTATGAATTTACATATTTCTCTTTGCAGCACTCTTAGCTTATGCTTCATATCTTTGGAATAACTGTACTTAGATGAGTGGAATTTGAGATCAATGATCCTAATATGTTGGTCTTTTATTACTATAAAATGAATTCATGTCACTTGATGTAATATTGGATATCTGTATCCAATACTTTTGCAGTAATATAATTTTTACTTCTCTAACACTATAAGTCCATAAATACACTGATTTCTTATCATTTAAAAATTGTCCCTCTTTTACTCCTGATCTTTTACTCTGAAAGCAAACTTTTGATTTAAAAAAAATTAAATTCAGCAATTCTGCAATTTAAAAAATGTCTTTTTCTTTTGATTTGGAGTATTTCTATTGTAATATTTTAGAGTTATGTTCTCCTTTAATGTTTAATATGCTATTATCTATCCAGTGACATTCCTACATCATGAAGAACACATTCACTAACTTGTACTGTGTTTTTTACAATATGAAGATTTTCAGTCATTCAAATGGCAAAACCACTTTGTAACAGAAGGTGTGCTATGACCAGAGAGATGCTCACCAACTGATTTTGCCATTGGGGTGAACTTCACAGAATATAGGATAAAGAGAACAAACTTTGACTTGGAATCTACCTTTGCTCTATTATTTTTCTAAGGTGTTGAAGAAATTGAGATTCATACTTTTTCCTGACATGAATATGTCTTTTATACCATAGGTTTCCTGTGAGGGATGAATAAGATGACAGCAAAGACCACAGTGAATGACAGGGATGTGTGAATAATGTACATGTATCTTTCTGTCAAAAGCTGATAACATGGATTTTGCATATGTGGTTAAGTTCCAAGTTCAGATTTGATAGTTTAATTATAATTATTAACAGTTAAGGTTGTATACACTAGATCAAAGGTGACTAATAGATTTCAATCCACATGCTAATGATGATTGAAAAGGTATTCCAAAGAAAAGGACATAGGATATAAGTAAAGAATATGAAGACCCTTGAGGGACCAATTTGTAAAGTAAAGGTCATAAGGAGAGGGAAAGAAGTAAGTGTGAGGTATTTCAGCATGATCAAAGCACATAATCTGTATGTTCGATGTACAGTAGGCATTTCTCAAAGACTAAGAGATTATTTCAGCTCAACTAACAAGGCTAAGTTCACCCTTCACCTACAATCTTGGTAGAAAATTCTCAAAGAGAAATTTATAAGATTGTATGTACTTTTGAAAACCTGACCAACTTTATCTTGGGCAAACACTGTTTGGCCACCATCCATGCACTTGCTATGGGTCCTATAAATTGCCTAGTGTTATGCCAAGAAATTGATTTGCTCATCTGTCAAACAGTTAGGCAGCAATAGAAGTATAGACTTCAGCATAAAGTTTTTCTCGATTCTTGGACAACTCAAACACCTTTCCTTAATACAGCTTATCAGCGTTAGAATTCTCTGTATCCCAAGATCTTAAAAGCATGGATTCACTATTCTTGTACTGTCTACACACCCTAATTCACAACATTTTTTGATTGCTACTTTCTTTTTGAACTTTCTGATTTCTAGCTACTGAGTGTATTAGAATTATGGTAGCTTTATCTAACTGAAACACGTAATAGCAAAATATGCTGGCTGTTGTCATTATGTGTAATTGAATTGTGTATAATGCATCTAAGTAGTAATGTTTAAATTAAATTTAGTACTGTATAAAAATCAAAGACATGATAAACCATGTTATTACCTGAATTTCATCCAATTTTTATTTGCCTGTTTTCATATTTTAGTGAAATATTTTCATATTTAACTCCACATCCCTTAGCTCTACTTCAAATAAATTAGTAAGTCCAAGTTGAATTGGTTATTGACTGTATGAACTCACCATCATGAAAACAAAACCTTAATAAAAGGCCAACCCTCCCTTTAAGTTATTCAAAGAGGTTGATGTACACAAGAAATGGACAGTCAACTTTATATGGAACTTCATGCTAATCATGTCTCTTGAGTATCTGTCCATGTTACTGGTAAGCTGCATATATGATGGATATGCAGTGTCATGTGAACATAGTATACATCTATTTTCTTACACTGTTCAGTGTCATCTGAGAACTCTGCTCTGTGATTGCTGTTTGAGTGTCATTGTGGACCATCAATGTATTTTTCTGAAAACATTTCTTTTAACAGCTCTGCATTTTTGGGTTTCACAATTTGATTATTTAAGTTAGGTATTTTTCTCAGCAACCATAACATCTTGCAGTAAAATTTTCTTAGAATCTTTTAAAATCACTACTGGGGTTTTGCACAGCTTTGTGTTCACTGTCACATTCTCTATAAATGCAAACTTACTTCTCATAAATATGTGATGAATATTTGCTAATTGTAAATTAATTGATTCTTTTTGTTTGACATTCCTAGAAATATCTTAATTTAGATTTAGAAAAGGCATGGCAGTTGAGGAGAACTCCAACACAAGGAAGGTACCTTCACCAAAGAAAAGACAAGATATTAAGCATCTCACAACAAAGCCAAAAGGAGAGAACCACAAGCACAAGCACATAAAGCCACTTACAAAAACAAACCTATCAGGAACCAGCAGCCATCTGTCCTTAATATATAACTCAATATTAATGGATTCAACTCACCTATTAAAAGACATAAGCTAACAGACTGCATATGCAAACAAGATCCAGCATTTTGTTGCATACAATAAACACACCTAGATAACAAAGACAGACACTATCTCAGAGAAAAAAGGATGGAAAAAGGTATTCCAAGCAAATGGTCCCAGGAAACAAGATGGAGTTGCCATCCAAATATCCAATAAAATAGACATTTAACCAAAAGTTATCAAGTGTGATGCGGAAGGACACTTCATATTCATCAAAGGGGGAATCCATCAAGAGAAAGTCTCAATTCAGAATATTTATTTCCCAAATGCAAGGATACCCACATTCATGAAAGAAACTTTACTAAAGCTCAATACACACATTGAACCCCACACAATAATAGTGGGAGACTTCAACATCCCACACTCTCACCAATGAACAAGTCATTGCAGAGATGAAACAGAGACACAATGAAGCTAAGAGAAGTTATGAACCAAATGGATTTAACATATATCTACAGAAAATTTCACCCTAAAACAAAAGAAAACACCTTATTCTCAGCACCTCATGGTACTTTCTCCAAAATCAACCACATAAATGGTCACAAAACAACTCTTAACGAATACAAGATGATTGAAATAATCCCATGCATCCTATCAGACCACCACGACCTAAGGCTGGTCTTCAATAACTGCAAAAGCAACAGAAAGCCCACATACACCTGGAAACTGAACAATTCTCTACTCAATGATAACTTTGTCAGGGAAGAAATAAAGAAATAAAAGACTTCCTGGAATTTAATGAAAATGTTGTCACATCATACCCAAACTTACGAGACACAATAAAAGCAGCGTTAAGAGGAAAATTCATATCACTAAGTGCCCTGGTAAAGAAACTGGAGAGATCTTACACTAACAACTTAACAGCACATCTGAGAGCTCTAGAACAGAAAGAAGCAAACTCACCCAAGAGAAGTAGATGACAGGAAATAGTTAAACTCAGGGCTGAAATCACCTAAAATGAAACAAAAAGAATAATAAAAAGAATCAACAAAACCAAAAGTTGGTTCTTTGAGATAATCAACAAGACAGGTAAACCCCTAACCAAACTAACTAAAGGGCCCAGAGGCAGTATCCAAATTTAAAAAATCAGAAATGAAAAGGGAGACATAACAGCAGGAAGGGAGGAAATTCAAATAATCATCAGATCCTACTATAAAAGCCTATACTCAACAAAACTGGAAAATCTAGATGAAATGGATCATTTTCTAGACAGATACCACATACCAAAGTTAAATCAAGAGCAGGTAAACTATCTAAACAGGCCCATATCAGATAAGCAAATAGAAGCCATTAAAAACCTCTCAACCAAAGAAAGCCCAGGGCCAGATGGATTTAGTTCAGAATTCTACTGGACATTCAGAGATGACCTGATACCAATATTCCACAAACTATTCCATAAAATAGAAACAGGAGGAGCACTACATAATTCATTCCATGAAGTCACAATTACACTGATACCTAAACTACACAAGGACCCAACCAAAAAAGAGAACTTCAGACCAATCTCGCTTATGAAAATCGATGCAAAAATACCAAAAAAAAAATTCTTGAAAACTGAATTCAAGAACACTTCAAAAGGTCATTCACCATGATCAAGTAGGCTTTATCCCAGGGATGCAAGGTTGGTTCAATATACGAAAATCCATCAATGTAATCCACTATATAAACAAACTCAAAAAAAAAATCACATGATCATCTCCTTAGATGCAGAAAAGCATTTGACAAAATACAACACCTCTTTATTTTAAAAGTATTGGAGAGATCAGGAATTCAAGGCCCATACGTAAACATAATAAAAGCAATTTACAGCAAACTAACAGCCAATATCAAATTAAATGGAGACATACATGAACCAATCCCACTAAAATCAGGGACAAGACAAGGATCCCCACTCTCCCCATATCTATTCAATATAGTACTCCAAGTGCTAAATAGAACAATAAGACAACAAAAAGAGATCAAGGGGATACAAATTGGCAAAGAATAAATAAGGGTATCACTGTTTGCAGATGATATGATAGTATACATAAACAATCCCAAAAATTCTACCAGAGAACTTCTCCAGCTGACAAAAAAGTCAGCATAATTAACTCAAAAAAATCAGTAAGCTTCCTTTATAAAAATCATAAACAGGCTGATAAAGAAATTAAGGAAACAACTCCCTTCAGGATAGCCACAAATAATACAAAATATCTTGGGGTAACTCTAACCTAACAAGTGAAAGACCTGTATGACCATAACTTCAATTCTCTCAAGAAAAATCAAAGATCTCAGAAAATGGAGAGCTCTCCCATGCTCAAGGATTAACAGAATTAATATAGTAAAAATGGCCACCCTATCAAAGGCATTCTAAAGATTCAATGCAATCCCTATCAAAATCCCAACACGATTCTTCAAAGACATGGAAAGAGCAATTCTCAAACTGATTTGGAAAGGCTAGTGGAATCACCATCTTGGATCTCAAGCTTTACTACAGAGCAATAGTGTCTTAGTCAGGTTTTCTATTTCTGCATAGACATCATGACCAAGAAGCAAGTTGGGGAGGAAAGGGTTTATTCAGCTTAGTCTTCCACATTGCTGTTTGTCACTAAAAGAAGTCAGGACTGGAACTCAAGCAGGTCAGGAAGCAGGAGCTGATGTAGAGGCCATGGAAGGATGTTTCTTACTGACTTGCTTCCCCTGGCTTGTTCAGCTTGCTTTCTTA
Organism: Uromys caudimaculatus; assembly: GCA_028551405.1. NCBI lineage: Eukaryota > Metazoa > Chordata > Mammalia > Rodentia > Muridae > Uromys > Uromys caudimaculatus. The sequence continues at coordinate 73,046,884 of CM052705.1, read as the reverse complement.
TAGAACCCAAGACTACCAGCCCACAGATGGTACCATCCACAAGGGGCCCTGCCTCCTTGATCATTAATTGAGAATATGCCTTGCCACTGGATCTCATAGAGGCATTTCCTCAACTGAAGCTCCTTTCTCTGTGGTAACTCCAGCTTGTGTCAAGTTGGCACAAAACCAGCCAGTACAAATAGTGATAAAAACATCGTAGTACTGGTACAGAGACAGACACGTTGATAAATGGAATAGAATTGAAGACCCAGAAACAAAATAACACACTTACAGACTCTTGATCTTTCAAAAGAAGCCAAAAATATACAATGGAAAAAAGAAAGCATCTTCAATGGATGATGCTGGACTAACTAGCTGTTTGTATGTAGAAAAATGAAAATAGAACCGTATTTGTCACCTTGCACAAAGCTCAAGTTCAGTTGTATCAAGGACCTCCACATAAAACCACATACACTGAATCTAATAGAAGCAAAAGTGGGAAAAAGCCTTTAATTCATTGGCACAGGGGGAAATTTTCTCAACAAAACTCCAATGGCTCATGCTCTATGATCAAGAATTGATAAATGGGACCTCATGAAACTGGAAAGCATCTGTAAGGCAAAAGACATGGTCAAGACAAATTGGCAACCTACAGATTGGGAAAAAATCTTCACTAACCCCACCTCTGTTAGAGGGCTAAGATCCAAAATATATAAAGAACTCAAGAATCTAACCACCAAAAAACCAAACAGTCCAATCACAAAATGAGGTATTTAACTAAACCAAGAATTTACAACAGAGGAATCTCGAGTGGCTGAGAAGTACCTAAAGAAATGTTCAAAGTCCTTAGTGATCAGAGAAATACAAATCAAAAGGACCTTGAGACTCTACTTACATTAATCAGAATGGCTAAGATTCAAAACCTCAGGTGACAACACATGTTGACAAGATTGTGGAGAAAGAGGAACACTCCTCCATTGCTGGTGGGATTGCAAACTCGTACACTCTGGAAATCAATCTGGAGGTTCCTCAGAACATTGGAAATAGATCTACCTGAAGACCCAGCTATACCACTATTGGAAATATACCCAAAAGATGCACCATTATGCCACAGAGGCATGTGTTCCACTATGTTCATAGCAGCCTTGTTTGTGGTAGCCAGCAGCTGGAAACAAACCAGATGTCCTACAACAGAAGAATGGATACAGAAAATGTGGTTCAATTACACAATGGAATATTACACATCTATTAAGAATGAGGACATCCTGAGTTTTGCAGGCAAATGGATGGAACTAGAAAATATCATCGTGAGTGAGGTAACTCAGACGCAAAAGGAAATGCATGGTATGTAGTCACTAATACATGGATATTAGCCAAAAAATAAAGTACAGAATACCCAAGATACAGTACACAGAACACTAAAAGTTCAATAAACTGAAGGGCCCAAGTGAGGACGCCTCAGTCCCACTTGGGAGGGAGAAAAAAGTGATCACAAGGGGGAAGGAGAGAGGGACCTGAAAGGGAAAATGGATAGGAAGTGAAGAGGGGACCCTGATCTGGTATTGGGTGAGGGTAAAGGATTGAAGCCCTGAGGGCCAGCAGAAAGAATGGAAACAGGCAACCTCAGAGGTAGGAGGTTGGGAGGACCCTCCAGAATGTACCAGAGACCTGGGAGGTTAGAGACTCTCAGGACTCAAAGGAAGGGACCTTAGATGAAATGCCTGACAGAAGGGAGAAGGAACTTATAGAGGCTACCTCCAGCAGAAAGACGTGGCATCAAGTGAGAGAGAGGTTTGCCATCCCACAGTCAAAATTCTGACTCATAATTGTTCCTTTCTGAAAGAACTGGAGGGATGGTGTACTGGCTAGTTTTGTGTGACAGCTTGACATAAGCTGAAGTTATCACAGAAAAAGGAGTTTCAGTTGAGAAAATGCCTCCATGAGATCCAGTGCTAAGGCATTTTCTCAATTAGTGATCAAGGGGAGAGGGACCCTTGTGAGTGGTGCCATCTGTGGGCTGGTAGTCTTGGGCTCTATAAGAAAGTCAGCTGAGCCAGCCAGGAGAAGCAAGCAAGCCAGTAAGTTACATCCCTCCATGTCCTCTGTATCAGCTCCTGCTTCCTGACTTGCTTGAGTTCCAGTCCTGACTTCCTTTGGTGATGAACAGCAATGTGGAAGACTAAGCTGAATAAACCCTTTCCTCCCCAACTTGCGTCTTGGCCATGATGTTTGTGCAGGAAGAGAAACCCTGACTAAGTCAGATGCATATGGAGAGCAGACTGGGGAAAAGAAGGTCCAGAGACAGGCCCAAAGTGAGATCCAGCTCAAGGGAAGGTCCCAAGGCCTGACACTATTACTGAGGCTATGGAGGGCTCACAAAAAGTGACCTATCCTGACTGCCCTCTGAAAGACCCAACAAGCAGTTGAAAGATTCAGATGCAAATATTTGCACCCAACTAATGGACAGAAGCTGCTGACTCTTGTGGTTGAATTAGGGAAAAGCTGGAAGAAGCTGAGGAGGAGGGCAACCCTGTAGGAGGACCAGCAGTGTCAACCTGGACCCTGGAGATCTCTCAGATACTGGACCACCAACCAGGTAGCATAAACCAGCTGATTTGAGGCCCCTAACACATATGCAGAAGAAGAATTCTTATTTTGCATTTAGTCAGAGAAGATGGACCTAACCCTCCAAGTGTTCCTCCCCTGACAGAATGTGTCCCTATAAACCCAGGCAATAGGACCAAGCAACCATCAACTGAAACCTTAAAACAAGGAGTCCAAATGTTTTTCTTCTTATGTTATCTACATTATCCTAAGAATAGAAAGTTAACTGAGTTTAAGCATTTGCAAAGAAGGATAGAATCAAATCACCACAGTGAGATTTAATGTAAGAAAGTCTGACTGGATAATCAGAGAACGTGACATAGAATACAATAATTTATACAACACTCAAGAGTTTGTTCACATAGTTCCCTATGTAAACAGCTGACAGTTAAAATTGCCATCCAAGGCCATGTAACACAACAACTAATCATGGCAAATCCTCATCAAAGTACAAAGAATTGGAGAGAACACTGTTAAAACTGGGGGAAAGTCTAACAAAAAGAATCTCCTGGTTACTGTGTAGATGCATCACCTGTCAATAAAAAAACCTATGGCCTATAAGAAAGGGTAGAATAGAAGGTGGGACATCCAGTAGGCAGAAAAATTTCTGGGATAGAGTCAAAGGCTTTGGGAAGATTTGCCCCAGACAGGAAGGAGGACAGATGCATGAAAGCTGAGCAGAGTTAACCAGCCACATGGCAAATTTTAGATTAGCATAAATGAGGTATAAAGTTATGAGCAAGACAGAGAATGAGCCAAAGCAGATGGGCATGGTGTTTGTAAATATAACAAAGCCTGGGAGTTGTAATTTCCAGGAACACAGGCATAGGCAGAGCTTACAGCAAACAGCCTACAGTATTTGGCAGCATTGTACAGAAATTTTTCACAAAAATAAGTGAGTATGCTACATGATTTATTGTTAAAACAGATAAAAGAATAAAATATTGTCTTTTTATTTCAAACTTTTTTACCTTAGTTTAGTTTACAAAAATAATACTTTCAGCATATTAGTATTTATGAATTTTAATGTGATATCCAACAATAAACATCACTAAATAGGTACAAATGTATAAATATTTAATGATAATTATTGAGATGAACGTACTTTAATTAATAGTGGATATATAACGTTTATAAATTAAAAAATTGATGCTGAAATGTTATGGCTATTTTTAAGAGTTGTTATTTATATTTCCTGTTATTTAAAGCAAAAGAGAAATTTGAGAAGTTATTGAATTTATATGGGGTATCAGCATTCTTAAAATATATAAAATATGATTATTTGATATTGAACTAAAATTAGATCCTAATTTAATAAAATAGAATACATAAAAATCTATAGGAGCATGCATAAGGCCTGCACAGATCCAAGACAAATGGGTCCCAGTGCAGAGTAGAGGAGGTAGACCTGAGCTACGATCCCTAGCAAAGAAGTGATCTCCAATCACAACCACTTGTAAAGGAAAATTAAGTTTTCTCCATTGGAGGCTCACAGGGTATATAAACTACACTTAGGGGCAGGCTCCATGCTCAGCAGTAGAAGGACAATGCAAAATGAACTCAATGGTTTTTTTGGAGATTTTTTTTGTATCTCATATTGCCTTGAGCATATTTTATCTTACATGTCCTTTGTGTATAGATTACAGTTTCTAATTTTGTGTTTTTATGGGTTTGTGTGTGTGTGTGTGTGTTTGTATGTATGTGTGTGTGTGTGTGTGTGTGTGTGTGTCTGTATGTGTGTCTTTGTTGTGCTTTCTTTTTTTTAAATCTGCTTTGTTTATTGTACTTGCCTGTTGATTTTCTAAAGAGAGAAAAAAAAGACATGGACTTGGATGGCTGAGCAGGTGAAGAGGATTTGAGAAGAGTTGGAGAAAGGGGAAACCATGATTATAATATATTGCATGAAAAAATCTATTTCCAATTAATTTTTTAAAAAAATAGAATAAATGAAAAAATATCAAGGTTTCCATCTTTAAAAAGTCTGTTGATGATAAAAGTCAGATTGTAAACTTCTGTGGATACAATATTTGGTGTAAAATAAGTATATATGTAAAAGACCTTTGACCTTACAGGTGGCATGAAAAATTAGTTTTAGGTAAATTGCATATGAAACTGCTAAAATATAGTATATAGTGAGATAAATACTTTATGATTTTTAGGTTATTTTACACTCTACATAAAGCATTAATCATAACGGAAGCAATTTATAAATTCAAATGTGAATCCATTTAACAGTAGCAGTAATAAAATGAACAGAAAGAAAATAGAAACACAAAACCAACTTGATGTTCATAGTTTATATAGTTTTCATATATATGATTAAAAGTATTTTGAGAAGTTAAGACAGTGAATTAGAGTTTTCCAAATGAAATATATAAAGTGAACAATCCTAAGAAGTGTATTTAGTGCTTATTGTCTTACAGCAACAGATTAAAAAAATCTACACTGAATTATTCTGAGCTATTGACTAGATAATACACACACACATACACACACACACACACACACACACATATATATATATATATGATAGGTAGGTTGATATATAGTAGATAAAATCAATAGATGAAAGATTTTAAATGAGATAGATGATAAATTAGATAATTGATGGGTGGTAGATGATAGGTAGTAGATATAGTAGATAGAGAAAATCAATAAATTACAGACATATTTTAAATTATAAGATAGATAGATGATAAACTAGATTTATAGATAGGCAGATAGATTGCTAGATAAATGCCAGATCATTAGTAAGAATGCTTGAGGATTTGATGATTCAAGTGTAAGAGAAGAAGTAAACAGAGGGAAGTATTTCATTCTATGGCGTTGGAACCAGAAATTGGATTACTTATTTCTAGAAATTTTCTTAACTACTGTCTTATGAAGGCTAGGTAATTAGCATTTTTACATGTTTTTCAATGTGAATTAAAGTTATGTTGTTTAATTTTAAAATAAGAGAAACTTGGATATGCAAGAAAAATTATATTCTTTACTGGTTTCCTTTCCTTCATCATTAAGTTTGACAATTACCTTAAGGCAGACTTATTTAAGTGCCTCAGGCTGCTTCATACAGACTATCTTTCACTTTCTTCCATTAATTCAATTAATGATTAATGAATGTCTCTTCTAGTCCCTAGCTACATTGCCTATAGGCTTTTGTGACCCCTTAGATTCATTTCTGTTGTAATAATCCAATTTAGAAATGTTAGATAATAGTTACTATCTAGTTTTAGAAAATTGTGAGCATCACATTATATAAAGAATTATGTTAATATTTTTAGAAGAGAACGACTCCAAACATTTCATTCTATTTTCTCTCGAAGCTCTTCTATAACCTCTTTCGAAGCAGAAATAAATGTTTCCTATAGATATGTTTGAATTATCACATTAAGCAATGACACATTGGCAGATTAGCTAACACAAAATGGAAAGCTATGTCCTGCAGTTAAGACTGATGTCCATGATATGAAAAATCCACCACTTATAATAAAAAAAGTGAATTGGTAAATTTGATTTAAAAAGAGATAGAAAAATAATGTGTGACTAGAGCACCATAGTACAACTACTTGTGATTCTTTGACTTCAGTGACATAATGAAACTCTCCATGTTATTATGGAGTCCAGAGACTCCACACCAGCATAGAAAAAGGGTTTAGATCTGGCATTCAGTCTTTTGGTCAAAGGTTGTTGTTCGAAGAATCTTGTATTACTCCTACTGGTGGTTATAAATGAGATATAATTTACTACGCAAAAATTAATTTAAAAATTGCTAAATTCGAGTAAAGATACAATTACATTTGGCAAACCTGTTTCACTAACTTTTTAAAAATTAATAGTTATGTTTTGGGCACTTTAAGTTTTAAAAACTGTTCAGTTATATTGCCTAAGAAGGTTCTCACACCCACTGAACTCAGCTTTTGCATCTGCAGTCCTTTTGATTTGGGCTGATTTTCTGATGGGTAGTGATGGCTTTCAGTTTCACTACCAGTTTCTTAATAATATGTAAAATTTTATTATACGCTTGTTTTTTCTTTGAAAGTATATCATGAAGTATCAACTTTCTACACAATTGGCTTAATTTAATTTAAAAACTGTAATGCAAGTTAGAAAATGTTAAGCATGAGTCTCAGTGGAACAAAGATCAAGGAATGAAAAAATGAAGAAGCACCAAGTATTTTAGAAAATCCATATAGAGCAGTGATATCAGTTTCTCAAAGAATTGCAAACTAATGACTAGATATTATTGTTTAGATGCCACTCTTTAGCCTTTTGTTTAAGAAAGACATTTACATTGAGTTGCATAGAAATAAAAAATGTGGCCAACTGAGATAAGAATTTTATGGCGATGAATTTATTTAAACTCTGTGTAGAAGAAAATGGAGAGTAAAGTACTTGCTCCCATGTCTGAGGTAAATGTGGTCCCCAGCAAAAGGAGATAGGGAGAGAGAGAGAGAGAGAGAGAGAGAGAGAGAGAGAGAGAGAGAGAGAGAGAGAGAGAGAGAAAGGGAGAAAGAGAGGGAGGGAGAAAGAGAAAGAGAAAGTGAGAGAGAGGGAGGAGGGAGGGCGGGAGAACAAGAGAGAACAAGAAAGAACAGTTGGTAAAAGAGGATCTTGTAAAATACACATGGAGGGACCATGTTTCGGACCACATATGTGGCAGAGGAGGGCCTTGTTGGCCATCAGGGGGAGGAGAGGCCCCAGTAATGGGGAATGTCAAGGTGGGAATATGGGAGTGGGCGGGTGGGTGGGAGATGGAATTCCCTCATAGAGGTGGGGGAGGGGGAGGGGTTAGGGGATTTCCAAAGAGGAGACCTGGAAAGGGGGAAACATTGGAAATGTAAATAAAGTATCAAAAAAATAAATAAATAATTAAAAAAATTCACCTCGAAAAATAAAAAAAGAGGATCTTGTAAGATTCTCAAGCCTGTCCACATGGCAGCCATGACTAGCCAGTGTGCTGAAATATAAGTTTGCCACTAAGCAGTGTTGACTTCAAGTCAACAAACTTTAACTGGGATATCATGCATGCTTTGAAAGCCACGAAGTACAATAGAATTTACATGACTAATAGGATATTCATGAGGCTTGTATACCATATTTTAATTGCTAGTTTTGCTAACACCTCAAAACTTCTGGGCTTTTATGCTTAGATTGGAAGTGGAGATCAAGCATTTCCACAGAGGCATCTCTGCACAATAGACAGAAGATAAATTTTGCTATTCATTTTAAATTTATATTTCTTCATTTTAAATACTATTTTAATAGGTAAACTATATGTATGTGAACCAAATAACAAGCAGAGTATGTAAGATGGGTACAAGCAAGCATCGTAAAGAATTTACCAATTGTGATCTTCTATGGTAGAGATGATAGTCATGTATTCAACAAACATTCAATGTGGTTAGGAAGGCATGGGGCTTTAGTTGTCTCTTGAATTGGATTTGTCTCCCTCTTTAGTGTTGTAAATTTAGCCAGACATCTTGGTTTCCAAAAGCAAAACATTTCATTTCCAGGCCTTCTTTTTTTTTTTTTTTTTTTTTTGGTTGATATGTATTATTTTTTTATTTTTATTTTTATTTTTTATTTTTTGATACTTTATTTACATTTCCATTGTTTCCCCCTTTCTAGGTCTCCTCTTAGGAAACCCCCTATCCTATCCCCCTCCCCCGGCTCTATGAGGGTATTCCACCTCCCACCCACCCACCCACCCACTCCCATCTTCCCACCTTGACATACCCTTTACTGGGGCCTCTAACACCCTCAGGCTCAAGGGCCTCTCCTCCCCTTGATGGCCAACAAGGCCCTCCTCTGCCACATATGTGGTCCGAACCATGGGTCCCTCGATGTGTATTCTTTCATTTCCAGGCCTTCTTACAGCGAGAAATACATACTATTCTGTCTGTCATAAGAGAAAGTGCATTACAGTGCCTCCTGGAAACCTGACTGGTGGCTCTCAGCCACTGCAATAGCCTCTAGTATCAGGATGCTCAGGTGTGAATATTAATTTCTCCCTTGTCTTTGTCATCTTGTATATATTACTGAACATCTCTAGAAGCTTCAGAGTATCTCACAGACATAGTTTTTAATCTTAAAATGAGAATATTTACATTCACTCCCTCCTAGTGCTGTGGCAAAACTCGAGACAATTTAGCCATCTTAGGTAAATAGCTCTCAAATCTCAAGTGCTTATTAAGCTTAATTATGATACTCCAAATGGATGTCTTTTTACTTCTGATGGATTTGATATTTAAAAGACAATTTAAGAAGTGCAGCCTTTCGGGAGGTGTGTAGTATTACTACCCATAAAATGCTGTCATAGTTTGTGAGTTAAGTGACACAGGCAAACTTCAGTTCCTCTGCCCACTCCCCATGCCTTGCTGTAATCTTTTAAAGGGAAAGATAACACAAGGCTGCAAGGCTGTGAAACTGCAAAGGCTCCTGGCTACATGATGTGCCTTCTGATTACACAGTCACCACCACTGGCCTTGAACTCTATAACTTAAGCAGAATTCCTGCTAAATGAAGGCAAAGGTGTTTAGGTATCGAACTGTACTTGGAACCTCAAACCCTTCAGCAATCCATTTCTACTTGGGAAAGAGTAAAATCTCTAGTCCCTCCTCTGACATATACGTAAATTAGGTTTTTTTTTCTTTAAATTTTATTTATTTATTTATTTATTTATTTATTTATTTATTTATTTATTTATTTATTTATTTGATACTTTATTTACATTTCCAATGGTTCCCCCTTTCTAGGTCTCCTCTTTGGAGACCACCTATCCCCTCCCCTACCCCACCTCTATGAGGGAATTCCATCTCCCATCCACCTACCCACCCACTCCTGTATTCCCACCTTGACATTCCCCTTTACTGGGGCCTCTCCTTCCCCTGATGGCCAACAAGGCCCTCCTCTGCCACATATGTGGTCCGAATCATGGGTCCCTCCATGTGTATTCTTTGGTTGGTGGTCCAGTCTCCAGGAGGACCAGTGTGGGGGGGAGTCAGGCCAGTTGACACTGTTGCTCCCTCCCTGGGACTGCAGACTCCCTCAGCTCCTTCAGTCCCTTCTCCAACTCCTCCATCTGGGACCTCACTCTCAGTCCAGCAGTTACTGTAAAGTGAAACTTGGGAATTCTGAATGTTTGGGGTAATATCCACTTATCAATGACTACATACCATGTTTATTCTTTTGTGACTGAGTTACCTCACTCAGGATGATATTTTCAAGTTCCATCCATTTGCCTGCAAATTTAATTAAATCATTGTTTTTAATAGCTGAGTAGTACTCCATTGTGTAGGTGTACCACATTTTCTGTATCCATTCCTCTGGTGAGGAACATCTGGGTTGTTTCCAGCTTCTGGCTATTATAAATATGGCTGCTATGAACATAGTGGAGCATGTGTCTTTCTTACATGTTGGAGCATGTTCTGGGTATATGCCCAGGAGTGGTATAGCTGGGTCCTCAGGTAGAATTATGTCCATTTTTTTGAGGGTCCGCCAAACTGATTTCCAGAGTGGTTGTACCAGCTTGCAGTCCCACCAACAGTGGAGGATTGTTTCTCTTTCTCCACATCCTTGCCAGCATCTGCTGTCACCTGAGTTTTTGATCTTAGCCATTCTGAGTGGTGTGAGGTGGAATCTCAGACTTGCTTTGATTTGTATTTCCCTGATGACTAAGGATGTTGAGCATTTCTTTAGGTGCTTCTCAGCCCTGCGAATTTCCTCAGTTGAGAATTCTCTGTTTAGCTCTGTTCCCCATTTTTTGAGGGGGTTATTTGGTTTTATGGAGTCTAACTTCTTCAGTTCTTTGTATATATTGGATATCAGCCCTCTATCAGACATAGGATTGGTAAAGATCTTTTTCCAATCTGTTGGTTGCCGTTTTGTCCTATTGACAGTGTCCTTTGCCTTTCATGAAGCTTTTCAATTTCATGAGGTCCCATTTGTTGATTCTTGATCTTAGAGCATAAACAATTGGTGTTCTGTTCAGGAACTTTCCCCTTGTACCCATGTGTTCGAGGCTTTTCCCCACTTTCTCTTCTATTAGATTCAGTGTATCTGGTTTCATGTGGAGGTCCTTGATCCACTTGGACTTGAGCTTTGTACAGGGAGATAGGAATGGATCAATTCGCATTCTTCTGCATGTAGACCGCCAATTGAACCAGCACCATTTGTTGAAAATGCTGTCTTTTTTCCACTGGATGGTTTTAGCTCCTTTGTCGAAAATCAAGTGACCATAGGTGTGTGGGTTCATTTCTGGGTCTTCCATTCTATTCCATTGATCTACCTGCCTGTTGCTGTACCAATACCCGGCAGTTTTTATCACTACTGCTCTGTAGTACAGCTTGAGGTCAGGA
>CM052705.1:72978403-73013404 GCA_028551405.1 Uromys caudimaculatus | reverse complement strand
ATTTCCGATGATTCCCCTTTTCTTTGGAAACCCCGTGTCCCCTCCCCCTCCCCGCCTCTGTGAGGGAATTCCTCCTCCCGCCTACCCGCCCACCCATTCCCATATTCCCACCTTGACATTCCCTTTTACTGGGGCCACTAGCCCCCTCAGGCCCAGAGTCCTCTCCTTTCTCCCTGGTGGCCATCGAGGTGATTCTTCTTGTGTTCTGTGAGTAAACTTGGAGTTAGTAAGTGCTTAAGGTGTAATTAAGTAGATAATTAATTTGATTTCATTGTGATTGAGATATCTTACACACACACACACACACACACACACACACACACACACACCCTACAGCACACCCTACAGGCACATATGATATGGCAGTCAGAATATTCCCCACTCCCAGATCTACTGCATATCCTAATCCTCAGAATAGAAGATATATCACAGGACAAGTGGGATGAGGACAGATGTAATTGATTTTTGCTAATGAATTAAACTTAGTATAAAAAGGATTGTTCTAGACTAGCTGCTGAACATAACATAATAACAAGAGTCAAGATATGAAAGAAAAAATGTACGGACATACAAGAACATGAGTGATAGCTCCATAAGAAAATTTCAACTAGCCTTCACTGGCTTTAAGAATGAACAAAGAATTTATGGGAAGGGCTAATGGAAGCTTCTAGAAGGTAAAAATGCCAGAGAAAGGCTTCTTCCCAATATACCCACTACATGCTTCCAAGCTTGCATGCCTGCATGCATGTATGTGTGTGTACATGTGTGTAGTATCTGAAGAAGCTAGAAGAGTTCATCTGGTCCCGTGAAACTGCACCATCAATTCAGAGAACTGGGAATGGAACTCTGGTCCTCTGAAGAGGGGCAAGTGCTCTTAACTGCTGTGGTATTTCTATAGGTCCTAAATTTTAAAGTAATATTTCTGATTTTTAGTCATTTAACTGATTAAATAATTTATATTTCTGATACTGACATTTGAAGCCCTATCCTTGAGAATGCTAGGCAAATATCTATCTATCTATCTATCTATCTATCTATCTATCTATCTATCTATCTATCTATCTATCTATCTATTCCTACTTCATATGTCTTTAATATTTGGTTATTTTATGGATTTATTAAGAGATGTTTTGCAATAATCTAATTATCACAAATGAAGCACAAACTACATCAGTTGTCTTTATATTATTGATGACAGCCATCATCAGACTCACAAATATTAAAATCTTTAATATGAGTTTTGTATATTAGAAATAAATGTCATTAAAATTTTAATACCACAGATATTTCATAGTTATACTAGGAGCTCAAACCCTTTTACTTTTCAAATCTATAATGAATCAGATATGTATGTAAACATGTATTGGTCAACTCATTTTTGTTAATTATTATCAGATATTTCTGTTATATTTTTACTAAGTAAGGTTGTTAAAGCAATGAGCCTAATTATTCTTTGCAATGCATTTTTATATGTAGAAAAAACATTTACATGTAAAATAAATACATAACTTCTTTTTCATTCATCCTGTTATGAGAAATATTTATCCTGGCAACTTTTAAACTATGAAACAGCCACTCCCATAATGTATTTATGCTCCTATAAATTCACTTGCATCAGACAAATTCAAGGAAAAGTGAACATTTTGTGCACTGAACTACACAAAGCTATATAGATGAGAAAAGTTACCTAATGATATATTTATATTTAGATGAAATTACTTTTACAGAGTAGAAAAGAATCCCAAACAGTGCAAAATTCGGGTTAACCTACTGTTTTGAAGCCTATTTATGTTGTTCCTGATGGAAGGGTATTTTACAGTTAGAAGCATGTCAAACAGTGAAGTGTGGTATATTGATAAGCTCACCACTCATGAATCAGAAAAGAGTGTAGAAGTCATCAAATCCACACAGACTCAGCTAAAATTTCACAATATATTGAATAACCCATTAAAATATATGTGCTCTTCATTTGTCAGGAGATTGGGGACCTCAGATGTGTACACTATGACTTATGCCCTTTGAGTTTTATGCTTTAGTTTTAGTTCATCTGTAGTTATAATGAAAAATGGTAGAGTCTTTCCCTGTTTGGTCTTTTTTTCTTTTATATACTAAAATTGTCTGGGTTTGTAGGTGACTTGAAAACCAGCATTTCTCCATTAGTCTTCTGATTTATGATCAAAAGGCATCACTATTATTTTATTCTTATGTAAATATAGCTTTTATTTCCTTAGATGAAGTGATGAATTGAGAGTTATACACAAGGTGTGCTAATACATGGCTTGGGCTGAGGCCAGAGCATTTTCTTGTCTCTTCTAACTATCCCTAGAAGAGGCCTAGAAGTTCCTAGCCTCTGTTCAATGTCATTTTCCATGATGACTGTTTGAATCCTGATTCCCCCAGCTTCTGACTGAATTTCTCTGCCTGGCCTTATATTAATTTTTGCAAAATGTTATAAACTTCTGACTCCTTCTCATTCTCTGGCTCATTCTATTTTCACCTATGTCTAGTTTGTTCTTTTTGCCACCTGTCTCTGTAAAAATGACCTAGTAAAACTGTCATATATACACATCGTACACCACACATTAGAAACCACCCCCCCCCCCCCCGCTTCTTTGCTGTTCTTAAGTAGACTCTCTTTCCTGTGCTGTTCTCATGTTAGTTGGGCTTATCTTACCTCTGATATATTATGTCAAATCTTTCTCTGATTAGTCACTTTGTCTGGCCCTCAATTATATCTCACTTTCAAAGGAAACTGATTCTTTCTACAAAATAACCTTACCTTTGTTATTAGGCATAATAGGTGTGCACTAAGGACATGTCTGTATTCCAGCAAAATCATACTGTAATCCAAGGCATGTCTTCATTCTGGTTGGATCATAGCTTTGGATGTGATTCCTTGCAGAGCAGCCATGTTGCTGGATTAAAATTCCTCTACATTCTTAATACTTTCCAAGTTGTACCTTCAAACATTTCTGCAGAGGTCCACCTCAGTGTGAGGAGCATCCTGAGAAAGGCAGGAATGGGAACGGAACACTGCTGACTCAAGAATGACTCAAGAATGAGTTAGTAGTAGGTGAACATTGCTAGTTCAGGTACTCTCTCTGTTCCCTGATGAGCTCAATATTCTTTTTTCTTCAGTTTAATCATTCTTCAGCTTAATTCCTTCTTCCTTCTCATGCTTTTGCTTTCTCTCTTCTCATGCTGTTGCCTTCTACCCGCCAGAGAGCCTGAACCCACTCTTATTTATTAAAGCTACATTATCAAGGCTTTAATAGTTCTTAATAATTAGCAAGAACTCTTAAATTTACATAAAGTCTATGAGTCCAGGATCAATAGTTCCAACCTGTTTCCTTAGAGCAGAACTAAACGCAAAGCAAAAGCACATTTTCTTATAGGTTTACACAGCCTACTCTTCACGGGTAGCTGGGCACAGAAAGTAGTCTTCAGTAACTATTTTCATATAAAAGCAGAAAATGACAGACTACTAAATTTAAAATGATTCTGTACAAAGTTTTGAATTTATGTACGCAAAATGGTTAGCTTTCTCTAATATCTTTCCAGACATTTTTATCTCAAATCCTTCAAATAGCTAGAAAAAAAGAGTATTAACTTTATATATGCTTCTACATCATCTTTTAATTCTCTAATTTTCATTTTCTCATCCTAGCAATTCCATAGCCTCATGTACTCTCATTCTAATACTATTTATTCCTAAATTATATATAATTTCCTATTTTTTCTATCTGTACCTTTTCTTCCTGAGATCTGGATATCCCAAAGTACACCCTGGGTAATTAATGCAGCAGTCATTGGACTGGAGGGTGTATGTATTTCCTCATGATTCCACTTTCAAGGCCAAGTACGGCAATGGACTATTCTACAAAGGACTATGTAGATGTTTATAGCTCCTGTGGTTATGTTGTCTAGATCCTTGGCCATGACTCTAAAGGCCAAGTGGAAGGCCTATTCCTCATCCTCCACAGTCTCATGATATCTCTATTTTCCATTCCTGAAAACTGCATCTGTTTCAATTACTATGACGTGATTAGCTCTGAGTAATGGTGGGGAAATATATTCCCCAGAATGAAAGATTGAAAGTAGAGTAGTAAAGAGAGCAGATCAGCTTTGGGCAACAGCAACCATCAGCACATGTGGGGATCATGGGGATCAATGGCCTGGTGATGCTCCAAGGGCAAAAACTGTGCCACACCTCCCCTTAAACAGCTATGCCAGACATGGCATATTGATACAATTTTTTGACTTCCTTGGGAATCTAAACATAATAACTATAAGCAGGATTTACATACAGAGACCATATCTGATTGTTTCTTATTAGCAAGCACCACTCAAATTTATCAAACTTGCCCTCACTGAACAAGGGCAAAATCTATAAACATAAATCTAAAATAGAATCCTATAGAAATTAGAAAGAAAAATGCCTTTTAACATGCTGATAGGCCTAGCTCAGTCAAACCTCATCTATTCAAATACTATAACATGTTAAGAACTGACTGTCACAGACTAGTTTCTCTGTACTTGAGTGTATTTGGAACTATTTACTTAAAATATGGTTGAAGTTTTAAAGACAAAAAACATTTTTAACTTTCATGAAGTATAGATTAATTGTAAGGATGGAGGTATCACAGTTGTATTACAGTAGAGGTTACTAAAGGAAATGGTAATTCATTGTTGATGTGGGTCTTCAGATTACTGAACATAGACAGTGGTGAGGTTTAAATTTTAGATTTAAACATATAGATGAATAAAAATAAGAACTGTCATTATTGATCTCTTTGTGCTCTTATTTCAAAACCTACAAACTCTATGGGCAGTACATACTCATGTTGTATCTATATGGAGCATAGACATACCATAGTATGATTATTTATTACCAATGGGAAATTTCACAGTTCATGTGGAAATCATAATATTCTTTATTCCATGATAATTTAATACTTATATTTTTGTTTTAAAATAATATTGGGATTTTCAAATGCTAACATGTACTTTAGAAAGGACAAGTATGGATTGTTTAGGAAAATATCAGAACTTTTTCCTTGAAAAAAATATAAACAGATATCAACCCTCCTTATGCAACACCAACACCACACAAAACTATAATCCCAAAAAGGTCCAATTGGGAGAACCAGTGATATTTTAGCTCATAAAGCATGAATCCGAGGTGAGCATGCTCACAGTTCAGTTTGAGAATAAAACCAAAAATTGAGGTGGACTAAAAAATATCATGCAATAGGCAACTTTATATACAGCATCAGACATTTTATACTCTGAGACTTAAGAAAGGTCTAATGAATTCAAGCTGTATCTAATCACAAGGACAAGCAGCATGTGGCATAAATGTGTTTTTCCATAGAGGCATAAGGACAAATAGCAATAACCAGTTGTAATGAACAATCTAAAGTAAACTCACTCCTATTCTCTACACTTGAGGGGAGTCACAAAAGCACATTCCAGAAATAATTCCATGTTTTTGAAGAAACCAATGTCACAAGGCTCTTGTCTCATTTACTTGGAGTTTTTTCACAAGCACTCAGAATTCTCCTGGAATGCTTTAATTTATGGACTGTGCTCTGACACTAGACACTACATATCATGCAATTAGGGCAGAATTACATGTAAATGATCCAGAGGTGTGGGAGGGAGTAGCAGAATCTCAGGAGAGGGTCTAATGATTTTTCCTCACCCCTCTATCTATGAGGAACCATCAACTGTCAACAGGCCCAATCTCCAATGTCTTTGCAAGCAGTCCTACTTTCTCTGAACACTGTGGATGTTATTCTGGGAGGATTTTACTGTACAACAGGAGGAATCACTAAAAATAATTCACATAGATTATAAACAATTAAATAAAACAATATTTTAAAATGTCCTATCATTGATGGTTATTTTAAAACTGCTTGTCTTTAAGTAGGTGGTATTTTAAAGTTCAATTATTACAATATTAGTGAAGCAAAGCCAACTAGGCACTTTTAGACTCTTCTAATGACTATTCCTCAAATATGAACTTGAATTATTATCTGTAAATTGGGAACAACTACTTGCTAATGCTTTGAGAATATTCTTATTTGCAGGTTTCAGGAAATACTATGATGTTAAACCTCAACACAGTCAAAGTATTAAAGTCAAAAAGCTCTGTCATATTGAATCATGACAGATGGCAAACACTTATTTCCTTGGAAATTATGTACCCTTACATTTTGAAATATGGTGTTTTCCGAAATCATGCACATGCTGAACAACCCAGGAAAAGGATCAAATGTTTTATTACTATTCTAATGTTCCATGTTTCAAATGTACCTTAGTCTAGGTTAGTGCAAAGAAGGGGAGTAATAATATATTATTTAAATTGGCTCATCAACCTTATCTGAGAAAGGACAGGCTTCAGCAATTGAAAGGACTCATGTGTCTTTGTGTACTGACATAAAGACCACAGCATAAAAGACAGGTCTGTCACTTCTTGATGTAGCCCAGTTTCATTTCTCAAATGCACAGAACAGACTTTGTTCTCAGGTCATAAAGCAAATAGGTAAGCATGTATGTGGCTTCTTGTTTTCAACATTGTTAGACAAATGCTTCATGTGTTTTAGTATTTGTTCTCTTTAGTGGTTATGCAGCCCAATAAGGCTATTTAGGGTGACTCATCTCCAATCAATATAGAAAACTCTAGAGAGGTCTCAAATTAAACTGTACTTGACAAAACCCAATATATCAGATCTTTAGAATGGCCAGAACTGAGTTTCCAGACATCTGGGGATTATCTCAGAAGTGATGCTGTAAGACAATATTATTTTACACACAACTTATAAAATACTCATTTTATTGGCAAGGAAATATAGAATTTGCATTGATAGCCATTAATCTTAAATTTATTTTTATAAGGCACCAGGGGAATCTATCAATTGACATCTATCCTGACTCTCTGGACAAAATGCACTCTCTCAGAAAAGTTGTATGATATACTTGTGTAGAATCAAATGAACTGCATTTACAGCTTCTTCTAGACAATGGGATGAGTATTTGCAGAGATAGAAATATCACTGGTTCTTTTGCTTGCCTATCCTCACTGAGAGCCATGACATATTTTGAGATCTCACATTTGATTTTTACTACCACTTTCTATTATATGTTATGAATACAATAACATACGTAACACAATGATCTTAAAAACCAACCATTTTAACTTGATCTATGCAAAGTCAGTGATACAGACTAGCAAATTTATGTTAGGTCAGTTCACCTAAATCCTTCATGCAATAAGAAATAATCTTATTGCCTGCAAAATGACCTACTAATAGTAGGACAAAATAAGTACTATCAAACAAGCAAACAAATAAACAAAAAACAACAAAACCCAAAAAAAACCAAACAATCAGAAAAAAAACATGCATAATTCTTATGAGAGTTAAAGTAATAGGAAAGAATCTCAGCTGACACTGTCATTTAACTTTGTGTAAGGCTTGTAGTCTCAAGTATGGAATTAATGCATGTCTACCTTGTAAAATATAGTTTGATGGGGAAGGATCCACACATATCAAAGTGTTTTGCCTTATAGAATTCTTAAGAAGTATTGTAAAAACAAATGACAAAAAAATATGGTATTATAAGAAAATAAAATATTTTCTCATAATAAGCCAATGATTTCTATAGCAGTACATATAAGCCACATAGAAAACAACAAGACAAAAACAACAAAAAATACCAACCAAACAAAACTCTTTCTAAATCTTATGCCTTGATTCTCACTTCATTCTTGTTGACTTTTTCAAAATATCACCATGTACTTCCAACATCAAGCTATTTGTTGCTCCTCACCTTTAAAAACTGGAGGCCTTGTTTGTTCTTGATCTCTACTTCAGAGGAAAAGAAAATAAATGTTTTTACTGAGGCTAAGTTTTTTTTTTCTTTTTTTTTGGGGGGGGTGGGCATCACTGAGAGGTCATAATGTTCCTTGAGCAAATGCTTAAAAGAAAAATGCATTTGCCTTCTAAGATTAGAAAAAATGTAGCTGGCAATGTAAAAGCTCTATTGCTTTCTGACTTTTGCTTCAGGGTTCAGGTCAGATACCTCCCTTACATTTGAGGAAATACTGTAAAGCCACTGAGTGGTGGAGCCATTACACCTTCACCAGGTCACAGTGCAGAATGGCATACTTCTCAGTTTGATATTTTAACAGAAGTTGGAATTACTAATGTAAATTATCATTTTTAATTGAAGTGACCTTGTTAGCGAATGGATAGATCTCTGACCATTTCCTCAGTATATGACATCTTCCTTAAAGCCATGTATAATACAAAGAAAAAGAACCCAAAATACATTTTCACTCATCAACACCTTAGGCTCATGAGATCCAGCAGCCAGGTTGCCATCGCCACTGAAATAGTTTTAGTTCTTGCCATTTCTTCCCATTACCAGTTTCAACTATTCATTTTATTTTCTAATGAATGTTAAGTGTTACTTGGATTTAGGAGAAAGAACCCAAATTTCTTTCAGTACATTGTTTATAAATAATAATAATAATAATACCTTTACAATCAACATTAGGATATGGCTGCCTATATTTTCAGTTGTTGTATGATCTTTGTTGACTGTGATAGATTCACAATTTCTATTACCATTGCTATTAAATTTTTAAATACTATATTTGTTAGCTATTTAAGAATTTCATTCAAAGTATTTTAAGAATATTTAATACCACTCATCAACTACTACCATATCCACCCCCATCCACATCCACCCAATTTTCTATTCTCTCTCTTCTCTCATCTGCTCAAATATCCTTGAGTGTGGGGTTGCCCTGGAGCAAGGTCTGATTAAAAGGATCACATCCTTACACAAAATCCAGTGTCTCTCAGCATCCATCAATGCTCTTAAACAAAAAATAGAGAGGACCTGCATTTGTAAGATCAGAGATGAAAATGGAAACATTACAATTGATACTAAGGAAATTCATAAAATCATATGGATATACTTTAAAATCTTTATCTCACTAAACTGGAAAAAGTGAATGGAGATACACAGACACACACACACACACACACACACACACACACACACACACACACACATATACTAACACTAAAACAAGGTGATGGAAAAAATTTAAATATT
The DNA here is from genome assembly GCA_028551405.1 of Uromys caudimaculatus. Classification (NCBI taxonomy): domain Eukaryota; kingdom Metazoa; phylum Chordata; class Mammalia; order Rodentia; family Muridae; genus Uromys; species Uromys caudimaculatus. Next base: position 73,004,275 of record CM052705.1, on the reverse strand, counting down.
ACCCCCAAATAACCAATGATGTAGGGCAGACATAAAAATGCCCCACCCGAAGTCTATGGCCAGTGGATCTTGTGGAATATAGTACAGAACTCTACCAGAACTTTTGAAGAAAAATTAACATCTATATTTCAAATTAAAACACATATATTTCATTAAAATACATAAATAAGTGACATTTCAAATTTTATGAAGTGAGTATCATTCTGATACCCAAACCAGACAAACCTACATACCAAAATCTAGACAAAGAAGAAAATTATATCTTTTTTCTCTAATAAACAAAGACACAAAATAAACATAGGCACAAAAATTCTCAGTAATATTTTTGCAAACCAAATTGAGTAATACATCAAATATTGTCCATTATGATTATGTGGGCTTCACATTCTCATGGAGAAAGATTTAGAGGTTGGAGATTTAGGTATTGGGCATGAGATACCTCACTGAGACTATTACAGTTTGTAAGATATCTGAAATCAGGAAAAGATACAGAATTTAATTCTTGGAGAAAAAAAAGCATCCAGAAAGATCAAACCACAAGGAAACTTACATTAGCACAAAACTGAAATATTCTTCATATTGTTCCCCAGCCAAGTTCAGATAAAGCAGCTGAGAAAAGGCAAGCAAAGTATTATAATGAATAGTCATTTTCTCCATTTACAATTCTTAAATTTATTGTAATATAAAAGTCATGTTTTAAAGTCATTATAGTGTAAAATAATTCTAAGTTCTTCAGTAGTAAAGAAAATATAGGAAATATCATCTAATTACTCCTTATAATTAATACATTTTCAGAAATTTGCTAGGTATTTTGAAAACTTCCCTTAAATAAGTAAAGAATGAAGAGAACTAGAGAGAAAAGAATCTGTGTAGTTATATTACATATTTATAATCATTCATATGCAATACAAAATAATAGCACTAGATTGTTCACTGACCTATAGCGGGGTAGTTCCTAGTGAGCAGCAACAATCAATCGCTTGGAAGTAATGCTTCCCAAAGAAATGCTTTTCTTGTTTGTATGGGGCTGCTCCAGTAAGAGGAACAAACGTGTTCTACAGGAATGAGTTTTTCTAAGAAAACAGTTACTGATTATATTTTTTAATCTGCTAAAATACAGTGATCTAAGAAGATCATGAAGTGGTTGTAATTATTTGAAGGACTGTCAAAAATGTGAGATTAGATATGTGTGGATTTGAAATGCTTTCTATTTCACTTTTAAAATTTATGGTACCAGTCACAGAAGGTTAAGAAAATTAGATTGTCAGCTAGTGTGGTGGCTCAGGCTTACAAACCAGTTCTTGAGAGGCTTATGCTGGAGAATCACCTCTATCTCAAAACTAACCTGACCTGGATCAGGTTGGACTACAGGATGAGACCAAGCCTAAAATTAGATGAACAAACAAGCAAGAAAGAAATGGAGAGGAAGGGGCAGGCAGGTAAGAAATGGCATGATCTAACTTTCTTTTGAACAGGTTAGAAGTCCAACCTAATACCCTATTCTCAGTGCAACCCTTTGACACGCATGCTTCTTAATATATTCCTGTTAAAATATAAAGTATTGGTTGTTTACTAGTATATTAGCAAGGTACTATCATAATTTCTTCATAATCAAAGTACATGAGGAAATGACATTTTAAAATTTAGTGTTGTTACAATTACATTTTAACATAAGTTTTCAAAGTATAAAATACATATATTGGGTATGTTGTTGAAATTGATTTGGATAAAGTAACATTAAAGTAGGGCCTGAGTTCTGCTATCTCAGCACACTCCCATATATTACACATGCTCCCTGTCTGGATCTGAGTATTTTACTTTGAATAGCAATGGTTTCTAAGTAGCCACAAAACTCCCACTTTCACCATTTCAATTCCAATCTTGGCCAGCCGACAGCTTTCACATTAGAAAGTAAAATCGAAACTCAAAATGAGACAAGAAACCAATATGAGGTATTACAATGGTTTTAAATAACATTCTATCATACTTCCACTCTAATTTTTAAATCTATGGCTGAATAAATAGGCTACTTTTTATGTGCTATTTGCTAGTCTAAACTACGGTGCAATATTTTTTAATTAACATGTAGCATGAAACAGGCCTCTGAAAGTTAAGAACCACAAAACAATAAAAGAAGTAAACCCTTTTGTCGAAAAGCTTCAATTCCCATGTTAACATCTCATTCACAGCCTAATTGTAACCCAATTAGGAAAATTAAGATAAGTAGAAACAGCTGGAAGAGAAGGCACTTGGGGGGAAGCGTACCCTCTGCACTCATTATTTGATGGAGATCATTACCCAACTCTGCACACAGTGCATGATATTTAATGTGATTGCACTAATTTATATCTGAAAAGAATAAGCGTGCTTTATGTAAAGAAATGGAATGACCTATTATCCAAATTCTTTAAAGCCTATTGCCTGATGATTCAAATATAAGAATGAGACAAGCTTAAGAAATGTTGAGTTCTTATTCAGTATCCCTTCTATTGATTTTAACATTATAACCATATAACAAGCACAAAAATTTTGTTGTCCCTGGCAACAACATTATGATGTGCCAATTTATATGCCATCATGACAAAGAGAATATAAGCTAGGTTTTAATTTTCTACTGGTAATGGAATAAATGTAATTTTGCAGCTGAAGTAAACCTGAAACCAAAGAGAATGCTATATTGTTCAGGAAAACAAACTATGAAATTAAAATTAATGGTTTAATCTTTCATGACCCACTATCCTATGTGCAAATGATCAGTAGTAATGGTGTTTAAGCCATAGGGCTGAGGAAAGGAATAAAGAAAATATTTCATATACGACAGTTAGACTCTACCTGCCACACATGACTACTCAGTGTTAGCTATCTAGAGGTCCTAAGACGTAGCACTCAGATTGAGACTTACGTAATCACTCTTTACTGCAAGGCAGATTAAATACCATAGTTTTTATCAGTTACCAGGGAGGAAATATCACTTTATACAACTGGCTAGTGATTCACTGAGCTTACTGATGAATTCTGTCATTTTGTTAAATCTGATAACCATGCAGAAGTAGGCTGCTGGAGCCAGATATCCAAACTCTGCTTTGGTTTACATCAGAATGATAGCCAATTAGTGGCACAGCCATTTGAGAGCTGGAGAGAATTAAAAGATGCTTGAAGAATCAGCTACCAACTAAAATATTGTTAATACCAGGAACAAAGGAAAAAGATACAAAATATGTGCTCACTAGTACATTTGTAATTTGTATGTCCACAGGATAAGTGGACAAACATTCTGCTTCTGATATAGACAATCTTAGATGCAGAACAATAAAAATGATGTATTTATGAATAAGTTCAGATTTGCATTAACATAGCCAAAGGTAAAAAAATTTCACTCCTTATGTTTATGCTTCAAGACAATCTGGAACTTATTATTATTTTTTGGAATTTCTATTTCTAATATCCGTAGGGTACATGCATATGTAGAAATGTTCAGCTACATAAAAATGACATTGAAAAAATTCTGAATATATTTTATAACTAATCAAAATAAAAAATAAAAATGTCTAACCAGATACGCCTGAATAGTTTTGATTTATACTCTGAAAGTCTGATTATTTATAGAATATTTTCCTAATAACTATAAAATCATCAAGCAGTCAACAGTAATTGACTGTTGTTGTTAAGACTGATAAATAGATTACACTGTAAATTTTCTTTCTTTCTTTCTTTTTTTTTTTTTTTTTTTTTTGGTTTTGGTTTTTCTGAGACAGGGTATATATCTGTGTAGCCCTGGATGTCCTGGAACTAGTTCTGTAGACCAGGCTTGAACTCTCAGAGATCCACCTGCTTCAGCCTCTGTCACCACCACCTAGCAATGTCCTTGCTTTCTACCTTTCTGTGGGTTCCAGGGACCAAACTCGGGTCTTGAGGCTTGGTGGCAAGGACCATTCAGCCCTCTTTTTTTTTTTTTTTTTTTTTTTTTTTAATTTATTTATTATTATATGTAAGTACACTGTAGCTGTCTTCAGACACACCAGAAGAGGGCGTCAGATCTCATTACGGATGGTTGTGAGCCACCATGTGGTTGCTGGGATTTGAACTCAGGACCTTCGGAAGAGCAGTCGGTGCTCTTAACCACTGAGCCATCTCTCCAGCCCCTCGTAAATTTTCTTGTGAATATTTTTCTATAAAGTAATCTTTAATACCTCAAGGAAACAATGATACAGTAATAGCATGTAATAGAAATTTTGGGTCTTAAGGAATGAAAGGAGTTGCAGATAACTTTAGAGAATTTTACAGTTGCCATTGCATCAATTGAAACAATGTCAATTATAAAGACAAAATACAGAGCTTCTGTCTGATAAATCTTTGATAGGAATCAGGAGTTTCATTTGATGAAATACGTGCTCATTGTTTACAATCATAAAACCTAGCTGTGGGGACTTGAGAGGGGGCCCGTGGAGGAGCTGCTTCCCAAGATCTGGGATAAGGCACTAGATCCAAGGCACTCAGTTTACAAGTGCCCGTGACTCCAGTGCTAGGGAATTTGACATCCTCTGATAGTCTCTGTCATCACCAACATGCCTGTGGCATACACATGCATGTATGTGAGCATTCTCTCTCTCTCCCTCCCTCCCCCCCCCCCTGTCTCTCTCTCTCTCTCTCTCTCTCTCTCTCTCTCACACACACACACACACACACACACACACACACACACACACACACATACACCAGAGATACAAATAAACAAAAAACAGAAAGTCTTGTATGCAAATATCACTATTCAAATAGAATATTTTAAAGTATTTAAGCTTTCTATTATTTTGTGAATGGTAAATTTATATTACTAAAGATCTTTCTGGATAAATATTTTATGCAATTTAAACTTCCTGTACACTTTTGAAATTACATATAGAGTATAGAAGACGCCAAAGCCATCCTTTGATGGTTTTCTTTTTTATTTTTTTTTTGGTTATTTTATTTATTTACATTTCAAATGTTATCCCCCTTCCCAGTTTCCCCTCCACAACCATCCTAACCCCTCCCCACTCTCCCCTGCCTCTATGAGAATGCTCTCCCACCTACCTAACCACTCCTGCCTCAGCGCCCTAGCATTTCCCCACCCTGGCTCATCTAGCCTCTACAGGACCAAGGTGCTCCCCTCCCAGTCAGTGATGCTCTACAAGGCAATCCTCTTCTACATATCCAGCTGGAGTCATGGGTCTACCCATGTGTACTCTTTGGTTGGTGGTTTAGTCCCTGGGAGCTTTGGGGGGGTCTGGTTGGTTAATATTGTTGCTCTTCCTACATGATTGCAAACCCCTTCAGCTCCTTCAGTCCTTGCCCTAACTTATCCATTGGGGTCCCCAGGCTCAGTCAGATGTTTGTCTGTGTGCACCCTCATCATTTTTGGTCAGGCTCTGGCAGATCCTCTCAGGGGACAGCTATACCAGGCTCCTGTCAGCAAGCTCTTCTTGGGATCAGCAATAGTGTCTGGGTTTGCTGTCTGGAGATGGGATGGATCCCTAGATGGGACAGTCTCTGGATGGCCTTTTCCTTCAGTCTCTGTTCCACTCATGTCACTGCATTTCCTTTTGACAAGAGAAATTCTGGATTAATATTTTTGAGGTAGGTGGGTGAGCCCATCCCTCAATCAGTGGCTGTGCCTATCCCCTGGATATGGCCTCAACAGGTTCTATCTCCCCTTTGTTGGGTATTTTGGCTAATGTCCTTCCTGTTCTAAGAGTGCAAGATCTGATTTGTGTATCCTTACAGATTGCAGAGGACACAAGCTTCAGAAAGTGATAGTCAGGCAAGCACCTGCATGACCTCAAAGAACAGTCTTTCAGTAGAGTCCAATCCTGTACAATGAAATTTCCCCATTACCTCCTGCCACATTCCCTCAAGACTCTCAGCCGTTCTGTTCATTTCTCTCAATATGTAGACACACACATGCACACGCACAAACACACCCACACACACTCGCGATTCTTTGAGAGAAATCCAGTGATGGTTTATTAAATCCATCATTATTTCTGAATACTTTGCAGGAAATTTGGATGCTGTCCATATCTTTTCTTGTGACATCTCTATTCAGAACATTGTTCACCTTCTACTGCTCTATTTTCAGATTATCCTGTAAACTCAGTTGTTACCTTCATTCACATATAACATAGCAGTTATGTTACACTGCAGAAACAACCCCAAATCACACCAAAATTATATTACTTTCCTGTGGCAAATGTTTGGTATAAGCAGGTGGAGATTCAGCTAACCAGTTCGTTAGATGTGCTAAGCTTTGGCCTACTTCATTCTTTACAGCTGACCATGGCAGGTGGTACCAAAGACACAACCAACTGTGAATCTAGACATCCAACATCCACTCAACATGCTACCTCTGAAGAAAATTCACTCCTAAGAGTCACTTCAAGATACCAAACTTTTAGAAGTGGCATATTGAGTAGTTCTACAGTGTGGAACAACAATGGGTTGGGGGTGCAAGCTCTTGGTAGCTGTCATATTGTTATCAAGGATGTAGAGCTGTTGTCTTTGTTCTTATACTTCATCATTGTACACCTTTCAGAGTCTGTATACCTTGTATGTCTAATCTATACTTAATAATCACAATATTGCTATTTATAAAGAAGAGACTCATATTATCACTATTCTTGAAGAGGTTGGGGAATCAACCCATCAAACATTAAATAATTAACCAATACATCTCTAATTTGCATAACTATGCAGTGCTTGAAATATCAGGGACTTGAAATGAGTTCCTATTTACTTCTTTTAAGAAAAATAAGCTCTTACAGTTAGCCAGAGGAATGGCATTGAACACATGGAGCAAAAGTCAGCATAGGGTGAGGCACTGCCTGGTAATTTGCCTTTGTTTTAAAGGCAGGAATATAGCCAGACAAGGTGAAAAACTGTCGTAACACTGAGGAGTAAGGCTAAAATTTCACTGTAGATCATGGCCTAAATGAGATCTTGGAAACAATTTCCATCTATTTTAGGTTTTGGCAAAGGAAAGCAGACTTTCTACAAAAGTGGAAAACATTCTCTTCCATGTTCATATGTAGGAGACTCAGGTGTTAATGACAGAGCTGATTATGTGTCTGAAGTATGGAAACTCACGCATACTGGGAAGCATTCCCAAGGCTGATGACAATTCTGTGTCAGCAACAGATTCCTCAAGGGAAGAGTAATTCTGTGCCTTCATTCGTGCTATCTTCTCTGGTGCTTGCTGCCCTGCTCAGGTGCTCTGCCAATCATTCTCAAATATGACTGTGTAACTCTGATAGAGAGAGCATCTCCTGTGTGCTGGTGCTTGCTCTGGGGCAAGGGTGTCTCTAGTACTATAAGACATGGTGGTTTTGGACTTTGCAATCCATTGTTTCACAAATGATTTTATGTTCTCTTATTGGGCATTGATTTCATTAATGGTCTTAATATCTATAAACTTCCACCTAATCTAATCTGTCTGTTTACTTTCTTGAAGTAGCTCAGAAATGCTCATAGGTCATCAAAGATAGACTTTCAGAAGAGAGATAAATGAGAAGGTTGTGTTACAACATACTTGTACTGGTTTAAAAAGAATAAATCTAGAACTCACTTTAATAAAATTAAAGATTATTTTAAAATTAAGATGATTCTTTTTATAGTCTTTTTTAGGTTTGCAAAAAAAAATTAGCAAGTAGTACAAATCTGCCACACTACTTTTTTCTTTTCTAATATTTTTTTTCCTGTAATTAAGATTTGCATTGAATACATTTGTCAAATTAATGGAGTACTGTGGTATGATACTAGTCCTGGAGACATGCCAAATTCACTCCAGATAAGGAGCTGAAAACAAATCAAATGAAGGTAACCACTATGGTTCAACTTGGTGACCAGTAAGTTTTATTGTGGTTAGTTCTAGTAATATGCAAAAAGTTATTTATAGGAGCAGAAATGAATCAAAGGCAGCTCCATTACCCAAGCCCATTTTAATATGAAAGCAGGAAACCTGGAGTTCACTATGTAAGTGCCACGCAGGTTGGAGAATGTCCTTTCCAGATAGCCTGGTGGTTTTTGAATGTATTCCAAACAGCTCATCTGGTCTCTGCTTCTTCTAAGCCATTTAGCTGTTCTGAGAGTGTCTTTAATCACTACTTACTCCTTAGATAATCTTTGGAAATCAAGGAAAGGGGTCTAGTGAATCTGATAAGTTTCAAGGACTTCCTGAAGACATTCATTTATTTACTTCCAAGGCTATTGGATGCTCCCTGAAGGATGGTATGCTTACAACCCTTTTAGCATCCTGTGTCTTAATGACCTTCTCCTTCAGAATATCCTGTGGAGTTCACTTCCTCTTTATCACTCCATCTCTTAAGGGGATTCCTCTAAAATGGAAGGTTTTAATCACAGAGAAAATTTAACTACTATTGCATAAATTATTACTGATGAAAACCTAGTTTTATTTAGTTTTCTCTCTGAAATTTGGTTTTTGACACAACCAGATATTAAGTGTACACCATTACAATATTTTATGCAGCGAGTTCAATGGCCACAGAGTATCTTTCACATCATGTATCCATCATCTCTAGACTCACCATGAGAATCTGAAAATCAATGCTCATTGTACTATTTCATTTTATCTTTTCTTGGAAGTTATGTACTCATATAAGGATGTAATGTTTTGTACAGCTTGTTTCAAATGAATTACTAAATATGCCACCAACTCAGTGCTATTTCATTCAATATATCTGAAGAATGTCATAAGAATAGATATTAGAAAATACAAAATAGAAATTTTAAAAAAACAGTATATCATAATAGCTGTGCAATTTGATCATATCCATCCCATATTACTTTGAGTTACTCCCCTCCATCCTTTTCTGGGTCCCTATTCTTTTGTCTGGCAGCACCCTTCTATTTCAATGTTATGTTTTTATTATGGGAAAAAGCCATGATTTTCTTCTTATATCTGTCTTGTTCTGTATAACCTGCGTTAGGATGGAAATGTTCATGGATGTTCTAACCTGATTATTTTTCTGCATCTGCAAATGCTTCCTTGTTACCCTTCCCAGCATCATGTACCACTCTGATGTTTTATTTACATAAGTGCTTTATATATCGTATCCTACAGATTTTATGATAATGTAATTTTTCTCATTGTCTTTTACTTTTACAGAATAAATATGGACTATTTTACTATCACTGTAAGATAAGAAAACTGGCCCCCAAGTTTTCATTTATTTCAATCTTTATCACAAGGCTTCTGTAGCAAAAGAGTTCATTATTTTTCATAGTAATGACTATATGAAGCTTACATGAATGTACAATAATATCCTTTTAACAGTGAATAAATATTAGAGTCAAAGGTAGATGCTATATTTTAAACATTGAAGTTCTAGTTTGTAAAATACCACTGAAAATATTTGTAAGTCAAATGCCTAAGCACTTAATGTCTTGGAATTTAGATAAATACGCATATCTAATCAATAAAACATAATCACTATATGTGTAGGTGTATGTGCAGTAAACAAAAGAACTTATAGTAGTTATGTTGTACGTCCTAATGGGTCCTTACAGCCATTTAATCTGACTCTAGGATAGGAATGATACTGACAAAGTCATCAACACAGATGTGCAAACAGGATCACTCTCCTCTAAGCAGATCTTGACACAATGTGTCTAGGACTGAAAAGTCAGAAATAAAAGGAACACTTGTCCTTTAGCTTAATTCATAGGAGAATTGAGTGATCAAGTCAGAAAATCTTCATTGTTAAACAAAATATTATGGGGGACGTGTCATGAAGTTACATGATGCAATAAAATAGGGTGTAGGAAAGAATGCACAGGGTTCCTGAGGGATAGTGGTCTTTCCTTCCTCTCTCCTGGGGGAAATCTGCATGTCTCTGATTCTGTTTGTATAGGCCCCATCATCAGCTAAGTAATAGGGATGGTTTTGCAAGTTATTGTAGGGGAGCACTACCATTTTATAGTTTGGTTCACAGAAAGTGCTAATGACAGTCACAGAGTTAAAAAATGTATAACAGCAGTCAAATTAAAACTTTAGATTTAATAATAGCTTATAACCAAAGTTGTCAGTATAACTTTCTTTGTGTATAAGTTGTTAAAACTATTAAACAACTTGGAGAGGCAACTATTAGCACTATACTTCTTCATTTCAAAGTTGACTTGATAGCATAATGTAATTCTCAATCCAAGGTACACAGAATCAGTCGGATGTCAAAGGGATCAACTGGACCACAAGCAATGTTGCTAAAATAAGAAAATCACATATTTTATTAAACACTTTAAAGCACATTTTAAAGGCCAGGGTTGTGACAGTTTCTATTGTGTAACATAAATGTGTAGACGATGCTTTTTTTCTGCTTTGGTAAATTCTCATCAGCCTCCTTGATTAATGTTTACTGAGTTTCCACAAAGAGTGTGCCACTACACCTGGCATTGAACTTAATCTTTTCTCTCAGCTGATGAATCAGCACCCTCAAATGAAAGGGTGACCTAAAATGTGAATACTCTACAAAGAGAAAAAAATGCTTTCAGCTAAGATAATTCATTCTCCTTTTCAATATTTTTGTCCTTAAGTAGAAGGCAATCAGGCATTGTCTTTGCCTCGCCCTACTCCACAAAATGCTGTGTTCGCACTCTTCCTGCCTTTATCACTCTCCTTTTATCTTATTCTTGCTGGTCTTTCTTAGGAGATATAAGCAGACAAAGTTCTTGCAAAGAATAGGATTGATTCTACCTTTCTGCTATTTTAAGAGAGAAAGCAACTGAGGCCCACAGGGTATTTGGTACTTCATTAATTATCAATTAACAATTATAAATTGTTAACCATTATTTTTTCATGTTTTTCCATTCTAGGAAAAATTTGTTTCTCACAATCATTTAATCTATTTCTTTCTTTCTTTGGTTTTTCTGATAAAACAAGCCTTTTTGGATTTTAGTTCTTTTTCCTAATCTTGTCTATAGATTCAACTGGCAAATATCTTTGAAACTTAGAACACAAAAGGGAATGCAGGAATACTATGGAGAGAGTGTAAATAGTGTCGCCATTACAAAAGAGAAGCTTCTTTACACACTAAAAGTGGAACTACGGTTTGATTCCACAACCCTAATTCTAACATGATTTCAAACAAAATGAAACTCGTTTACTGATGAGACATCTATGCTCCTGTGCTCATTGCAGATCTGTTCCCAATAGCCAAGAAAGGAAAGTAACTGGTAATCCATCAACTAAATGAGTGGAGATAGGGAATATACTCTATAGGTCAAGGTATACTAGCAAAAGAATTGAAATTATGTCATTAATAGAAACATGGTGGAACTAGAGATAATAATACTAAAAGAAAAATCTCTCTCTCTCTCTCTCTCTCTCTCTCTCTCTCTCTCTCTCTCTCTCTCTCTCAAACACACACACACACACACACACACACACACACACACACACACACACTCACATATACAAATAGATGCCATAAAATCTCTAATACTTGGAATTGTCAAGAGTTGAACTTACAGAACTTGAGAGCAGAATTGGTAGAGGCTGTGGGGAGTGGGAAGTGGTTGGGAAAATTATTAAAGGAGACTTGAGAGCAGAAAACCTTGATGTGCTGTTATTTGGCAGGATGCATTTGTATAATAAAGTTCTGTGTCTTGAATTTGAAGTGCTCAGTAGAAGTCCATGCACAATAGTGGGGAGTTACAGGATCTTGTCACTAAATAACCTACCTTGGTAAGGTATATCCTTATTTGAATAAAATTTTACCATTTTCCTGTACAGAGCAAAGAAGGAGTAAAACTACTAGTTATATATATATATATATATATATATATATATATATATATATATATATATATATACACAGACAAAGTCCACATGTAATCTTTCTAATGATGACTATTAACAAATGGATTTACCATCCATCAAAATAAAAGTTCCATATAGAGTTAAACTTTAAGTTCATACATAGCTTTTCCTTCTTTTATGGTAATCAAAAATTGTGGCATATATAAGAATGTATGATATAGTTGTCTGTCATCACTATACTTTCCTTCTCTGACTGAATTAAAATAATACTTCATCTTTGTTAGTAGTAAAAATGGTAATGCAGTGTGACAGGTTTAATAATGAATGTGATGAACAAGAATATGGACCATGGTGTGTCATGTGCAGTTTTAGATATATTACATCCAAGGCAAAAGAATATAAAGACTCCCTAAAATATGAATCTAATTTTCAATATTTTTTCTGATCCATATATAATAAGAAATGCGTTGAAATTGGAGGTGACAGAAAAAAATACAGTAAGATATTTAAAATGGATAAAAATTGACATAGTCTTCATAGATAGTTTTCTGCCTGGACCAAAATTTGAGTCGGTCACAATCTACTTTGCTGAGTAGGATCAAAGCCAAAAGTTAAATCAAATCGGCTAAGAGGCCATGAAATGATCACTCTTTTCTTTTCAGATTTTCTCTTGGAGTCTAAATTGTCAAAATATCTAGAGTTAGTAATGAGGATATGGGCCCTTTTATAAAGGAGTTCATTAATTAACCTAGCTTCAGATAAGAAGCTGTATGTGATGTCACACCCCATCATGTTGTGACTTCTAAATCAAAGAGCTTGCTTCTGTCTCGCATTATTATTATTATTATTATTATTATTATTATTATTAATTAGTCCTTTTTTCAGTCCGGTCTCCATCCCCCACCTGGTTTTCCCTTTAACTGTTCCACATCCCATACCTCCTCCCCATCCGTCTCCAAGAGGATGCCCCCATCTCCCAGCCCCCCACTCCCACCTCACCAAATCTCCCCACTTCCTGGGGCCTCAAGTCTTTTGAGGGTTAGGTGCATCTTCTTTCACTGAGTTAAGACCCGCAGTCCTCTGCTGTATGTGTGTTGGAGGGGTATAGCTGGTGTAGGCTGCTCAGTTGGTGGCTAAGTGTCTGAGCAACCTCAGGGGTCCAGGTTAGTTGAGACTGTCTTTCTATAGGGTCGCTCTCCTCTAAATTCAAATTCCAGTGCCTTCTGTTTGCCCCAATGCTTCCAAACACCAACAGTCTTGGCTGGAGTTTCCTTTGGCCCATTCTCCCTTATGATGCCTTGTTTATGAATTCTTTCACCTCTGTTCCTAGGAGTTTTTTCACTGACCAGCTATTCTACTTGGTTCTCAGATATGCATATTTGACTTCAAACCATGAGGTATAAAAATTTGATATATCTTAAGGTGCATTTTTTCTGTTGGTGAAGAAGAATTTCCTAGAGAGTAAATTTTGCTCCAAGGCCATTAGATGCTTAAGTCTGCCATTTTCATTGTTTATTCTGAGATTTCAATGAATTTAAAACAGGATCACTGACCTACATTGTATCTTTCTACCATGACTTGTTGAATGGGAAAAGAAATTGAATTAAGAAGTTTCTAATGAAACATTCTAAGATGTAGATTACTTTGAAACATGCAATCTTTTGGAATAGTGCAGTAATCGCCTTACTCTGTTACCACTGTACCACTGTACTTTGGAAGATGACCCTGCCCCTGCCCTGCTATGTCACGCCCAGAAGAAATGTCAGGATGCACTATGAAGAAGCAGCCATCCATTCAACCACGAATGGCACTGCAGGAGTCACTCATTCATCAACAACCAAAGTTCATAAATTCCTATTCTCTACTGCATCTGTATCTCACACAATAGAACTACAGAATTATAAATCCATTGGTTTACATAAAGAAGCCTTTTTCTGCATTTTTCCCAGGCTGACCTTTATCCTAGTGTTGAATGTGTGCTTATGGCACACATCTGTAAATGCAATAATGACACAACAAATGTTTGGCAGCTTTGTTGTATCCTGAGTTTAAAAACAAACACACACACGCACACACACACATACACGAAAAGAAAAGAAAAAAAGATGAAAAGAATAAAAGGTCATCTTCCATAACTGCAGATAGAAATCTCCAAAGAAAAGTCAGGTGTCTTTTACAGGTAGGCACTAGGGACTCACCTGGAGGAAGTGTTCCCATGAGACTGAACAGCACACACTTCATAGAGTAATTAATACCCCCGCCTTCTCTCAAAGAGTCTGTTTTATTGTTTTAAAGTGAGGGTATAAAGCTGCCCATGAATGCATATATTAAAAAAGCTGAACACATAGAGTCTAGCAACTTTTAAAAACAAGACTGTTTTTAAAAAGTAAAATAATTAAAGTGATCGGATGCACAGTTGTTTACACAATGTGGTGACTCTACTCATCTCTCTCCTTCTAATCACCACAAGAGGAGAGAGCAAACGGCAGGTATTCATGCTGATTAATTACACACATGCCTCCCCAGAGTCATATCATGGTGATAGATGTCTGCATAGTGCTGAAGTCCTCTAATTAGGGCTGACTGAATATGGTAGATTAAAATTCTAAACATTAGGCTTTGGGGAAAAACTCCAGCCCCCATTCAATTTTCATTAGCTTAGAGTGACTTCATATATTCAAGTCATCTGAGACATATTTATAGGCTCTTTGTGAAGATACATCCCAAGAATTCTGAAATCTGACAATGATTTTTCAAATCCTAAAGCAGAACGGATTTTTTTTTTAATCAGCGCCTTCTGTGCAGGGGCCTTACCTCCATAACATTAATTAAAATAATTGAGAGAAAACAGACGGGATGCCTTCTAAATTATCAGATTTGTTTACTCCATTCCTTTGTTTTAATGCTTTAACTCAGTTTTCTCTAAATTACAGATTTCTACCTTGCTTAGGTTTTAGGTTTTAACTTACTCTCTTAAAGCCAAATTCCCATTTATTAAAATGTTAGCATTATTTCATGAAGAAAAACAACCCATGTGAGTTTTTATTTTATCTACTATTTATTTCAAATGTTTTCTTATGGGGATGGTTTTATTTCAGTACACAAGCAAGGAGTATTAATAAAAAAATACAACTGGGGTGCTTGTTAAAAATTATGGAAACAATTTTAGCAAGACCCTCAGGGATGTAATAGTGTATACCTGTAATCCACTAACTAGATTAGATAAACCCATGAAAGGAAGCTATTGGTCTTCTCACAGGGGGTGATAAGGACCCTGGTGGTCAGGTTTTATGTTTTCTCAGACAGACTTAAGGGAAGGCAATAATGCTGAAATAAATGCACCAGGGCTGCAGTAGCTGGGTGGACAGGACATTCCAGGTGAGCGTGTCTTCATTTGGCATCTGCTCTCCCCTCTCCAAAACCCCTTCTGGCAGAACTATTCTTTGTCACTGCTCTTTCTAGAAAATGTAGACAGAGCCAAAAGCAAAGATTCCTGTTACAAACCTAATTCTGAACTTGAAGACTTATCACTTACCTGTCAGCTCAAATCTTAAGAAAAAAATGTCCTGGGCAAATAGAAATTTGAAAGCAAGAAAATGAAAATCAAACTTTGAGCGTGTAACAAAATAACATAAGTTGCTTTTCCATTTGGTGCTAGATGACTCTGTTGGCCCCAGCAGCTTTGCCACTGCTGGTGTTTTCAGCTCTCTGCTTCACTGAGGTTGTGTTGGGACAGGGGTGAATTTTTCACTCTGCTATTGTTCACACTCTTTGACTTTATGACTGAGACAAAGCCAGTATAGGAAGTTTAGTCTGTTTTCTCATCCTGATGCTTTTTAGGTTAAGAAATACCAAGTGCCATTCATGTTAGAATTATAACCTATGTTTGGTGTGTATAGGCACATATTTGTTGGCTCTAATCTCAAGGTGATGCCGCCAAAATCCAGCCCCACACAACACTAGTTAAAACACAGTTTTGGAGGTTTCATGAGGTAAAAGTGGAAGGGCTTCACTGCATTTTAAAAGGAACTATGTCAGATTATAATTTTATGGTTGACACATATTTTCTTGAGGTCTTTATCCATTTTTCTCTTCTGATTCCTAGCATAACAACAGATTCCAAAAATTCCATTGGTTAAAATATTCTTATTTCTTACTATAAATTATCCATTATTCTTCAGATGTTTCATTTGTTCTTCAGTCCTAAATTTAAAACTTAATTCAGGACCATTTTTGTTTCATTTAATTACATATTTGGGATCAAATGAGACTGCAATGCTTGAGAATACCAAAGAACATTTCAAAATGGCTTCACAATATCTTCTTTAAATTTTTTTATCATGTGAAAATCTGAAATGAGCCATTGCTCAAGTTTTGTTAGTTCTGCTCTGTGAGTTTTCTGGAAACCCAAGCTGCTCGGTATAACTGCTTTTTGGGGTTAGGTTTTAGCCTAAAAGATGTACTCTGGTAAGAGGGAGCAACAGTGTCAACTGGCCGCCCCCCACCCCGGTCCTCCTGGAGGCTGGACCACCAACCAAAGAATACACATCGAGGGACCCATGGTTTGGACCACATATGTGGCAGAGGAGGGCCTTGTTGGCCATCAGGGGGAGGAGAGGCCCCAGTAAAGGGGAATGTCAAGGTGGGAATATGGGAGTTGGCGGGCGGGTGGGTGGGAGGTGGAATTCCCTCATAGAGGTGGGGGAGGGGAGGGGATAGGTGGTCTCCAAAGAGGAGACCTAGAAAGGGGGAAACATTGGAAATGTAAATAAAATATCTAAAACGTAAAAAAAAAATGAAAATGATAACTCTGAATACAGACATTCAGATTTCAGGACAAAGGACCAATGAAGAGATCACAAAGATACTAAATTTGGAGGAAGATTCTCTCTGGCTTCTATCTCTGTGCATTGGGTTAAGACATGCCAAGGCTGTCTTGCTCTGGAGCTCTAGGTGATGATGTTGATGTTGTTGTTGTTGATGTTGTTGTTGATGATGATGATGATGATGATGATGATGATGATGAAAATAGAAACTGAAATGACAAGCAGTCTCCAGTACTTTCTATTAGTAATCTTTTTTTTTTTTCTGTATAAGGACTATGCAAGAAGCAGTAAATGCTTTAATGTACAACTTTACTTTTAACAAGGGCTAGATTCCACCTTACACCAGTTAGAATGGCCAATATCGAAAACTCAGGTGACAGCACATATTGGCAAGAATGTGAAGAAAGATGAACACTCTTCCATTGCTGGTGGGATTGCAAACTGGTACAACCACTCTGGGAATCAATGTGAAGGTTCCTCAGAAAATTGGAAGTAGGTTACCTGAAGACCTAGCTATACCACTGTTGGGCATATACCCAAAAGATGCCTTCCATGCCACAGGAGCATATGTTCCACTATGTTCGTAGAGGCCTCATCTGTGATAGCCAGAAGCTGGAAACAACCCAGATGTCCCACAACAGAAGAACGAATTAAGAAAATGCACTTCATTTACACAATGGAGGATAATGACTGGACTGTAAAAAACGATTAAGGAATAATAAAAAATGAAAGTTAACTAAACCAATCTAAACTTGAGAAATATTAATGAAAAATGGGTTTAATGACAATATTCAGAAGCCATGGTGAGGATGAATCATACAAAGGGAAATTAGATGTATCTGGGTATGGAACAGAGTCCAGGATGCACAGTCCACCGGTTCATGAAACTTCTTTCTTTATAAGGAAGCTTGGGGTCTTAGAGTCTTTCACCTTAAAGATTAAATCAAATCACAGCACTGTGTGACTAAAAAAATTACATGAGCTGAAACAGCAGCTATACATGTGGCTCTATTTGTAGAAATGTACAGCTTCTATACTGTATTGTAAGAATAAAAACCATACACGTCACCAAATAAATTTAATTTAGAACAGTATTTTATTTAATCTCAATTAAGGCAAAATGTTTATGTTTTAATATGCTATCAATATAAAATTACATAGACAATTTTTATTCCTTCTATAACAATAACTTTTACACTCTGCTTTGCATTTACACATATAATCCACTGTAGCGATTTCAGTTCCTACTAACCTGTGTTTCAATAGCCAGTCGTAGTCAGTTACTATTGTATTTTATTAAAGCACCTACATGGTACAATTTAATTTGATGAAAAAGAAATTAAAGAGCTTATAACTTATACTTTAAATATGTTTGGAAGTGTCCATCTACAATACTCCAAACAGACATGCCAATCACACAGGCACCAGAGAAACAGAGCATCCCGTCACGAATGAGAACAGGCAGAGGGCTGAGTCCATATGATGCTGTTGCTTATGCAGAAATGGGTAGCATAGTTTTCAATGTATCAAGCGTACCCACTCATAGTTCTGTAGGTTTCATTCAGTGGAATCCCGTGTGAGACAGCTTCAATTTATTTATTATCTTCCAGATTTTGTATTCACATACAAAGTTTAATCATTGAACTAATATATAGCAAATAAAGAGGGATGGATAAAAATAATATAGAAAATTAAAATGCAGATGATTTACTAATGAGTCACTATGGTGACAATTAAGCAAAATTGATTACTTCTCTGTGCATGGTTATTAATCAACTTAATTTGTGATAAAATTATCTGGCTTTATATATAAACTTATTTTCTAACTAGAATGAGAATATATGGGAGAAAAAAGTGTGCCATTCTTTTTGAAATTTCTCATATGAAGAAGCTCAGTCTCAGGGGTGATTATTTATTTCCCTTTAGATAACTAGTTCATGACAACAGTATGAACAGTAAGCTTGGAAATGCAATGTAGAGTAATCTAATTTTCATTAAATGTATAAAAAAAGACTGTTTTCATTCCAGGTTGCAGCTGCCCTAGAGGACATATCAGGTCTCAAGTTCCATGTTTACTCAGACTGTAAACCTCCACATTTTGTTTGGTAATCATGTTCCTTAAATCATTCCCAAGAGGCATTTGTGATATTAAGTTGGAAGTAACTCTCTTAAGCTTTACTACTGTTCATTTAAAACAAATAAAAACTGTTCTCACATAGTTCTAGAGGCCAATAGTTCAAGAATGGATGTCAGCAGCCACCAGTAAAGAAGACGCCTGTGGTTCCTCCAGCTTCTGGTAGTTCTTTGACTCTTGTGAATATAACTAAGTTGTCTTTATTTTCACATAACTCCCGTCCCGTGTTTTTGTATCCTAGCTCTCATATAACCTCATTATCATTCAATAGAGTAGCCACTCTAATCCAGTGTGATTCCATCTGAATCCTGGGCTTAACTGTATCTCCCAGTGACTGTTTTTCAAATAAGATCACATTCACAAGTATCAGGGTTACTGCATAAATACATATTTTTTGAAAAGGATGTTATGCAATGCTGTACAGTCCCTAGGAAGTTACATTGGTACAACTTAGTTTTACAATATAAAATGATATAAAATCCACCATGGTTAATATTATTGGGTCTGCTATTTGAGTAAGAGTATTATATTCCACTGTTATCAATCATGACAAATTTGGATTTTGGAATATGGCATTAATCCCTCTCTTATAGTATTGTAGTGGCTAATTTTCTTGTTTCTTTGTCAAAGTTTCTGATAACAAAAGTTAAGGGAAAGATCACTTTACCCTGGTTGACATTGGAAGGGTATAGGTAACGGTAGTGGGAGAGGTAGGGCAGCAAGAACTTGAGGCAGCCGGTTGCATTGCATGTATATTCAACAACTTGAAAAATAAGTCTAAATTTACTTTGTCCAAATTCTTTCTTTTTTTCCCAATCTTGGATCCCAGCTCACAAGTAGTTAATTCTACATTAAGGGTACTCTCTTCTTAGTTTTCATTGATTCTAATTTTCATAGGTGTATCTCCTGTATTATAACCTTGACTGGGACTTGTACTGGAAGACACTTAAAAGCTTCCTACTTTATCTCTGCAAATCAGCATAAATAATCAGGTCTTGAACCAGATTTCCCACCAGTCTGACTTCTTGCTGCATGTTGGATATTGATAGGGAAGCATTCCTGAATGGTTCATGAAAGCAGCAAAGGCCCTTGCTTTCGTTATAGCTGCAAGTTAAAAATCCACTTGTTTGCACATGCTTTCTCTCTTTCAATGCTTTATCCCACTCTTCAGCAATGGAGCAGCTCCCAACCACTATACTTTCTATCATCACTAAGGCTCTGAAATACAATTGGTATCACTGTGGGTTAGTACTTCTCTTCTACCTGTGTTTCTGCCATGTCTGGAAGAAATGACCAAGTTAATATTTCAGCATGTCTAGGGGTTGTGCCCCTCAAATTACTTGTCTACCCTTTGGCTGTTCAGAGTCTCCTATCCTATTTATGCTGTGTTCCAATAGCCCATGTGTTACCAAATGCTCATGAAATGGGACATATGAACAGTATGTTTATGTAAAGGGTCAAGGTGAAGAACACATATTTAAGAAAAGAACAGACTAAAGAATAGCAAAAATGACAATCAGAGAAAGCTTCATCATTAAAACTTTAAGACACAGGAAAGCACTGGATTATAGTAAAACACACTTCCATGTTTTTCATAATAGAGCAAGGCTGGTTATTGCTTGGACTTAGCATGAGAATGATGTGTCCCTATCATCTTCAGGAAACATGCCTTTTCTTATCATCAGGGAAGAAGGTAACCCTTGGCGGGGATATCTAGATACTTAAAGCTAAGTTTTGGGGTAGATTAAGGGACATGGTCAGAGCAATGATTCATTTGCTGAAATTTTTCTGGAAAATTTATGTTTGCATCCTCACAGATCATCCTTGTCCATTAATTTCTGCAATTCCTTTCAGAATGTTACAGTACTTATTTGGCCATAGTCATTGTTTTAATTATGATTTTCTGCAATAGCATGTAAACTAGGTCAAGCTCTATTTTTGTTAACTTCTTTGCATCCATCTAACTGACAGATCACATGGCATGTTGGAGTTTCTTAAAAATACTAATTAAGTAAATTAATGTTCCTTCAAATAATAGCTTCTCCTGGATTCGTCTGAGCTGATGAATGTGCCTGGATATAATAAGAAATGGCTTCTGCCTACCTATTAATAGCTTTCGCTCACACAAATGCTGATATTTAGATTTCCTATTTTGCCATGACTGCTTGAGAATTAACAATATTTAGAAGGGAAAGTGTTTTGTTTAATATATGACTTCTTGGTGTATAATTCCATTGACTCAGCTTTTATAATATTTTAAGCAATAAACTGTTGGGCTATGATATGAATGTGCTTTTGAGTAAATTGAACATCATTTGGGTAAGCGTGGAATAAGACATGAAAACTGAAGCCATTTAGAGCACATTAAGACTTTACTCACTGAACTTCACGTGTGCACATGTATACATGATATCAAGTCTACTAACACTGAGGACAAAGCTTGACGAAGAGTCAACAACAAAAGCTCTGCTGTCTTATTTATAATGAACCACATCGTGTTTCCTTACTCTTTTAAATTTGTATTTTGTTGTTGTTTGTTTATTTTCTGTGTGATGTGTTTAGTGTGAGAGTGAATCAATATTTGTGTTTGTGTCTCTCTTTGTGCGTGTGTGTGTGTGAGTGTGAGTGTGTGAGTGTGTGTGTGAGTGTGTGGGTGTGTGTGTGTGGGGGTGTGTGTGTGAGTGTGTGTGTGTGTGTGTGTGTGAGTGTGTGTGTGTGAGTGTGTGTGTGAGTGTGTATGTATGTGTGTGTGTGTGAGAGAGAGAGAGAGAGAGAGAGAGAGAGAGAGAGAGAGAGAGAGAGAGACGGAGGGGAGGAGAGATGGAGAGAGGGGGTCACACTATGATGTACATATATAGGTAATAGGAAAAACGTGTTTTGACACTTGTATTCCCCCTTGTTTAAAGTATAGTCTCTTGTTCACTGCTGTGTAAATTAGGCAATCTGGCCCACAAGCTATCAGATGTATCCCTGTTTCTCTCACCACTCTCCCTACAGGCATCTTAATATTTAAGACCTGTACTAAAGCATCTAGCTTTGAGTAGGTTCTAGGGATCTAAACTCTGACCCTCTTACTAGCAACAAGCAATTTGTCTAAGTCATTTGCCCTGGCCATCAAATGTCTTCCAATTTCAAATCTTTCATGATCTGGCATCTTTATTAGGATTTGCTGTCATTTAAATGGCATTGTATTTGGTGTGGATTTGGATTAGAACACTTAGATATATAAGTGTGTCATAGTGTGTTAATCTTAGCATGGTTTCCTTCCTACTTTTTAAGCTTACTGCAAAGTTCCCTCCTGGGTGCTTTGAAAAGGGCACACAAATTCTCATCATCCTTAAAAGAGGGTTATGTTTGTGGTTATTGTTGATACTAGAGCTAGAGTATGGATTTATCAAGGAAGTTGAAAGGAAAAAGTTCTATTAAAGTAAATTATTAGCACTGAGCAAAATCATGGCCTAGAGATGCTTAACAGTAATTCACCATACAAATTGTTCTAGACAATCCACTTAAAATTTTATTATAGTACAAAGCTAGAAAATATGTGTGAAATTATGGACTTCCTGTCGTGACAAGCAAATCAGAAGAGATTACTAAACCTGAATAATGCAGATGACCGTTCTGTTTTATATTTCTGTGTGATTGTATTGAAAGAAGAGATCAATTTCTAAAATTCACTACAATATAATAACGATGTATTTTTATAGCATAATATAAAGTCAAATTTTAAAATCTGGTTAGCTATCTATAAGGTGTGCTTAGTAAACATTAAACAGCCTAGCACTAAATCTAATTCTTTATAGTGTCTTCTTTTTAAATCAGCAATTTCCATAAAAGTAATTCTCACTGTGATCTCTTTCACAGACTAGTGATAAAAACTTCTGTTTTGTCCAAAACTATGTTGGCTCCATACAAAATTA
Source organism: Uromys caudimaculatus (assembly GCA_028551405.1). NCBI lineage: Eukaryota > Metazoa > Chordata > Mammalia > Rodentia > Muridae > Uromys > Uromys caudimaculatus. The sequence continues at coordinate 72,981,589 of CM052705.1, read as the reverse complement.
CCTAAAATGTATTAAGAACAGACCTCAAATGATGACATTCCAAGAAAATGCAACCATGTGAGTTTACAACTATGATAATCATCTTGGTTCTGGTCATTACTTCATTCTGAAAATAATCACACTGTGTATCCTATATATAATGTCATGTTCAGTCATATCTTAGTAATGCTTTAAAAATCACTAAGCATCTTGAATTAAAGCATAAAGGTCCATAAATCTTTACTGAGTAAACATTTGATAGATATACGAAAGCTGGTCTAGTTAAATAGACAGAACGGATTTTACCTGGGTTAAAGTTAGCAATAAAGTATTTTGGAAACATTAGACTTACTTGACTCTCAGATAAAATCACCTTTTCCTAGAAATTTAAGTTTGCTGAACTGGAAACTGCCTTCAATAAACAGCACCCCGTGGACTCCAGGAGTAACCTCAAAGCCCCTGTCTCCACATCTTGGCTCTGCTGTTCTGCTTTGAGTTTATGGCAATAAAGGGAACAGGAATTGAGGGTAGAGAATCTTCAAATGGAAGAGCTGAGATGTGAGCATTTCCCCAGGACTGTCATAACAAATTTTCACAAAGTATGAGGCTGAACAGAAGTGTATCTGCTGACATCAAACTGTTGAAAGATTTGGTCTCTCATTAGGATAGAAGTACTTCTTTTCTAATTCTCTAGGGGAGAGTTTCTTGCACACCCTGCTGGTTTCTGCTGGTTACATGTAATATTTGCATTGGCATTATGAAGCATAATGACCCCAGTTTCCGTTTCTATGCCATGAGAGTTTCTTTTATTGTGTTTGAACTTTCCCATCTTCGGTCTTTTTCCCTTTGCCTTAAAAAATATCGAAAACTTCTTATATTAGTACTACACCTATAACTTTTCTACCCTCCCCTATGTCCCTCAACCTCCCATGTTTTACCATCACTCTGAATTAATGATCTCCTCTTTAATGATTATTGTTACATGTATACACACAAGTAAACACAACCTGCTAAGTCTGTTTAGAGTTGCTGGTATGTACATATGTTCACGGCACATTCTCTCAGCAGCCATTAACCACCACCTGAAGTTATTCCTCTAGGGGTAGGATGCTGTGAAGTTTCCGGTGTCCTCTTTGGCATCTCACCTGATTCAGTTATTTATTGAGATTTCATGGGTTTATCCCTCTTTCATGTCCAAGAATACTATCTACCAGCAGGAGTCTTGAACCTTTGACTTAGAATTTTGAGAAGCCATTTCTGTGATTTTCCCTGAGGCTTAAATGCGAGGGATTTAGACTTAAATATCATCTAGGCTAGTGAATCTTCCTTTTATCAGTTGTGGATCTCTGTAATAGTCTTTATTTGTGGCAGAATGATGTTTCTTTGATGAAACATCTTAACGAGTATAAAGATGAGTATTTAGAATACAATAAGAAATTACACTGGCTTAGGAATTGGAAGTAGTAGCTTCTCTTCTATGGTTCAAGACCTTTCTACCCCTGGGTAATTTGTTAGTTTTATAATATCAGCATTAATTTCTTCATAATCATTAAGTCTTAAGTTAAAATAGACAGCTGTTGGTTGTGCCAAAGATAATTGTACCACTATTGCCCCATTGGAAATATCTTGTAAGGCCAGTTGTTTTTGTATGTAAGCTATACAATAGGGTGCTATTTTTCCTTGACTGCTGGCTTAGCACCTACTAATACTATAAAAGCCAGTCTTGGAGAAGAAGTCATCTCCAGCTTGATTCCTCCAAATCCTCTGTCCAAAGTACGTGGGTTCTTCAACAGTAGAGCATATTGATTTCGGACACTCTTTATATTTCCCCAACCATCAACTTGAAAGGAGTTTTCCCTGGCCTGGTGCGTCTACTTTGGTTAGAGGGCCTATGTGTTAAGGGGTATACCATTGGTATCCTAGGTTGTATGAAACCTCTCACCACATTTTTCTACTACTCCCTTCATGGTACTGATCTCTTACTCTTTCCCACTCTAGAGATTCTTCTTCCATTTCCCCATGGTTAACTTTTACTTTCTAGGCCCTTTCAAGTACTCCAGTTTATTTACCCAAATTTAAAGATTCATACCTATGATCCATAAAAAAGGAGAAAATGTGGACTTTTTAGGTCTGGGTAACCACATCTAGTATAATATGCTCCTGCCTCTCACATTTACATGAAATTTTTTATAATTTTACTTTATATCTAAACAGCATTCCATTTTATATGTGTCACAATTTCCTTTTTTATAATATTTTTATTGATTATTTTGAAATTTCACATCGTGGATCTCATATATACATACTTCCAAGTCCTCTCAGCTCTACCCCAAGCCACTGTGAGACACACAACACCCACAAAAAAAGAAGAAAAACATTTTTGAAAAGTCTAAATTCTGTTGCTCAAATGCTCATTGGAGCATAGGCAAACTACTGGTGGCCCACCCCTTAAACTAAACTAAGTCCTTTTCCTACCTGCACCCCTGCAGAGACCATCAGTTATGGAGAGCTATACTTTGGCCTCCTTGGAACAATTTTTGAGAGTTCTCTTCAATGGCTTTCTATGTAAGATAACATTATAGCCCTCACCAGCAGCACAACCCAAGGACATCAATATGGCTTAAGGCTGAAGCACTGGCCAGGAATATCTGCATGGTCTTCAGTGGTAAGATGGGCCATGGACACAGAAGCCAGTTGCAGTAGGAACAAGGACCCAGACATGGCCCTTGGCTTCAACATTGTCTAGGGCAGCAGACCACAGATACAAAATTGGTCTCTGAGGCAGCAAAAGACTAGGTCTTTTGAAGAGGTCTAATCCAGAAAATGAATAGTTCATCTTGGATATCCTGTTGTTGCTCAGAACCAGGGTGATCAACTGTGTGCTGGGCTGCATATTCAGGGGCGTACTCTATGCAAGTTCTCGTTTTTGCATACTGCTCCATCATCCCTACTCCACAATGACGTTTCCCTGTCCACCACAGGCTTCTGCCACACTTGTCACTGCTATAGCGTCTCTAGCCCCACTTCTCTCTGTAACAGTTACTAGGTTCGAAGTTCCCGCCAGCGGGTACTCCATGCTGTGGAAACGCTGTGGAAGGAAGCCGTTGATAATGGAAAGAAGCAGGAAACAAAGGAATGTGTTGGAGCAAGACGAGATCCGATCAAGCTCAAAAGAAATCTTTAATGGTACAATGTTTTAAATACACA
>CM052705.1:72947355-72978303 GCA_028551405.1 Uromys caudimaculatus | reverse complement strand
GCTGGAGCCGGAACACCTTGAAATGCTAATCAAGCCGAGCCTAAAGTCAGGGCCTAGAGGAGACACCTGCTGAGCGATCCGAGACATTGTGACTAGCAAGATTAAGTCAAAACTGAGATCTTTCATCTAGCAGACTTAGTCAAACCTGGGATCTTTGTCCAGCAGATATGCAAAAGGCCAAGGCCTTGGTCTCCAACATCTCTCCACTGCTAACTCACCATTTCAGTCCTCTATCTGTCCCAGTTCTTCATCAAATATTTGTTCATTGTACTGGTATTGAAAACTGCAGTGTGTGTATATGTATGTATGTATGTAAGTATGTATGCATGCATACATGTATGTATGTATTTATATTGCCCAAACAGCCTTATATGCAAATATTTATTGCAGTGGGTCATTGGTCTCCTTAAAGGTTTCTGGTTTCTGAAGCACCAGAAATTCTGGACCACTTTTGAGATTTGTCTCAGATATCCCGCTGTTGCTCAGAGTCAGGATAATGTTATAGCTAGGCAGTGCATCTGGGGGCAGGTTCTGTGTGAGACCCTGGCTGATGCACACCTTCCTCCTCTTGATGTCTGCTGCCCTGAGGCTTGGCAGGCTCAACCTTTGTGTTTGTGGCCTGCATTGTCCATCTCCCCAGTGGGGCAAACAGCATGGGTTAGAGCGCCTCCATTTTTGTTACCAGCTGGCAGGCCTAGGACTGGCCCTATTCAGTTAAGATATGTTTCCAAGTGAGCTCCAGGCAACTGCGCACACCCTGTCCTCAGTGCTGTTTACCATTCTGTTCAGCTCACAAGGTTGAATTTGTAGACTGCGGGCCAAGTCATTGGGGTAACCAAAAGCCCTTTCCTCAAGCATGTGTTATGAGTTCCACAACTTAATGGTAAGCATAAATCATCTGTCTTTAATTTTAAGAGCTTCAGATAGCTGAATAAATCAAATATATTTCTTTTGTACAGTGTTCATTTTACATTCTAGAAAAAAATAAAATCACACAAAGTAAACAAAGAACAGTTTTGTAGTTTCCTAACTTAACCATTTATTGTACTATAGATTACAGAGGAAATTGTGTTTAAACTATTATTAAAACAAATAATGTTTTCTTATAGATCAATCATTAAATGAAGATTGCTTCTATAATGAATGTTCTGTCAGTTTTTATATCGTCATAAACCTTATCTAGAAAATATAATAGTGAATAATGATTGATGCGAGTGAAAATTATGGCTTTCCTTTTTCCCTGTTATCAAAAATAAAGAGGGACATTATAATACTTTGTGAATTGGCCACACATAATCTTGTCACATGAGTCATTTCAGTCCTTAATGAGATAAAAATTAAGGATTATCTTCTTAAATAACATCAGATAAGGATATAAATTAATTTATATTTTTGTGTTAGTAAAACAAAATGAAAACATCTTACTGTATTCTTGAAACCTTTTACTGTATGATTCTTCATTAAGCCACTGGAATATATTTGACTTTAAATTTGTCATGAATTCTAATGTTCTAAAGTGAACTTAGAGAGGAATTCATAACTGAGATCGATGCAAAGATTTATACTTCCAAATGGATTCTGATAACTGCAATTACTGCAACTGGAAGCAAATTAAAAGGTTATTCATTTGGGATCTCATTTCTTCTCTCCTTTGTTTTTAGGACAGTGTGGCCTCCTATTTTTTCATTTGTTTTTTTTTTTTTTTTTTTTGTAAGGAAAATAAAGGAATTTATACCAATAGCAGAGATATTTTAGGATAGTGGATTTAAAAATATTCCAAACTGCCTCATGGATATGTAGGGATTCTTTGTCACCGAGGTTCTAACAGAAGATAACATGCTCTGCATGTTATCCAGTCTATCTTGGCTATTTCTCTTGTTGAAGCTAATTTCATAAACATAAAGTTGGCTTTTTTTCCCTCCAAGATAACTGATGCTATTTTTCTAAGAATAAAAATTTCTGCTTATACAAACATATCATTTTTGATTCACTCGACTTACAGCATTGTACAGGTGTGGACCACAACCTAAATAACTTCAGTGCCTGATTCAGAGAGACATGACAAAAGCTAGTTATGGTATAGGGGAAATCAAATGTCTATGAGTATGCAGATACATGTCTTGCTATGGAATGAATTGTAATATTTCCTCGTGGAAACAATCTCACAAGACAAAGCTGATTATCTATGCTTTCAGTTGATGATTAAAGTGCTCAACGGGGCCATACTACCCTGGTAATCAGAGGAAGACTTCAGCTAACACTCCCTTTCTGTAACAATATAGATGAAGGGTAGACATGTGTATTCCAGGAGTGGAATCTTTCTCAAACTGAGACCAAGCAATACCCTAATCAAAAAAAAAATAAGGAGATATTTAAATGAAATAAATCTTTGCAGAGATGCTGGCTGTGGTGGGGAATAGTACCTGTTCCAAAGGGTTTCTGTGAAACAATCCTTAAAACATGTGATGGGCTACCTGGCATTTACAGAATGGATTGTGCTAACATAAAGGACCTAGTAGTTGAATGACTAATGTAGAATATTTGATGAGCTTGGAAAGAACTATGAGACAATGTGCATAGTTGGTTTCCAGAGAACTGGAAAGTACAATGAAAAGATTCCATCCTAGAACTCTGGGAACTGCTAGGTGCACATGGCTTTGTATTAGCAAAATTCATCTCAGATTTTACTTCTATAACGGTATTTTTTCTTATTATAAGGCACAAAATTTATGGTAATTTGTTATATCAGCAAAAAGAAATGAATACAGTGGCCTTTGAGCTGGCATTTGAAGGCTGAAAGAACAGTCACAGAGAAAACAATAAACTGAGCTTTGGAAAACAGTGTTCATTGTATCCACATTAAAAGGATTTGCAGGCTCAGGTAACTGTGGGAGATCTTCTGTCTGGAGTATCAGGATTAGGTAAACGCCAAGCCCAAGGAAGCCCACAATCATTGGCTGGGAGTGTAATTTGAAGCCCAGGTAACCCTCGCAGTGAGGCCTGATGGGAAGATTTAGATAGGTATATCATGCAGATATGTATATTTTTCAGACTACTAACAGAAAGATAGCATGAGTGACAGGATGACGGATTAGTAATGGAAAATCCATTTAGAGGGATAAAATGGAGTGTGGTCTTATTACATGCACTGTTCAGCCTTTTATGTCTCCATGAGCAGACCCAATAATTTTCTATCTTCTTTCTGTGTTCAATATGTAAATGAGATAGGGTTTAGAATCATCATGGAAGCAGACCTCTGTGTATATCTGTGAGGGATTTTAGGGTAACTGAGTTAGTAAGAGGCCTATGAATATGGATGGCACATTCTATTAGGTGGCCACTAGACTGAATAAAAAGAGATATCTAGCCTGAGCAATGGTATCCATCTCTTTCTGCTTTGGCTGATACATTGTATGCAGCTGCCTCAAGTTCTTATCACCATAACTTTTTCACTCTTACAGAAGTGTAGGCCAAAGCAAAACTTTCTTCCATCAATCATTTCTTTGTGTGTTTGGTCAGAGCATTGAGATAATAAACAATACATAAAACTGGTATTGAAAAGCAGGGCCATGGTGAGAAAGCTGATCAGGTGGTTCTTAACACTTGAATCTGGTTTTGAAAAGGATGCAAAAGAATTTGAAATGTTAGGCCTGAAAAGTCCTAAAGTTCTGGGAGCAGAGTCTAAAGGCCTCTCTGTTGGGAGGTTAGAAAACTAGAGTGTTCAGAAGAATGCAGGAGGTAGAAACCCACTTTATGAGGTTGGAGAGGAGAAAAAATAGTCTGTCAGAAACTTGATTGAGATCATTTTTGCCACACTTTGATAAAGAACTTGCCTTCCTGATGTATACAGCCTGAGTAAGCATGATTATAAGAGAAATATGCTAATTTGTCTGGTGAAAAGTGTTTCAAAGAAGGACAGAGAGCACTTGGGCTCTGCTATGGCTACTGACTACTGACCTCAGTGAGGTCAACAGAAAAGAGCAAATCAGAGCCATATGAAACGTACAATTTAGTGAGTACAATGTTTACTCTTATAGACAAGGATGCTTCAAAACTACTATAATTGCTAATGCCCGTAGAGTTATTGAAAAGAAACATGGCACTTTGCCCTGGACCAGAAAAACAGGGAAATTATCCTCATGCAAAATTCTACCTATTAGAGGAACCATATAAAATGCAAATTTTAATTTTATGAAAGGTTTCCTGAATTGTGGAAACTAAAGAATGAAACCTCTAGTTATATCTATGATAATGTATCTAGATGAAGTTAATCATGGTGGGAAGAAAGCCCACCCTAAACATAGGTGACATACTTCATGCAATGGGGTCCTATACTGAATAAAATTGGAAGGTCAGCTGAGTGTCAGGATTCATCCCTTTCTGTTTCATAACTGCTGGTGTAATATGACCAGTTGCTTCAAGTTCCTGAGGCCAGAACTTCATCTCCATGATGGAACCATAACCAAAACAAGTTTTTCCTCCATCAACTGCTTCTTGTTAGATATTAGGTCACAGTAACAGGAGAAGTAACTATTATACTACAACTTCCTTACACAGACACAGACACAGACACACGTACACGCACAAGCATGCATACACACACACACACACACACACACACACACACCCCATAGACACACAAATACACATGATTTCCTTGTTGTATAACATGTGTAAAAGAATAAAATCAAATTTGTTTTTTTTTTAATTGATAAGTTTATTTCAAACATCCACAAATTAAAACCCTTACTGTCAGAAAAACAAGTTAGTTAGTATGGAGTAATAAATAAGAAGCTTCTTTCAGCTGTGTCTGCCTTCTCCAGAATTATATTGTCAGCATCAAAACTCCATGAAATTATTGTTCTCCATTTTTCCATTACACACATTTTTCACAATATATTTGCACTGCTACTTTCCTAGTGTGAGACTTTTTTTAGGCAGTAAGAAATCTCTTTACCTGTGTATAAGCAATGGTTGCTCAATAAATGTGGAAACACTTTTAGAGAATGACAAATTAATGACTTGTTATTAGTTCTATAACCTTTATATTCCTAGAGAGAAGTTGCATTGTAAAACAATAAAATTATACAAATGTGTGGTGTGTGTGTGTATGTGTGTGTGTAAACTCAGAGGATGCCAAGAAATGACAGATTTTCACGTCAGAAGAAATATTGCAATCATGATTAGACATAGTAATACATGTATTGAACAGAGATCAACAGCTTGCTAATGAAGACACTTGAGGAATGCCAGTCCTTTACACAATATCGAGAGAAGCTATACCTTTTCATTATTTAAAAATGAGCTCACAGCTGGAAAGAAAAACAGTTGTCAAATTGAAAAGGGTAATTGTTTGAAACTCTTTATTATCATAATTAGTAGAATTTTATGACTTTGACTAATTATTTGTATGTTAATTACTTCACTACTTAACTGTTTTATGTATTTATATATTTGACAAAGTAACTAGATTTGCTCCATAATTAATGTAAAGAGTTTTACTGTTTCCAGAATCTACTCTATCAGCAGTAACGTCAGATTTATGAGTGCTAATCTCATTAATATTAATGGATTTTTTTGCACATAAATTTCTTTATGTATCACTGATGGAGGAGAGCTGGGTGAAAATTCTAAAATTCTCCTGTGCCACGGCCATTAGCACGAATGGATGGCATCAAGGAGTAGAAATCTTACTAAAGCATGATCTACTAAATTATGCGCAAAAGTGTTAAGAAATAATTGTCATTATATCATAGAGAAAAATGGTCTTTTGTAGAGAATAGAAACAGATTTTAGCCCCTTTTCTATTTGGAGGAAATAATGATACCTGCAAATAGTAAGATCAGAGGATAAACAATTTAGCAAAAAATTTAAATACTTCTCATTGTTATTAAACTGTAGTTGATATTATCTTTTGTCTTATTTTGTTTTAATTTCTATTATTTTAATTAACCTTAAACTCTCCAGTTAATACTTCCCATCTTCCATAGTTCAAGCTGATTTCTCAATAGCTACCTTTGGCTCTGTTTTCCAGTGTTTCAGCAACAGATGCGCCATTTGTAGCAACAGAGATGAGAGTGGCCTTACTACCACAGTATTAGTGATTTTTGTCAGCAAACAAGGTTAGTTTTTGTCTGAACAGGGTGAAGTATTCATAAAGCAACATCTAATTTAATGTGTGAATTGTCAGTCCAATGCACAGGCATCAACTGAAGATATTAACTTGATAACACGTAAGAAACAACAGGTTACCTATTTCATCCTTTCTTTATATCAAATTTTATGAATGAATAAACACATTTAATTTAATCTTTAGTAAATGTACTAGAAAGCTGAAAGAGGAAAAAAATTAAAGGAAGAGAAGTTATTAAGATGAAATAAGACTGCCTACTTCAACAGTATTTGTAGAATATTATTTGTTGGCCTCTGTTATGTATAATAGTAATTTATTAGGAACTAGAGGTATAATTCATATTTAATTTATACATTAATTGTTATTAAGTAACCATTAGCAATAAATGAATAATGTTAATTTTAAAGATATTATACTTACCACCCAGGAAATTATAGAAATACTTGACAAAGAGACATGTGGGAGCTAAAGATGGCTCAACACATAAAGTCCTTGCTATGTAAGCGTGAGGATTATGATTTGGACCCTGGGAATGTGAGCAAAAGCTGGGTAGATGTGGGAGCCTGCCTGCAGGTTCAGAGTTCAGGAAACACAGACAGAATGTTCCTAGACAGGCAGACACATGAGCAAGAAGCACTGCATCAATCAATAGAGGGAGGAGCAGCCAAGGAAGAATCTCAGTTAATTTGGGGCCTACTCACATACAAACACACATGAATACTCATGCACACAGTATACACACACCAGTCCCACCATGAACACCATCATGACCGTAAACAAAGGGATGGAAATTTTGCTTGTGTAGTGTAGCGGGCAGAGTAAGTGGGGTTCCCTTTAGGAAATACAACTGAAGTTGAAGGAATAGAAAGTGATCTATAGTTAGATAAAAGACACGTGTCAAGCAGGTGAATGGATGGGGTTAGGAAGGGAGAACAGAACTGGTATTCTCCTGAGTCAAGAAACACACACACACATGCACACACACACACACGCACGTATGCACGCACGCACACACACACACACACACATGCACACACATGCAAACTATAAAAAATATGACATTTAAACAATAGCCAGTACCTGGAACACATAGAAGTGGGATAAAACTAAATTAATAAAGAATAAAGAAGACCTTGGCTTTTATGGTAAGATTTGAGAGATGGTCAAGGAGACTCAACACATTAGGGTAAAGATTCTTATGCTGAAAACAGTGGGGGACACTGAGGGTTCTCAGATAATTATTTACAAAACATGAGATATTTCTGCTCATTCTCTAGTTGATGTAGCAATTTAAATATTCATTAACTTGATACAGTATTTGAATTTCTACAATATTTAACTCCAGATACTTCATTCTTAATGAATTTTATAAACATGTATAGGCAAAAATACTATAAAATAATGAAATGATCTTCCATAGTTAACAATTGATATACATGTAACAGAAGTGTTGAGTCCTCTTGATTATTATAAAAATAAATCTTTTTTCTTTACTAATTAATTTACTTTATATCCCTATCAATCAAAGTTTTTACTCTCTTTTCTCCTCCCAGCACTCCTACCTTCCCCTCCCCCATTCTCCAGCTCTCCCTAAAGTCTCCAAGAAGGGGAGGCCTCTCATGGATATCAATAGTTCTTGTCATAACTAGTTGCAGTTCAGGGGCGGGGGAAGAATCCAAGGGCAGACAACAGAGTCACTACAGACCCTTCTCCTGCTGTTAGGGCTCCTACATGAAGATCATACTGCGAACTGTTACATATGGATGGGGACTTAAGTCTGTCCCATGCATGCTCTCTGGTTGGTGGTTCAGTTTCTGTGAGGCTTCCTGGATCCAGGTTAGGTTGATTCTATAGGTTTTCTTGTGGTGTCCTTGACCTCTCTGTCTCTTTCAATCCTTCCTCGACCTTTTTCACCTACCTAATGTTTTGCTGTAAGTCCCTATATCTGTTTCCATCAGCTGCTGGATGAAACCTCTCAGATAACAGTTATGCTAAGCTCATGTCTGCAAGTATAACTGAATATCATTAATAGTAAGTTCTCTCTCATGACACAGGTCTCAGGTTGACCATTCCCTCAATTTCTGCTCCATCTTTACTCCTGCACATCTTAGTGGCAGGGAAACTTATAGGTCACAGATTTTGTGGCTGGGTTGGTGCCCCAATCCATTCATTGGAAGACTTTTGTGGCTACAAAAGATTGCCATTTCAGGTTCCCCATTGCTAGGAGTCTTAGCTAGAGTCACCCTCATAGACTCATAGAGTTTTCATTGTCCTAGGTTTCTATCAAGTCCTACAGATTCAATGTCATTCACATGAAAATTTGAATACAATTCTTCACTGACCTTGAAAAAGCAATACTAAACTTCATAAGGCAAAACAGAAAACCCACAATAGTTAAAACAAACTTGAAAAATAAAAGACTTCTGAGGTATCACCATCCCTGATATTAGGTTGTACTATAGAATAATAAAAACTCTGTGGTATAAAAAAACAGATGTGTTGATTAAAGTAATCAAATAGAAGATCCAGAAATAAACCCACATAACATAGACACTTGATTTTCAACAAAGAACCAAAGCTATACATTGAATAAAGGAAGGCTTCTTTAACTAATGTTGGTCTGACCGTATATCTGAATGTAGAAGAATGCAAATAGACCCATATCTATCATTCTGCATAAAATTTATGTCTACATAGATTGAAGACCTCAACATAAAAGAGTACACTAAATGTGATATAAAAGAAAGTGGGAATAGCCTTGAATGCATTGGCACCGGAGCCAACTTCCTGAACAGAATGGCAACAGCTCAGACACTAAGATCAACAAGTAATAAATGGGACTTCATGAAACTGAAATCTTCTGTTAGGCAAAGGACACTGTCAAAAGGACAAAGCAGCATCCTCTAGAATGGGAAAAGATCTTCACCAACCGTACATCAGACAGAGGGCTGATATACAAACTATATAAAGAACTCAAGTAAACCAAATTGGCGAACCAAATAACCCAATCAAAAATGTAGTGCAGATCTAAACAGAGAATTCCCAACAAAGGAATCTCTAATGGATGAGAAGCATTTAAAGAAATTTTCATATCCTTAATCATAAGGGAAATACAAATCAAAACAACTCTGAGATTCCAACTACACCTGTCAGAATGGTTAAGACAAAAATCTCAAAGTGACAGCACATGCTGGTGAGGATGTGGAGCAAGGGGAACACTCACCCATTGCTGGTGGGAGTGCAAACTTGTAAAACCACTTCGGAAATCAATTTGACAGTTTCTCAGTAAATTGAAAATGTTTCTACTCCAAGATTCAGCTATACCACTTCTGGGAATATATCTAAAGGATCTTCCTCCATACCACAAGGCCACTTGTTCAACTATATTCATAGCAGGTTTATTCATAATAGGCAGAAACAGTAAACAACCCAGATGTCCCTCAACAGAAGAATGGATAAGGAAAATATGGTGCATCTACAGAATGATGCTATTAGAAACAATGGCATCATGAAAATTTCAGGCAAATGGATGGAAGTAGGAAATATCCTCTTGAGTGAGGCAATTCAGATACAGACAGACAAACATGATAGATACTCACTTAATCATGGATATTAGGCATAAAGTACAGATTAACCATGCAACAAAACCTTGATGCAAAGAAGCTATGCAACAAGGAGGGCCCAAGTGGGGATGGTTGAATCTTACTTAGAAGGGAGAATAGAATAAATATTGGATAAGGATGGATAGAGGGAACTGAGTGGGACTAGGATGAGGAGGGGAGCAGGAGGGAGAGAAAACTGGGAGAGAGAGCTGAAACTGGTGGTGAGGGACATCTTTGGGATGAACTAGAAACCTAAGAAAATTACATGTTTTTAATACTGGATATTGTGTCAGTTCCTTTTTTTTTCATTTTTTTTAAGTTAACCTCTTTTTTATATTAATCAGTTCATTTATTTATATCTCAAATGATATCCCACTTCCCCTCCACAAACTCACATCTGTTCTCTCCCCTTTGCCAACCCAAGGGTGCTCCCTCACCCACCCACATTCTCCCACCCCACCACTCCAGCATCCTCCTATGCTGGGGCATCAAACCTCCACAGGACTAAGGACCTCCCCTCCCATTGTTGTCAGACAAGGCCATCCTCTGCTATATATGTATCTGGAGTCATGGATTCCTCCCTGTATACTTCTTGGTTGGTGGTCTAGACTCTGGGAGAACTGGGTGGTCAGGCTAGTGGATGTTGTTCTTCCTATGGGGTTGCAATCCCTCTCAGCTTCTCCAGTCCTGCCTGTGCCCCCACGGGGTCCCTGAGCTCAGTCTGATGGTTGGCTCCAAGTATCCACATCTGCATTGGTCAGTTGCTGGTTGGACCTCCCAAGGAGCAGCCACACCAGGTTCCTATCAGCAAGTGCCTCTTGACCACAGCAACAGTGTAGGATTTGGTGTCTGAAAAGCAACTTAAGCAAGGACAAGTTTATATGGCTCACAATTTCTGGGGTAGTTGGTCATAATGGAAAGCCCTAAAGGTGGTGAGGAGAACTTTTCCAATTAGGAAACAGAATGTGGATGCTGGTGCTCAACTCATTCTCTACTGTTATCAGGTAAAGGGACTCAACCCAAACTTTTAGACTCAACCTCAATCAACTGGTCAAGATTTGCAAAACACAGGCAAGTTCTTTGATAGAATATAACTCAATGTCCTTCTGTAACCTCATGCACCAGAACACTTCTGGCATTTCTCTTTTAATTCTTGTCCCCCAGATGTTCATTTTATTGCCTAGTCAGTTCTATTAACCTGTTAAGATTCTCTGGTTTATCTAGCCCAAAGTTCTCAACACTTCAACATTCCTTTTTTCAAAACATACAGAATGACAAATAATAAAGTTCTGTTATACTAGTAGATTAGTGCCCTGCTCAGCCGTCATGAGAGAACCTTGCTCCTGCAGCAGATGAAAATGAGTACAAACACCCATAGCCCAAAGATTATGCAGAAAGTGAGAGACCTTGGAACACTCATCCCTACATCAAATATTTCCACGAAATCTCTCCCATCAGAGTCAGGAAACCCCAGAAAATAGAATGTGGAAGAATATAAGAACCAGACGGGTTAGAGAACAACAACAACAACAACAAAAAAACCTGGGCCCTCTAATTCAATGTGAGTAAAGATCATATGAACTCACAGAGATTGGGGCAGCATGCACAGGGTCTACACATGGGTCACATCATAAATATATATTGTGACTTCCAGTTTAGTGTTTTTATGGATGTCTGAGTGTGTGAATAAGTGGCTCTCTGATTCTTGTGCCTTCTTTTTGGACTCTTTTCCTTTTGTTGGTTTGTCTTGTCCAGCTCTGATATGATAGTTTTTATTTTATCTTACTAAACATTTTTATACTTTATTGTTATCCAGTAGAACTCTTTTTCTTTTCTCCTGGTAGACAGAAATGGAGAGGATCTGAATGTGTAGGCAGGTTGGAAGAATTAAGAAGAAGGAGCTCAGGGCAGAGAAGCCATAAGCAGAATATATTATGTGAGAGAGAAAAATCAATTAAAGAGAAAACAATGGGAAATATTTAAAAAATCCCGAAGTCCTAATAAACAGAGCATTGTGTTATCCACTTCTGGTACTAATTTTGTGTATTACATACCTTCCTCATTGTTGTCACAGAATGTTTGAAAGTTTAAGGTACATTGGACAATCCTGTGGAGGTCATGGCAACAGGAGCTTGAGGTGCATGGTCACATTGTATCCACAAGGAAGTATGATGTGATCAATGATGATACTCCCTCCCTTTCTTCTTGTATTTATCCAAGGATTCCAGAACATTGAATGAAACCATGCACATTTGGGTTCAATCGCCCAAATGAATTAGTCAAATCTGGTTATTTATGCTCAAACATGCCAATAAGTCTAACTTCTAAATGATTCTAGATTCTTTTAAGTTGCCTTCACATTTATGCTTAAAAGATATCTGTTATTCTATAATGTTTGCATCCATTTAAGTCCATTAACACTCAAAGAATTTTTTATGATTTAACAGAGTAGAGAAAATTCATAATTTTATTTTTCCTACAAGCAGAAAATATAGCAAGAGCAATTATAATAGTAAAGCAGAACCAAACTCTTCATAAACAACTGTGGGATAGTTTGCTTACTTCCCACACAGATCCACCCCCCAAACACACATATACACGATTCCTTTTTTGTATTTGAAAACTTTGTAAAACACCGAATATATCAAATAACTAAATAAAAATATACGCTGTAAAGCATAGCACATGCTTAGATACTATACATGCTCAGACCAGACATCCATTCTTGATGGGACATTGAAACAAAACTGACATTTAATCTCTCTACTTTGTAAGCCCACTTTACAAGCTTTTGTTTGTGGTGTACTGATGCTTGTACAATTATTCAGGACTTGCACCTCCTTGACACATTCATTAATAAAAATGTACAAGATCCTAAAATCATTTAAAATTAGCATTCAGTGACACTTACAAGTAAGTCATTAATTGGTGGACTGACACTTTGCATGCAAGGAGCACATTATATGACACCTTTAATTTACTGCCATGGAGAGTTCTGTGCTGACATTTTTATAAAGCTAAAGCCATTTTGTATTCCCTGCCGAATGGGAGCACAGCATGTCTTTTAATTTCCAACCTATCATAGGTTTGATCTTAATATTTTCAAGGAAGTTTTTGGCATTAACTACATTAGCATTAGCCAAAGTTGTGGATGTTTATTCCTGAGTTGCATGTGTATATACTCCATACTGTAACATCAGAAATATGATAATCCTGAAGGATCAAATATAATTTTTCATTCGTTTTTCATTTTGAGACAGGATATCTGGTTTACCTAGCTAAGAACTCTATTTGTGTCAGAGGGTAACTTTCACTTCTGACCCTCCTCCCTTACCCTTCTGACTGCTGGTATTGTGTGTGTCACCATACCTACAGTGTGTAGTGCTGGAAATTAAAACTGGGCTCCAGGTTTCTCAATCCTTACTCTAACTCTTCCACAAGACTCACTGAGCTCCATTTAATATTTATGTGTGGGTCTCTGCATCTACTTCCATTTACTGATGGATGGAGCCTCTCAGAGGACAGTTATGCTAGGCTTCTGTGTACAAATGTAACAGACTATTATTAATCATGTCAGGGATTGGTTCTTGCTCCTTAGATGGGGCTCTATTTGGGCCAGTCATTGGTTGGCCATTCATTTCGTCTCTCCTTTATCTTTGTCCCTTCACATCGAGACATTTTGTGTCAAAGGTTTTGTGGGTGGGTTGTTGTCCTTATACCTCTACTGGAAGTCCTTCTCTGCTACAGGAAGTGGCCACTTCAAAAGCCATATCCCATAGTGCTAGGAGTCTCAGCTAGTGGCAACACCATAGACTCCTTGGAACCTCTGACATATCCGGTCTGTGGCATGTCTTAGAGATGCCCCCTCCCCCATCAATTTCCACCTGTTCTATCTACATCTGGTCTACTGCCTGTTCCTCTCCCCAACTTCTCTCCCACCCAGTTCCTTGTCTCCCTCCACCTTAAATATGTATTTTATTTCCCCTTCTGAGAAAGATTCAAACATCTTTCATTACGCCCTCCTTGTTATTTGTATTCTTTGGATCTGTGTATTATAGCTTGGTAATCCAGACTCAAAGAGAATAGGGACTCCACAGTAAGACCAACAGAATCAACTATTCTGGACCCTTGGGGGCTCCCAGAGGCTGAACCACCAACAAAAGAAAGTGTATTGTGTGGTAAACATTCACAGGTTGGTAAGATTTAATGTTATTTCTTTGTCATTAACAAAATGATACTTCACAGAAGTAAGAAACAGCTAAATTGAAGGATATCAGTTTTTTTCATGATGTACATCAGATTAATAATATATTTTAATATGCATTAAAAATGTCAAATGAATATATATTTAGTTTTGCATAATGTTTCTTCCTTCTGGGTTCTGCAGCTTAATTTATAAGTGATATAATGCTTAAATAGGTTAATGTAGCCTTATCCTTCATTCAGGCTTATCTTCTGTATCAGGGTTACTGTTTACTATCTCAAATTTAGTTTCAACTCATACAATGCAGGATGATAACAGTAGCAACCAAAGTCAGACAGAACCATCGCCAATAAGATGACATGCATATGAGAGGGAGAAGTCATGCAAGAACACTTTGATTACCTTTTTGTCAGAACACAGCATTAGATGAAAGGAATTCAGCAAGCCTAGGCTATTTTTAGGCAGGCGTTTTGTGGTGCTTCAGATATTTAATTTAATTCAAAAAGGCTTTGAAATGAGTTCTGTTTTGATGTGTGCACATAGGGATCATAACCAGACAATGGTTGTGAACTCAAAGAAACTGGGTTTCTCACCTGCAATAATGCGCATCATCCATGTATGGAGTAGGAAGCCAGGCACAGGCCACTGCTGTTCTGCATTCAGAATTGTTATGTAGTTGCACATGTGAAAAGCCATGCAGTTGATCACAGTGTCTACACCATTTACTTTTGAAATTTTATTCATGGCATTTATTTTCCCTAATTGGAGAGTTGATTTTTGCTCCTTACACCATTCTTTTGCTCATTTCTACAGAAACAGGAGCCTTAACTGAAATATTCACCTCTGCAGGGCCAACAACCTGAGTAGACTAGCAGTATCTTGTAGGCTAAGGTAAAACCATGTTGTCAAACTGAAGCATGGTTTTAATCCTTCATGTGTTTCTGTATTTTCTTCTATAAAGAGAATTACAGTTATGAAGTTCTTGTGGTTGTATTTCATTTGATAACTTCCATGCTCAGAATCTGTTCATGTAAGCAAATGGGCTCAGAGTACAACATAATCTCCTATGTGTTTGCAAAATAATACGTTTGGGAAATAATTTTATATTTATATGTGGTTTGAACATGTTAAAGAGGAGTGAGTGAAAGACAATATATTTTAAGTAGTATTTTTTTTCACTCTGCAAATTTCAGAATCCCCTATTCAAGTAGGAAACATTTAGTTTTTCTGTTTTAATGGGATTATTTTTTGAATTTCTCATCTTTTAAGTTGATGTTAGTTATGGACTTACTGTAAACTGCCTTTATCTCATTTAGGTATGCCTCTTGTATCCCTAACTGTAGCCCTAGTCCTCAGTCCTCCAGATGGTCCTTGGGGGTTAAGAAGGCACGGATCAACCACACAGATTCCAGGAGCTAGGTAAGAAGCAGAAGCAGACTTGTTTATTGTTTGGGTAGAGAGTACCTTTATACCCTATGCTCATGTCCTCTCAGACGTGGCACCAACCAATTGGCTGCACTTATCACATGCTCTTTCTTTGTTTGACTCATGATGTCAGGCAGGTTCTGGGGTTAATAAATGCTGAAGTACCTGCTGAGATTGTGTGGGTCATTAGGGGCTGCTAGTCAGAACATGCTGACTCACCTCTCTGCCTAACTTTCACAGGACAATTATTGTAAAGGGGAGTTGGATTTTGTCAAAGGTCTTTCCTGTACCTAACAAGATGATCATTGTTTTTGTTTGGTTTGTTTGGATGGATACATAGAAAGGATGACTTTTCTCTATTTACATTTGTTTAGGCATCCCTGAATCTCTGTCATAAGCCTTTTTGATCAGGATGTATCTTTTTGATAGGTTCTTTATTCATTTTACAGATTTTCTTTTTGTGGATTTTTGCATTTAACTTCATAAGGTAAGTTAGCCTGTAGTTTCCTTTCTTCATTGGATCTTTATTTGTCTGGATATCAGGTTAATTATGATCTTATAGAACAAATTGGACAATGTTTCTTCTGTTTCTATTTTGTGGAATAATTTGAGGAGTATTGTTAACTCTTCCTTGAAAGTTTGGGAGTATTCAGCACTAAAACCTTCTGGCCTTGGATTTTTGATTAGAAAAATTTTAATTACTGCTTCTTTTTCACTAGGGATATTAGGTCTAAGAAAATTATCCTTTATTTCATTTTTTTTCATTTTCCAATTTGGTGGCATAAAGGATTTTAAAAGTTTGTCCTAAAGATTCTTGGGATTTCTTCAGTGTCTATTGTTATATTATTTCTAGTTTTGTTAATTCAGAGCTTATTCTGCTACCATTAGTTAAATTGGATAAGTGTTTGTCAATCTTACTGACTTCTTTCAAAGAACTTACTATTTGTTTCTTTAAGTCTTTGCATTGTTTTATTGTTGTTTCTATTTTATTGATACCAGCCTGATTTTGATTATCTCTTGCCATCTACTCCTACTGGTATGATTACTTCCTTTTGTTCTAGAGCTTTCCAGTGTGTTGTTAAGTTACTCATATCAGATCTTACCGATTTCCCTATGTAAGCCCGTAATGCTATGAACTCCGAAGCTCCTCTTAGAACTGTCACTATTGCATCCAATATGTTTTGAGATGTTGTGTATTCATATTCATTCAATTCTACACAAATCTTTAATCTCTTTATTTATTCCCATCTTGGCCTGTTTTTCATTCAGTAGTGAGTTGTTCAGTTTCTGTGCATACTCCAGATTCCTATTGTTTCTGTTCTTATTGATATCCAGATTTAATCTGTGTGGTCAGATAAGATGCAGGGAACTATTTAAATTTTCTTGTATCTCTTGAGGCTACTTTATGAGTTTGTGCTCAATCTTGGAAAAAGTTTCATAAGATACTGTGAAGAAAATATATTCTTTTGTGTTTGAGTGAAGTGATCTGAAAATATTTGTTAGGTCAATTTGGTTTAACATCCAGAATTTCTCTGCTTATGTTTTGTCTCAATGATCTGTCTATTGGTGAGGGTGGGATATTAAAGTCTCTCAGTACCAGTGCATAAAGATCAGCATTTGATTTATGCTTCAAGAGTATCTGTTTTATGAATTTGGGTTTGTTGCATATATGTTAAGAATTGCATTGTCCTCTGTAGTATCCTTTCTTATCTCTTCTGATTAGTTTTGATTTGAAGTATATTTTGTTAGATATTAAAATGACTATACCACCTTGCCTCTTAGGTCCATTTGCTTGGGATATCTTTTCAATTGTTATACCCTGAGGTAATGTTTAACCTTGATGTTAAAGTGTGTTTCTTGGATGCAGCAGAAGGATGGATCCTGTTTTCCCATTCATTTTATTATTCTATCTTTTTATGGGGAAATTGAGACCATTGATGTTGAGAGATCTCAGTGAGTAGTGTTTGTTGATTCCTGTTATATTATTGTTTTTGTTGATGGTGGTGCTGGTGGCAGTGGTGTGTGTGTGTGTGTGTGTGTGTGTATGTATGTGTGAATCTCTTCTTTTGATTTGCTACACTAGAATAATTTATTACTTGTGTTTCCTTGGGTATGGTTAACCTCTTTAGGTTTGAGGTTTTCTTCCAGCACCTACTATAGCGAAGAATATTTAGATATTGTTTAAATTTGGTTTTATCATGGAATGTCATATTTCTCCATCTATTTTGATTGAAAATTTTGCTGATACCATACTCTGAGCTAGCATGTGGTTGTTTGTTTGTTTGTTTGTTTTGAGTCAGAGGAACAACTGCCCAGGCCTGGCTTTCAGAGTCTCCACTGAGAAGTTAGAAGCTATTCTAACAAATCTGCCTTTGGGTAACTTGTTCTTTCCCCCTTCAGTCTTTTAAGGTTCTTTTCTGTTTTATATGTTTTGATTATTATGTGCTGAGGGAAATTTCTTTTCTGATCTAGTCTATTTGATGTTTTGTATGCTTCCTGTACCTTGAGCAGCATCTTTTCCTTTAGGGTAGGGAAATTTTCTTCTATGATATTGTTGGGAAAAAATATACATACACACATACATATGTGTGCATATATATATATACACATAAACATACACATATATATACACACACATACACACACACGCGTGCGCGCACATACACACACACACACACACACACACACACACATATATATATGTATACCTGAGTTTTAGCTTCCTTTATTCTTATTAGTTTTAGAAGTGGTATTTTCATAGTGTTCCAGAATTTTTTGATATTTTATGCTAGGAGTGTTTAGATTTAATACTTTCTTAGAATGAAATATCCATTTCTTTTAACAGGACTTCAATGCTTGAAATTCTCCCTCCCTCTCTTGTATTTTGTAAATGAGGCTTGCTACTAAGGTTTGCATTCCACTTCCTAAATTTTTTGTTTTCAGATTTCTCTCAGTTTGAGTTTCTTTATTGATTCTATTCCACTTTCAGATCTTGAACTGCTTTCTTCTTCTCCTTCCACTGTTTAGTTTTCATAGACTTCTTTAAGGGATTTATTCATTTCCTCTTTAAGGACTTCTGTTATATTCACAATGTTGAGATATTCAGATCCTGCTGTGATAGTCTTGCTGGACTCTAATAGAAACATTTTACTGGCTGTAATTGATTGTGTGTTTATGCTGGTATGTAGGCATCTTGGTTTGGGAAGATTTTACTCTAGGTGATGGTATCTAGTTTTGTCTCTGTTGGGTCAGTGGGTTTTTGTTGTAGTTGTGTTATAGTTTCTGTTTGTTTTTGTTTTTTCTCCCAATTGGGGTATGTTGCTCTCTCTAATTTTTAGGAGCATGTAGTGGCTCTATATTGCCCAGTAGGAAATTCTGGATTCCGTATATGTGCAGCCACTTGAAGGTCTAGGTAAAATGTGTTTATAGGAGAGGGTGAGGTATTCTGCAGTAAGGAAGAAAACAAGGTGCTCCACTCAGGTCTGCTAGGTCCCCTGGGATTGGAGAGAAAATGTGCAGAGACCACAACAGGGAGTTTGCTACAGAGCTGGTGACAGAGTAGGGAACAGAATTTGAAGAAGGGAGAGAGTTAAGATCTGAAGCTTGCCTACCTGCTTTGCTGGCTTTCGTGCTTTGCTGGCAGGCTTGGTTGGTAGGCTCCTAGAGAATGCACACTGGAGTTGGGGGCAAGCATAATGGGATAAATTGGAGAAAAGGGTGTAGGAAAAAGTCTTGATCTTCTAAAGATGGGACAGAAAAGAAGGGGAAGACATAGCAAGTTGTCTGCTACAGTGTTGGGGGTGTGACTAGGGACCTGGATTTAGATGAAGAGGCAGGGTAAAATTTTCAGGCTAACTGAGGATTCTCAGGGAATACCTTGCTAGAGCTGTGGACTGGGATGAAGTCGTGAGTTTGGGGAGAGGAGGGACATGTAAAATTCTGAACTTAGCTTACCTGCTTCTCTGGCTGGATTGGCCTGAGGTTTCCAGGGAATACCTGTTGGATTTGGGGGCAAGGATAAAACGTGAGTTGGGGTAAGAAAGGTTGGAGGAGAGGTCTACATGATCCATTGGAGATGAGGGAAGAGGGGAAGGGGCTGAATTCTTGATATGAGACTTCTGCTATTAAGCATAGAAGCGTGCTTTGATTAGGGCATAGCGTTAATTTGTTAAATTAGTAAAGGAAGTGGCAGTGAAGAGGAATTTGGTATCATTTGTGAAAGACGCAGTTCTTTGTGCTCTACATAAACATAAGCAGAAATTCCCTTTGTTTCCAGTGTTATGAAAGACTGGAAGAGGAATATTTTCACTAGTTCAATACTTCTACCCTATACAATTTTTTTAAAAAAATTACAACAATATACCAATCTTGTAAACATTTAAAATTTAACTAGTTTGGAGATTGAGTGAATACTTTTTTGTAAGGTGTTTATACTGCCCACCAGGAGCAATAATCACTTTGAAGTGTTAGTACAAATAAAATAGACTAGAACATGCAGTATATACATGGGTGGAGATACTGTGTGAAGTAATGTGTTGGCAGCATATAGATAATGTAGATAGAGATTCCAGGCAGGGTAGAAATGAATAGGGTAGGTACAAGTCTAATAGAGACAATGCAAGGTGAGTGAGGGCAGATAGCAATGCTGAGAGATGCTGTACACAGAGTGTTGTCTTCACATCTAAGCAGAGCCTACCTATGCACATAAATTGATTATGGAGCTGATATATACTTTTGGTGACACCTGAGAAGCATACAAAGGGAAGAGACTAAACATTTCCTAAAGTGGTCCAGGCAACAAGGCACTGAATAGTCATTCGAACTCATTTTAAATATCTAGTTTCCACTCTCAGGTTCTTTGAGCAGAGAGCACACTAACTGCATATGGTACATTTAAGTATATATTCTTATTTTATTCTTCTCTCTTGGGGGAGTGAACATGGCAGTTAAGTGTTGACATATCAGAAAGGTGATTCTCAACTGGTTGAATATTAACTGTCATGAAGTGTAGAATATAACTGCTTGATCTGAAACTAAGAGCAGAGCAGCTGAATTTAACCAATATATAAGTGCACATAGCTATTTAAATTGAGAACAGTTTTATTTTGTGAAACAATAATAAGTAAGAGTATTCACTAAAGTAGTCATGCTTTTTGTTGCCAAAGGAGATAGTCTTAGCAAATCAGCAGAAAAGTAACTTGTTTCACTAGCAGTGCTTGTACAAGAAGTTTGAACTACAAAGCCTATGAATAGGAAAACATAGGATTCTGGATACCCTAAGCAGTTTTCATAAATCTCGTGCTACTAAACAAAGTCTGACTCAAATTGTTCTGTTTGGTGCTTCCTGGGGCACCTAATGAGTCAATTATTTCTCCCCACTACAAATAATAGAAACAACAATGAACTAAAACTAAACCGTAGTGGAATTTAAGTGCTTTGGAGTCCACAGTTTTTCTGCTGTTGTCAAGAACTTTTAAAGGATGATTTCTAAAGTGATACTTCTTAAAACAAAGTGAAACACAACTCTCAGGTGACTCTGCAAAAGATTAAATTTAGAAACAATTGTTGTCATTTTCTGAATCTCACATGGAGCTGCATTACATTAGTCCCAGCGGCAAAGCCACAGAAATCCACATGGACCCATCGCCACTCAAGCAAAACACATCTTCTGATTAAATCTGGAAAGTTCTAGCTGACATTCTTTTATGATGAAGCACCCTGTTCAAATTTAGGAACAAAGACTCAAATAACTTATTTAATTTATTATAAGTAAATTTCCTACAACATTTATTACAACATTCCACATGTGAATGGATGCCTTAATTTTACATGATTTCTGTCAGTGGCACCATTTTTTCACTTTCTTTCTCTTTCTTTCTTTCTTTCTTTCTTTCTTTCTTTCTTTCTTTCTTTCTTTCTTTCTTATTTATTATTTGTTTTTTGCAAGAAATCATTTGAGAACTATCATAGTCTTATGTAGAAATCATGTGGATAGAGATTGCTGTCAGAGTAGGGACACCCTATTCTGTGTTATATCTTTGTATTCTTTTACTTCTGAACTTTGAAATCTTTAATCTTGCATCCTCTGTGTACACAAAATATATATTTTATCCACAAGCACCAATGCCCAATCTTATTAAGAACTCTCCATCCGACTGTTCCAGTCTTCATTTAAGTTTGAAATAAACCCTGTAGTTTCAATATGACATCATATAAAATTGATCATAGAGTAGGTGTAGGTTTGTAAGACACAGGGAACCGCTTTACAGCAATGAGGGTGGAGTAGCTATCTCTATTCTCTGTAAGAGCATCAATGAATCTCATTGATATTAAGTGATAAAAAAACATTGAAGAACTATCTGTTCTTGAACAATTATTGGTAAAGAACAAATTTTCCTTTTGGAAAATACTTTTTAAAAGTACCTGTGCCATTTTCTTATTTTTTTTTTACAGTATTGTCAAATACCTAGACAATGTTAACATCTCATAACTTCCTTTTAAAAATTTCTAAAGTATACCGTATATAAAACATACAAATTATACAAACATTCTGATAACTTCTCTAAAAGTGTAAAGCTTATAAAGTATACTCACAAGACACAGAATCCACCCAAATTACTAGAAAAACCCCCTTTCTTTACTGAAAAGAACTGATAACCTTTCTTCTAATATCCAGATTTATTTTACCCTTAAAATTTTTTTGAAATAATAAAATCACTGGTACGCCCTTTGTCCATCTTGTCTGTTTTATATCACTCAATATCAGTGAGATTCATTGATGCTCTTACAGAAGATGGAGACCATTACATCATCCTCATCACTGCCTAGCATTCACTGTGCTGAGTACAAATCAGCATCTGCTCTATTGTCAGTTTTATGTGACGTCATGTTGGAATTCCATGCAAAAGAAAAATGAGTAACATAAAATATTTTTTAATTTAAGAGTTTTACATTTTCACCATGTTTCACCTAAATTTTTATTTAAAATATTGCTATAATATTACTTACTTTGATTATGAGGTTTTGGTAGAATGTTATTTTTTTTCTAAAAGGCAGTATTTCAATTACCTCATTAAAGTTAAGTGTCTTTAGTATAAACAGGACACTTATATACAACTTCTATAAGCAATTGTATGAATAGTGTTGCTACGAATATATTTTATGCTGAGAGTATATATTGCAGAAAAATATGTTAACATGCATACTCTTTTATCAAAATTCCCCTTATACCCTGATCGTTGTCCCTCTCCCCAGTACTCTCTCATATTCTTAACAAGAAATATCTGTAGAAGTAAAATCACTGCTTTAGTAGTATAGCCACTGGTGAGTCAGCTCTGCTCTAATCATTCCCTCTGCACTCACATTCAATGGGCCACAAAACAAGAACTAAATAAAAACAAGGCAAAACCCCCAAATGCCTAATAATGGGATGAGTTGGGAAGATGATAAAAGAACACGGGTGGTGATTGTGACAGAATGTATTTCATACATGCATGAAATTGTCAAAAATTAAAGACTCTCGTGTTGTTTGCGTGTATGTACATGTGTCATTCATATGTGTATATGAAGGGACATTCTTTTGTTGTATGGAATATTTCCATAGCTTAGTCAATGTGTAAGAACTGTTAATGACAGCTAAAAAGCAATTCTTTTTTTCTCTACTCTCAGCTGTGGACAACTAGTGTTAAGTGTTTTACATGTGTGCGACCTTTACAGATCACTTGTATAAATGAAAACATACAACCTTTGTCCTATTGTTACAGTTTATCTTATTTAGTATAATGTTTTCAAGGTTCAATCTGTTGTCTTTGAAATGTCAGGAAGCCAAACCTACAAAGATCTGTGCTTCTTTGAATGGAACTTAATGTCGTTCTCATGTTGGTATTGTTTGATCTGCCTTTGTCTTTCTTTAGATTTGTATATTCTACTATCTTTATGAATCTTTGTCTCTTTATTTGTTGAAAATGGATTATTTTTTCAAAGAGTTGCTTACTGTTTGCATTTTTCTCTTTCTATTCCACCAGAAGTACTACATTTTGTGAGTTGTGGAGATTTGCTTAATTGTACACAATTGATAATAAAACCAATGCTAAGGCTGATAGATGAGCTGTTCTATCCACAATCAGACCTCATGCACGTCTCTCTACTTTTATTATTATCTTTAGAAATCCAGTATATGCATCCATTAATTTACCAGAAGCTAGGAAAAGATTAGATGAAATACCATTAAAGAGAGAAAGTTTCTTTATTTAAACAGTCAACAAAAATAATTTTTGAAATTTTTCTCTTATTTTAAATAGTCTATTATTAGATAACATATTCAATTACTAGCATCCCAGAATGAACAACTAATTTTGAAATGTTGAGAACTCATTTATTTGACCTGGTATAATTATTTTTCTAATTATTTTGGAATTGCTCATCTTTGTTTAAGGTGAAATAGATCAACCCTGTGAATTTTTTAAAGGAAACAATGGTATTATATACTTTCTGAATTATTCAGTTTTCCGTTATTATAACAAATGACTAATATAAAAATGCTAATTTATTTTCCAAAAATTGTTTTAGTCCCTAGGGCATGTGTACTTTTTCTTTTTTACTAATAAAAGTTCTAGAAATAAAATTAATAACATTAATAAAATACCAAAATACATTAGAGTACACCATTGTGATAGTAAATTCTAATGTAAATACTGAAATAATCATATAATTTTGAAAAATAAACTATGTTGAGAGCTAACTTAGTCTATAGTTAAATGAAATATATTTCTAAAACTAAAGCAGTGTGATACAGACCAAGAAAATAGGTAAACATAACTGTGGAATAGAATGAAAAGACCAGCAGTAATCCACAATACATGCAGGGTTTGCATATGATAAATGACACCTTTATTCACTAAGATAAAATGGATATTTTAATAAGTAATGTTGGAACAGCTGTGTAAGTATATAAATATGTAGATAAACTTTGATCCACACAAACTAATAATGTGAGGACATAAAAGAAATAATCCATGCAAATATTTAAAACATTGGTGAATTGTTCTTCAATTATAGTACAGGGATAGACTTTCTCTCACTTCAAAGTCCAGAGGAAATGAAATTATTCATTGAATTATATAAAGAACTCATAGTAAAATCAATCACAAACCAATTAAATTGGTAATTGACAACATAATAGACAATATTCACTATTCAAATTTCTGCCACCAGGAAGGTTAACAGACCACTTGTATAAAAACTCTTAAAACTTGAAATTTTAAGTTGTTAGTTAAATATAGTTACCATGAAGTCAGCGGTGGTGAGCTAACACAAGGTAAAATAAAAGCACTTAGAGTAAGGTGTAGATGTACTGCATGAGTGATGCTTGCAGTGGTCACATATTATTAGAATAGCAGAAGAAGGAGAAGAAAGCGCCATTAAGAAACAGAAATCCATCAAAATGTCACTGATGTACACCTCGTACTAAGTTCTAAGGAATCGCTGAGACATTAGTCCTAAGTCAAGCCTAATAACATATGTCTGGAATCCAGAACTTAAGTATCATAGAAGAACATAAGTCTGAGACATAGGTAGGTTACAAAGCACCCCACACCAATATTACCAATAAAGAAAACAGAAAACAAAAGTGAGTCTCACGAAATTAGGAAGACAGTAGACACTGCTTTGTAATAAGAAACCTACTGAAGAATTAATTGTTCAAGAGACCATAACTCACTGATATTTTCTACCATTGAAAAAAACAACCATTATTATTCCTTGACTGAAGTAATGATTTAAAATTTTAATTAAACTAAATGAATTTGTATAACATCTAAATTATGGTTTCTACAATCAGATGTTTAATTCTCTCATTTTCTTTCACACACACATTATTCTCTGTGAATAAATAAGTCACTTTTAGAATCATTTAACAAATTATCATGTTTCCTCTGCTTTAGAGAATCATAAAAATTCAGCTTTTCACAGAAAAAAATGTCTATTTTTTTTGGAGAAAACAAATCCTAAAATATCAATGACTTACTAAATAATGTTTCTTTTAATTATGAACTAGTAATTTTTTCAAAAGTATTCAAATTAGACTTTGAGTGAGAATAGAAACTCTCTGGTTCTTGTTAAACCTATGCTATCCTCCACTTGCTGGCTCATGGTAAAATCCACTGATAATAAATAGAGGGCCCGCTATGTTTGACACACTCTTTAGGATATCATGGAGAGTAGAGCAGCAGTGACTGTTTCTAATCATTAGCTTGAAATGATTGATCAGCAGTGTTGCTGGAGTGCTAGTCATTTAAATATAAAAGCACTTTGAAGTTACTAATTTTGGAAAGAAATAATTGAGTAAACAGCCTAGTTAATCATTGTGGATACCTTGGTGTCAAGACCGGCAATCCGTAATTTTGAAAAACAGTGGTATGAAGTAAAAAGAAATCTCATCAACCTAATGTGATTTGTTTCCCGAAATGTTATTTAAGTGGCAACTAAACTTGAATCACTTTGACACAGATTGACTGCAGCAAATAAAGGAGAGTGAGCTGATGTATTCCCTATCTGAGGACAGCCGCCATTTGTACTTGTCTATTCAGAAAGCAATTAAACATGTCAGTGCTGTCTTCATACACATCATCACATAGCATTTATCAAACCCAATTTTACACAAGCAGGGAAGCTGCTGATTTCTGAGACCATGTTTATATTTTATATTTTAGCTGGAAACTAAGATCAAGAAAAATTGCATATTCTTTTAATATTTGAAGAATAGGAGAAAAAGTTGGAAAATTAGAAAATAAAAAATAATGCTAGAGTCATCTTTAAAATTCTAAAAAAGTTGTGGATGAAACCAGTTCTACCTTATGAATAAAGTTTTCAAGACTGACGATTCAGTAAGTTGCACCATGTTTAGAATACATGTATTTTGTGTGTGCATGTGTGTTTTAAATTTAGATATTTTCAATATTCTACAAATCTTCAATCTGCTCTGAGAAATTTTCCTCAACCACCTGCTTATCTATTCTGCCTATCAATGTCAAGTCTAGTTAAAAAGAAATCAGTTAAATGTGCTGATGTTGATTACGGTAACTATTCCTTGGGGAAATGAAGTGAAAGATTCTGGATGTGTCATGTGATGCAAACTCATGTGGTATTTTGCTGAGACAGCCTCACATGGTATTTTTATCTGAGGCAAGACCAGTAACGCACATATATATACATATATATATACACACACACATGCATATATATATGTATATATATGTGCGTTACATATATATGTACACACACACACACACACACACACACACACATATATATATATATATATATATATATATATACACATCACTCAATGGACAGTGAAGGGGCACTTGCATAGCTGGCTTTGCAAAGCTTTGTTGGTCTCAGGTCTTCACTGATCTTCCCTTCATTGACAGAGGCACAGCAGAGAACTTCTGGTTTCTTGGCTGATTCTGGTTGCTCCTGCTCACTCAGGATGATTTTTGGAAGAGTGGCTGTTTCTGCGGGATCTTGCCACGGCTACTGATTCATGTGTGGTGTTCTGACACTACGGAACCGGACTGCTGGAATCCTGACAGTGGAGATTGGAACTGCTCAAAAAAGTACTTCTAAGCAGGCCACATCCCCTTGTCCTGTTCACCATCTTTTCTCCCCTAACTTTGGATGGGGGGCTAGAAGGGGAGGTCAAAGCATTTAAAAACCCTTATTAAAAGTATATTTTGGAAAATATAAGCCTACAGGGAATAATGAGCTTTTTGCCCCAAATAAGTGAATATAAGTCTTTAGATTAGAAAAACAGCAAAATACACAATATTGAACTCAAAACCAGATCAACATATTAGTGGTTATGTTTAAGAATAAAATTGATTACAGCATAGATTATTAATGTTTATGGGCTAGTAGGTTATAAATATTGGAGAATAACCTAAAGCTGGTTTAAAATCTCCTAGTGCAGGCAATCACATATGGTTAAAAGCTAAATATTTTGTACATATAAAGAACTTCAGTAATAGACAGTCTAGTTATATCACAGCATTGCTGAAGACATCAAGAATTTTACATGAATCTATATTTATTCTGAGAAATAATTACAAAGAAATCTCATGTGAACTATTTAAAATTTTCTAATTATGATGTACAGTTGTATAAAAATATGATGTTTTTTGTTGTTGTTTTGTGACAGGATTTTCTTAGGCATTCCTGGCTGAAATTTCCTTTTAAACCAGGATGGCTTTTAATTTACACTATCTTCCCATCTTTGCCCATAGAATTCCAGGATTATAGTTGGTGTACCATTTATAACTATTAAAGTTTTTTTTTTTTTTTTTAAGTTACTTTATGGATACTAGCCCAAAAGCTCACAATGCCTATGATACGACCTACAGACCATATGGAGAGTAGAAAGAAGGAAGACTAGGGGGGTAGATGCTTCAGTCCTGCATGGGCAGGGTGCAGGACGATTGTGGGGGGTGGTAGGAGAGACGGACAAGGGAGAGAGAAAGGAGGAGAAGGAGATAAGCCGTGGCAGTATCAGAATCTGGAAGAGATGTGAGAGGGGTACAGAAGGTCAGGAAATCGAATAAAAATAGGTAGCAGGGAGGATGAGGAACTCGGGATAGCCACTGGAGGGTCCTAGACTCCAGAGAAATGTGAGGATCCTGGGACCCAATGGGATTAACTTTAGCCTTAATATGCAGAGAAGAGGGAGATAGAACCTGTGCAGACCACCACTAGTAGATAGGCATGGCCCCTAGTCGAGGGATGGGTCCACCCACCCATCTCAAAGTTTTTTACCCAGAAATGTTCCTGTCAAAAGTAAGAAAAGGACCTATAAATGGAACAGAGACTAAACGAAGGGCCAGCCAGGAAGGGCCACACCTGGGAATACACTGTTGCCTGGTCAAGAGCCACTTACTCAGGAGAACCAAGTGTGGCAGCTCCTGGGGAGGTCGGGCCAGCAACTGAACAATACAAATGCGAATGCTTGGAACCAACCATCAGACTGAACTCAGGGTACCTGGTGGGGGAGTTGGCAGAAGGACTGGGGGAGAAGAGGGGGATTACAAACTCATTAGAAGAACAACATAGGCTGGCCTGACTACCCAGTTCTCCAAAAGTCTAGATCACCAACCAAGGAGTGTACCTGGAGGGATCCATGGCTCCAGGTAGATATATAGCAGAGGATGGCCTTGCCCAGGAGCAGCAGAAATGGAGGCCCTTGGACCCAGGGAGGTTGGATGCCCAAGAGTAGAGATGCTGGAGCGGTGAGGCGGTGAGGTCGGAGAGTGTGTGTGTGGAGCACTCTCCTACAGGCAAACGGAGGGGGAGGGCAGATGTGGGGTGGGGGGTTGGTGGAGGGGTAAACCTGGAAGTGGGATATTATTTGTGATGTAAACAAATGAAATGATCAATAATTTTATTTTTAAAAGAAAAAGTAACTTTGCAGTGATCAAGCCACTCAAACTTCCAACCCCTATAGTTCAGGAGTCTCGAAACATCAGAATCGTGGTTGAGATACAACGTACATAAACACAAAATGAAATCCCAAATGGATGGAAATTGTGTTACTGATAAAGAACAACTTATTGACAGCTTATTTTTAAAAATGGGAAGAAAGATGAATATATTTAGTATTGATGACATGAGGATATTTATTTTACAATAGTTCATTTTAAATATGTTGCATGACTTGAACACTATCTTTTTATAGAGACGATAGTGGATAGTTTATGTTGTTACAAATACACTTATTTTTGAATAGCTTGAAGACAATTTATGTCTAAAATTCCACTAGGTAGTTCAGAAATATTTAACCTCTAGAGAAGAATGAAAACTATCATTTTGGTGGCCATGGAAAGAACAGCTTATTGAGAACTTATTGCACACAGTATATTTTAGCCTGTAAATTTGTTTTGTTAATTTTATACTATGAGAAAAGTCTTCACTTAGGACCTGATAATATACAGTTATTTGAAGTGTATAAGAAATGTTCTATAATTACTTCATGAAGTATTTGAGTTTCAATGATGTTTTGGTTTTTAATTTTTATAAACATTGGTATAAGAAAAAACTTTATAAGTAAAAAGAAAAAATTACACATGACACACAGAGTTTATAGACTCCAAAACTCTTCTGTATAGTGCAGGAATGGAAATTCACAATGAATTCTACACCTTCGCTTTCAAATGTATTTTTGTGCTTATACCCCATCCAAAACAAAACTCCATGCATAATTGGAACTAGAAAAGCAATTATCATTACGTACTCTTTCATTACTTGCTTCAGCTACCTACATTTGTCCTTTCTCGTCCTCCAATATTAATATTTGTCATTTCTTGTTCTTTTTTTCATGTTATATTGTACAACATGGAGCTTTATTTAGTAGTATTATTTTAAATGGAATGCTATTATATTAATAGTTAATTAATATTATATAATACTATATTAACACTAATAATATATTAGCACTGAACATTATATATATACATATACATACATACATATATATATTTACAAATACTATACGCACTCACATATATATATGTGTGTGTATGTGTGTTTTATTGGCTAGATTCTGCATATGTGATTCTTTTTCTTTATGGGACTGTGTGATTCAAGTATTTAAAAGGTTTTAAAATGTTTTATTTTATTTTATTTTATTTTATTTTATTTTATTTTATGGGTATGAGTGTTTTGCTTGCATGTATGTCTGTGCATTAGATGTATGCCTAATGCCCATGGAGACCAGAAGGAATCATGTCTCTGGAGACTTGAGTCAAACATAGTTGTGAGTTTTTAATTGTTTATTTATTTCTGGAAATTTAAACAGCATGTTCAAATGCTTATGTGAAACTGTTGGCATTGAATTTAACATATACCATGAGCAATAATCACCTATAACACTACAGATTTCACCTTCTGATTTTCAAATTGTATAATATCTGATTATGATGAAATGTTTGTGATGATTGGTAGGAAGGCATCATGTCACATGGAAATTAAGACAGAGTTCATTGTCCTGAGAATGGATTCTTCAGTCAGAACTCTCATTAATATTAATATTCTTGATACCTTTCATGATGCAGCCATATTAATGCTAGGAACTTGTCCATGATCACTGACATAAACTACTGAGCTACTGTCAGAGAGTGGTGACCTCCACCATTCATTGTAGATTTAATGTAGTGAAGAAAATTAACCCCATTGAAATTGAGCTCATGTATGATGTAAGGAATATATTTATGACTTCTTGTTATGTTACTTTCTTCATTCATCAGCTGATCAACATCTTGGTTGATGACATTTTCTTAGTATTGTCACTAGAGTGGTAATGAACACATATAAACAAGTCTCTCTGTAGTTTTGTAAAGCCTTTTTTTTTTTATTTTTGATACTTTATTTACATTTCCGATGATTCCCCTTTTCTTTGGAAACCCCGTGTCCCCTCCCCCTCCCCGCCTCTGTGAGGGAATTCCTCCTCCCACCTACCCGCCCACCCATTCCCATATTCCCACCTTGACATTCCCTTTTACTGGGGCCACTAGCACCCTCAGGCCCAAAGTCCTCTCCTT
>CM052705.1:72915664-72946855 GCA_028551405.1 Uromys caudimaculatus | reverse complement strand
TCATAGCAGCCATATTTATAATAGCCAGAAGCTGGAAACAACCCAGATGTCTCTCATCAGAGGAATGGATACAGAAAATGTGGTACATTTACACAATGGAGTACTACTCAGCTATTAAAAACAATGACTTAATGAAATTTGCAGGCAAATGGATGGAACTTGAAAATATCATCCTGAGTGAGGTAACTCAGTCACAAAAAAAGAACATGGTATGTACTCACTGATAAGCGGATATTAGCCCAAAAGTTCAGAATCTCCAAGTTTCACTTAAAAGTAACCATTGGACTGAAAGTGAGGTCCCAGATGGAGGGGTTGGAGAAAGGTCTGAAGGAGCTGAGGGAATTTGTAACCCCATGGAGGGAGCAAGAGAGTCAACGGGCCTGACCCCCCCCCCAGGTCGTCCTGGAGTTCGGACCACCAACCAAAGAATACACATCTATTGACCCATGGTTCGAACTACATATGTGACAGAGGATGACCTCGATGGCCATCAGGGAGAGAGGAGAGGCCCTTGGGCCTGAGGGTGCTAGAGGCCCCAGTAAAGGGGAATGTCAAGGTGGGAATATGGGGATGGGTGGGCAGGTGGGTGGGAGGAGGAATTCCCTCACAGAGGCGGGGAGGGGGAGGGGATAGGGGGTTTCCAAAGAGGAGACCCAGAAAAGGGGAAACATTGGAATTGTAAATAAAGTATCAAAAATAAATAAAAAAAATTATATTTAAAAAAAATAAAACCACAATGTGATTAAAAAAATAAACAAAAAAATAAACAAACAAAAAAAACCAAACAAACAAAAAAAGAAGGTACTTAGGATAAAGCAAAGATGTGGATCCCCAGTAAAACCATTGTTTTTTTGTTAAATTTCCTGTTTCTTAGAGTGTTTTTCTGCATGTATTAAGACAGAAATTGAGAAGGTATTTTAAATTATTTTTTTAAATAATTAAAGTAAAAGTTACTTCAGTAAGTTGTTCTGGGTCAGTTACTACATTAGTTGAAGATCATTTGAATTGTATATCTTAAAGTTCTTTCTACCTTCCTGTTCATTAAGCCAGCAAATGAAATCCTGTGTACATGAACTGTAAAGCAAGGCCCTCTACTCCAGCTGTACTTGTTACAACCTTGTTCAGATGCCTGTCTTTAAGTTTAAACCTTTAACATTAAACATAATGGCTCCCAGAATGTTTTAAGTAGTATATGATTTCTTGATTTCTCTTCTGAAAACTGAAAATACGATATGAGATATTTTGTATGTTTTTCTGTTATTTATTTTTTAGAAGTCTTAACATAGTGCTTATCGTAGAGTGTTCTATGATGTCACAATGGGATAATCATGGGACACTGGTTTAGGTCTGTTACTTGACTGTAATTTTCTTGGCCTATCATGGGGCCACCTGTGACCCATGTAAATTATAATGCTGTCTTGAACCTTAGTTATCTGTGTTGGCTGCTTTTCTCATACCCTCTAGTTAAAGAGTGTTGCTGTATCAGGAAGTATATTCATGAGATTTTACTTCAATTTCTCTAAGTCAGATGCTATAAGTGAATTGATAGTGGCAACGTTTAGTTTTCTTTTGAAAAAGAAATGGCAGATAGCACATGTCCTTGACTTAATATGGTGTATTAGTAGCATGATAGTAAGTCCATCACTTTACATATTTTAGGGTAATTATGAATATCTGAAATAAAATTGTTCTTTTCAGGTTTATTTTCTGTTGCTGTTTTAATCACTATGAGCAAAACCAACTTTGACAGAAAAGGGTTTATTTGGTTTACAAGTTATAGCCCATCATGAGGGAAGCCAAGAGGCAAGTCAAGGCAGGAACTAAAAAGCAGAGAGCATGGAAGAATGCTACCTATTGTCTCAGCAGACTTTTAATGCAACCCTCACAAAATTCTCAGGGGTGGCACCACAAACCCTCCTCTATCTAGGAAGCCAAGAAAATACTCCCAGAGATATGTCAAGTTCAAGCTGAAGGAGGCAATGCCGCAACTGAGCTTCCCTTTACCCAGATGATTCTAATTTTTGATAAATAGACAACTGAAGTGATGTCAGAGTATTTTTTCTTTTCAGTTTCTATTACTCATTATAAGAGAATTATATATTTGTTGTTATTGTTGTTGTTGTTCTTGTTTTATAAGGAAAGGGTTAATTTCATCTCATAGTTTACATCATGAAGGGAAATCAGGGCACAAACAACAGGAAGGAACCTAGATGAAGGAACTGCAGCAAAGACCATGGAGAAATGCTCCTTGCTTACTCACCATGGTTCTCTCATCTTGTTCTTTTATACAACCTAGGAAGACCTGCTTAAGGACAGGACTACCCATAGTGGGATTGGGCCTCATATCAATCATTAATAAATAAAATGGCAGGTGTGAGGTGGAATCTCAGAGTTGTTTTGATTTGCATTTCCCTGATGACTAAGGATGTTGAACATTTCTTTAGGTGTTTCTCAGCCCTGCGAATTTCCTCAGTTGAGAATTCTCTGTTTAGATCTGTTCCCCATTTTTTGATAGGGTTATTTGGTTTTCTGGAGTCTAACTTCTTAAGTTCTTTGTATATATTGGTAGGATTGGTAAAGATCTTTTCCCAATCCGTTTTGTTCTATTGACAGTGTTCTTTGAAGCCCTATGGAGGGAGCAACAGTGTCAACTGGCCTGACCCCCCCCCCCCCGGTGCTCCTGGAGGCTGGACCACCAATCAAAGAATACACATTGAGGGACCCATGGCTCGGACCACATATGTGGCAGAGGAGGGCCTTGTTCGCCATCACGGGGAGGAGAGGCCCATGGGCCTGAGGGTGTTAGAGGCCCCAGTAAAGGGGAATGTCAAGGAGGGAAGACGGGAGTGAGTTGGCGGGTGGGTGGGAGAGGGAAAAATATTTTAAAAAAAGAAAAATAAATAAATAAATAAATAAATAAATAAATAAATAAATAAATAAATAAATGAAATGACCCACAGACTTAATACAGGACAATCTGATGGGGGATTTTTTTATTTATTTTTTCTATTAACTTGTTTATTAATCCACTTTACATTCCAAACTCAGGCCCCACCCCTCCTTCCAACAACCCCTCCCCCAGCCCCTAACTTTTCCTCTCAGAAGGGGAGGATCTTCTGAGTACCAACTCATCTTATCAACTCAAGTCACTGCAAGACTAGGCACATCCCCTCCCATTGAGGCCAGACAAGGCAGCCCAGTTAGGGAAACAGGATTCACAGGCAGGCAGCAGTCAGGGTAAGCCCTTGCTCCAGTTGTTTGGGGACTTGTATGAAGACCAAGCTGCACATTTGCTAAAATATATGCAGAGGGCCA
This sequence comes from Uromys caudimaculatus, assembly GCA_028551405.1. Classification (NCBI taxonomy): domain Eukaryota; kingdom Metazoa; phylum Chordata; class Mammalia; order Rodentia; family Muridae; genus Uromys; species Uromys caudimaculatus. The sequence goes on along the minus strand of CM052705.1, from coordinate 72,943,540 downwards.
ATGTCAGCCCATGTATGCTCTTTGGTTGGTGGTTCAGGCTCTGGGAGCTCCTAAGTGCCCAGGTTATTGACTATGTTTGTCTTCTTGTGGAGTCTCTGTCTTCTCTTGGTTCCTCAATCCTTTCCCCAAACATTTCCACAAGACTTCCTGAACTCTGTCTAATGTTTGGCTGTGGATCATCTGTTTCCTTCATCTACTGACTGAAGCCTCTCAGGGGACAGTTATGGTCTACAACCATAACAGAGTATCATTAATAGTGTCAGGGATTGGTTGTTGTCCATGGGATGGGTCTCAAGTTAGGACAGTCATTGGCTGAACATTCCTTCAGTCTCTGCTCCATCTTTGTCCCTGCACTTATTATAGGCAGGACAAATTTTGTGTCCAAGTTTTCGTGGATGGGTTGCTGTCCTTATCTCTCCACTGAAAGTCCTTCTTGGCTAAAGGAGGTGGCCACTTCAGGCTCCATTTCCCCCACTGCTAAGAGTATCTACTTTTAAAATTGTAAATAACAATACTCAAAGAAAGATTTAATGTATTCTTACAATTATTTAACATTTGAAAAATAGATTCTTATGGGCCATGTGACATAAATATTGAATAGTAATAGAAAAGTGCTTCATTATTAGTTTGTGGCTTAAATTAATTGCATGATTTAAGTTCTATTTGTTTCAATATAAGTTTAGTTATGCAAATGTAATGTATATGTAATTTATTTGAATGTGATAAAATGTCATTTTAAACATTTGACAATGATAAAGTTAGTTAAATTAAAAAGGCAAATAATATTGTTTATGTTAATAGAGGTTTAAAGACATTAGATACAACAGTAACATTTTATTTAAGGGTAGAATATAGTGGCACACTCCTTTAATACCAGCACCTGGGAAGCAGAAGGAGGCAGTATGTATGAGTTCTAGGCCAGAGCCTAGTCTACAGCATACACACACACACACACACACAGAGAGAGAGAGAGAGAGAGAGAGAGAGAGAGAGAGAGAGAGAGAGAAAGAGAGAGAGAGAGAGAGGGAGAGGGAGAGGGAGAGGGAGAGGGAGAGGGAGAGGGAGAGGGAGAGAACAACAAAATTTAGCTGAACAGCACGTGGACACTGATATAAAATCTAGTAATTTTAAAAAAAATTTTAAATTTTTTAAAAATTTTTTAAAAATTAAAAAAATATCTCATGACAATTTTAATGCATACATAGTTATGTATATTTAACCTCTCTACAATTATTAATGCTATCTTATTATGTATTCATAACCCTTCAATTATATTTTTACAAAGTCTGTACTCCAATATATGTTACAAATTTGATTTGTCAAGGGAAAATTTTCAACATTTCTCAGAAAAACTGTTCCCTCATCCAACAATGGCTAGAAAACAGGGAATTACCATTTAGTGCACTAGAATGTAGAAAAACACAAACCTGAACTTCTCATGACCTAACTGGATAGCATGTATAAGGATTATTGAAGTAGGTGAGAATGGCAGGCAGAAAGTAAGTGGTATATGGTAGATATGACCTACCAGATTCACGGTCACAGTAGAATCATGAGGTACAATGCGACTGTATAAAAATCAATGTGGAATAAATAGAACTTAACTTTGAGTACCATAATATATGATGTGATGAATACTCTTCTCCAATGTATATGTGAAAATAGATTTTTTCTGTCTTTTTTATTTGTTTGTTTTCATTCCCATGTGTAAATATCAACTTAATTTTTAAATAATATTAGTTAGTTCTTTGTGAATTCCATACAACGTATTTTGATGACCTTCTTTCTCCAGTCCTCCATATTCACCCTCTGAAACTTGCTACTATACCTACTACTAACTTTACCTACCTACTAACTTATTTTTCTTATTTTATTTTCCCTGTCAATTCTAGTTTATACTGCTCAGCTAGTTTTGGGAATGAGCCTCCCCTGGAGTATGGACTACATACAAGAGCTCATATATTAAAAGAAAACTATTCCTTTCCAAGCAGCTAGCAAGCTCCAGTAGCTTTTCCAGTTAATGGTTGAACTTCACACCCACCTTCACCTCTCACGATTGCATTTGGTCTGGCTTGAGCTTGCACAGATCTTGTGCATGCTGTCACAACTGCTATAAGTTCATATGTGTGACTCGCCTATCACATTCAGGGAATACTGTTTACTTAAAGGCATCCACCACCTGTTCCTCCTACCATCTTCATGCCCTTCTTCTTGAACATAACTGATCGTATGCACATATGCATAATACCTCATGACTTTTTGCAGATCGTTATTGTTACTTTACACTTTTCCCTGTTTATTATGTGTTTATCTACCTCATAACTCCCTAAATATCTGCCAAGTATTTTTCCAATGAACTTGCTATTTTCCTCTTTCTTGTTGATCTCTCTACAGTCTCTTTTTAAATTCCATGTCTTTGGTAATTACTCCACAAAACATTCACATCTGAAAACTTGGTACTAAGATCCTAAGATGGGAAAGAACAGGAGACATTTGTCTTTTGGGTTCTGGGTTTTCTCAGTGAATGTGATTTTTCTAGTTCCATCTATTTACCAGAAAGTCCACAATTTTATTATTATTTTTTACAGCTTAATAGTTTGTGTATTTTTTACAGCTTAATAGTTCCATTCTGAAGTTGAAAGACATTTAAATTGTTTCTATTTCCTTACTATTGTGAATACAATAGCAATAGGCATGGATCAGCAAGTATGTATGGAGAAGGATCTTGACTCCTTTGCAGTATAATTTATTTTTAGTTTTTCTCTTTCTCTCTCTCTCTCTTTCTTTCTTTCCTTCTTTCTTTTTTCTTTTTCTTTCAGAATTCTTTACATTGATTTCCATAGTGGCTGTAGTGTTTTCAATCCAGCTAGCAGTTAATGGGACTTCCCTTTACACCACCCTCAAGTATTCATTGTTGGTTATTTTGTTGATCTTTGCCATTGTGACCTGGAAGACTCAGGTTTCAGGTTTAGGTCTTTGGTCCATTTGGAGCTGGGTTTTGAGCAAAAGATTTTGAGTTGAATTTTTCTCATTGTTAGAGAAAATTAACCTTTTTTGAGATTATCTACTAGACAATTTTTCAGAATTTTTATTTAATCTGGTTTTTGTTACACTCCAGATTTTATCCCCCTCCTGGTCCACTCTCTGTTCCACATCCCATACCTCCTTCTCTGCCCTGTCTCCATGAGGATGTCCCCACCCCTCATTCCCTTACTCCATCAGACCTCTCCACTCCCTGAGGCCTCTCATCTCTTGAGAGTTAGGGGCATCTTCTTTCACTGAGCCCAGACTTGGCAGTCCTCTGCAATATATGTGTTGGGGGCCTCATATCAGCTGGTGTATGCTGCCTGTTTGGTGGTCCAGTGTCTGAGAGATCTCAGGGGTCCAGGTTAATTAAGACTGCTGGTCCTCCTACAAGGTCACCCTCCTCCTCAGCTTCTTCCAGCATTTAACATTTATTCTTTTGAGAACTCTCTGTTCAGATCCTAACCAAACCACGTTTTAAAGGGTTGTTTGTTTACTCAACTCCTTTTCGTTTGAGTTATTTAAATATTCTGGGTATTAATCCTCTATCAGATGTAGCTGGGAGAGAGTTCCATTCTGTGGCTTTCCCCTTACCTGTTTTTTTATCTGTGCAGATTTTTTTTAGTTCTATGGGGTCCCATTTGTTCTTGATCTTAATTTCTGGACAAATGTGGTCTTTCCTGCCAGGATCCAGCCACTACATGAGTCGGGGTTCATCATGGACTATACCTTGTAGGCGAATAAGAAAACACATCAATTGAGATATAATACTGACAGGCTGTTCTTATTGTGAGAGCCCCTGAACTCGGGAGTCAGGGTGCTCATATAGACTTAACTCAGCCTCAGTCTTTTATTGAAATCATATAAGGAAGTTGGGTTACAAAGTTCATAGGGGGTTAGCTAAATGCTTCTCTATTTTCCTGTGCCAATATTTTCTTGTGGTGTTGAGTAGTACAGATTTAGAAAAGAAAAAGGGAACTATAAAATCTCAAACATAAAAGTTTTGTAGCAAGCCCAATTTTTTTATATCTCCTGACCACCAGTCTCCATTGAGGTCAGGGACAGCAGTATTACAGTTACAAAGTCAGTATCTTACAGACATGTGTGACACAGTATGGTTTCATAAAAGAGCAAACATGAGGTCATACCGCTAACCTTGCAGTCTTTGGATCTCCAGTCTGAGTCAAACATTCAGGACCCCATTTGTCTACAAAAACATCCTCACTTAACCTAGGGGGCTGCCACCATCTTTCCTGAGCCCAAGGAACCCATTGCTGACTTTCTGGGAAATATCTGTATGTTATTCCATCCTCAGTTTTGTAATAAAAAAGTGTCCTGTTTTTATTATACAGAACTGAGACTGCAGATTTACTCATCTCTACCCATGGCTCTAGGTTATTTTCATTTCCACCTCGAGTGATAACTGTAACATACATTTCTCTTGAATTCATGAACAGCTTCCATTTTAATATTATTGCTAACATCTAGTTCCTGAATATCAAGCAGGCTCCTACTAGGTCTTGCCAGGTCACCAAATATCTGTTTAATCAAGGAAAAAGGAAAGAGAAGGAATGGTAAATATATAAGGACAATGATAAATACTATGAATAGTTGCAGAAATGATATCATGAGGTACTTGTGCCAAAGAAGCAGGTCTTGGGGCCTTTCAGTACTCATATTGGGGCCCACAAGAGGCCATAGCCTCTCACTCTGAGACATCGTACCCCTGGCAGGTTTTTCTTCCTTGTCATCAGGGATCCCAGGCATCTCAAGTTTAATGTGGGGTGTCTCCAACACTTTCTCTATACTTACATCATATAGGCTAGTGCTTATGTTTGTTTTCTGGCACATCCAGGTTTCAGGGTTAGGTCTCTTGTCCATTGGGATGTTGGTTTTGGGCAAGGAGATACAAACAAATCTAGTTTCACTTTTCTTCAGGTGGCCATCAGACCACTGGATGAAGAGTCTGTCTTCTGTCCACTGTATAACTTTGGCCTCTTTTTTGAATATGAGATAGCTGCAGTTATGTGAACTGAGGTTTGGCCATTGATTTTGTCTCATTTGTCTACACGTGTGATTTTGTGCCAATAAATTAATGTTTTCATTACTATAGCTCTATAATATATTTCGAGTTTAGATAAAGTAATCCTTCCAGCATCATTCTTTTTGCTGTGTTTTTTTTTTTTTTTTCTCTTTCTATGAAGGAACTTTTGTGTTTCTGCTAGGACTTTGGGTTCTTTCTTTTTATATAAAGAATAGCATGACAATTTCCAATGGGATTGTATCCAATCTGTAAACAGCAAATACTTTTGGTAAAATGGCCATTTTCATAATATTAATTTTACCAATCCATGAATATAGAAGATCTCTCAGTTTTCTAGTGTTATTATCTCCCTTTACCCTGGTGGTTTCAGTTCTTTTCAAAGGCCCTTCATTACTTGGCTAGTTTATTCCTAGATATTTTATTTTCTTTGAGGATAATATAAATGGGAGTGTGTCCAGGATCACTTTCTCTGTATTTTTTAGTGTACAAAATAGCTAGTAATTTTTTTCAAGTTGATTCTTTTTCCTGCCACAATGCTGAAATTAGTGATGTTTCCAGTAGCTTTCTGATATATTTTTGGGGATATATTTTAGTTTATATGTCACCTGGAATAGGAAGATTTTTATTTCTTTCCTTATTTGTATCCCTTTAAATACTTCTCTTGACTTAATACTTTACATATTGTTTCAAGCATAATTTTGAAAAGGAGTAGGTAGTGGTCAATAGCATCTCATCACTGATTTCAGTAGATTATTTAAAGTTATTATCAATTTAGAATAATGTTGCTGCAGTTTAAGAACTCACATACAGCTCTTAATTATGTTGAGATATGTTCCTTATAGTCCCATATATACAAGCACTCTGATCATGAAGTTGTGTTGGGTTTTGTAAAAAGGTTTTCTGCTTCTACCTGGGTGATTACGTACTTCTTTATGTTAAATACTTTAATGTGATTTATTAATTTTTGACATGTGAGTTTGGATAGAGATCGACTATCATCTACTGATTGAGCTTGGTATTCGGGTTGTTCTAGATTGTATATTTATGCTAGTCTATCTACATAGCTATACCTCCAAACTCATTTTCCATGGTTTTATCATTTTATACATTATAGTCTAACTAGCCAGTCATTTTCTACTATCTAGTAGTCCATAAGCATTCTTATATCAGGCAAAATATCTCCTCAATGAATCACACTCTTATTTTTTTACCCAATAAGATTTGTGCTTAGGAGCGACCACTATAAGAGTGGTTAAAAGACTTGAAGCTCTTATTAATATAATTGTTATACCACCATCACTGATAAATTCAGTTATAGAAGTACAATTTCTACTATATACTGATTGGAGAAAGTTTCACCCAGAATGCTGACTTAGTGAGTTTGACAACACTCATTTGATGTTAGATTCTCTTTACATACTTACACTCTAATGGCCTAGCTATCAATTCCAGTTATGCTCAGAGGCATGACAGGAAGAGATAGGTTAAATATTTTCCTCTCAACTGCCTTGGCCTTTTCCTGTAACTTAAGATAATTTACAGTTGCGTTCTCACAGGTTTCACATAGAATGCTAGCCAGCCATATATGTATCTTGAAAAATATGTTACCTTATACTACAGGTTGGACCTATTGAGATCTAAGTTTACTTTAGTTCTAGTCAAAATTCTTCAACTTCTAAATTACTTGATCTACTGATGGATATTAAGTATAATACATGCTCTCCAAAATCTGTAGAAACTTATCAACTTCTATGCCTATTAGTGGTAAATTGCTCAAGATACCTTACATTAGGGAAGGTGACTATGTGACATCTTTCTGTATTTTTATTAAGATATGTCACTGTAAAAGAACTAACCAGAAATCTCCAAACTGTTTTTGTTTTCTGTTTATTTGTTTGTTTTTGTATTTTTGAGTCCCAAACACCAAATTCTAAATCATTATTCATTATTTGTTACTTATTATTACCAATTACTAAATGATTATTATTTTTCAAATGACCAACACTGTACATTTTATATTCTTCATTCCAGAAATATTAACTCCTCATTCTAGTTCTTATTCCCTTGAACACTGCATCTTAAAACCTTTTACTGTGATCTTTTCAACACTTAAGTATAATCTTGATTATGGGATTGTATTATAACACACATGAATAACTTGTGAACAAGAAAATATAACAAAAGGAAAATAAACATCCATGCTGTAATGTTGTGGGAAGTATTAAAAAAGAAGGTATATTTCACAGCATGTTCCCGTGCTACACCCTGGTTCTCTCATTCCAGGCAGGTTAGCTAGCCATGCACTGGTGGGCAATGGCCAACCTGCTTTCATCTCATGGATCTCTGACTCAGAGCTCCATGATCTCTCCACCCAGCTTGCTAGGTCCCCATTGGTGGGTACTTACCACACCAGTCCCAAGCTTCTATACCCCCATGGCCTCTGTGGTGCACATCAGGCAAACCCACACTTTGCTGCTGTACTCTTGAACCCAGATGAGGTGCCGAGTGAAGGAAAATGAAACACAAACTTAGTTCAGAAACAATGATAACTTGATCTCTGGGTGCATCAACTAAAACCTAATTTTGTAAACCTTATCAAAGTCTGATTCCAATGGTGGCGAATTCTTTGGGATCTGCCATGATATCAGAAGACTCTACTAGCTATATCTTACCTAATACATGCTGTCACCATTCCAAAAAACTCTCTCTCTCTCTCTCCTACTCTTCTCTTCCTCTGACCTGGAAGTCCCTCCTCACACACCCAATGATTGGTTCTTTTATTCATTAGGGGATTGGTTCACAAGAAGTCACAGGTATAACTCACTCCTTCTCTGAAGCCCCTTGTATGAGGGCAGAATTAGAATACAAAAAGCCCCAGGGCTATCTACAACACTGTAAATGTAGATACATGTTACATTCATCTAAAAATTGATATAAAACAAAAATTTCTTAAGTGGGGTTAAAGTTTTAAAAGGGGATTATTTTTTTCATTTTCCATAAAAATGTACCATATAGAAATAAATAAAATGCAGGCAATTCAACTATGGGAAATGTAGATACTTCTTAACTGTGGAGTTGTGTAGGGAAAGAAAAGTTCAAAAATGCATGTGATGGCTTTTAGGCATTTTAGATGATAGTAGTAATATTTTTCCTTCTTTAAGATCTTGTTCTGTTAGGTCTATAATAATGAACCACTTTTCCCTCCCAACTCAATGTGTCCTTTCTTTTTTCTTCCTTAAATAATAACTGAGTACATTGAACTTTGATTGTATGTACATGAGTGAGATTATTTACTGGAACACAGGTAGTTTTTTAAAACCAGCATACTTTATGAAAACTGGCTCTACCTTAACCCTGAAGCCTTCATTTGTCACTAGCTTCTCAGATAGTGAATTTGAGCTCCCCCCATGTTGAGATAATTGCATTATAATCTCATTTGTAGCCAATTACCACCCAAAATCTTAGTCTTACAAACATTAATCTATAAAATACTTTTTCCTAGCATTTTATGGCAAAGTTCAGCAAACACATGTTGCTATCCATAAGGAACACAATACTATTAGAAGTAAATGAAGCTATGTGTATATATACACACACACACATACACACACACACACACACACACACATATATTTAACATATAAGTGTATGTGTATACATCTACAGTTTAAATGAAGTAATGAATGGCACTTATGCTGGCAATGCTCCCCTCAGTTATCATAGACAATCTAACAAAAGCCCAGTGCCTGACATGAAACTTCCCCTTTTGAGTAATTGGTCATTGGAATCTAAGAGACTCTTATAACAGTACAGGCCATTGCTGTTGCATTTGGTTTCCCCCAGCTATGAAAGTTAAATCTCCATTGCTGAGGACATGGCACACTTTTGAAACAGGACTCAAGAGGACCTGAGTTGGCACTGAGAAGATAGTATCCTCCTTGAGGACCGAATTTCATAGCACAAGGAGCAGCTATGCAAGCTGCCAAGAGATGGAAGTTTCTTATATTCTTAACCAGCTGCGGTGCCTATGAATCACAACAGTTCCCTACCTGCAAGGCGTGATATATTGAAAGCTAAATTGGTGGCACTCATATCTTGGCAGAAACCTGTATCTGTCTAGACAGCTATAATCCCCTCTCAAGAGGAGTTAAAACATGCTTGATTCAGGAAAATTACTCCCATTTTCTGGGCCTAATGAGAAGAGAAAAACCTAATACCAGCACTTCATTAGAACACCATAATTCCTAACTGATTTCTGAAACTTATCATTATATTCGCAGATAAATGGATCCCTTCACCTTCATAAAAAGGCCTTTCTTCATAGCAAATAAGGACCAATACAGAAAACCGTATCTTGTTCAAACTGTAGAGAACAACTGACCATGGGGTACCTGGCCACATGAATTCATTTACAGCAGAAGCCCCACACCTAAGGTTCTGGTTACATCACAGAAGAGTGGATGGGAAGAATGTTAAGATCCAGAAGACTAGGAAATCAACATTATTATCATGTCTTCTAGATACCACTCAACCATATCTTGCCTAAATAAGATCTCAATAAATACAATGTCAATAGACATACTAAAATGGAAGGGGAAATTTCACAGGGCCCCTACCTACAGACAAAGAACTAGAGACAGGCAATAAACAGAAGAATAATCATCCCCAGGGCTGACATCTTTCATTGCTTGTCTTATCGCAAGTGGTCAGGCCTGAAATCATATATATTTAAGCAACATTAAACAAACTCATTACAATTCATATAGACATGTGTGTGTGTGTGTGTGTGTGTGTGTGTGTGTGTGTGTGTGTGTATGTGTGTGTGAGTTTGTGTATGTGTGTGTCTGTGTCTGTACAATAGTAAGAACAGAAAAAGAGTCCATGAATTTGAGAGGGCATTAGAAGTATGAAAATGGGGGGGCTTGAAAGAGAGAAATAATGTAATTATATTTTAATTTTAATAGTTAAATTAAATCAACAAAAGAAAGTAAATAAAAAAGGCTTTTTCAGAAAATGCAATACAAGTTTATCACTGACTTAATTAAATTCTAAGAACTTTAATGTAGTCTTTAGAAGAAACTTGAAAGACATATCATTAGATTTCCATCGTGTAAGAAGATGATGCAACACCCAACATCCCTCACTAATGTAGAGAAGCAATTATTCCTAAGTGGTAATGAGGGCTAGGCTTTAGTGCTTTTAATGGGCTTATACACGGAGTTTATTCTTAACTATCCATCCAGTTATGTTAGATATGTGCCAGTAATTTGAAAAGATGAAGTGAATATCTTATTAAATTTAACATGGTGTTGTAACTATTAAATTGGCTTTGTGAAATGTCCAGATGGTAGGGATGTCTTCAAGTGATAGATAAATAAGTGGCGAATATCACTACCATAAAAAGAATTAGAGATGAAATCATGTATGATAAAGGTACTTGGTTAGTTACAAAGACTTAAGTTTATTTATGCTTGTATTTAACAGACACAGGGTAATTCTGAAAGCTTTAGCAGTCCAGTCTCTTTTAAATATATTCAAGTCTGCAACTGTAGCTCAAAATAATTGTGACAGTGTATAAATAATTGGAAATAGCTTTCTTACAATAAAAGCATTTTTGAAAAAATTATAAGTATTTGGGCTGGATTGAATGCAAGGATTATAGTATATGGACTCAGCTAAATTCACGGAAATTGTCATTCAGGCATAAACTACAATAATAATAATGATGATGAAGAAGAAGAAGCAGATGATGATGATATATCCCAATATATACTAATTTATACAATATATAAATAATTCTTCTATCATCTAGTATTGAGCAGTGTAAAGTGGTGAGGAACAAACTATGTTCAAATCTGGGTCATTTACAAAACCCCTTTTCCTCTCAAGTCTGAATCTGACTATAGACCAAATGACTTATAAACAAATAGTGTAGGGAGCTTTGTTTCTAATATTTTATGATGTAAAAGCAATAGAAATCATCCAAACAAGAAAGAAAAATTCCAAAAAATATACAGAGCTCTTCTCTTTTGGAAAAGCACAAGGTTTGACACAAGCAACAGTGGAGAACATGTTGATCAAGGCTTTGAGACTTTCCCACTATCAACTTGGTTACTTGGGAGACAGCTCTTTGATAAGAACTTCTCTTGACAGTGGTTCTCTGTTAAAATGGGATTTGTATCAGTCTGAATAATTCTTCCTATTCGGTTAATTTGCATATTAATTCCATAGTAGGGCATTGTGCATTATGACCTTCTTCGAGCCAACCTGTATACTTCTTTTGAAAACTTAGTTCTGTCTAGGCTACTTGCTTTCTTTATCATTACCTTGTGACTATAATCATATCTCAGAGTTATGTTTATATAAATCTATGTCTAAACTTAGTAATTTTAATAATTAATAATTTTTGTTTGAACCACAAAATTATTTGGTCTGTTTTTATAGCCTCCCAGTCTCTCCTTTAAATATAGAGAAATATAATTGGTTTCTCAAGTAATCATTTTATCAAACACTTAATTGATGTAAATTGAAGTGAAAACTATAGTGGTAGTTAGTCCAAAGACATAAACGTCAAGGATATAATTTAGAGCATTCTGAGAAACAGGTTACACTATTTGCTCACTATGTTTACAACATAAATAATAACGTAAGCTTACTCCATTTGTCAAATTCATAATTAAAAAACTCCTCTGGAAACATTAGAATGAACCTGAAGTTTCTGATAAATATAATTTAGTTTTTACTTAAAATGAGAAAAGTGTCTGTAATTATCTATATCTAATATTCTCCAAAATTTAATTAAATCTATAACCCATATGTATATTGATGTACCTCTGTATATGATGTATATGTGTGTATGATGAATGGTGTATAAGTGTACATTATGCATGTGCATGTATATGATGTGTGTGTGTGTATGATGGATGATGTATAAGTGTACATTTTGAATGTGCATGTATATGATGTATATGTGTACATGATGAATGCAACTTATCGGAGACTGATCATAGCAATGCTTAGACATAGTATTGTTGATGTTTTTATATGAATTATACTATGTAGTAGTATTTAGAATACACTAGAGAAGGAAATTAGAGTGTTCAGTCTCACTTGACAGAGGCAGAGCAGCAACTAAACTTTTACCATTTGAGATAAAGAAAAAAGTTCTGTTTGCTCATCAAAGGTTTCACCAAATTCAAGGCATGGAAACATTTTATTGTTACAGCAGTTTACTATAATTGCTTGTTTCTCCTATAGTTCTGCCAATTATAGACAAAATTCTATATCCAGCTCTTGTACTTTGAAGATTTTTATTATTAAAAAGGAAGAGCTATAAAGACCAGATATTCCAGGACAAGCCATAGATCAAATACACTGACCAATTTGTTACCAAAAAAAACAAAGAAAAGAAAAAGAAAATACAAGTAAGAACTAAAAGATAGAAAGATAAAAGTAATCGCTCTATTTGAACTTGGGCTTTTAAGAAAGGTAGTGAATTAATTTTGATTTATGTGTATGTGTGTATGGCTGAGTATATGTATATGTACCCTGTGAGGACAGGCGCCCATAGAGAATAAAAGAGTTCATCTGATCCTCTGGAATTGGGCTTTAAGCAGTTGTGACCCTGCTGATGCTATTGATGGAAACCTAACCTGAGTTCTCTGCCAGAGCACCTAGTGCTCTTAACTGCTAGGCCACCTCTAGCACTACACAGGATATTTTTTATTTAATCTTTTGTTTATTGTTTTTTACACTCCAGATTTTATTCCCCCTCCCCGTCCACCCTCTGACTGTTCCACATCCCGTACCTCCTCCCCACCCCACCCAGTCTCCACAAGGATGTCTCCATCCCCCAGGCCCCTCCCCCAACCAGAACTCTAAACTCCCTGGGGCTTCTAGTCTCTTGAGGCTTAGCTGCATCTTCTCTGACTGAACCCAGACCCGGCAGTCCTCTGCTGTATATGTGTGTTGGCGGCCTCATATCAGCTGGTATATGCTGCCTGTTTGGTTGTCCAGTGTCTGAGAGATCTCAGGGATCCAGGTTAATTGAGACTGCTGGTCCTCCTACAGAGTCACCCTGCTCAGCTTCTTCCAGCTTTTCCCTAATTCAACCACAGGGGTCAGCAGCTTCTGTCCATTGGTTGGGTGTAAATATCTGCATCTGACTCTTTCAGCTGCTTGTTGGGTCTTTCAGAGGGAAGTCATGATAGGCCCCTGTTTGTAAGCACTCCATAGCCTCAGTAATAGTGTCAGGCCTTAGGGCCTCCCCTTGAGCTGGATCCCACTTTGGGCCTGTCGCTGGGCCTTCTTTTCCTCAGGCTCCTCTCCATTTCCATCCTTGCAGTTCTTTCAGACAGGAACAATTATGGGTCAGAGTTTTGACTGTGGGATAGCAACCCCCTCTCTCACTTGATGCCCTGTCTTCCTGATGGAGGTGGACTCCATAAGTTCCCTCTCCCTACTGGTGCATTCTGGAGGGTCCCCCCCTACCTCCTACCTTCCGAGGTTGCCTGTTTCCATTCTTTCTGCTGGAACAGTTAGGATTTTTAATAGCAAATTTTACTATGCCCAAGCAAATTATTTGTTTCTCATTTATACTCTAATTTTCCTATGAACCTTTCAAGTAGAGAAAGAATCTTAATGTGACTGAAAAAATTAAATGTAAAATTAAATGTAAACTCAAAAGGCAAGCAGCAAACTCATTTTTAAGAGAGGCCCTAGATAGGTAAATTGAGATGATAGCGGTTTTTCTTTGATTTGTTTTGTTTTTCCTTAAAGTTTGGAAGAACCTTAATTCCTGATAAGCATACATTTAATATTTCAAAATGCATGCCATTAACTATATTCTGATGAAACTTCCATTTACATTAGTGTGACCTCATGTATCTTTGCTCTTTTCTGAAGCTGCTTTCACAGTGTATTATTAGAACAGCATTGTTTCCATAGTTAAGATTTTTTTTTCTGTCTAAACTTTACTCTCACCTAAGTTCAAAATTTGTTCTTTCCTCTTCTTCTCATCTGGCTACCTGATGATGATGCTCCGGAAGACAGACCTCAGGGATATTTACTGTCAACAAGACATTTCCTTCCTTATTATTTATCTTCACAGGTTCATACTTTAGGATAAAACATGTGGGGAAGATAAAAGATTAGGAAAAGCCAAGGTTCTGATAATGCTTGTTAAACTTGCTTCTGGTTTAGCCTTTTATGAATTTTGTTATTTGATTAAGAAGAGATAGTCTTTAGTTGGATATAACACTGGCATATAACAAAAGTAGGTAACATGAGCATGATTGTATTTTGATCAGTAGCTACCCATAATCCCTTTTACTCTGCCTAGTATTCATTCATGTGGAGTCAAGAGGAGACCCAAATTATTATTCAGTTCTCCTTTGATATAAAATGTGAATTAATGTTCTATAGTTTTACAGCCACCCATACAAAGAACACTTTTTTATCTAGCACCATTGACTACATTGTTTGAGCAATTTTTCTTTATTCAGATATCAATACATCAGAAGAGGATATGACTCCATAATGCAAATATCTAATTCCCTTTTATATCGCATAAAAGGGGGATAAAAATCTATGATGCCAAGCTCCTTGTTAATATTCTCAAGAACTCTTAGACCACTATCTGTTCTTCCCAGGACACTAAGTGTGTAAAAGTAGCTATTCAAATTCAACAAGCATCACGCTCAATAGTAAGGCCAATGTCACTGTTCACAAGTATTGTTTTAATGAATGAATTAGGTTAAACACTTTATTTTTGAAATGTCATTCATGGATATTAAGTGATTTATGACATCTTATATGAGGAGATGGCAGAGGTTAGAACAGCTTAGTTGTTAATCCTCTTAATTAATCCAGAATAAAAGTGGTTGATCTGACCCACTTGTAGCATCTGACCTTAGACTTTAGTATGTTCGGTAGTGTTGAGCTCAACTTTGAGCCATTGGTTCAATTCTAGACAACAGAGACCTTTTTCACTTAATATTCTACAAGATGTTAGCCAGTGGGAGACAGATCCCGATAAGATGTGTTCAGCTTATTAACAATCAGAAAAACTGTTTATTCTCTCTCAAAGTATAAGGCCCCTTATTGCTATCACAGAGTACTGAGAGGACTTTTGGATTAGAAGGTTATAGACCTCAGCTCCTATCAGCTTTCAAATGTAGCTAATGGAAGTTGAGCGTAGCAGCACAAACCACTTCACAGTGGGTACAATTCTTTTGACAGCCTAGAAAGCCTGATTTCTTAGAATCAAGTCATTAAGTGTCAAAACTGCAGGAACATTAGCGACTATGCATGACAAGTCTCATTTTACACTGAAGCAAACCAAGGTCCAGGGTAGAAGAAAATTATGTTGAAGGTCTGTCGACTCTTCAGACATGATAAGAATGAGAAACTAGATTTGCCCGACAACTAGTGATTTAGACAGATGTTCTAAAGTTATTTTCCAGACGGTCCTTTTCTCACAACTCTTTCCAACAATTTTGGAGTGAGCTCTATATTTGTGGCATTCAGGGTGGTATCCTATATTCCACTTCAGTTTACATAGAAAATGGCTGTAGTTAAGCAAACATATGTTCAGAGGAGGAGGACCAAGAGCTGGACATTTTCCACTGGAATGGGCTAGGATTAGCTACGAGTCAGGAAACTATTAAAAATTGTTGATTCTCTGGTACTTAACTTTTACTGTCAATGTTATATATCTAGAGTCACCTGAAGGATAAGTATCTGTGCATACCTGAGAGACCTTAATTATGTGAATTAAACTGATCTCAAACTGTGGAGGCATGAGTCCTTGGGCTGGGATAGAAGAGTGTTTGAGAAGGAGAAAGTGAATAGAGGACAAACAGTCTTTACCTTCTACATATTGATTCCAGATGCAGTATGACCAGCTGCCTGAAGCATTTGCCCCCAAAATTCCCTGCCATGGTGGATTGTATCATGGAGCCATAAGCAAGGAAAAGCAATGGCTTTCCTTCCTTAAATTGCTTTTGTCAGAGCATTTTATTAAAGTGACAGAAATATAACCAAGGCAACTCCCAGGAATCAAAGGATGTCTGATTGGCCTCTATAGTCAGTTGAAACAATTATGATGAGGTTTTACTGTCAGGCTTTTAAGTTTACTGATGGAGCCTAATACAATAGCTCACATGATGAAAAACAATATTTTTTATTACTGGAATATATGTCTGGATTCTATTGCTTCCAAGTAAGGTCCAAAACTGAAGCCACTGAGAAAATGGCTTATATAGCTGCCTAATTAAAATACCACCCAACACAAGAAAAGCATCATATTACCTGAATTATTTAGTTTATGGAAAAGAACACACATGATCTTTATGAAATAAAGGCATATGTTAATTTTTTATTAAATTATGAATGTGAAATAATCCTATTTAATATTGTGACATAACTCTGATTTATATTTCTTTCCTATTTTTCTCTTTGTTCCCTTAAGCCATAAACTTCACCCAGAATTAGTTACCAACATACCTACAATAATAATTTAGTCCAGTGTTCCATCATGACATATGGCTAGCTTAAGGTGTCACCTTTTATGTCGACTATAGTCTGTTGCGCCAAATAATAAAAACTATGCTCTAATGAGCTGACATTTCTATCACTCTAAAGAGGTTCTGTAATTAGGCATCTAAAACGGCAGTACAGTTACTCAGTTGTGGTTATTTTTAATTGCTTTATTGCTAATGAGAAGACATTATAGATTAACATGCTACATTTATGTGAGACAAAGCATCCTGATTAAAAGTAAAATATTGAAATAGCTACCTCTCCCTTGAAATTCTCAAAATTGGTATGGGAAGGATTTATTTTATTTTTTCTTTTGCTTGTTTTAATTTTACTTTTAAAAAAGTTTTTTTTTCTTATTGGTTATTTTATTTATTTACATTTCAAATATTAACCCCCTTCCCAGGTTCCCCTCCACAAGCTTCCTATCCCCCTACTGCATCCCCTCTGCCTCTATGAGGGTGCCTCCCCACCTGCCCACCCACTCCTGCCTCAGCAGCCTAGCATTCCTCACACGAGCTTTAGATTTCATTTTGGCTATTTGATCAAGTTTAGATTTCTACCTAATATTGAAATTGATCATTTTTCACAACAGGTAGAACAACTGAGTGTTGTAGATAAATCGAGTGTTGATAGAGAAGCTGAAGGAAGGTTCTGGGGCATAATCAATACCCCAGGGTTCATACAGTCAAACTAGGAATGTGTGTAGTTAATCTTAGTAAACGCAGTATATTTAAGTCACATTTTACATTATATAGAACTAATGAGCAAATTCATACTTTACAAGGCCTGGGTCCTCTGATGAGTAGCTTCTAATTGCTAGGAAGCATTCATGTTTTATTTAATAAACAAGTGCACTTAAGTTCTTACTCAGGTCTCTTCAATCACACATTTGCAAAGTTCCTTTCAACATCGGTCATGAGAATGCCTTCTATAGATGCAAAAGGACAGGCTCTAAAATTCTTGAAGATCCTCTAGTATGAACATGCAGGTAGTGACACATTTTTGGTAAATAAATAATAATAAATAATGCCTCTTCCTCATGTTCTGTCCCAAGGTACAGACCTATAATATTCTATGTGCTCCAGAGAAACACAACTAACATTGTGTGTGTGTGTGTATGTGTGTGTGTGTGTGTGTGTGTGTGTGTGTTGGAAAGTGTGAAGTATGTGGAATTCTTACATAAATATGGAATCTGAGAAGTCCCAAAATCTGTGCTCCAAAATCTTGAAAACTGCAAGAGTCAATGGTATAAGATCAAATTTGAATCTGAAAGCAGAAGTCCAAAATGTTCTCCCAAAGACAACTAGGAAACAAGAAAATTCCTCTTATTCACCACTTCTATTTAGAACATCAAATGAGTCCAAGAAAACTGCACATATTAAATAGTGAAATTTATTTTACTCAGTCCCCATTTCAAATGTTAATCTCCACTAGAAAAAATCTTCTGGGTGCCAATCACAATAATGTCTTACAAATATCAAATTTCTGGGGATTTCTACAGTCCACATAGGTTGACATGTAAAACTAATAATAACAGTTGTTGATTTGGTGGCCTTCTGATTTTTCTATCATGTTAGTAACTCATGAGACTTCAACTTTTCATAAGCGCCATCTTTATTCTCTCCTATTGCAAAAATATATGTATGTTTCTTATTAATGAGATAAATTATTTTCCATATATAGATATACCAAACCATACATTTCTTTGTATAATTATAGCTGATCATAATTCACATAGCACTCCAGTCCTAGAATTCTAGCTTCCTAATCTCAAAGATTTTATTTCAAAAGATTCAAATTAATTTTCACAAAGGAAAAGAAACAATTTTTACATAAAGGCATAACCATATCTCCTGTCTTTAGAGTTAATTGGAAAAGTCAGTCTTTATGTATTGGAGATTTTGTATCTTTGATCTAGAACTCAAGTATTAATGTACAAGAATATTACTTGCACATGATTTCTTTAAAAATAATAGCCTCCATAAAATACAGTATAGCCAAGCCATGAAAAGGAAAAAATGTTTCTAATGCAAATGAAGTTACTCATGATATCATCCTGATAAAATATCTATTGATTATGACTTTCCTGTGTCATCAGCATTTTAATTATAAAATCTAGGTCATTCTGTGAAGTATGTACAATAATATTAAAATGGGATAAGATAATTAAAAGTATTAAAAGGATGACAGGCTTCTCCTTAGGATCGCTGTCTTCACTAATGCACTATAGGTCATACCAGGAATTTTAAACTAATGTAGGCTTCCTTAGGGAGATTTTCTTGCAAAGTTCTCATGCAGCACAGATTTTAATAAAATAATCAAAAATCCAAATATGATGATTGCATCACAACAAAAATCAATCAAAATTCTATATTCAAAGTCCATATTTACCAAAATATTCCCCTTTATTTTGAAAACTGAACACCAGAATGCCAATTAACAAGCCTATTTATTTTGATTTTTTTTTTTCAGTCAATAGATTAGAAAACATTAGCTGGAGAGAGAATAAGAGAAATTATCAAGATATAAGATGAAAGAATCACGGCCTTTCTTAGAGGTCATCATCCATGGGCCAGGGTGTTTTCTGTCCAACTTCCTTTCTAAGGTAGTATTCCTTGCTGAGGTCGTCTTCTGACTCCCTTGCTAAGGTAAAATTGTGGCGTAAAATGAATGTGATTCAGAGAAAACAGAAAGAAAATTATTTTTCGTATTGATTGGTGAGAATTTAAGTTCCAATATTCTTAAGCACAACTGAAATATATACAGAATAATTTCTATCCATGTGGCATTCAAAACTAGATAATAAACCTAGGATTACTGTATATGACTCTACTAATAAAGTAAATGGCAAATTGTAAAAACAAAACTTGAAATGGATTATCCAAAGATAGATGTCAATCTAGTTTTAGATTTTATTATAGAATTAAGTTTTTCCAGTGCATATTAACCTCACTTAATGTGGACTAGTTTGAATTCAGACATATTAACAAGAATTTGCTTTAAGAAATAAGGAATAATCCCTTTTGTTAAATATTTACTATATTTTTCAAATTAAAATATAATCACACCATTTTTACCAATCCTTTTGATCCCTCCAAGTTCTCCCATGTACTCCTCCTTAATTTTTCTTAGATCCATGTCCTCTTTTCTTTAATTCCTGACATATGCATGTGTGTATACACACACACACACACACACACACACACACACACACACACAAGCACACCTCTAAATATACTAGCTATGACCATTTTGTTTGCATAATATTACTTCTACATATGTGATTTTAGGCCTGACCACTTAGTATTGAATGACCATTTGGTGTAAGGTCTTGTTTGTTAAAAAGAGGTCCATGGAATCTCCTCTCTCTCTCTCTCTCTCTCTCTCTCTCTCTCTCTCTCTCTCTCTCTCTCTCTCTTTCACAAACAACACACACACACCCCTTTAATCTTGTAATAACCTTGATATATGTTGTTTTCATAATTTTATCTGAATTTTAAAACATTGTTTTGTTAACTAACATATAATTACAAAATGTCTCACCTTCCCTTTGTCCTTTTAATCCCTCTTGTCTCTTTCCCTCTTAACTCCCCGTGCCCCTCACGCTTTTGTAATGTATTCTTCTGTTGATGGCATTTAGATATATTCCTAGCTATTCTGAACATGGTGGTACACGTTTCTTTGAAGTAGGGTGTCAAATCCTTTGGCCATATGTCAGTAAGTGTGTAGCTGGGATATATGGTAGATTTATTTTTAGCTTTCTGTGGATTCTCTGTATAGATTTTCAGCTGAACCGAATTGCAATCCTACCAACAGCATGTGAATTTTCTCTTTCCCCATAGCCCTCCAGTATTTGCTGTTGGCTGTTTTGTTGATTTTAACTATTCTTACTTGGATAAGATGAAATCTAAAAGTTATTTTAATTTGAATTTTTTATCACTAAGGATAATGAACACTTTTTGAATTACTTCATAGCAATATACACGATT
Source organism: Uromys caudimaculatus (assembly GCA_028551405.1). Classification (NCBI taxonomy): domain Eukaryota; kingdom Metazoa; phylum Chordata; class Mammalia; order Rodentia; family Muridae; genus Uromys; species Uromys caudimaculatus. Next base: position 72,922,942 of record CM052705.1, on the reverse strand, counting down.
TTTTTGGTTTTTGGTTTTTGGTTTTTTTGTCTTTTAGAATTCACTGTACAGATTCAGACTCATTTTTTAAAAAATGGGGTTTTTTTCCTTCACTTTCTCTTTTTAGTGTTCTTTACCTAGTCTGAATACTGGCTGGGTATGGTGGTACACACCTATAATCTTATCAAATCAGGACAGAGGCAGGAGGCTATTTGTGAGTTCTAGCCAACCCAGTCTTACAAAGTGAGACTGCATCTCATAAATAACACAACACAACATATTTTAGATATGAATAATCTGTCAGATGTATAGCTGGTAAAGATTCTCTCCAGGTCTGTGGATTTATTCTCCACTTGCTTGGTTGTCTTCTTAACTGTTCAGAAGCTTGCCAGTTTTATGAGGCTCCACTTGTCAATTGTAGCCCTAATCCCCAGATAAATCGAGTCCTACTTTGAAAGTCGTTTCTTACAGCAACATCTTGTAAGGTACTAAATGTGTTTCCTGGATCATTTTTAGCATTTCAGTTTTGGAAACTTGGTTGATTTGGAGGTAAGTTTTGTTCAGGGTTCTATATGTGCTCTTATTTCATTCTTCTGTATAAGAAGATATGGCTTTCTCAGCATCGTTTGTTGAAGATGCTATCACTTCTCCAGTGTGTGTTTGGTGTCTTTTATATCAGAGAGTTGTAGTTAGCATGTACTTATATGCACATTTGGGTCTTCCATTTATTCCATTTGTCTACACATCTCTTTTGGGAACAACACCAAACTATTTGTATTATTATAGTTGTATAATATAGCTGAAAATCTGGAGTGCTAATCTATCCAGCCTTACTCTTTTTGCTATGAATTGCTTTGGCTATTCAGGCTCATTGATAGTTTCATATGAATGTTAGGATTAGATTTTTCTATTCCTATAAAGAATGTTATAGGGAATTTGGCTGGTATTTCACTGAATCTGTAAATTGCTTGTTATAGGATGGTCATTTTCACAATATTAATCCTAAAGATATATGAATATGGGAGGTCTTTAGATTTTTTTTCATGATTCTCTTTCTTGAGAGATTTGAGGCTCTCCGGGTAGATGTCATTTACATCCTTGGTTATGTTTATTCATTGGTATTTTATTGTCTTTGACGCTATTGTAGATGAGAGTATAATGATTATCTTTTTCTCAAAGAGTTTGTTGTTGGTTTATACAAACGCTAGTTTTCAAGTTTGTGTTTTCTTGGAATATTTTTAAACTTTTCAGAAAAGACTTATGGAGCTTGAGAGATGACTCAGTGGTTAAAAGCTGTACTTGCAGAGAAACTGAGTCCTGTTTCTGGGACCCTCATCGAGGCTCACACATGCCTGTACTCCCAACTGAAGGGATACAATGCCCTGCTCTGAACTCGGTGAACTCACTTGTGGATAAACGCACACACAGATTCACAAGTTAAAATATAATAAACCTCAAAATAAATAAATTTGATTAGTTTTATGAATAATAAGGTGTCTGGAAATATATTTTTGTCTTATTTGCCTTCATACGTGATCTACTTTCTACCTAATAAACTCAATGGTTTTGACAGAAGTCATCCTCTGAGGCCCAGGCTGACTCAGACTGGTGATGTTACATGGTACTTTCCTAAGTGCTATCGTTGTAGATGTGTACCACCAAACCTAGCTCAAACCTCCTTAAATATCATCATCTCCTCCGCTTTCCTGGAATATCTCATTTATAAAACATTCTTTATTAAGCTTCATATTTGTTTGGAAATCTTTTTGTTGACATTTACTTTGCTTTTGAGCTTTCTTGCTTATATAAAGGATGGTTGGACTATTTATTTGTTTTTGAAAGCTAAATATGTGTATAAGCATGGTTCTATGTTTATAAAAATCACCCGCATTGTGGGTTGCTAAGAGGCATTTCTTTTTATTTTGAGAAAAGCTTTGACATTTTATGAATGTAATCACTTCCTTTGAGTAGTTTCTTTATTTCTTAAGGTGATACCATATTTGTTTTAAAATACAAGATTTGCTCGATACACTATCTTTTCCCCATAAAATTTTCCTTTCAAGCTTTCCCGAATATGCTTGTCAGGCATACCCCTTGTTCTTTTATTTAATTTTCTGCTATGTCAAGCATTGTATTTATTTCAACACAAAACAGGATATATTAATCTTGGCACGTTATATACTAAAAAATGTGCTCTTCTTTTACATATATAAAAACTCTTCCTTTATATCTTATTCTGTCTGATGTCAACACACATGAAAGACTAAGAAAAATTTGTTCTTCAAAAAGTCATTGAAAATAGCCAAATAAAAGAACTGTGATGTGAGCCAGCATCCCCCTACTGGGAGTAAAAATAAAGAAAATGAAATTAGTATGTGGAGGAGTCAATGAACTGCTTTGTTCTTTGTGAAATTGTGAACAAAAAGGCAAGGAATAGAGAAGATTGAAATGCCTATCAACTGACAATAAGAACATGTGGTGCATATGTACCACAGATAATTATTTAGCATTTCAAAGTAAGAAGTCATACCATCTACAGTTGCATGAATGAAATTGGAGATCATTCGATTAAGTACAAGAAGCCAGGTACAGATAACAGGTTACCCCACAGATTCACTTTTGTGTATTTGAAAAAATACAGCCATCTTCTAACTAAAGTATTTATTGGAAGGTTACAGACAAGAAACAAGGAGGAAGGAGCAAAGGAAGCATTTGGGAATGGAAGAAGACATGATAGATATAAATTCTGGCTTTCTGTTTAAAGTACAGTATGTATGCCATTCAATATCCATATACAGAAATGAAATGATGTATGGGTGTTGGGCTCTTATAATTTCTGTGTATGAGTGCCTGTGTATTTCTGCCTGTGTGCACATAGTTGCATGACTTATATGCTGCACAGAAGAAAAAATGACATCCAATGGAACTGCAGTTACAGATTCTTGTAAACAATTCTGTGGATGCTGGGGAGTGAACCCAGGTTCTCTGCAAAAACAGCAAGTGGTTTTAACTGCTGATTTATCTTGCTGGTCTCATTCATGTGCTTTTGTTGGGCTTAAAGTCTCCTTCTTACATACATCAAGCTTTCTGGTTTGTAAAATTGCAGGCCTGATATAGAATTCATAATTATAACTGAACTTTCCTCTCCACTTTTTTGACCATTCAGTTATCTCCAAGACTAGAGAACTCATATAAGTTAGAGGAAAAAGGCCCCCAAAACATTTTTTCACATTTTCATCTTACTTCTTTAAAAACAAAACAAAACAAACAAATAAAAAAAAAAAACCCAGTGAGCTAGTAATTTTAGAGGGAGGTCATGCAAAAGCAATGTCAGCTGTACAGGTAGAGATGTCTCAAGACATTACACTGCCACCACACTGACTGCTACAAAAGCTGAGTCAACCTTGCCTTCTGTGAATGCTGTTCATTATCCTCACTGTGTGAATACAATGAGCAATCAGCCTCTGTGAGACTGGGGTGCATAAGAGAAATGACTCACTTTGTAAATGCTACAAACAATTGCTGCAACACTGGCAAAGTCACATTGGCCATCTCTGCCAATTGAGCTTATAAATATCTCTGGCTTTCTGGAGAAAGAGTCGTGTGAGTTTATCATCATGGAATGTTGACAGAAGAGCCAGATTGCTACCCAAACTGTTCAGAATGCAAATGGACATGTTCATATCTGATTGTGTTGGAAAGAAAAGGAACATGTTGTATGATGTATATCAGTGAATGGAAATATTCAACACATAAAACACTTTAAATTGCTTTAGTGCTAAATGAGATTGTAACAGCACAAAATGTAGTCAGAGAAACATATTTAATTAGAAAATTAATGGCATAAATTTGAGGCTTGAGGGAACAAATATATTCCTTCAGAATTCTTGGATTCCGTTGCGATATTTGAGTGGCTTGGCAATTCATATTCTTATAAGCATAGTAATTCATATTCTTGATATTTTCCATGTTCACTGACTATTTCCTACTTAATGTCTAATAAAATATGAATTTAACAGACATTAGAACTATTTCATTGGTAAATATACTGTAAAATACTAATTCCTGTATGCAATTTGTTTATATTGAAAAACCCAATAATGTAATTTTAAGATTATTTTCTTTATTTTGGGCATTGTTTGTATATTATTCTTGTTGAAGCCTTATGATTTTATATTTGTGAGAGAGTCACTATTCAAACACATTTTTCATTTTTTATAAATTTACCTCTCATCTAACCATACAATACAGGAAGCAAGGGAAAGAATAACAGTAGAAGTTGTATTAATAATACTTTGAGTAAATTGATTACATTTAAGACAGACCATATGAAAAGAAATTATATAAATTTTTTGGAGAATTCATATATTTCTGAGACAAGACAAATATATTTTAGAAACGTAATTAGGCCCAACTCTACAGATTATATTCTTAGAAATTTTGTTATCATTGAAAATGGTATGAGTATTCATATCTCTATCATTTAATGCTAGATTGGTCTGTCCATTCATGTGTTTGTTAAACTCTCCCCATGTGATGGACTTGTGCTAGAACAAAAGACTACAGTGAACAAGAGATAATCATTGCTGACCTTCTTAGAGCTTAAAGTGTTCAGAATTCATAATCATATCATATTTATACCATATTTACTAATTTATTAAAAAGATCATGTTTCAAGTGGATGAACATCTGTCACATTTGAAGTTCTATGCTAGAGATGTGAAATAGGAGACAAGGGCCTATTTTCTCCAGAGTTTCAAATTACATATATCAGTAAAAGAAAATAAACTGGACTACACTGTTTATTGTGCAGGAATACACAGGCTATTAGGAAGATTCTTACAGAGTTACTCAGAAGGCAATAACAGAGCTGTGTCTTGAATTATAAGTGCTATCTAAGGACACAAATCCAAGAAAATTAAGAATTGGCAGAAAATTTCAGAATAAATATGAGAAAATATATTGAGACAAGAGAGAAAAGTATTGTTGTGATTTTAGTTAAGATGCATGAGGTAGAGAGGTAAAATGATTGAAGAAATGTTTGTGACACAACAGGGAACTTGTCCTTAGTATGATAGAGATGATTGGTTGATATTACTAAGGTGTGGGAATGTGGGAGTGAATCTGGTGGAGGAAAGAGTGTGATGGAGAACAAAGCTCCATGGACTCCTGAGTCTGGTCGAGGAATCTGGATCCAGACCTACATGGCCACCATAGCTTCCAGCAAACCAGTGAGACAGAGCAAAGGACCCAAGCCCAGGGTGATGGCCACTTCCTCTGTCTTCACGAAAATCCCCCTGGGTGATCAAATCCCCTACCCTGCAGAGTCAAGGACAAGCAATTTAGCTTCAGCAAGACAGCATGTGTAATGCCCCCCTTAGGTCCTTGATTATGTAACCACTCCTTTATTGGCTGAAAAGTTATATATAAGTTATTGTACTAACAATAAAAGTTAGATCTGCACCCTGTTCCTAGTCTCTGGAGTCTGATAACCCAAGTATCTTTGTGGGCTCCATCTCTGCTCCCTGTCTGTCTTTCCCTGTCCAAGTTCTGACACTAAGGGGATGATATGATCAATTTTAGCTCATTGAAATCATCACAGAGATTGGACTATACACAAAGAATGAGGTATGCACTACAGGCAGACTGGAAGTTGAGAGAAAAAGTAGAATCTGTTGCAATTGAGTAGAATGAATAAGATATAGGATGTAAAGACGTTTTCATTAGTTTATCTTTGTCACCATTTCATTGAGCTTAGAGCACATATGGATAAACACAGTGTGATGTGGAAATAAATCAAGCCAATGTTAAAAAATGCATCTGGCAGAGTTGATTATATTTATTCAGTGAAATATGCAAATACATAATGTTCTAGTGTTCTATACTATAAGAAAGGAAAAGATTAAATCTATTGCATATTTTATTGCATACCTTCAATGAAATAAATATTTCTTTCCTTTAATAGTAATTTTTTTGCGAATGTTCTACCTGTGTATATGTTTATAATAAATACAGCTTTGTGTTGGACTGAAATGTTGAAGCCTATCTTGCAGATTGAGGATCACACTAGAAAATCATACATTAATTACAGTTTTATAAAATCAATACATTGTTCTCTTTCATTTAGCAATTTTATTTCTATGATTTCATTCAAAACTAAGAAGTCTTGATCAGAGTCTTCTTGTTTTATCAAGTACCAAACATATACATAATCATTCCTCTTCATAATTATTTGAGGACTTATCTGGAACATCCCTAAAGTGAAAAACAGGCAAAATCTTTACTGTTTAGTGTTCAAGTGTATAGCTTCAAGTGTAGAAAATAAGTCAGAAATAAGAAAATCTCTCCATAAGAGGTACATATCCAACAGAAATTAAAGTAAGTGTAAGTTTAGAGACTAAACAGATTTGAAAATGTTGGATATGGGTAGCACTAAGCCTTCTCAGAAGAAGCCCCATGACATTGAGATATGACTAACCAGAGACATCTATGTCAGAATTAGAACCGTCAATAGAGGAAAGACTAGCCATCATCCTTTAGGAGAAAATGAAGCAAACATGACTACAGAAGAGAACCAAGGGACAACATAGATGTAAGCAGACCATGATGAGCTTTCTGTGCTCATTCTGAAATTAAATATGAAATCACAATATAGATTAAAATTATTAACTATGGTCTGTATCTCTCCAGGTGTGAACACCAGGCTTAAAATGCAGACTTCAAATAATCTAGTATTGAGCAGCACAGCTCTAAGCAAGCTGACCATTATTGTGACAAAGTTTATTTACTATAATCTACAGTAGGGCAGCTTATAGATTAGACAGTTCAAATGTCAGTTCTGTTGAACTATTTCCCACAAATAACTTCAATTTCTATATGTAAATTTCTGATATAATTCTCTGCATATTTGTGCACATGTATGTAGAGACTATATTTCTAACTTACATTTAAATGGGTTTTTGTATTCTCTTTTTTTGGCTTTTTATTTATTTAATTTTTTGAAAGTCATTTAAAATTTTTTTTGATACATTATTTACATTTCCAATGTTTCCCCCTTGCTAGGTCTCCTCTTTGGAAACCTCCTATCCCCTCTCCCTCCCCCACCTCTATGAGGGAATTCCACCTCCCACCTACCCGCCTGCCCACTCCCATATTCCCACCTTGACATTCCTCTTTACTGGGGTCTCTCCTCCCCCTGATGGCCAACAAGGCCCTCCTCTGCCACATATGTGGTCCGAAACCATGGGTCCCTCCATGTGTATTCTTTGGATGGTGGTCCAGGCTCTATGAGGACCGGGG
>CM052705.1:72895556-72915164 GCA_028551405.1 Uromys caudimaculatus | reverse complement strand
GCCATCTTGTTGACTCTGTTGTTAGCTGATCTTACTCTGTCTGGTTGTGGCTTGCCCCTCCTGCACGTCTCTGTGTCAGTACTCCTTGAAGACCAGCTCTCTCTGAGAGGTGTTTGGGTTTGGAGAGCTGTGGCACCAGGTCTGATCTTGGTCCTGGAAGTTGCTGACCTTCAGTCTCTGTGGCCCGTGGAAAGCGGGCAGAGTCAATGAGCTCTGGGGGCGGGTTGCCCCTGCTATGGGCTTTTCTGTGTTGCTGGGAGAGAGGATTTTTCTCCCGGAGCTGCTTGTCTATGGAATCCTAGTGTCCCAGGCAGAAGTTTCCTGCCACAGCCGCCGGCTTTTGGGATCCAGGGGGAGTTCTAGGCCCGCCTACCTCCTCCTTTGGCTTTTCTGGAGCACACTTTTGTAACTTTTTGTTCTTTTTAGAAATGTATGGACTATAATTTTTTCTCTTTGTAACATGCTTGTTTGTTGTTATAATTCATGGACCATTTCTCCTACATTTATTCATTTGGGGGATTTGGGGTAGATATGATTAATTCAACAGGAATTTGTAATAGAATACACTGAGATAATTTGCTTAGCTACGATCACCTGTGCATTTTCCTGTCACCCCTTGATAATTCTGCACCTCCTTTTATACTATTAATAATGGCCATTGAACTGCATTTTTTCTAATATTGAACAATGCTAAATGATGGTTACATAAATAGTTTATAAAACAATCTAACTTTAATATGAATAATTTTCTAACATAATTTAAGTTAATAATTACATTTCTGATTGCCAGGTTTGTTTGTTCATTTTTTGTCTTAATTATGTCAGATTCAGTTTAGTAACATAGTCCAACAGCTCAATAAATGGTTCCGCCTTTTCCTTTTAAGAGATTGCTGTTACTGAATTTGGGTTTTATTTAGCAATTTAGACTAGCATCTTAACACTTTTCTGTCACACAGTATAAAAAGTGATGTCATTCTTTAGGAGACTCAGCTCTCATTTTGTTTTGTTTTTAATAATATATTCCCTCTGTTCCTTGAAAATGCCATATATTTATACAGTGTAATTTGATCATATCCATTCACCATTTTTCCCTCCAACTCATCCCAGTGGCTCTACATTATCTCTCTCACAACTTCAGGTCCCTCTTTCTTTCTTTACTTTTCTTTTCTTTTCTTTTTTTCTTTTTCTTTCTTTCTTTCTTTTTTTTTTGTTAGTAACTTTCTGAGTCGAATTAGTGTTGCCTTATGCACAGAGGTGAGAATGGCTCTCCACTCAGGCATTGCAATCATGCCCACTAAGGGAAGAGACTTTCTTTCCATCAACAACCATTCACTGTCCATAGCCAAACTTATCACCTGGTGGACTCCTATTTGTGTTGGAGATTAGTGGCTTGAACTTAAGTAGGCATCACTGTTGCTATGTATAACAGGGACTCAGAAATGCTGTAATGGCTCTGATCGCTCCTTTCTCTGGGAAAAGCATTTTTCCCCAAAGGAAGTAAGAGATCATTTATTCTGGGCCAAACATGAGTGGCTTTGCCTTAGAAACACAGAGTGAGTTGCTAAAGTTTACAAATTCCACCATGGTAATGATCACAGGAAGTTTGATTAGCTATGGAACAAAAGAAAGTCATATATTGGTGCCTTTACCAACACATTGATGGGGAGTTGCAAAGAGACTGAACTGCCTTCTCTTGTTGCCTCTAGCTCTCTCTAATGAAGGTCTTTATATTATTGTTCCAGTGGCAGGGTTGAAGAGCCTGTTCCATATAACTTAGACTGACTAACAGTTTTCTGATGTATTTGATGCTGTAGCCATTAGACTTATTGACTTGCCTTTGTGGGAATGAAAGCTTTCTTCTGCATGTTCTCAGGCAAAGGTGATTTCGTCTCCATTGTCTGGAAACACTGTTTGGTATGTACCCTTTGCTCTGAGTGAGTCCAGATGGAAGAAAAGTGTCCTGAACCACTTAGCCTGAGACTTAATTCCTTCCCTGTGTAGTTGAAGGGAATTTTTTTTTTTTTTTTTGGTTTTTTATTTTTGTTTTTTTGTTTTTTTTTTTCGAGACAGGGTTTCTCTGTGTAGCCCTGACTGTCCTGGAACTCACTCTGTAGACCAGGCTGGCCTCGAACTCAGAAATCCACCTGCCTCTGCCTCCCAAGTGCTGGGATTAAAGGCATGCACCACCACTGCCCGGCGAAGGGAATTTTTTAAATGCTGGAAGTCTACTCCATCAGAAGAAATTATATTCCACAGACTTTATTTGGGCACAAAGAGAGTTATTACCACCTCTTATTCGCTACCACTTACAAACTGAGATTGCGCTGTGTCCCACAGGGAACAAGGGAAGAGTAGACAGTGACCTAAATATTAGACATTCTCACTGATTATTCTGACTTTCTCTAATTTGTTTCTCTCATGTTTTATGACTTTAACAATGTTCAGATATTATGTATCATTTGTGTGAACAATTTTTAACCTGTTTTGGCTGCTTCTCTAGGAAGCATTAATACTGTGTTTTTGGAAATGAACTGATAAGTACAAACTCACATCACAGTGAGCTCCGTGACTTCGTACCATCCAGTGATTATGTTCCCAGTTTTTAGTGCCATGGCCATATTTGGGAATGGACAATATTTCTATGTTTCTTTTTTCACATACAATTTAGGAGTTATTATGGAAGATGGGGTGATATGAATCAGTTTAATACTAGCTTTCTATAACTTTTGGTAAAAAAATGTTGCTTTTTGTTTTATAATTATTTGTTCCTATAAACATGTATCTAATCTTCTTTGCCTGTGAGTTCTTCATGGCTTCTTCTTTTATCTGCCTCCCAACAATATCTTCTCCAGCACAACTCAGCTTCTCCTGGCTCAACTGTCCTCAACTGTCTTGTCAGTCTGCTAACCCAATTCATGTTCAACTGTCTCGTATTTTCACACTTCAAAATCTCTTCTCCACTCTTTTCTAGGCCTACTCCATCTTCTTTCTTCTTCTCTGGCCTATTCTTCTGTGTCCTGGGCCCTACTTCTGCCTACTGCTTTCCAAATAAATGCAAACTATAAATGTAATATTTCGATGGGACTTATCAATGTTTTAAATAGCTATGGTTACATCCTTCGTTTTCAATTTGTCCACCTAAGTATTATAAGTTAAATAAGTACTACCTTTACTTATGACCATGGTACTAGGTATGGCTATATAAACACATACCATTGCAGTCAAATATTCAGGATGATAAACTAGATGATGTTTCTATCTTTCCAACCACATTTTCCCCCCAATTTGTTAGGAATAGAATGATTTACTGTTTGACTTTGGAGTTATGCGTTTCCCTGAGTTACAAAGTCACATGTGGATTTTAATGCTCACATGGTGTTACCAATACATAATCACAGCAGGAATTTATAAATGAATCTGGGTGAAGAATATGTTTCAATAATACAACCCCAGTGTTCACTACCCAGAGACATAAAAATGAAAGAAAAACAATGAATTCAGCATGTTGCTTTTTAAATGAAACATTTCAAAGATAATAGTTTGTTATGGTCCATCTCTGAGAAGAAGCAGGGACCTTGGCGATCTCTGAGAAGAAGCAGGGACCTTGGCGATCTCTGAGAAGAAGCAGGGACCTTGGCGGTCTCTGAGAAGAAGCAGGGACCTTGGCGGTCTCTGAGAAGAAGCAGGGACCTTGGCGAGCCTCTTTGATAATTGCAAATGCACATTACTATAAACCACAACTCTCTATGCACCAGGTAAGAAAGGCTGCATCCGTGATTCTGCAACAACAATATCTGCCTGACCAAGCAATCTTGGCACATCTGTTTTTAAGGGTCTTTGGTTAACTGTTAGCACTGGCAGTTGCGAACTGATTTTTCTCTGGGAGTAGCTACACTAACATCCCAGGGAAAAGAGCTACTGCACTGCTCTTTAGGATAAGCACATGATTGCTGGGGAGGTGCATTCTAGATACTCATCTTAAAAACTGGTTTAGATGCTCCTCATTTAAATCAAGGGATGCACTTTTTACATAAAACCTGGGTGTTTATAATCAGAGATATTTAAAAGATCTGATCTATTATATAAGCTTTGATTACCAATATTTTTAAAAGAATATTTAAAATAACAAAAGGAAAAAAATCTTTTAAAAATTAATAAAATATTTACAAGGAAACAAAACATTTTTTTCAGATGTCAGTAGGAGAAACTTTTAACAGTGTTATTTTTTTTTTTTTTACCAAGTATACATCTGATAGAAGGATACTATCTAAAATATATGAAGAACTAAGACTGGACATCAAGAAAACAAATAAACCAATTAAAAGTATACTACAGATGTAAGCAGAGGATTCTCAAACAAGGAAACAAAGAGATGAGAAGAAGCACTTAAAGAATTGTTCAACATTCTTCACAATCAGGATAATACAAATCAAAAGTACTTTTAGAGTTAATCTTACACAATTCATCATGGCCAAGCTCAATAAAACAAATGACAGTTCATGATCACAAGGGTGTAGAGTAAGGGGACCACTCAGTTACTGCTAGTGGAAGTGCAAACTTGTCCAGCCACTATGGAAATCAGTGTGGTATTTCCTCAGGAAGCTAGGAATTGATCTCTCTCGAGGTGCTGCTCTATCATTCTTGTTAAAATACCCAACAGGAAATAAATATGAATTTTTTTCAATTTCTTTGTTAAGTGAAAATAAAACAAAAATCTTGTATGATCTCCCCACTCTCAACTTGTAAAAAAGACAGCAAGGAAACAGAAATGGAAGAAGAAATAACTGTGCACAATGTCTAAGGTGAAACTTTTGTATTTTGGAATTAAACATATTATATATATAATTCCTGTCTTATGATTTTTAGTGCTGTGAAGAGAAACCATTATCATGGCAAGTCTTATAAAGGGAAGCATTTAATTTGGGCTGGCTTATAGTACAGGTTTAATCCATTATCCTTATGGTGGGAAGCATGGCAGCATACAGGCAAACATGGTGCTGGAGAGGTAGCTGAGAGTTCTATATCTGATCCAAAGGTTGTAAGATGAGAGTGTCACTGGGCCTGTCTTGGGCTTCTGAAACCCCAAAGTCCACTCCTAATTACACACTTCCTCCAACAAGTCCAAACCTCCCAATAGCTCCCTATGAACCAATGGGGGCCATTTTCATTCAAACCAGCACAATACCATGCATTGTATATCATACAAGGTGTGTGTAGATACAGGTAATAAATTATCTGTTGTGGCATTATTGTTAAGTTTGCAGTAATTTCCTTATCCTCTTCACTTATGTTGAAGATGAGCTAAATGAACTAAAAACACCAAGTTTAAAAGTTTAAGCCAACCACAATACAATAAAAATGTGTCCAGTACAGAATTATTTCCTTTCAAATGATCCTCCGACCATTGCTTTCCATTCCAAGAGATTCCTGTTGAATTTTTTACACGATATCCTGACAAAGTCCTTTGGGAAACTTTATATGTGCTGCTGAGCTATTTCCAGCTTTGGCAGTTGGATTACTGGCCCATTATCACTTTAAAGATACAGAAAGAAATACTCTAGACACACAAAGGACTTAGGCTAGCAAGAACAAAAGAAAGTTCATGACAGGTCAGGTCCCACAAAGGAAAATTAAATACATTGTTCTTACACAATAAGGTTCCCAAAGAATCTTTAATCCCTTTCTTCTCTTTCATTCTGTTTACTCTCATTTTCTTTTCCTTTTTATTTATTCTTCTCTCATATATTATATCCCAACTGCAGTTTCTCTCTTCCCTATCTCCAGTCTCTCCCCCTCACCTTTCCTCAAAAAAAGAGTAGTCCTTCCAGGAACATCTACCAAATACGACCTAAAAAGATACAGCAAGACCAGACACTTATTCAAACATCTAGGATCGGCAAGGAAACCCAGTGTGAGGTAAGAGCGTTCCAAAGACAGGTGAAGAGGTCAGAGACAGCACCCACTCACACTGTTAAAGTCCCACAAGAACACCTAGCTATGCAACCACAGAATTGAGGTAGTGAGACTTCACATAACAATGTACTTCAGAGTAAAATTATGGTACAAATAAAGTTAATAAAGAGTGGGTGTAAGACGGTATTTTGTGGACACAAAAAGACACAAAATCCGCATATTTCTATTAATTTGCCTGACCCTCTGAGCCTCCCTCCTGTCTCTTCCTATATCTGACCCCATCCACCTATTGCCCCTTGCCCTCCCCTCTCCTACCCAGGTCCCCCTATCTCTGTCTGCCTCCCAAGTGTATTTTGTTTCCTCTTCTAAGTAGGATCTAAGCATCCTCATTTAGACCTTCCTTCTTGTTTAACTTCTTTGGGTCTGTAGGGTGTGTCATAGGTCTACTGTACTTTTTGGCTAATATACATTTATCAATGAATATAAAATATGCATGTCCTTTTGAGTTTAGGCTACCTCACTCAGGATGATATTTTCTAGTTCCATCCATTTGCCTGCAAAATTCGTGAGGTCCTTTTTTTCATAACTGAATGGTATTCCATTGTGTAAATAAACCTGATTTTCTGTATCCATTTTTCAGTTGAGGGACGTCTGGGTTGTTTCCAGTTTCTGGCTATTACAAGTAAGATTGCTATGAACATAGTAGAGCATGTGTCCCTGTGATATGGTGAAACACCTTTGGGTATATGCCCAGGTGTGGTATAGCTGGGTCTTTAGGTAGAACTATATTTAATTTTCTGAGGAACCAAAAGACTGTTTTCTAGAGTGGTTGTAAAAATTTGCGATCCCAGCAACAATGGAGGCATGTTCCTCTTTCATCATATTCTTGTCAACATAGGCTGTTGCTTGAGTTGCTTGGTCTTAGTCATTCTGATTGGTGTTAGGTGGAATCTTAGAGTTATTGCATTTCCCTCATGGCTGAAGATACTGAACATTTATGTGTTTCTTGGTGGGGGGGATCTCTAGGAAGTCTGAGACCTAGGATGGGAGAGGCTCTCAGGACTCATTGTAGGCAACCTTAGCTGAAATGCCCATCAGTACGGATTTGGAATTTGAAGAGACCATCTCCAGTAGTCAAACAGGATCCCCAGTAGAGGGATGGGGATACCGACTCACCTACAAAACTTTCAGCCAAAATTTTCTCCTGTCTAATATAAAGGCAAGGACAAAAATGGAATAAAGCCTGAAGAAACGGAAGACCATACCTGGCCAAATTTGGGAACCATCTCATGGACAGGCACCAATATCTGACCCTATTTCTGATTCTGTGCTGTGCTTTCAGACAGGAGCTTAGCATGGCTGTCCTCTGAGAGGTTCTACCAGCACCTGACTGAGACAGATACAGGTACTTACAACCAACCATTGGACTGAAGTCAGGGACCCCTATGGAAGAGTTAGGAGAAGGATTTAAGGAACTTAAGGGGATTGAAACCCCACAGGAAGACCAATGGTATCAACTAACCTGGACCCCTTGGGGCTCCCAGAGACTAAGCCACCAACCAAAGGGCATACACGGGCTGTTCTGAGGCCCCTGGCACATATGTATCAAAAGGCTACCTTGTCTAGTGTCAGTTGAAAAGGATGTACCTAATCCTGTAGAAACTTGATGCCTCAGGTTGGGGGGAAACCCAGGTAGTGGACCAACCTCTCAGATGTGCAGAAGATGGGTATAGGGGAGAAACTCTGCGAAGGGGGACCAGGAGGGAAGCAGTATTTCAAATGTAGATAAATATAATAATAAATTAATTTTTAAAAAGACAAAAAAACTGGAAAAGATGAAAACACAGAAATTACACTGCTATTCATGGGTCACTCCACACAGATATGTCTTAATACTTAGATCTCGGCCAAATGTGCCCTTTCTAGAACTTCTTACTTTCCCTTTTCTATCTACTGAATTAGTAACATGCTGTATAAAAAATGTTGTTTCTTAAATTGACTCAAACCAAATTTTAAAATGTTTAATTCTAATTGTTTTTCTTCTTGGATCTAAATGTTCTTATCTTGACTGGTATAGACACATTCAGTGAATTTTCTCAAAGTATGATCTTAAAATTCAGGCCAGCATAATGACATTCCATAATTAGGTCTTATTCTGTTTCGTGTAAATACCTATTCAAATGTACAAACACATACACATGTGTGAACGTCAACATTTGATAAAGTTCAATCCCTGGCATTTAAGCAGATAGTTTACACAATGATGGAATAGTCACAAGTCCACAAAATTAGAAATTACTGTGATAAAGGTTAATTCATTGCTCAAATTCAGTGCAGATTACAGCAAAGCCACATGATCCATGGTGGGGCTGTGCAGTGCAGGAGGAAGCCTCATTCATTTAAACACATGAAGACATTTCTACAAACACCTGTGTAGATGAGTACTGTTTGAATGGTTGATAGCTTTTATTATGTGCATTTCTATTTATGTGCATGCCTGCTTGTACGTATCTAGTAAGTGGATTTTCCAACCCCAGTTACATCTTCATTATGACAAAAAGATATATCATCAGGAAACTCATTGGCCATACCACTGAACTGATTCACTCTGAGTTATTAGATTTGTAGAAATTCTGTAGTTAACAACAAATGTTTAATACTTTTATGAATTTTTTGAGACAATATCTCATGTATCATAGTCTGGACACAAACTTATTATAGAATTGAGAGGGTGATCTTGAATTTCTGCTTTTCTTCCACTACTTCTCAAGAGCCAGAATTAGAGTGTGAGAGAAAAAATCCATCCGATATGGTGCCAGGAATGAAACCCAGGCCCTTTGTCAAAGGCTCCTGTGACACCAACAGGCTATTGGAGGAAGGAAGTGTTGAGTGGGTGATTCAGGTCCCTGATAAAAGCAGCCAGTGGGGATCAGCAATAGAGCTGACAGGGGTCATTTCAGATAGCAACTGATGGCAGCAAGCAACTAGAACACTCAGCAGACTTTTCTCTGAGGGAATAAAGCTTGATTCATTGGGCTGACATTACCTGTGACTGTCGAGAAAATCTATGAACTATTTAAATTCTTTTGACAAGAAGAAAAGAAAAAGGGGGAAATAATCAAACACACACACACACACACACACACACACACACACTCACGCATGCACGCACTGAGTGGAGAATGCAAGATGAGCTCCAGAAACTTTACATATACACATTCATACATATATACAAATGGACAGACAGACAATTATAGTAGATGGATGGAGCAAAGTTCAGGCAAGCAGGCTCCAACCATTTTACAGATCTACAGACAGACAGATAGACAGACATATTGAATGGATGGGGCAAAGCCTCAACAAGCAGGCTCCAACAACTTCATACAAACACACACACACACACACACACACACACACACACACACACACACAAATTGAGTGGATGGAGCAAAGCTCCAACCATTTTAAACATATAAACATACTTTTGGTGGATGAAGCAGAGTTCAGCAAGCTGGCTGTAAGTACTTTACATACACATACATACACATGTTTGGTGGATGGAGCAAAGCTTCAACAAGCTCCACCAACTTTAGTTTTTCTCCCATAGCTTATATATCTCAGCAAATCTTTCAAGTAGTATGGAAATTATAATGTGATTACATTATATTTTTATATTAGTGAATGACTGAAAAAACAGTGTGTTCCACAATACCTTCACTAAGAAACCTTATGTAGTACAGGCAAAGAAAACAAATTATTCCTAAGAAGCCAAATATACTCATAAATAAGCAACTGTTATAGATTAACAATGTGTGAGCAAGCAAAGTCATTTTTTTTCAGACAGTTTCTCTAACTGGCTGGCAGCAATTTGTGGTTACAGAGAAAGGGTCAATTATTATTTATCTTAAAAAGCAATCTTATAAGAATCTTAAAAGTATCACAAATGTAAACTTTTGTATAAAATTCAATCAGTCTTTTCCCTAATGCAACCACACAACCAGGCAGCATACACCAGCTGATAGGAGGCCCCGAACACATATGCAGCAGAGGACTGCCAGGTCTGGGTTCAGTCAGAGAAGATGCACCTAACTCCCAAGAGAATGGAGGCCCCGGGGAGTGAAGAGGTCTGGTGGGGTGGGTGATGCTGGTGGTGGAGACATCCTCGTGGAGACAGGGAGGTGGGGAGGAGGGATGGGATGGGGAAGAATCAGAGGGTGGATCCGGAGAGGGATAAAATCTGGAGAGTAAAAAAAAAAAAAAAAAAAAATTAAATAAAACTAAAAAAACAAAACAAAAAAAACAACAAACAACACATTCTCAGAATGCACATCTACTTACCAGCAATTTTTATTAAATCCTATCAGGAAGCTCAGGGCAAAAATGGGTCTAAGAAATTCATTACCAGCCCAGCTTTAACAGAAGAGTCACATCCAGTGTGGCCATTGTTTTGTTCCCTGACCTCAAAAAGTCTCTAACTCAAATAAGGATATGTTTTTATGAACTAAAAATTGTTTCCTAAGATTTCTACATCAGAGTCATTAGCAAAAACATCCTACCTAACTTCACTAATGCTTTCGAAGGCTTTCTAAAGGTGGTGGTCATTGCTGACAATCCGCATCTCTAAATTCTTTCCTAGGTGATGACTGAATCATTAATCTGCTCCAGCAGCCATGCCTGAAAGAGATCAAGCATTATTACTGTGAGTGCCAGTGATACTGCCCAGTGAGGGGCTGGAATCCCCCTTAGAGTTTCCATACACTTCTTAGATTATGGTGGATGTGAAGGGAACACTCAGAGCAAAACTCACAACAGTGTGAAGTCCTCAGGACACTTAGTCCTTGGAGCCATGCAGCTCAAAAGCACAGCAATCATGTGATGCTACCTGATGGGCCATGTTCAGTGAGCTCTAAAGCAGTTTGTTGGTCCTCCTGCACGGCCGTCAATGGACCTTGTGCATGGCGAGCATTCTATTACCTGAGATGGATCCCTATCCTTACAACTCCAGAGTTTGACATGTTTCTTACGTATAGTATAGCATAAATATCTCAGGACCAACCTGCTACTCTTCACTACAAGCCTGTACCAGACTTCTCTTCTTCCTTCTATCAAATGTTTACTGTGTATGTCTGGCCACAGAACATATCCTTTGACCTCAGCTAGCTAGGTTGCCAAGGCAGAACAAGTTCCACGTTTGACAATATTTTTTTAGCCATCCTTCAATTCTTAGTTACTAGTAAATTTTATTTTTTTCACTGTTAGTGTGACAGTCCCACAGACTCTGTTGGAGTAAATTAAAATCCTGTCCCACAGTTTCTACGCTGCCTTAGACCATTTAGTTCCCTAAGGAAAGACACACTTGCAGCCTTTATATTTACAATAAACCTTAAACACCACAAGAGCTGGGCAGTTGCCTACCCTCCATGCTGTTAGAATTTACTTTCCTATCAATGACCCTGAGTTATTACTTGCTATTACTATGTTCTATCTGGGTTGCTATTAAGTCCAATTGGGCAGCCCCCAGGGCCAGGCTATCTTGACCTGACCAGTGGTGGCTTCTTTCTTTTCTCCTATACCTTCTTCTGCTCTTGGTCCTCATCTGACCCCTATGCCAGAAAACCTAAACCTCACCTATGTCTTTTTCTACATAGCTATTCACTGTCAGCATCTTTATTCACTAATTAGAATTAACTTGGAGGCAGGGTAACAGGGGGGCGTGTGTGTGTGTGTGTGTGTGTGTGTGTGTGTGTGTGTGTGTTATCTTCAGACTCCAGGTCTTGGAGGTCCTCACTTAGCATTACAATAGAGTAAAAGGCAAAATCTCAACAAGACTCTCTAGGATGCTGTTTTTCCTTTCTTCCCACTAATGGATTCCTTTTTCCTGTTTCCTCCCAGGACACACAAAGTACTTTATCTTCATGGAGATGTCAGCTTTCTCCTGTCATAGCACTAGTGCTTTTTGTTGTTATTTTTCAGACATCTAAATATATGACTGAAAAATATCAGCCTGTGTTTTCTTCATTCAGCCCTTCCTAGGCCTTTGACTATATTGGCACGCACTGGATCTTATCTCTGTGCAGCTATGAGTGTAACCAATATGTATTATAAACTTACTTAAAACATTGTCACAGGTTTTGTTCTTTCTCAAGGCATAGTTATGACAACAATGTGGTTCAAGCCTACAGGGATGCACACCTCTTTCTTTATATTTTTCCTGGCTTCTCTTTATCTCTCCCACTTTTCCTTCCTTTCTTCTTTCTTTCACCCTCTCTTTCTTTCTTCACACATTCATTCACAATGTAGTTCCTGCTAATATCCTAGTAGTCCAACTCTCCTGAATACTGTAAATTATATAGTAGATTGAATAATTAATGGGGATGTTAAGGTTAACATGTTTCTGAGGTAGCCATTTCTGACTTAGAACAGAACTTTCAACTTGAGAATTGGAGTATTATGAACAAAGTTGTTTATATTTTAATGTGGGACTGAAACTAAACAGAACTGGAAGTTTTAAACTTCAAGTTCAAATAATTCAATTTAGCAAGTAACCCAGATGATTAATTGGGTCCTTTATCCTAGTGAGAATACATTATGGAACCTATCTTCAACTTTGGAATTTTTTTCAACAAAAAAAAACTATAATTATTTTACATTGAGAAAATTTCCAGACCTACAAAAGTTGCTTTTAGGTAGCATGAGTCACTTTATTTTCCTTTATGACTGCAGTCCAGATTATAATCATTATTGTGAGCTGAGGTTTAAAAGATACAAAAGCCAAAGATCAAATTCCTTTCTTTTAGATTTAATTTTTTTATTTTTTTAAATTTGGAGAGTATATATAATACCTTTTTGTTGTTGTTATTGGTGGTGGTGGTGGTCTTTCAAGACAGATTATCTCTGTGTAATCTTGTCTATCCTGAATATTTCTGTGTAGACAAGGCTGGTCTAGAGCTCAGAGATCTGCCTGCCTCTGCCTTCTGAGTGCTGGTATTAAAGGCATGCACCACTACCACCCAACATTAATAGCCATACTTTCGTTTAGGCTTAAGAATAATGTTTAGAATAGTAAGCACTTAGAAGAATGGACACACCTGAAAGTATGGGTGTGGACATCTCAAAGAAGAGCCACCAAACTTGAGACAACCCTAAGTGTGCATATGGGCTCACACTCAAAGAACCGCTACTTATGTTGCTTTTCCTCCATTGTGTTTTCATTAAGTTATTTTGTGAATGTGGTGCATGGTTCAAGTTCCCTTGTGCAAAAGCCAGAGGAGAATGTCGAGTGTCTTTCTTTATCACTCTTGGGGTTTTCTCTTAGTCTTTCACAGAACTTGGATAAACTAGCATCCAGCAAGCCAAATCCCCACAACACCAGGGACCCTGCTCGTTATTTATATGGGTTTGAAGATTTAAACTCAGTTTCTCATGCTTGCATAGCAAGTGTCTTTACCTACTGAGCCATTTATCAGCAGCAAAAGTTGTATAAAAGCCTATGGAAGGAATAATTAATTAATAATTAATGGGAATTAATCATCTTGCTTATAGTTTATAAATATGATCTAGTTCTTAGAGAAAATGGCTCAGAAAGTCAGAAAGAAACAAAAACAACCTCCTTCCTTCCATGTCTGTGCTATGTTGAACACATCAAGTGTCTTGAAGTGTCTTGTCCCACATGTTTCAGATTCTAAGAAGGAAAACCATTGCATCTATGGAATGATTACATTTTATAATGAACCAGAGTAGCAGAGTCCTTCAGAAGCCAGACTTGTTATACAGAAGCATAAGTCTTCATAAATAAATGGAAACAAGAGTTTCTAAGAAGCAGTAAATCTTGATTCTTCACAGTGGCATAATTATAATATTACTATAACTTGCTTACTTAACTAGGAAACTTTTTCTCAGGACTAAAAACATGTGGTTTTTATTGTGGTATTTATGTTAAGTTAGATATGTACTCTTTCAAAATTTGCTTTAAGTTAGCATTAGCTGTTTATACTTACGAGACACCTTTAATTCTTCCTAAAATAGAGTTTAGCACTTTTCCATGAGACGCTTTAATAATGGAAACAGAAACTGGGTGGATCTTTGCAATTTTTCAGGCAAAGCACTATGCAGTGCTACAATGATTTGACGGGAGTTAAACTGAAAGAAAACAGGCAGTGCGGACTGACACTACCCCTTTCGTACATGGTGAATACTGAACTGCACAACATACCATTTTGTAATATTTTGTCTGTTAATGAACATGAGGGATTTCACAAATGAGCCTGGAATAATGTGGGCATCATTGTTCCCTTCTTATTCATATATTTTGCAGTAAGAAACAAAACAAAACAAAATCTTGACAACTGGAAGTTTTCCTCTATATGACCATACTCAAGGGTTATGGGACCAGAATGACGGTGAATTGCCTATCTTCGTCCTTTGGTCATGAAAGGGAAGAACAGTGCTCATAGTCCAGAGTGCATTCTATTCTTGTCATTGCACGCTGCCCGTATGATCACTCTTAAGGATTTTGCTTAATAATGCTATGACATTCATGTGAGTAATACATTTTGAGGAAAAACATTTTTCAAACCACTTTTCAGAGTAACTATCTTTTTTATTTTGTTTGCTATCCTAGGTTATGTGGGACAAATTAGAGAACAGGAGGCCACAGTAACTTTGAGGTTCAAGGTTGGGCCTGTTTGTGCCATGGCCATGGCCAGGAACTGCAGCACTCACTCCAAATAGTAGTAAACACAGAAGGAACTGAGCAGCTGCCAGAGGCTAGGTGCCAGCCCAAATGTCCTAGTGTGTGACCATCTGCCACCAGAGTGAAAGAGTGCCAAGCCCTAAGCGACAGCCTTCCCATACATCAGGAGCTTCCCTACCTTTCCCACTGCCAACAGATTGGTTCACATTCCACATTTCATTGAGTAAGTTGCTAAGAGACTGTGTGGCTATAAAAGTAACACTCAATATAACTTTTTTAGTTTCCTCAAAATTAAGTTTGAACCTTTTTCATTTTATAAGTAATGCTTTTGTAAACAACAATGAAAGTATTGCTGCCTTTATACAAACATACACATGCTTATTATCAGTAAGAGTATGGCTTTTTCAGAGAGAAGCTGGAAAGCCCTATACTTCTTTCAATAAATCTTTCCATTTTAATAATCTACTACAAATGGAACATATTAGTCTGAAAATGCTTTTAGTGTCCAACTGGAAAAGGGTGAAAGAATAATAATTACATTTTTCATGCCACTTTTCAAGTTTCAGCATGTTCCCAAGTGTCTAGTTAAAAAGAATTCTAAGGGCAGTCAAGATGGCTTAACAAGTAAAAGTACTTAACATCAAACCTGAACTGATTAGCCTGAGTTTGATCCGTGGAACTCATTAGTAGAAACACAGAACTGATTTCTCCAAGCTTTCCTTTGACTGCCATAGTAACCTGTCATTCAGACTCCCAAAAATTCACAATTAATTAATTATCTAGTTAATCCGTCATTCCAAAGAAACAAAATCTCATGGTTTTTGAGCACAAGGAAAATAATTTTAAATTAAATGCAGACAAAGTTGGAATGTATAAATTCATATACTATGAATTAGAACATTCATTGAAAAAAAATGTGTTTTCCAGGAAATTATTCTTTTCAAGAATGTTAGAACAGGAAATTTCCTGATCTTGTTTATCATTGAATACCTTAGCTAGTAAATGTAGTAGATTTACACAGCTGAACATACCTGCGATGATGGTTTGCTGACAATGAAAAGAAGCTGGCACAACAGGAGACTTTCTAATAGACCTATCTTATTTTAATCTATTTTCATGTATGAATATTAATACTATATTATTAATATTAAAAAAACACATGTACAGCTGGGTGGTGGTGGTAGCCCATTCCTTTAATCCCAGTATTCAGGAAGCAGAGGCAGGTGGATCTCTGATATTGAGACCAGCCTGCTGTGGAGAGTGAGTTCAAGGGCAGGCAAACAAACAAGGAGAAGGAGGAGGAGGAGGAGGAGGAGGAGGAGGAGGAGGAGGAGGAGGAGGAGGAGGAGGAGGAGGAGGACAGCAACAACAAAAACAACAAACATATGCTCTACAAATACACACATAACAAAATTATGTTGATTAAATCATAAAGGAGAATATGATATATTTGACTTGATGGCTGAATGTGAATGCTTTAGAATTTGATTAATTAAGCTGGTTTAAGTCCAGCAGTCCAGCAAAGTCTCAGTCTGGAAAACTCTAGTTTTTGATGATAAAGAAACAATTATAGAATGAAAACCCACAGCCAAACTCCTGGATTTTGTGTTACATGTATGAATACTTAAATAGTACTTTTAAAATAATACTTTATAAATTTAGAGTAGCCTAAGCATTACTTCTTGATAGTTCATAAGAAATCTTATAAAAGTTGAGATAATATAAATACAAGAAACCAAAGATACTCTCACAAATTAAAAGAAAGGTATCATTTTCCAGAAAGTGTTAGGAACCATCAAATACATTTTTTTTTTTTTTTTTTTTTTTTAGTTTTTCAAGACAGGGTTTCTCTGTGTAGCCCTGGCTGTCCTGGAACTCACTCTGTAGACCAGGCTGGCCTCGAACTCAGAAATCCACCTGCCTCTGCCTCCCAAGTGCTGGGATTAAAGGCGTGTGCCACCACTGCACGGTGTCATCAAATACATTTATATGTACAGGCATTTTCCTTCTTAATTGAGTGCCTAATTTAGGGGTTAACACAATACAAGATTAAAATACACATGATATTTGCACACTATTTTAAGACAAAATTTCTGATAAAACTGACATGAAAGGAACCTTATCTCTACTTTATGGGAAAAAGCTTTTTTTTTTCGTTCATGATAATGAAGGGCATGACAATGTCAACTCAGAGAAGATGGAAATACTTTGGTGGGCTAGAGCATCTCAGCTATCTGAGCAGATTGCACAGAAGGTAAAAATTATTGTTTATCGTTTTAACTGAGGAAGCCAAATTCAGGTTTGGCATGAATATCTGGCGGTTGATGCTTCATAGCACTTTTTATAATAAAAACATTACCTGAGCCAACTCTGACAAAGATATTTATACAACCCTTTGTGTCTCTGCATCTCCAGTATTTCTTGTATTTGTGTAATCCAAGGAAATAGACATTTCCCTTTTGCACATATTGCACACAATTTTGTGCTCATTCCTGTTTTTCTTTTTTCTCTCTTCTGAGATATTGTGGAGCAAAACACTGTAAGAATTCCCACTTTATACATTTGCTAAATATGGAAATGTCATTTGCTTGTAAATCCATAATTTTTATATAAAAATGTTTTAGTATAATTCCAATAATGCCTTTTAAATACAACATTTGATAAAATGAAAGATAAATAGCAATTGGCAGTCACTGATAAATGCCTAATTATTTATCATCTGTAAGCCCTTCTTAAAGCTTTCAATCTCTCAGAGTTTCTGAGTATATAGCTTTTCTACTAGTACAAATCCAAGGTAATTATTCTAGCATGGAGGTACATCTCCAGCCCAATAGAGTCTACCCAAAACTTAAAGTCAGTGTACAAATTTAGCATGATCCTTTCAATTAGCGCTTTTATATCAACACCATTAAATAATGTATCAGATATCTAATGAATAATTGTATTTTACTTTATTAGCAATAGCTCAAGACTTGTGGTCACCAAAACAATTAGAAATGTAGCAACTAAAATTCTATAGATATAATTAGATCTGTGAAATATTAATCATTTATCCAGGCATACTATGTGTTCCTTTCAAATTCTTAAACTTTGCTTTTAATATCAAATTACTTTAGACATCCTAGGAAATACAAAATAAATAAGATAGTATATGATAAAATGTGTCATAAAATGTATGTTGGCTTGAGATTTATATTTTAAATGATTAAAGAGATAGAAGGCATAATGTATTTTTTAAAGAATGTTCATTTAATTAAACGGTGAAAAACTCTGATTTCTCCCCAAAGACTCACTTTATTATGTTTTTGGAGATAAGAGTCTCATGGAGCCCAGGCTGTCTTTGAACTTACTGTGTAGCTCAAGTCTTCCCAAAAGCAACAATCACTGGCATTGCTCTCCATGAGTTACTTAGCTGAAGCAACATTTAAATGAAAGCAATCTGAACTCATCGTAGAGGTTCAAAAGAACTAGTTTGTGTTAAATGGATTTAAGTCTTAGTAAAACACATTACTATATGAAAAACTTTTGAGTTCTTAGCCTCTATGAACCTTCAAAGTACTTGCTATGCATGCATCTTCATAGGACTCACTGCTTTTGAATGATGTAAAAACTTAACACATTCTAAAAGTGAAAAGATACTTCACTGTCACCTAAAGAAGAGAGTGCTCACTAAACACAGACACATCAGAGAACCTAACGCAGCTTCAGTACTACCTAATGATAAACCCAGCCCAACCCAAAATCATTGCTCTCCTTGCCAATGGGCACTGAAATCCTAATTTATTCAAATAATTATTATACAAATGATCCAAACTGCTCAGAAAAATAAATACAAAGCCAATTATCAATACTCTTTCAAGTGAGAGACTTGATTTCCATTGGTCACATAATGAGAGTCAACAGATAACCATTTTAAAAATTTCCACTCATTTTCAAGAAATGGAAAAAAAAGTAAAGTCTTATGTAAAACTTAACAAAACCAAGTCATAATTATCCCTAGAGAAAGTAAAACAAATGTTGCAATACCCAGAGTCATCAGAATTGAAATTTCATTGCACTCAGTTTATGTCACATTGAAATCTTTCCAGCACAGGAAGTCACTAGGCCCCAACATGTCAAAGTGAATAACATACAAACTTTAAAATGTTCAGAGGGCTCAAAACACATGAGCAAAGCAAATGTAAGTCATTGAAAACAGATACGACAGTTAACACATTAATTAATGATGAAATCACAAATATTAAAATTCATTTGCAACACATTTACAAAGTTGTGGTAAATGACAATATAAAATCAGCTTAAATATAGGGATCCATTTCTTTACAATAAATTGGGCATGAAGTCCTTGTAGTCATCATTGTTATTTCTTACTCATTACTACTGTGCCACTGCTTTAACACGCCACAGTAACAGTAGGCTCCTCTCCCTCCTCTCCCTCCAGGCCCCCCTTCTCACCTACCTTCCCACTAGGCTCCCCTTCCTTTCCTTAAGAAAAAGGGATGCCGCCCATGGATATCAACCTGCCTTTGCATATCACGTTGTAGTAGGACTGGACATGTCTTCTTTTTTTTTTTTTTTTTTTTCTGGTTTCTATGTACACTATAAGGGGAGATGTCTAAGCAGTAGCAAGGGCACTGTCATAGCCTTTATCCCAGCAGACGACGATCCTGGGAATGATGTTTGCAAAGTGTTTTGAAGCATTATTACTGACTTATTAGCAAATTCTCAAGGGAGTGGATAAACATTATTTGCTGATTTTTTTTATGACTCATAATACAAAAGTTAAATACCCCTAAAAATCACATCAATAAAAAATGTCCCCCATATATGTTTTGATAAACAACAATTTGAGGCATTTAAAATGTAGTGAATTTATTACAAAGATAACACAGAATGTTCTTAGAGACTATACTCTATTTCTTCTGTCTTAAGGAACAAATGTGAGAGAATGTAATTAGCCAATCATCTGGCCTTTAGTGTGGACCCTAGAGCTTTTACTTAAA
>CM052705.1:72831624-72895056 GCA_028551405.1 Uromys caudimaculatus | reverse complement strand
CTCAGTGTTGTATTGACTTGCATTTTGCAGAAGACTAAGGATGCTGAACATTTCTTTAAGTGCTTCTCTGACATGAAAGATTTCTCTATTGAGAATTTCTCTTGTTTAGCTCTGTGTTCCATTTTTATATTGAGTTATTTGGTTATTGCTTTCTAATTTCATGAGTTCTTCATATATTTTGAATGTAAACCCTCTGTCAGGTTGCTGTTGATCTTTTCCCATTTTCTAGGCTTCTGTTTTTTTTCCTTTTGACAGTGTCCTTTGCCCTACAGAAACATTTTAGCTTCATGAGATACCAAAAATATCTTCATTTAACTCTCACCAAGCAAGTGAAAGACCTGTATGATAAGAAATTCAAGTCTTTGAAGAAAGAAATTGAAGAAGATATCAGATGATGGAAAGATCTCCCACACTCATGGATCAGTAGGGTTAACCTAACAAAAACAATCATCTTACCAAAAGCAATGTACAGATTCAAATCAATTCCCATTATAATTTTTTACATACCATGAAAGAACAATTTTCAACTTCATATAGGAAAACAAACAAAAAATAGGATAGCTAATGCAATCCTGTACAATCAAAAGTTTCTGGAGTTATCACCATCTCTGATTTCAAGGGAGTACAAGAAAGCAATAGCAATAATTGCATGGTAATGGTAGAAAAACAGAGAGGTTGATCAATGGAATTGAATCAAAAACCCAGGTGAAAGTCCACACAATATGGACACTTGATTTTTTACAAAGAGGCCAAAACTATACAATAGCACTGCACTAAGAAAGCATCTTCAACAAACGCTGCTGGTCTATCTGGGTGTTTGTATGTAGAGGAATGCCTGGACAAAACTAATGTCCCAATGGATCAAAGACTTCAACATAAAACCAGATACACTAACTCTGATAGCCAATAAAGTGGGGAATAGTTTTGAACTCATTGGCACAGAAGATAACTCCCTGAACAGACACACACCAAGTGCTTAGGTAGATGTTCAGATATATTTTAAACACTCAGAAAGGAAACAAGGAAAAAAATTCCTGGCAGCTGTTTAGTGGAATTCCACAGAAGCAAACAGCTAATTGAAGCAGCATTTACTTGCTCATTAATGATAGTGGAATATCAAGTTTAGGGTCAGAGAAGAAACTTGGCCAAGCATTTAATGGCCAGGTGACAAGAAAGCAAAGCTTACTCTGGATAACTAGTATTCCATGGAACTTTAGAGCACAACTGCCACAACTTCTTAACCTACAGTAGAGTATTATTAGAATTTTCATCCATGAGTTCATTGAACTTAAAGAGATTAGGTTAGTGTTGGAGTGGAGCTGTCACCCTATGTTCTTGTCTCATTGGTGTGAGAAGATGAATGCCTTGCCCAATCATCATCAGAGAGGCTTCTTTTCACAGTATATGCAAGCATGCAAACAGAAGTAGAGACCCACAGTCAGAGACTATTGAGAGAGAGAAAGAGACAGAGAGAGACAGAGTGACAGAGAGACAGAGACAGAGACATAGATACAGAGAGAAAGACAGAGAGACAGAGAAACAGAGAGGGTGGGAGTCTGAATTGTAGGTCTCCATTGAGTATGTCTCCACATCAGAGATTTGGAACCAAACAGAAGATGGGAAGGAAAGACTGTAGGAGTCAGAGAGAATGGAGAACCCCAGGAGAATAAGGCTCACTGAGTCAACTAAGCAGAGTGCAACTGAGCTCACAGAGACTGAAGCAGCAAGCACAGGGCCTTCAAGGGTCTGTACCAGGTACTCTCAGTATATGTTATGGCTGTCATCTTTCAGGCTTTGTAGGCTTCCTAATAGTGGGAACTCGTGTGTCTCTTACTCTTTTGCTTGCTTTTGGGACTCCTTTCTTTCTATTGAGTTGCTTTGTCCTGCCTCAATATAAGAGCTTTGTTTTGTCTTGTTATTAACTTGTTTTGTCCTGTTTGGGAGTCTTCTCTTGGATGCCTGTTCTTTACTAGAGAGGAAACAGACAAGGAGCCAATCTAGGGGAGAGACAAATTAGGGAGGGGCTATGAGGAGTGGCAAGAAAATAATCTACTTCTAAAGAAAAAGAAAGAAAAAGAAATCTTATCCTAGTCTCACCCTAAGTGGGACCAGTGTTGCAAGTGACATCTGGCCTTGTCTGTTTCATTTACTTCTTTTGGAAAACTCTTGAATTAAAATAACTCTCCAGTGTTTGAGGAACACATGTTAGACACTCTCAGATCTTAATATCATCTGGCCAAGATGGATAGCCTGACCTTATAAGATTTATTTTGTAAAGAAATGTATTCAACAGAGGGAATGCCCTAGTTTACTTTCTATAGTGTGATAAACACCAAGTCCAAAAGCAGTGTAAGGAGGAAAGTGTTTGATTTAGCTTATATCTCCCAATATTATTCAATTATCGTGTGAATTCAGGACAGAAAGAGAGACAGGAACCGTGGTGGATAGCTTACTGACATGCTTTGTTGTGGCTTTCTCAGCTTGCTTTCTCTCACAACCAAGGACTTCCTGTCTAGAAATGGCTCCAGCCAAATGGCCTGGGCCCTCCTTCATCATTCTTTTTTTTTTTTTTTTTGGTTTTTCGAGACAGGGTTTCTCTGTGTAGCCCTGGCTGTCCTGGAACTCATAGACCAGGCTGGCCTCGAACTCAGAAATCCACCTGCCTCTGCCTCCCAAGTGCTGGGATTAAAGGCGTGAGCCACCACTGCCCAGCCCACATCATTCATTAAACAAGAAGATGCACCACAGACTTGCCTCAAGAACAATCTGATGGAGGCATCTTCTTTATTAGTTTCCTTTTCCCAAACAACTGTAACACTGTTTTAAGTAGACAAAAACTAAGCAGCCCTAGAAATTTCAGCAGCCAAGGCACTGGCAGCAGATCTACTGATAAGTTCAGGAGCAAAAGGGACAACCTGGGCTGGCAAAAGTGGCAAGAACAGGAACTAGAAATAAGATTTTAAATCTGAGTTTTAGTTAATAGTAATAATAAATAATATAAATTTGAGTATGAGTATTTGATAAGGAGGTAAATATCCAACACATGATCTTTATATAATTGATCTTTTATCTACTTCGCAGTGACTATATGGATTAGATGCAATGATTGACTCCATTTTACTGATTAAAAGAATTTGGGTCTAGCAATGCAAAAGTATTAAGTTGAAGTATTTTGACTCTCAATTTAACATAATAAATCCCCTTAGACAAGAACAAAGGCCAATCTAATGCCAGAGCTACAAAATATTGGAAAATCTTGACCCTTTTATTACTTCAGAAATAGTCTGAAAAGAGGGCATGAGGAGGCCACTGT
Organism: Uromys caudimaculatus; assembly: GCA_028551405.1. Taxonomy (NCBI): domain Eukaryota; kingdom Metazoa; phylum Chordata; class Mammalia; order Rodentia; family Muridae; genus Uromys; species Uromys caudimaculatus. The sequence continues at coordinate 72,891,743 of CM052705.1, read as the reverse complement.
GTCCTCAGTAACTTTTTGTTGTCTGTGTATATAATAATTCTATATGTTATGTGCTTGCTAAAATGCTCGGAACAAGGATTTCTGAAAAAAAAAAGAAATTGCTTTTAAAAATAGCTCTATATAAATAAACATTTAACTGTGCTTATTATTTACCCAAATATCTTTATCTCATGGTTCTGTTAGTGACATTATATAATTACTGATTATATAATTTTACATGTTTTAAAAAATTAATCATATAGTTGAACCATATATACGTACATATATATGTATATATAAATACATACACATATATACATATAAATATAATAAAATTACCACTGTGCTTAAACAAAATATCATAAAATAGAATACTCATTATGATAAATATTTATGATTGTGCTTATTATAAGTTCACATTTAATCTTCATATATGTATAAGAGTAACCCAGCTTTCTCTTTCACAAATCATGTCTACAGAACTCCGACTGGGATTAGTATTGCAAGTAGGTTCTAGAGGCTAACCATGACAGGTGAATCCAGTTTTAGCACGGGAATTAAATGGTGATCAATTTTTTTTTTAATTTCTCAAACGATTTTCTCCCTATTGGCCAACAAATGGCAAATTCACAGTTAGAAAAAAGAAAAACAGATGTAAAGTAAAAATATGCTTATAAACCTTTTGACATTGTGTTATTTTTAATAGTTAAAGTCTACAATTGATTAACTCAGGAAAAACAAGCTGTGCATGCTTAAAAACTAACAAGGAAATTTACTAATATGAACAGACAATTTCTGATGGTCATTTACCATGATTCAGTGCCATCCGTACTGGGCAAATAGGGATCACTTCTGTGATTTGAAGAAGTTGAGCATTACGTTAACAATATCATGAATCTTGCACGTTCTTTTAGTGACACTGTTAATGATGGCAAGCTTGTACTTCTGTTGTTTCGGTGACCACGGGATCAAGTTTGAAATATTATGAGCTGTGAATAGCAAGGATTTACAGTACACGATGCATGGGGAGATCCATTACAGCCAATGTGCCGCACTTCTCCATCTCAGAGATGCCTTAATGTTCTGATGCCCTGAGCACAGAATTAGTGGCAGAATTTCAGTGGACCCTCTGATCTGAGATGTCTCTTGTCCTCTGATAGTCTATCATGTTCCTTTAAGTGTAATCTAATTTTCTTATTATGTTCTTCTCTCAAAGGGAAGTTTAACTTTGACTGTATAAATGGGAAATCTTAGAATATCAGACATCATTGCTGGATATTTTTAAATACTACACAATGATTTCACAAACTACCACTGTGGTTTAACAAAATATTATAAAAAGAGGACAGAGTGATACCCACTGTAATGATACATATTTATGTTTATGCAATTATTTATTATAAAATCACTTATAGATATTGGAGTATTTCCATCTATAGATTTGTATTAATGATACTGTTTAGGTAGAGCCATTCCAAATTTGTTCATAGCAAAAATTCATCCTTATATATAGAAATCACACAAAACTGCAGTGAAAACCATGGCAATGTATTGCTTTACATTTGATGCAGCCAAAGGTCTAAATAGACTCCGCAGGGCTATGTCTCTATTGGAGAATGCAAGGTCAAATTTGTCTCCCTGCCTTTGCTCTTTTCTAGAAGATGCTGCCTGTATTCTGTGGTTCTTGAATCCTCCATCTTCCCTTAAATCCAACAAAGCAACATTTAAAATTTTCCTTTGATTTACTATCTACTTACAAATAGCCTATGGCCATATAAAGCTTGCAGTGATAATACGCATGTAACTTTAGGTTCTTGGTGTATTCTTATTTGTAAATTTTATTTTCCATGAAAGAAACATATCTTAAATTTGAGTGATCAAAATATTCAGCCATTACTGGTAGTGAATTTTATGCATAAATTAGACTTCTGTGAATGGTTCTCAGCAATGTATGCTGGTGCTCAATTGTTCTTCAGATTGGTGTCAACATTACACATTACCTTTTGAAAAATATTTTAACTGATCAAGATGTCAATGTTGTGTATATTAATGGTCTGCCACACAATTTTTAAATAATGATTAATCACATTCCATATATTTTTACTGAAACACCTTATTTTTAAAAAATGCCTTTCAAGCTGAAGGGGTTTGCAACCCCATAGGAAGAAAAACAATATCAACCAACCAGAGCCCCCAGAGTTCCCAGGGACTAAACCAGCAAACCCAGCAACCAAAGAGGACACATGGAGGGACCCATGGCTCCAGTTGCATATGTAGCAGAGGATGGCCTTGTCTGGCATCAATGGGAGAAGAGGCCCTTGGTCCTGTGAAAGTTTGATGCCCTAATGTAGGGGAATGCCTGGGTGAGTGGGTGGGGGAACACCCTCATAGAAGTAGGGGGAGGGGGTATGGGATAGGGGTTTTCTGCGGAGGGAAACTGGGAAAGGGGATGACATTTGAAATTTAAATGAAGAAAATATCCAATAAAAAAGGAAAATATGCCTTTATTTTATTTTCTGAGATTACAGTATAATCATAGCATTTTCTTCTTTCCTTTCTTTCTTCTCAACACTCTTGTATACCCACTCTCGCTTTCCTTTATGTTCACGGCCTCTTTTTATTAACTGTTGTTATATGCACGTATATGTATATACATATATATTCTAAGATACATGAACACAATTTAATCAGTCTATATAATGCTACTTTTATGAATGTTTCCAGGGCTGACAATCTTTGTGGAATAAAGTCTATCTTCTATCTTCATGAAACGTATGGCACATTGTCTCTGTAATGACCCCACTTTGCCATACCTCTTGGCTCCGAGCTATAATTTAGTACACACTCTTCCCTCTTCCTCAACTTCTGAGACATTTCCTTACCTTTCTTTTCCTAGATTATATCACTCAAAATGATCTCCAATTCTACCATTAGGTAAATGATGGAGTTTCACTTTTTTCATAACTCAGTATTTTTTCTTGTTCATGACCCATGTAGATTTTTTGGTATTTTTCTAATTAATCGTTATTTCATGAATAGATTTAGGTTCTTTCTGTGTCTTGAAATGTGTTAGTAAATTGCGATACACTCTTCTAAGAGTGAAGAGATAGCTGAGTGTTTAAAAGTGCTTCCTCTTCTTGCAGAGTACCCATGTTTGCTTCCCAGTACAAATATCCTCTGTATTCAACCGGCTTCCTGGAATCAGATACACTCTTTTAGAGTCTGCAGGTGAAAACATACTCATAAAGAAAAAAGAAATATTTTAAAATTTAATTTGGTTTCCTTTAGAAACAAGGAAGGGGTTGTTGGATCATGTGGCAGTACGATTTATAATTTTTCTTCAGGAACTTCAGTATTGCTTTCCTAGTGGCTGAACTAATGTATCTTCGTATTATAAGTAAGAGGTTCCCCCTTCAACATTTTTTATTAGTCATTCCTTGTCTTAATGCTTCTGATCATGGTTGTACTAAGTGAAGTGGTATTTCATTGCTCATTGTCAATTTATTCTCCTAATGCTAAATGAATTTATTTGTGCTCTTATTGGCCATTTATAGCATCTTTTGAGAAATGATGATATGGATCTTGTAAAAGTAAGTTTTACTCACCATCCCCTTCCTGCCAGATCACTATGTGCATGGAGCCATGGGTCCCTGATGTGTACTCTTTGGTTGGTGGTCCAGTCCCTGGAAGCTCAGGAGTCTGGCCAGTTGATACTGTTACTCCCTCCATGGTGCTACAAACCTCCTCAGCTGCTTCAGTCTGTTGTCCAACTTCTCCATCTGGATGCTGCGAGCATCTGGCTCTGTATTTGTCAGACTCTGGTAGAGCCTCTCAAGAGACAGCCATATCAGACTCCAGTCAGCAAGCACTTCCTGGGATCCACAATAGCGTCCAGGTTTGATGACTGTATATGGAATGGATCCCCAGGTGGGACAATCTCTGGATGGCCTTTCCTTCAGTCGCTGCTCCACAATTTGTCTCCATATTGCCTCCTGGGAGTATTTTGTTTCTCCTTCTAAGAAACACTGAAGCATCCACACTTTCGTCTTCCTTCTTCTTGGGCTTCATATGACCTGTGAATTGAAAATTGGGTATTCCTAACTTTTGGGCTAATATCCACTTATCAGTGAGTTTATATGCTGTGTGTTCTTTTGTGATTGAGTTACCTCACTTAGGATGATATTTTCGAGTTCCATCCAATTGCTTGCGAATTTCATGAAGTCATTGTTTTTAAATGGCCACCAACAGATTGGGAAAATATCTTTACTAATGCTACATCTGATAGAGGGCTAATATTCAATATATACAAAGAACTCAAGAAGTTAGACTCTAGAGAACCAAATAACCCTATTAAAAAATGGGAAACAAGCTAAACTGAGAATTCTCAACTGAGGAAACTCGAATGGTCTAGAAGCACCTAAAGAAACGTTCAATATCCTTAGTCATCAGGGAAATGCAAAACAAAACAACCCTGGGATTCCACCTCACACCAGTCAGAATGGCTAAGATCAAAAACTCAGGTGACAGCAGATGCTGGCAAGGACATGGAGAAAGAGAAATACTTCTCCATTGCTGGTGGGATTGCAAGCTGATACAACCACTCTGGAAATCAGTCTGTTGGCTCCTCAGAAAATTGGATATAGTAAAGATGCTCCAACATATAACAAGGACACTTTCTCCACTATGTTCATAGCATCCTTATTTATAATGGCCAGAAGCTGGAAAGAACCCAGATGTCCCTTAACAGAGGAATGGATACAGAAAATGTGGTACAATGGAATACTACTCAGCTATTAAAAACAATGGCTTCATGAAATAACACATTTTTTAATATAATACTTCCCTTTACATTTTGAAAATTATCTTTGATTTATTTTATATTACTCTATAACAAATGATTTTACAATTTTTTAATTAATTAATTAATTAATTGTGTATATAGCATTCTACCTGCAAGTCTGCCTGCATTCCAGAAGAGCACACCAGATCTCATTACAGATGTTTGGGAGCCACCATGTGGTTGGTTGCTGGGAATTGAACTCAGGACCTCTGGAAGAGCAGTCAGTGCTCTTAACCTCTGATTCATCTCTCCAGCCCATGATTTTACAACTTAACACATCTTTATTATGTAATAGTTTTCATAAATTAGGAAAAAAAGTTATCATGAGCCCTGGCTCATGATGTCAAAGAGTTAACAGCAGGTAACAGAGGAACTATGGCCCCATCTGTAGTCTCACTGCGACAGAAGCCAGGTCTACACTCATTTAAATTATTGTCAAACATATTGATGAAACAATATGGTGAAGGCCATCATCTTTATTTGCTATTATTGTGTGCCACATTCTGAGTTTTCTGATATATATGACTTTCTCCATAAAATCCAAAATTTCTCCATAATGACAGAATGTTTTTAGTTTCTCAAGACCAACAGCAGAATTTTGCTAACACATTTTTTCCAGGCAGGATTCCTCATGCTTCCCTAGCCTTTATTTCTATAGTGCACTTTATTATTAATGGTGTACCAGGGTCTTTGTCATTTTTCTGTTTAAAAAATTGTGGGGTTTGTCAGTATTAAAAGGTATAGAACACAGTAATTTAAAATAATATAATAGACAATAAGGATTTTATAGCTCACAACCTTAGGTCAAAAATACCAGATTGAAGAAATACATTACTATACCAAAAATTAAGTTTTAGATATGCAATTCATAAATAATTTGGTTATTGGCAATCTCTATAGATACAAGCTGAATGTGTCCTTGATTCACAATACTAGAAAGTTTTTTATCAATTTAGCTGCTTATGCATATGATGGAATTGCTATGTATTAAGAAATCAAATATGATAGACATTGTCTGCACTATACCCATTGTCTACTTAAATACATAAGCATCCAAAGGCATCCTTTTAATACAGCACAGTAAACATAAACATTCAGTGGCATGTTTTTTAATACACCACAGTAAAATTCACTTTGTTCTAGGGTCAAGTAGGAAATTATTAAGCTTTCTTACTTAAATTTGCATTGTCAAGAAATAGTCTCACTGACAAAGTTCATTTGGCATTACAATCTTAAGAGCAAAAATAAAAACTAAGCAATTTTTGGATGTTTTTGAATAAAAACATCATTATATGGACTCAATGAAATAGTGGAGTCTTTCATCCATATTTAAAAAGGAATACACTGAAAGTCTGAGAGCAAGCCGGACCTTAGGATCCCCCGGAAATTCCTATTGAACTGAAATAAACATTTTTGAGGTATTATATCTGAGAGGCAGTTAGAGTATGCAGTATCAGGAGACTGAGAGGGTGACAGCACAAGGATGCATCTGAGAAATACCTGCTGTGAACATGACCTCCTCCAGACATTCATAGAGAAGAATCTAAATACCCTCTGAGGTGACAATAAAAGAGGAAAAATCAGAAATTTCCCTCTTAGTTCTCTATCCCCAATGACAGGAAGCTCAAAGGCTGCTTGGTGCCTTGACTCTCTGGTTTTGGGTTTTGACAAATAAGAAGAGGTACTCTTGGTGATAAAAAGATACTGAGTGCAGTGGAAAGATGAATGATTCATGTAGTTAAGAGAAGTGACCAGGAATGTGAAACGGGGTTCTACAGATGTTTACTATTAATATTCAAATAACAAAGGATTTTCAAATTAATATCAGTGAACTACTGGATAAAATTAGAAATAATGTGGGGAAAGAGTTTCAGTCATAGCTCAATACATAATGTAGGAAGAGAAATTTTTATCCAAAATGTGAATGGAGATGTAAAAATTAGGGTAAAGTATATAATTAATAATTCCATTGAATAATCACTCAATATTAATGTATTGATGTGCTCTTAGTATGCTTCAACATATATTTCCTCATTGTTTATGTATCTATAAATAGACATGTGTTGGTGTATAAAAAATCGGTTTTCATTAAACTATCTTCTTAACAGCCATTAAAGAGTTTTTCTTTATATTTATTACATAAATAAAGTTATTTCTTTAACTCATTTTATGGGCCAGTGATTTGCTCTGTAAATTATGTATCTGTAAGGAAAGTATATATAAATTATATTTTTGTTATTCAGAGATTAGGTCCCCAATTTAGAATTACTTATTAAAAGCAACTGATAATTTAAAGAAACTAGTATTTTCCAGAACGTATTTCCTTCAAATAATTAGAAAAATTTGTAGTTAAATCATTAGTAGATATAAGGGTTGACCTATAGATTATGGTGCTGTAGTATTGGCATAATAATGTAGCCCCACTTTTTGATTTCTCACCACTGATAAGTCACAGTTATTTGTGTTCACATATTCATGTATTTTTGGATAACTATGTAAATCATTCATAACAAAAGCAAATCAAGCACATTCAATGATGTTCTGGTTTTGACCACTTCTTCATTGCAGTGTTAAAATTCTTTTTAACTTGAAATAATTCTATTACTTTATAGCATTTATATTTTGAAAAGTAAATGTGGAGAAATAAATTTTAATCATGCTTGATATATTACTCGTGTATGTTTCTGTCTGTTTGTGTGCACAGGTGCTGAGGTTTAAACTCTGAACATTGCAATATGTACATAAACTAGTTCTATACATGCTCCATATATACAACATATAATTTTAATACACCTGTGATAGGAACTATTGTCAGTCACATAGTAGAGACTGGAATTTGATGCACAGAGAGATTTAGCATAATTTGATGCACAGAGAGATTTAGCATGTATCTCTGTGCTTGAAAATTTACTATTTACTACCTGAGTATAAAAACCATACAATTCATAGGAAAATTTAGAACAGTGTTTGTTACATGTTGGCAAGAAACAGGAATGAGGATTTTCTGTTTAATAGTTATACAATTTTAATCCTGAATAAAAGAATGTTCTAAAAATATACTATGCAACATTGTGTAGTTAGACACCTTTTTTGTGCACTTAAAAATTCCTAAGGAGTTTGTAGATCTTACTGTTTTTTTAAAGAAAAAAACTGAAACCAAAAAGACTAGAGAAGAGCTGGTATTTGTATTGTCTTGTTGCCATTTGAGTCTAAAGAGTTAATGATATTCTGGTAGAACTTCACAATGTGAAGCATGTGGGAAAGGAACTAGAAATATTAAGTCCTATTAGCCTAGCCTAATTCCCTTAGTCCATGATTATACCTGTTTAGTGTTTCATTGACAGTCTGCTGTGCAAGCAGCATATGTTCAATGATTACTGAATGCAGATTTATGATTTAAGGTGAGAGGTGAACCAAAGGATTCCAAGGTCCTTAGAATTGTTTAGAATTGTGTGCCCTCAGTCTCAATGAGAGAGTGCTATTTAGCGGAGACATTATATTTCTTAGGAACAGCATCCTTGAGGCTCAGTAAATGGAAAAACAGGTACAATGACAGGCAGAGCGAAAGCCCAGAAATTCATTTAGAAAGCTTCATGTATAAAGATGCCTGACTGTTTGCCTAAATGGCTCATTTTCTGGCCACTCACTGTATTTTCTATTTCAGCTCCAAACTTGCCAACTGTGTATTTATACTGCATGAAAACAGCAGTTTATTTGAATTGCAAACTAGCTCTTTAAAGAAGAATACTTCTAATTGTACTATAGCACTTAACTGAAGAAACTACTATTAAGGTTTGCTGGGCACCACAGGAAGTAAAGGGACTGGGTGATTTGAAAAATGAAAATCTATTTATTTATTAGTGCATTCCTGGTGTCTAGAAATTTCAGACCATGTCTTGGCCGGGTTAGTTTTCTTCTTTTAGCACAAAAACACAGGCTCCCATCTAATAAAAAATAAGAGTAAATTCTGGAGCCATATTTGAGGGATCATGGCCCAAGAACAATAGTTGATGGTACTCCAAATAGCCTGTTCAACATGGAATAAGTTTCATGAAGTCTTAGAGTTTTACAAAACAAAGAAATTCATAAATTAAGAGAAGTAAAAAAATACATTAGTGGGTAAATTAGAGAGCTGGTTACAGCAAGATTAGGGGGAGATTTCCTACAGGTCTCAGATTGTATTTGATGATATTTTTAGCTTTGGAGTCAGTGGTGAGTTAAGCTAGTCTAAAAAGTTTTTAATCTATTAATCATGGGGTGTTAATTCAGACACAAAGGTGGGCAAAGACTGGCTATTCAGAGGGTTGAAGCTAGTTCAAGATAGCATATTTAACTAGTATTAGACCTGTAACATTCCAAATTCACTTCTAATCAGTCAATCAATCTTTGCAGGGGCAGCTTCTTCCACGAATTATCAATATTTCTCTGGCACTTCTTGTGTTGTCCACAGTCTCTATGTATCTATTTTCATTTTTATTTGTACTTCATTTCTATTCCATATTCTAATCCTTTTGTTTGTTGTTTTTTTTTCTTACAGGAACAAGACTCATACTGGAATAAAGCCCACACATGTTACCTCACTTAATTATAATATCTTTAATTAATCTTAATCTCTTAAAAGACTATCTGCAATTATAACCAGATTGTGAGAAATTAAGGGTGAAACTTCAACATGTGAATTTGGGAACTAGCAGACATCATGCAGGAAGAGCTTTAGTGTGCAAGTGAGCCCTGAAGAGATTCCACTGTCTTGCTCAGTTGCAATGAATATATTCTGCAAAGACATTGCCCCAAGACTTCATGACATGATCGCTTCTTGCTACTTATGTATCTTCTCCTGTTTCTCATTGCCATAGTCCTCATTTATCTGGCTTGGTATAAGTGGACACCAGGAGACTCTCACTGCCTGTAACCTGGTATGATTACTCCCTGCGTACTCTGTGCCCACTCTGTTGGGCAATTTTCCTGAAGATCAACATGCAGATGAATGTTCCTGAGATAATTCTGTTTAGATGATTTTATGAAATTCCTAATTTGATTTAAGTAGAGTTGAGAAGTTGGCTTGATTTAAATAATTTTGGGAAGTTAGGGCAGTTGATGGAAAGTTTAATGTTAGAATCAGGAATAGACTGTGCCCCTTCCTCATAGGCTGGAAAGAGCTTTATGAGAGAGGAGCACAGTGAGTGTTCATGCATTGCAAGCACAGAATTTTAGCAGCAAGAAAAATAGGCCTGGGACAAGTTCATGGCCGAAGAAGGCACTCACTTTCAGTTGGCCCTGAGTTCTTGGTCATGTGATCTAGGGATGTGGTAACAGGTTTTTGGTGTGCAGCGTGAAATAGGAAGGTTATAACTAAAGACTATACCATTCCATTATGATTATAAGAACAGAGAACCAACGGTTAGGCAGGCTTGCGGATCAAGACTTCAAAACTAATAATTAAGACAGATGACCTGTTCCTTAGTAAGTACAGATGGTCATTAACCAAGCATAGGGAGAAACTTGCCACTGCATACTTGGCTTGCTTAAATCTTTTTAATCTCTGAGAAAAGAGTCATTGCTTTGGGGTTACAATAAGCTTATGAAAAGAAAGATGAGAAATGTTTAGTTAGGTAGAAGTTTCAAAAGTAGAATACATAATCAATAGTCTTGTTGTAATTTCCTTTTGTGCAATGATTTTAGTCTGCCTTTGAAGAATATGTTGTTGTGGTGATTGTTTATAGAAAATGTGTAACTTGTGCCTATGAAGTAATTTTCTTCTTGCATCAAAGTTTGTCTCAGGGTATATAAAAGGGTTTAGAGAAAAATTAAAGTTGTTGAAGTCTACATTTCTTCATCCATTCTGTGTGTGTGTGTGTGTGTGTGTGTGTGTGTGTGTGTGTGTGTGTGTGTATGATTTCCTCTTTCTTTTCTCCAATCCCTGGCTACCAAAGGGAGCAGGCCCTGTTTGTTGCTATCTGAACTCTCCTGACCCCTGTCTGCTGCTATTAGCACTGATTTTAGCAGTCACCAACTCCACACCTTGCTGCCTGCCTCAGTTTACTCTGTAGTGTCAAAGCTGACCTTTGAGCGGAAAAATGTCGTTAAATCCATTTCAGTCTTACCTTCAGTGTGAATGTGAAATTCTAGCAAACAAGAGAATTTCTTCTGAAGAACATGACCCTCACTTAATTTAGGATACTGATGAGATCGATATAAAGTACTCATTCCTTCAAAGCAAAGACAGCAAGACAAAAGCACAGATGAGAAGCTAAGAAAAGTCAAGGGATAAAACACGTTAGAAAGGCTATCCAAATAATAAGCACTTCTATATATTTCTGAAGTTACCCTGCAATTCTAATCAGAATGGTTCATTAACTTCTGCATTAATTATCCCCCAGAAACTAAATAAAAATTCAAAAGATACCTTAAGAATATTATTGTAACAGCATGAGTAATTTATTAAAACAAATACCTACTTTTCAGTATATATTCCTTTTTTGGACATTGTGAAGAAATAGTAATGGCTGAAATGGATTACAGTGTTTTACAAAATTCAAAACATGTTGATAGAAATTATAGGCCTAGGAAATAAAAACGTGATTAAAAAAAGAAAAATTACACCACACTTCCCCCTGGTCCCTTTGGCTGGGGCAGACTCCTAGCTGGTCTGCTCCCATGAAGACACCAGATCCTGACCCATCTTAGAGAATCTGCTGCACTCAGAGCAGTTGGTGCTCTAACATGCCCAGGATCAAAGGATAACAAGAACACAGGATCCCAGGAGCTTGGTCACACCAGGATCTCAGGGTCCCAGAGGCAGCTTGACTCCCAGGAGCTCTGACATACCCAGGTTCTCAGGATCATAGGATCCCAGAATCACAGGATTCTAGAGACAGCTGGACCCTGAGGAAATCTCACAGAACCAAGATCACAGGAAGAACAAGCTCCAGTCAGATATAGTGAGGACAGGTAGTACTAGAGATGACCAGATGGTGGGATGCAATCATAGGAACATAAGCAACACAAACCAAGGTTACTTGGCATCATCAGAACACAATTCTCCCAACATTGTAAGTATTGGATACACCATCATACAGGAAAAGCAAGATTCAGATCTAAAATCACTTCTCATGATGACAATAAAGGACATGAAGAAGGACATAAATAACTCCCTTAGAGAAATTCAGGAGAACACAGGTAAACAGGTTGAAGCCCTTAAAGGGGAGGCACAAAAATCCCTTAAAGAATTACAGGAAAACACAATGAAACAGGCAAAGGAAATGGAAAAAAAAACATCTAGGATCTAAAAATGGAAATATAAAAAATAAAGAAATCACAAAGGGAGATAACCCTGTAGTTAGAAAACCTAGGAAAACAATCAGCAGTCATAGATACAAGCATCACCAACAAAATACAAGAGATGGAAGAGAGGATCTCAGGTGCAGAAGATACCATAGAAAATATTGACACAATAGTCAAAGAAAATGCAAAATGCAAAAACTCCAAACCCAAAATATCCAGGAAATCCAGGACACAATGAGAAGACCAAATCTAAGGATAATAGGTATAGAAGAGAGTGAAGATTCCCAACTTAAAGGGCCATTAAATATCTTCAACAAAATTATAGAAGAAAACTTCCCTAACCTAAAGAAAGAGATGCCCATGAACATAAAAGAAGCCTACAGAACTCCAAATAGACTGGACCAGAAAAGAAGTTCCTCCTGTCACATAATACTCAAAACACCAAATGCACTAAAGAAAGGAAGAATATTAAAAGCAGTAAGGGTAAAAAGCCATGTAACATATAAAGGCAGACCTATTAGAATTACATCAGACTTCTCACCAGAGACTATGAAAGCTAGAAGATCCTGGGCAGATGTCACACAGACCCTAAGAGAACACAAATGCCAGCCCAGGCTGCTATACCCAGTAAAACTCTAAATTACATAGATGGAGAAACCAAGATATTACATGACAAAAACAATTTATACAATATCTTTCCACAAATCCAGCCCTATAAAGGATAATAGTTGGAAAACACCAACACAAGAAGGGAAACTATATCCTAGAAAAGGCAAGAAAGAAATCTGTCAAAAAACCCAAAAGAAGATAGCTACACAAACATAAATCTATTTCTAACAACAAAAATAACAGGAACTAACAATCACTTTTCCTTAATATCTTAATATCAATGGATGCAATTCCCCATTAAAAAGAAATAAACTAACAGACTGAATACATAAACAAGATCCAGCAATTTGCTGCATGCAGGAAATGCACCTCAGTGTTAAAGACAAACACTACCTCAGAGTAAAAGGTTGGAAAATAAATTTCCAAACAAATGGTCCTAAGAAACAAGCTGGAGTAGCCATTCTAATATTGAGTAAAATCAGCTTTCAAACAAAAGTTATCAAAGACGATAAGGACATTTTATACTAGTCAAAGAAAAAAATCTACCAAGATGAACTATCAATTCTTAACATCTATGCTCCAAATGCAAGGGCACCCACATTCATAAAAGAAACTTTACTAAAGCTCAAAGCACACATCTCACCTCACACAATAATAGTGGGAGACTTAAACACCCCACTCACAAAAATGGGCAGATCATGGAAACAGAACCTAAGCAGAAACACAGTGAAACTAACAGAAGTTATGAACCAAATGGATCTAACAAATATAAATATATATAGAGAAAATTTCATCATAAAGTAAAAGAATATACCTTCTTCTCAGAAATTCAGGCTACCTTCTCCAAAATTGACCACATAAAAGGTCACAAAATAGGTCACAAGAAGATTGTAATTAATCTCATGCACCCTATCAGATTATCACAGACTAAGGCTGGTCTTAAATACCAACAAAAACAACAGAAAACACACATATATGTGGAAGCTGAACAATACTCTATTCAATGATAACGTGGTCAAGGAAGAAATAAAAAAAGAAATTAAAGACTTTTTAGAATAAAATGAAAATGAAGACAATCATACAAAAACTTATGGGACACAATAAAAGCAGTGGTAAGGGGAAAACTCATATTCTAAGTACATCCAAAAAGAAACTGGAGAGAGCCTACACTAGCAGCTTGACAGCACACCTGAAAGCTCTAGAACAAAAAGAAGCAAATACACCCAAGAGGAGTAGACAGCAGGAAAGAATCAAATGCAGGGCTGAAATCAACCAAATAGAAACAAAAGGAACTATGCAAAGAATCAATAAAACCAAGAGCTGGTTCTTTGAAAAAATCAACAGGATAGATAAACCCTTAACCAGACTAACCAGAGGGCACAGAGACAGGATCCAAAATAATAAAATCAGAAATGAAAAGAGAAACATAACAACTGAGACCATGGAAATTCAAAAAAAAAATCATCAAATACTACTACAAAAACTTATACTCAACAAAATTGGAAAATCTGAATGAAACAGACAATTTTCTAGACAGATACCAGGTGTCAGAGTTAAAACAGGATCAGATAAACCATCTAAACAGTCCCATAAACCCTAAAGAAAGAGAAGCAGTCATTAATAGTCTCCCAACCAAAAAATGCCCAGGACCAGATGGGTTTCGTGGAGAATTCTATCAGACCTTCAAAGAAGGCCTATTATCAATTCTCTTCAAACTTCCACAAAATAGAAACGGAAGAAACACTACCCAATTCATTCTATGAAGCCCACAATTACACTTATACCTAAACAACACAAAGATCAAACAAAGAAAGAGAACTTCAGACCAATTATCCATATGAACATTGATACAAAAATACTCAATAAAATTCTTGCCAAACGAATCCAAGAACACATCAAAATGATCATTCACCAAGGTCAAGTAGGTTTCATCCCAGGGATGGTTCCATTGATGGAATCCATCAATGTAATCCACTACATAAACAAACTCAAAGCAAAAAAATAAAAAACAAACAAAACACACGATCATTTCATTAGATGCTGAGAAAGCATTTGACAAAATTCAACATCCCTTCATGTTGAAAGTCTTGGAAAGATAGGGAATTCAATGTCCATACTTAACATTGTAAAAGCAATATATAGCAAACCAGTAACCAACATCAAACTAAATGGAGAGAAACTTGAAGCAATTACACTAAAATCAGGGACTAGAAAAGCGGCCAACTCTTTCTCTATCTATTCAATATAGTACTTGAAGTTCTAGCTAGAGCAATTAGACAACAAAAGAAGATCAAATGAATACAAATTGGAACAGAAGAAGTAAAAATATCACTATTTGAAGATGATATTATCGTATACTTTAAGTGACCCCAAAATTCCACCAGAGAACTCCTAAAGCTGATAAACAACTTCAGCAAAGTAGCTACATAGAAAATTAAATCAAACAAATCAGTAGCCTTTCTCTGATCAAAGGATAAGCAGGCTAAAAGAGAAATTAGGGAAATGACACCCTTCACAATAGTCACAAATAATGTTACATATCTTGGTGTGACTCTCACCAAGCAAGTAAAAGATCTGTGTGTCAAAAACTTCAAGTCCCTGAAAAAATAAATCGAAGAAGACCTCAGAAGATGGAAAGATCTCCCATGTTCATGGACTGGCAGGTTTAATATAGTAAAAATGGTCATCTTGCCAAAAGCAATCTACAAATTCAATGCAATCCTCGTCAAAATCCCAAATCAACTCTTCATAGAGTTAGAAAGAGCAATTTGAAAATTCATTTAGAATAACATAAAACCCAGGATAGCAAAAACTATTCTCAACTACAAAAGAACTTCTGGGGGAATCAGTATCATTGACCTTAAGCTGTACTACAGAGCAATAGTAATAAAAACTGTATGGTATTGGTACAGAGACAGGCAGGAAGATGAATGGAATAGAATTGGAGACCCAGAAATGAACACACACACCTATGGTCACTTGATATTTGACATAGAAGCTAAAAATATCCAGTGAAGAAAAGACAGCATTTTCAACAAAAGGTGTTGTTCCAACTGGCTGTCAGCATGTGGAAGAATGCATATAGACCCATTCTTATCTCCTTGTACAAAGCTCAAGTCCAAGTGGTTCAAGGACCTCCACATAAAACCAGATACACTGAATCTAATAGAAGAGAAAGTGGGGGAAAGCCTTGAACACATGGGCACAGGAGAAAATTTCCTGAACAGAACACCAATGGCTTATGCTCTAAGACCAAGAATTGACAAAAGAGACCTCATAAAATTGCAAAGCTTCTATAAGGCAAAGGATGCTGTCAATAGGACAAAACGGCAACCAACAGATTGGGAAAATATCTTTACCAATCATACATTCAGTAGAGGGCTAACATCCAATATATACAATGAACTCAAGAAGTTAGACTTCAGAGAATCAAATAACCCTCTTAAAAATGGGGTACATTGCTAAACAAAGAATTTTAAACTGAGGAATATTGAATGGCAAAGAAGCACCTAAAAAAATGCTCAACATTCTTGTCAAAGGAAATGCAAATCAAAACAAGTCTGAGATTCCCCCTCACACCAGTCAGAATGGCTAAGATCAAAAACTCAGGTGACAGCAGATGCTGGCGAGGATGTGGAGAAAGAGAAACACTCCTCCACTGTTGGTGGGACTGCAAGCTGGTACAACCACTCTGGAAATCAGTCTGGCGGTTCCTCAGAAAATTGGAATTAGTATTACCTGAGGACCCAGCTATATCACTCCTGGGCATATACCCAAAAGATGCTCTAGCATATAACAAGGACACTTGCTCCACTATGTTCATAGCAGCCTTACTTATGATGGACAGAAGCTGGAAAGAACCCAGATGCCCCTCAACAGAGAAATGGATACAGAAAATATAGTACATTTACACAATGGAGTACTATTTAGGTATTAAAAATGATGAAATCACGAAATTCTTAGTCAAATGGATGAAACTAGGAAATATCATCCTGAGTGAGATAACTCAATTGTGAAAGAACACATACAGTATGCACTCACTGATAAGTGGATATTAGCCCAAAAGCTCCAAATACCTAAGATACAATTCACAGACCACATGAAGATCAAGAAGAAGGAAGACCAAAGTGTGGGTACTTCGGTCTTTCTTAGAAATGGAAGAAAATACTCATGAGAGCAAATATGGAGACAAAATGAAGAGTAGAGACCAAAGGAAAGACAATCTAAACACTGCCTGACCTGAGGATTCTTCCCATATACAATCACCAAACCCCGACAATATTGTGAATGCCAAGAAGTGCTTGCTGAAAGGAGCCTGATATAGGTGTCTCCTGAGAGGCCCTGCCAGAGCTCTACAAATACATAGGCAGATATACGCTGCCAATTATTGGTCTGTGCCCGGGGTCTCCAATGGAGGAGTTAGAGAAAGGACTGATGGAGCTGAGGGGTTTGCAACCGCATAGGAAGAACAACAATACCAACCAAGAAGACCCCCTCAGAGCTCCCAGGGACTAAGCCACCAACCAAGAAGTACACATGGCTCCAGGTACATATGTAACAGAGAATGGCCTTGTCAGGCATCAATGGGAGGAGAGGTCTTTGGTCTTATGCAGGCTGGATAGATGCCCCAGTGTAGGGGAATCGAGTGTAGGGAGGCAGGAATGGGGGGGTGGAGGGGTGGGGGATCACCCTCAGAGAAGCAGGGGAGGGGGGATGGGATAGAGGGTTCCGTAAGGGAGGAACCAGAAAGGGGATAACATCTGAAATGTAAATAAAGAAAATACCCAATTAAAAAAAAAAAAAAAAAGAAAAAAGAAAAATTACAAACATGACCTAAGCACAAATTTTCTGTTGTGGGTTAGATCTCCTGGTATCATACTAATATCTCTGTATTCATATCATGTATACATAAGAATATATTATTTGGTACAGCTGATTCATCTCACATCAATATTAACTTTATTTATTACATTTCTGTCATGGATGGTTTTTGACACAAGTTAGAGTCAACAAAGGGAAAAGAGCCTCAGTTGAGAAAATGCCTCCATGTGCTCCAGCTGTAAGGCATTTTCGCAATTAGTGATTAACGGGGAGGGGGATGGCCTAGCCCATTCCCCATGGTGCCATCCCTGGGCTCCTAGTCTGGAGCAAGCCATGTGGAACAAACCAGTAAGCAACATTCTTCCATGGTGTCTGCATCAGCTCCTGCCTCCAGAATTCTGTCCTGTTTGAGTTCTTGTTCTGATTTCCTTCACTAATGATCAGAAATATGGAAGTATACACTAAATAAACCATTTTCTTCCCAACTTGCTTTTTGGTCATGGTGTTTCATCACAGCAATAGAAACCCTAAGACAATTCCCCTTGTATTTGACTCTAAAGAGATATAAACATCTTGTTTGGTAAACTTTAAACATTTCAGTGAAAAATAATGTACAAGATATATGAAATGTCAGATAATATTCCTAAAGTACTTCTATTGGCGAAAACTGTCAGGCATAAAATCAAATGGCAAATGGTCCATTAGAACAATACAGGGTATATAATCTTTCCTCTAATTGAAACATTTGAGAAGAATTTCTATGCATTGGTTTTGAGTTACAAAATTAATAGATTTTACTGCTGAACAAGTAAAACACACACACACACACACACACACACACACACACACGCACATACACACACACAAGAAAATGGCAATTACTGCCTTCATGAGGATTACTTGGATTTGCCATAGGCTAGATGTAAAGCAACTATGTTCAGAAATTTAGTTTTCATCTTATAAAGTGTAACTTTCCTCATTTATCAAAATGAGATAAAAGAGTTTTGCAGAGGCCAGAGATCCACATTGGCTGATTTCCTGCTAACTATAGTATGCCGAACAGGCTTGAAGAAGGCAGTCGAGTGGAACAGCATAGGTAATTATATGATAGGCACAGCTGAAATGAAGTGAAGAAAACTCTTGGCATGATAAAATTAAAATTAAATTTTGAACAATGATGTCAACTGGCAATGAAGATAAGAGAGATTTGGAGGGCTGGCTGATGGAATAGATACTTATGTCTTTCATAGAAGGGCCAAATGCTTCCAAATATTTGGTAAGAAATATTTTCAAATTAGCTGTAAATGGTTGATGTTGCTCTTGCTGCCATATTAGAAAGAATAAACAAAATAGTTCATGATCACAATTTTAATAGTGCAGTTTTGCTTTATGAATGCAGTAGATTAATAAATCAACACTAGCAAATGAAAACTGGTTAATATTTTGGTGATGTGTTACCCAACTTAAGCAAAGTAATTAGCTGAAACTAATTACTTTCCAATTTTATTTCAATTATATAGCTGAAGTATTTCTAATTTTTCAATGATAATCATTTATTTCTCTTTAAAAATTTTATATCAATTTTTATAATATGTTAAAGTGCTACAAATGCACACAACATTGCTTGAATTTCATAAACATTAGTATAATATATCTTTGTAAAAGTTTTATTATACAAAGGTTTACAAAATGATAAAGATTCATTATATAGTATATATACTAAGTGCTACATCATTTATAAAAATCAAACTATTGTGTACTTTATATTATTCTTACAGAGTTTTAATACAATGGTAGAATAAACCTTGACAATGGTAACTGCCACTCTTCATTATTCCTACCTGTAGTTCCATTTCTCATAACACATTTATTCATCTTAGGTCAGGGGAAAGTAAAAGTTTTTCAAATTGAGTTAAAATTACTTTCCTGCACAGTTGCTTCTTAGAAAATTTTCATAAAAGCCTTATTAGTGAAGTTTCCTAAAGCAGACTTCTTATTACTTCATAATCTTTGGGTTCTAGGCAATCTCTATGGAATATCTCAGTAAGGTATTAAGGCTTTGACAATGACCTAGATACAGTGTTTGACCTCTAGAAATTTAAACCACATAAATAATGAACAATAATTAACAGATAGCATCACACACAACATTTTGTTTTCTTCATCAGTTACATTTCTTGTTCAGTCAAATATTTTAATGTCTAGATATTACTTCAGTAATTATATCAATGTCGATTTATTTTACAGTCTTTTCACTCATTTTTCTGTTTTCTTAACCCATCCTCTACCTCACTGTCCTCTCTTTTAAATGCCAAGTGATGACTCTCATTGGTGACAATTAATTTAGTTACCTCCTACTTCATTTCCTTGTAGATTGGGTCTGTGTAGTTACTGCAATTTTCTCATCATTTTAACCAAGATGTGGTAGTTTTCTTATTCACTTTTCCTCTTAAATTGTCTCATTTAAAAATATATTAGGTACCTTTATCAATATATAAAAATGCATAAAGATGTGATTATATACTCTAATGTAATATTATTTATTTGTAAATTTATATTTCTTAGAAAGATAGTACATTTATTTAGTACACTTCTGAGACACCAGTGGACACAACAGAATGCCAACAGTAGTAGTCTTATTTTAATCACTGTAATTACATTTGTGTCCCACATTAAGAGGTTCATGGGAGCTAAACTCTTCTCTATATTTATGATACTATTTAAGATATGCCTAATATAAATCAGATAATTATAGTAATTAAGGATATTAGCTCCAATTTTCATTTCACTATTTACGGTTTTTAAAAAATATGTTTCATACATTGCTTAAAATTAAAAAAAACCAAAGTTATAAAAAGCTCAGAAGTCTTATATACATCACCATATATAGCAAATGCAATACAATTCTTGTTATCACTTGTTCAAGTATGGTAGGACAAAGTGACTTTTGGGTATATGCCCAAGAGTGGTAGATCAATTCCCATCTTCCTGAGGAACTGTCACACTGACGTCTAAGTTTGTAGTCCCACCACCAATGCATAAGTGTTTGCCATGCTCTATATCCTTAACAGCATGAGTTGTCACTTTTTAAAATTGATCTTAGCCATTTATCGTATGTGTAAGTTGAAATCTCAAATTAATTTTTGATTGGCATTTCCCTGGTGACTAAGAATACTGAATATTTCTTCAAGTGATTTTCCGCCATTTGAGATTCCTCTATTTTGAATACTCTTGTTTAGATCTGCACACCCCATTTTTAAATTGGATCTTTTCTTTCTTAATATCTAGATTTCAGAATTCTTTATATATGTCGGCTATTATTCCTCTATTAGATGTGCAGTTGGTAAAAGTCTTTTGCCATCCTGTAGATTGATACTTTATCTGGATGACATTGTCCAGAAGCTTCTAAGTTTCTTGAGGTCCCATTTACTAATTGTTGACCTTAGTGCCTGTGCTAACAGTGTTCTATTCAGAAAGTCTTTTTCTATGTCTCTGAGTTCAAGGTAGTTTCCCACTTTCCTATCTGGCTCAGTGTATTATCTAGTTTTATGTTAGGGTCTTGGATATTTTTGGGCTTGAGTTTTGTGCAGTGTGTTAAGTATGGATTCATCTGGACTCAGCTACATGCAGTTATCTAGTTGCACCAACATCATTTGTTGAAGATGCTGTCTTTTTTTTTTTCCAATGTGTATTTCTGGCCTCTTTATCAAAAACTAGGTGTCCATAGGTGTGTGGATGTATGTCTGGGTCTTCAAATTGATTCCTTTGATCAATGTATTTGATTTTTGTGCCACCATCATTTTGTTTTATGTACTATAGCTCTGTAGTACAGCATGAAATTGATGTTAATACTTCCCTTGGTTCTTTTATTAGTAGAATTATTTTAGCCATTGTAAAGTTTTGTGTTTCCATATGAAGCTGAAAATTTTCCTTTCAAGATCTGTGAATAATTGTGGTGGCATTTTGATGGGAACTGCATTCAATCTGTAGATTGCTTTTGGTAAAATGACCATTTTTACTATATTAATCCTATCCATGAGCATGGGAGATCTGCCCATCTTCTGTTATCTTCTTTAATTTCTTTCTTTAAAGTCTTAAAGTTTTTATCATACAAGTATTTCACTGATTTGTTAGAGATATCCCAATGTATTTTATATTATTTGAGGCTATTGTGTTTTCCTGATTTTTTTCTCAGTCCATTTGTCATTTGTTATAAGAAAGGTTATTGGTTTTGTGAGTTAATTTTGTATTCGGCTACTTTGCTCAAAATGTGTATCAGCTATAGAGTTTCTGGTGGAAATTTTAGTCACTTATGTATACTATCATATCATCTGCAAATAAAGATACTTTGACTTCTTTCTTTCCAAAAAAAAAATAATAATTTCAGTGAAAACCTGAAACTTTAGTGTAAGTCAAGAGAAAGTGTAGAGAAAAATTCAAGGAAATAGAAATGTACAGATGTCTTCCACTGTGGTAATGAACTGAGGAAAGAAGCAGTGTGCTAATGCAGGAATATGCTAATCCTTTGAATATGGCTGGCTAGGTTTTTTCATTGTGGCTGATCAGCACAATGGCTTCAGGACAACCACCCTGATGAGACTGCTATTTTACTGCATGCTCTGAATTGCAAATTGCATTCCACATAAAATTCTTTCTCCTATTTTAGGTTCAGATCAATTTGGATTGATAATGCTGTTACTCCTTCTTCACTGTTCTGTAATCCCCTGCACATAGTGTGGGGACCTGGGATACTTTCGTAATACGCATTTTTAAGAGACAACACACATTTTCAAATATAATATTTTTGTGGAGTAAGCCTATACTAGAATCAGCTAATAATTTACAGTACATGAAAATAATTAACTATGAAGAACAAAAAAGTAATCTTGATATTACGTGTAGCATGTGCTGAGAAATGAAAGGAATCACCTTTGGGGAAATAAAAAATGAATTTCCTCTATGTCATAATCTATGTTTTGAAACTGATTGGAATGTGGAAAGCAAAAAATATAATTACATTGTCAATGAAGAAAAGTTTTATAATGTGGCAAACAGAGACGCTTCATTGGTAAATTGCTGTATTTTTAGCTTTGTTAGAAGTGGAAGCAGATCCCAGGCAAATAAGATGCATTACCCCTTTCTCTGATGTAGCACAGTAGAGACTTTGCTGCTTTATTAAGTAGCTTGTACAAAACTCTAACGTCATAGGTTTTCAAATTCAGTAACAATAATTAGAGAAAGATGTAGTCTTCAGGTCATCTGTCTTGTCAGTGATATGAAATTATCTCCCCGTGTGGCACATAAGAGATTTTCCTCCCCAGCGAAGGAATGCGAGACCAGAACTGACTTCAGATACTCAAAGGCTGTCTTAATAGAAGTAATGTACAAGCTAGGGCATAGGATAGGAATGACTTTAATTATTTTGGTGTGTGTGTGGGGGGGTTGGAATTTCTATCTTTCAGCATTTTTATATGAAATAATACTGCTTATTCAAAATCGTATTTTTATTTTAAAATGGTAGTTTTAAACCTGATAATTGCACAATAAAATTTTTGCTCGAGCTCAAACTTTTAATTGTTATCTAAAATAATAGATTCCAATAGCAATGTCAAGAACATTAAGGCAAACTGTTATTTAAAAAGTGATTTATATGTAAAGAACCCAATTGACTTGTGCTTACATATAAATGAGTAAGCAACTAGCTTAAGCTTAGCAAAATTGCATACAAATCTTCATTTTATAAATGCATGTTTGAAATTTTGAGGAAAGTATTCTACTAGATAAGTTTTGAAAACTAAATAAGACTACCATTCTTTAATTTTAATTCACCCATGACATTATATACACTGTGTATACAAATACCTCATCAGGTTTTTAGGAGTTTTGTGAAATATGAACAATGCATGTATCTATTGATTTATAACTATTAAATTCTTAAGTGATTTCCATTATTTTGGTGGATTGTGTGCTTCCAAGATTGCTTTTAGTTTATAATAAAAATGTTTGAAACTAAATATCTACTGTTATGTAGTTAATAACATTAGAGTAGTTGCAAGAAAATTTGCTATAATAAAATTTTAAAAGCTTTGGTTGTTATTTTGAAAATGGGCTAGAGAAAGCTTATATTACTTTATTATTTGATGATCCATCTATCTATCAATCTATCTACCTATCAGTCTGTCTATATATGAGTATAACAAACATCAAGTGTTTTCATTTATAAAATTATAATTTAGTGATTACAGATTTGTGGCTCATTAACAACGCTGCAGTTTTCCTGATTTACTATTGAACCTAAATAAGTCTTCATAAACTTGCTACATGTTTAAATTTCTTTGTGTGTGTGTGTGTGTGTGTGTGTGTGTGTGTGTGTGTGTGTGTGCGCACACATGGGTGCGTGTGTGTGTGTGTGTGTGTGTGCGTGTGCTACTAATTTATGTCCTAATGGGAGGACTTATTCACTTTAATTGAAATAATGCTCTCACTATTTTTTGCATTTGCATCTCTTTTGGTATTAATAAAAGTTATGTATTCAGAGCATCTGTATTTAAGGCAAACTATTCTACAAAACTCCTGCACTAAAGCTTTAGTAGAACATGGTATTTTCTCCTTTTATTTGGATTTTGTTCTGATAACCAGGATGACAATATAGCTTGAGGATAGGGTTCTTTCACTGAATTTCTTTGCCAGTCACTGAATGTGTGAGAAATATTAAGGGTGACAGGGTTGATTCTAATCTAGCATGCATTGCAATGAGGAAATATTAAGCTTTCTGGTGGGAAGACTCCCATTTATACAAGCCTCAAATTCCATGTAGTGGTGAAAACAAAAACAGAATGGTAGAATGTAAATTATAGTCATACAGATTAGGAAGACACCGTGGGTCTTTGCTCATTAATCAAAGTAAAAGATTTCTATACGTAAAAATGATAGTAAGTATACTTTCAAAATGACCTCAGTTTCTGAATTGAACTATTATAAGCAACAAATATTTTATCATTGCCATGTGGGGTTCTCAAAGGTCATCCAGGCATAAATCTTGTCTAATGTTTAAGCATCCATTCAGGTTTTTTTCTTTTTTTTTGACAAATTTTAATGATCTTGCTTTAACAGGAAAGTTGAATTGAAGTGTAACCACTAGCTTTCTCCAAGGTTCTCTTGCTTCTCAATTACCTTTTGGTTTAAGAGGAACTTTTAATTCTTGGCCTGAGGGTTAGATTCAATGCAGGATTTTAACAGTGTTGTTCTGATAAAAATTAATACTCTTATTTGGTCAGCCAAGTGCTGACAATTGCTATTTTAAACTTACTCTTGCTGTACTTCTTTCATGAGAGATTGGAAATAAGTAACTAAAATTAAACCTCAACATGAGCATACTATAATGAACTATAGAAATAATCCTTGAAAGTACAAAATAATCATGGGAGGTAGGGGGTGGGCGGGACTTGGGAGGAAGAGAAGAGGGGAAGATGAAAAAAAGGGAAAGCAGGATCAGGTGTGGGAGGAGACAGGGTGGACATACAGAGGGTCAGGAAATTGAACAGAGGTGTGTAGCAATGGGGAATGGGCAAACTGGGGTAGCCAACAGAAAGTTGCCGACACCAGGAAAGCAAGAGACTCCCAGGACCCAACAGGGATGACATTACCTGAAATACCCAATAAAGCGGAGAAAGAACCTGTTGAGACCTTATCCAGAGGTTAGGCATGGTCCCCGGTTGAGGGATGGGGCTCCCCACCTTTCTCAAAGATTTTAACCCAGAATTTCTCCTGTCTAAAGGAAATACTGGGACAAAGAGCGGAGCAGAGACTGAAGGAAAGGCCATCCAGAGACTGCCTCACCTGGGAATTCATCCTATATACAGCCACCAAACCCAGTCACTATTGCTGATGTCAAGAAGTGCTTGCTGACATGAGCCTGTTATAGCTGTCTCCTGAGAGGCTCTGCCAGAGCCTGACCAATACAGATGTAGATGCTTGCAGCCAACCATCAGACTGAGCACAGGAACCGCAATGGAAGAGTTAGGAGAAGGACTGAAGGAGCTGAAGGGGTTTGCAGCCCCATAGGAAGAACAGCAATATCAACCAACCAGACCCCCGAGAGCTTCCAGGGACTAAATAAACCACCAACCAAAGAATACACATGGAGGGACCCATGGCTCCAGCTGCATATGTAGCATATGATGCTGGCCTTATCCAGCATCAATGAGAGGGGAGCCCCTTGTTCCTGTGAAGGCTTGATGTCCCACCATAGGGGAAATGTTAGGGCGGTGAGGCAGGAGTAGGTAGGTGGTTGGAGGAGCACCCTCATAGTAGCAGAAGGGAGGAGGTGTGGAGTAGCCTGTTTGCGGAGGAAAAACCGAGAAGGGGATAATATTTTAAATATAAATAAATAAAGTAACCAGTACAAAATTTTTGAAAAGATAAAATAAAAGAGAATACTATATGTTTGTTAGATAGATATGCATAAAATACATATTTATAGACTTATTTTTATTCTTACTTATTAAAAAGTATACAAATAGAATAGGTGATTTGTTATTTTTAAAGTCCCTTCCCCATGGTAACATTATTAAAAATGGTCTGCAGTGAAATAAGAGGACCAGAAGAAATCTATAAACATGAAGGAACTGCCCTACCTCATCAAGTATCTTTCACAACCGGTGTTTGTGGGCTGTTATTTCAATCATAGTCCCTACATCTTGATGTAATAGCAGATTCGGTTGACCTCCATCAGAAATCTTGTAGTCCAACCTCCTCATTTCACACTGGAGAAAACAGATCCTGAAGGTTAAGTGGTTTGCACAAGGTCACATAGCTACTTAGAGCAAAATGGCAGAAAAAACACTGAAACTGAGAACTCAATCAACCTTTTCCACTGTAGTTTGTTGATTTCTAAAATGGCACAAAGCCTTAACCTTCTAAGCAGCTAATGGTTTCAAGCTAGTGAGAATCCTTCGTGAAACAAGCAAAAATTATATTTATATAATTTATTTTTGCCATCTCAATTATCATTTTTATAAAACAGACAAACCAAAACATCCTCATTCATACCAATGGCCAAGACATTTAAAAATATTTATTAAAAACTGCAAATTAATAATTTATTGGATCCATAGTTCATTTTCTTCTACTTATTTCAATTTAGATATGTCATCTTGTATTTCATAGTTATTAAAGGGACTAAATATGTCTGTTTTAAGACCGTAAGACCTCTCTTTGCCCTGTATTTCTGCTTCTTAGATGTTAATAATTGCAGTCTACCTGCAACTTTCTATAGGTCTTGATATATGTACAAGACTGAAATCAATTTGACATGCAGAATTAAAAGGCTTTATTGACCTCAACATGCCTGCCAGGAGTGTGTAAGCACACCGCAGAACCTCTTGCCAAGCTCAGAGGTTTGAATATTCCCAGAAGTTTGTAGATATTACTCCCCTAATAACATTACAATATATTTTCTAATCCCTTCTTAATTAACCTCTGTTTTACCACCAAAAGGGCTTTAAAAAATTAATGGCTGAATAATGAAGCAAAGAAGCATGAGGATGAACATGCAGTGCTAACCTCCATGATCATTTCTCCTACATGGAGCTTCCAGAAACTTCTACAAAGAGCAGAGCTCAATAAGGGCAGTTGGTATGGTTATTATAGGCACTACTCAATTACATTATAACACACACTACTTGTTCACTGCTTCTAAGGGAAATTTACTCTTCCATAAAAGTCAAAGCAGAGATTCCAGTTATGACCAATTTGTCTTGTTCAGTAGTCTTTATTTAAATATTGATGTGATTTACCATTGAAGTGTTCAGTGCTACAGAGAGAATGGTACAGAATTTGGTTCTTGCCTTTCTTGCTGTACTGAATGTTAAAATGAGACCTTGAAGAACTATTCGCAATAAAAAAGAAAAGAAAGAAAAGAAAAGAAAAGAGAAGAGAAGAAAAGAAAAGAGAAGAAAAGAAAAGAGAAGAGAAGAAAATGGTTTGAATGCAAATAAAAGAACTGGGCTAGCTTAAATTATCCAGTATGCTAATGAAACAATTCTAAAGACTTGAGAATTTTGTACTAAGAACTATTATTACTTCATATTTTGGCCTTAAATTGTTTAGCATAACTTGCCATGAATTCGACTTGTGTATGCCATGTATTTTAGAGTATTTATACATTGTACTTTTAAAATCTAACATGAAAAATTGTAAACAGAAAGGATTGCTCTTTGGAGATACAAAACTATGTATTCAAATGACATTGACCAGTGGAAAAACTGACCTTAACACAAATTCGAATGAGGTTTCTCCTACCCTTATGTGATGCTTTGGGGTAATGATGACAGCTTTGCTCAAAGCTAGTGGAAAATGGCGGGCATCATCATCTTATGTAGTCAATTGTTAAACTTCATATAATTTCATGGATGGACTAGAAACTTGGTTGAGTTAATCCTATATAGACTAAGAAATAGTGAAAGGCTACATTGTAATTACTTTGAAGCTAGTCTAGGTCCAGACACTAAACAAAGAATTATAACTTTTTATGTAGGTGAATTCAATCCTCACTGTTCATTTGTGATCTTTGGAGGATATTCCTTCATCGCTGAAGAATGTCTCTAATTAATCATACCTTCCTTTCTTTTACTCTACACTGAGTATCAGCAATAGTCCTGCAAAATATTTTTACTCATTGTGGAAGCTATTACATTCAGTTCTATATGTAATCATTGAACCAAATTCAGAAGTGATTCCAGGAACAGATCTTAAAGCATTCTCAGAAGGGACTTTGAGAATTGCACTAAAGCTGGCTCTCAGTGACAAGCACATCTCTCCTGAAAGTCAGAATATGAATAGCTCCTGGATTTATGCAGCAGTACAGCTGTGAAAACTTTCTACTGATTTATGTATTTTTCTAGGCAATTGAAAAATAAAATATAGGTGACACAATATATAATATAGAAATGTATATATTATACTAATATAAACACAAATGATTCTAATCAAGTAAAACAGGCAAGAAATTATCACAATTATAAGAAATAGCATTAACATTCATGTTCATATTTTACTGATAATACCCATTTAAGTAGCTATACACTTATAGTTTCACTTAGTGTGTGAATTAAGCACTATTTCCCATACTTTTTGATGCTGTGAAGTTCAAGGCCAGGATTCTAGTAGATCTGATATCTGGTGAAGTCCTCATGCCCTACTTAACAGAAGAATAGAAGACTCAGGCCACTTTCTGATATCTCTTTCATAAGGATATTAACCTCATGAATGAATATGGTGTCTGAATAACTTACTATCTTTGTATAATTAATTTGGTGATTAGATATCAGCATGTGAAGCCAAGGGAAGGCATGTTGCTTCAACAAAACAACACAGGTGCTGCTCTCTTGTAGTCTACACACACATGTATATGGTAATTGACTTTTGTTTGTTTGTTTGTTTGTTTTGTTTTTTCGAGACAGGGTTTCTCTGAGTAGCCCTGGCTGTCCTGGAACTCACTCTGTAGACCAGGCTGGCCTTGAACCCAGAAATCCACCTGCCTCTGCCTCCCAAGTGCTGGGATTAAAGGCGTGTGCCACCACTGCCCGGCTGGTAATTGGCTTTTGTTGTTTCATTATAGGAAAAGTATTTAAAAAGCCTACAAAAAACTGTATTGTTGATATTATATCTGAATAAATGTTAATATTTTATGATTCAAACTGATTTAGGATATATAATAAATGTAAATAATAAAGATATATCTCTATTATTCTTGGGAACAGTGTTTATACTTCTATCTTTGATTTCCATTCTGTCTGTATCTGAAATCCATCCCCAAATGTATACTTGGCTATGACTCTGAAGTTAGATCAATGCTTAAATTCACCTATGACAGTTTTTGTTGCTTTTTCCCCTAGAAAATTTTCTCCCTCTCTCCTTGTCTCCTGCACTGGTTTCACGTTCTTAACACTATGGTATTTATATTTGGTCTTTCACATAACTACTATATCTCTTAATATAACTCAAATTGAGAAAGAATGCCAGGAAATTTTGATCCCTATTGTGTCCTCAGCTCTCTACAAAGTGCATAGCTGGTGCTCAAGAGTGGTTGCTAATTTTCAAAGAACACAGGAACTGATATGTAAGCTAGATCTTTGAGAAAAGGTAGTGCATTTTCCACTAAAAGGTGAGGGGAGTTCAAAGGGGCTGCTTTCCAGATTACTGTGTGAAAGAAAATGAAACATGCCAGCACTGTCCATCTTAGGAAGATTTGATATATCAGGGTGGGGTAATAGCCAGTGGGGGCCTCCCTCTTCTCAAAGGAGAGGAAGAGGTTGGGAAAAATGGTAAAATTTGTAAAAATTAATAAAAAGCATAAAAAAAAGTCTCAGTAATTCTGATGACTTAGATTACAGTGACAGAATTTTTTAAGAGCAAACATTGATTTTCTTTCAGAACACATTTGAAGTAAATGCAGTACATGAAATACAATATTATCTATAATACACATATATTTATTATGCATTTCTACACACAAAATCTATATCATATTGTTTAAATGACTATATTGATTCATTTATGTTATCTCTTTGCTAGAACCACCACTAAGGGGCTGCACTGTTTATGAACTTTGTATTAATTAGGAGTCAGTAGTTTTAAAAACATCTAAGAAAAACAAATTTACAAATGAAAAGTCATGGCTAGGAACATATGTCTATAATTTCAGCCTTCAGAAGGCTAATGCAGCAGATTTTGAGCTTAAAAAAAAAAAAAAACACCTTGGCTACATAGCAAGACCCCATCAAAGAAAGAAAGAAGAAGGGATACAGGGAAGAACAAATAATATCAGAAATCAGAAACTAATTTCGTTTTTTTTTTCTTTGAGTGAGAAAGCATATTTTGTAAATAGTAACATGAAGTAAAATGAAAAACTCTCTTGTCTTATTTACAGTATTAATCGATTAGCAAACTATTTGTTTTATTGTATATTTCCATGTATTTTTAAGCTTGTATTATCTAGTAAATTTTATGTACAGAAATGTTAATGTCCTTTCATTTTACTCTCTTAAGTTCTCACTATTTTCCACCATTGGGATCATCATGGAAGTTTTATTTCTCCAATTCTAAAGCTTAAATCTGAAATGCATTCAGATTTCTCCCACTAGCTTGTTAAGTGGATAAGTAATTGCTAGTCACATTACAAGGATCCTTACATGTTCAGTGGCTTAGCACAGGAGTCCATTAGTTACTTCAGACCAATTTAACATGGGCTAGCAGACAAAATACTCCTTAATATGGTTCTCAGAAATGCAAACATTCCATATCTTCAGATATGCTACCCAAATACAAGACATTCAAGATTGAGTGTCAAGAATTCTTAGAGCAGGCAATAATAAAAATGAAATATTATAGTCTAGGTATAGGTGACTTTTGTTCCCTTATTTACAGTTTGAAGAACCTATCATAATACCTAATGTAACTTCCTTCAAAGTTGAAAGCTAAAAGATACAATGACAGGCAATTGCTTCAGGTTTTTTGCTTGTTTGTGTGTCTGTTTGTTTTTAAATGTTCTCAAAGCTTCCTGAAAAACTTTAGTGATTGTTTTAACAATGTGACCATCTTGGATCCCAGAAAGCTAAGCAGACAATAACCACAAAGGATATTACTCCCAGGCAGGAACAACCAATCACCTCGTGGGAACCAGCTTAGCCCTTCAAGGAATAAGGGATTTGTTGTTGTTGTTGTTGCTGCTGCTGCTGCTGCTGTTGCTTTTTTTTTTTTTTAATTTGTTTTTTGTTTGTTTTTCAAGCAACTTTGCAAAAACAGCGCTGTGATAATGATCAAGCAGACTCCACATTAACCTTGCTTAATTATGCCTGTTTTCTGCCATAGTTCCCTCTGTGCTTAAACTTAAATCTCATGAAGATACATATGAGATCATTGCAGATTTTACCTGTCCCTCTTCTAACCCACCATGTTAGTTAAATCTTCCCCTATGCTTTTCTTCATCACTCCTCTCTTTGACTGACAGTTGGAATGGGAGACTAAGAATAGTCAGATGAGATTCCTGAAGATAAAGCTTTTGCCCTGAAATTCTTGTGACAATAGCACGCAGTCTTCATAAAAAAATGCAACATTGTGTGTTCAATTTCAATTGTTACAAAAAGGATTTTTTTTTAGCATTTATAGATGTCAGAATTTGATGTTATTGTATTTTCCCCATTTGTTCTCCATCTTATAATATTTTAAAATAGAAGGTCTTGTTGAACCAAGATCAAATCTGTTTAGGATTGATTGGCCAGCTATTGCATTCCACAGGAATCTCCTTGAATCTTCCTCTAGTGCTGAGGACTACAGATATACGACATCACACTACGGCTTGCAATGGGTTCTGAAGATCAACCCTCAGAAAGTTATATTTGCACAACATCTTTTTACCCACTCAAAAGTGTCCATAAACAAGCATTTGTTATTTTTAATGAAAGCATAAATATTTGTCAAGTCACTGACTTATAATGATTAACACAAAAATCATCTAATTAAAAGTACAAACAAGTTTTAATATAGCAAGCATCAAATAAAGAGTAATTATTTAATTTCTAGTCAAGAAAAAGTATTTTGATTGATCTTTGACTGAACCACCACAAAAGTTGTTGACCACATTAAGTACTCTGGTTATAACAACATCCAAGGTAATTATAAATTATTAACATGCAGACTTTTATGACTTCATAGAGAGACATGAAATAGAAATATATTTACGTGGCTTGGTTATAGCTATTTTTAATGCTATAATACTATGATGTAACATATATTTATAATAATCCCAGAGAAAGCATGGAAGCATAAAAAAGCAAATATCAAAGAAAGAACTGGTGATTAAATTATCAACATTCACATATCACATCTTGGCTTCGTTCTTCCAATTAATCAATCATAATTTTGCCTAAAAGATAAATATATTCAAAGTTTACCCTTTCAAATCAATCTATTAATAAATACATATAATATGGACTTTTTAAAGATTTAAATTATTTCAGTTGCATGAAACATATATCTAAAATCTATAAATAATCATATGTTATAGGGTCATAATTATAGGCATATCACATTGATAAGATAAAGTAAAATATTCATGCTCATTTGTATTATAAGATAAATTTGACAATAGATGAAACTGTACAAATTAGAATGTTAATTTTATGAACTAGAATTTTATTAAATATTAACTTTTCAGTTTATGTTTTTGTTATATACCACTAATATGAAATAGCATGATGCCATGAAGTGTCTATTATTCCTCAATCAGTTATCTCTTAACATTATGTAGTTTATTAGGCAAATAAAGGTAATTTCACCCTTGACATCAAACTGTTTACAGTCTTGTTAAAAGGAGACTTATTTGGGGGAATTTTAAAGGAAGATATGAAAGAAAAATAATGAACAGCCATAATATAGGTTTCATATATCCTGGTGAAAGACACAAAGAAAATTGTACGCCAATGTTTCTACTAAGATAACCTCTTAGATGAATATAGATCTCCTGCATCTCCTCAAAGACCAGAAGGACGAGCTGAGGAATTATGAGATTCCCTCAAAGAAAAAGATTGTTATATCCACTATGTTGCTCTGTGTAACTCATTCAAACATTCAAATTGCAAAAATAGTTAAGAACACTCTCAAAATATTAAGAGATGGAAAAGCAATGGTCAAAATAGCATAATTCATAACTATGTCTATGTGGAGAAAGGTGAATCTCTATAAACACCAGAGTCATATAAATGCTAAGTATGCAAACCAAAAGATCAAGTTTCTACCAGAAACCAGAGGTCTCCAACAAGGACTTGAGCACCCCATATGCCATTGTTGATGGGCCAAAGACCTTAAGACCTTGACTGTTATCAGCTTTGGTCATTTCTCATGGTTGTGTTTACAGTAGGTGAGACTTTGGGAGATGAAATAACATTTTAGCTTGAATAAAGTACAGACATTTTTCTTCTTGCCATAATTCAGAAGAGCCCCAACTCTCTGGTCTAACAATTATAACACAACCCGCAGATCTAGAGGTACTTATGTTGCTAACCAATGGGAATTTGAGGTCACGAATAACCTAAGTAAACAAAAATCAAACTCTCCTCTGAGAAATACAGTTTGTTTCAGATACAGGTATCCAACCCTTTGCTAGGGACCATGAAGCAGTAAAAGAATATCCTGTAAATATGCAAAATTGCAAACCCACCCTGACAATTTCTGAGGAGTATTCCTCAATTCATACAGTTCCCTTAATCTAATAATAATGGCAACATTCACAGGGTGCTAACTCTATTCCAAGTATATTATAGGGCATACCAGCATTTTAATTTCATCATAAAAATATGATTAATAATTTTTCTGTCTGTTTTTCTACAAAGCTTGTAGTGAGAAGATATGATATAGGTACCCCATTTGGCTGAACATTTCATAGGCAAGTTCTTTACTTTGACAAGATATATCATGTTGCATTAACTCCCAATGACTGTACAAAGGCAGTTCTCTGTTGATGACTATCTTAAAGTTTCTTTTACTGCAAAAACAAAGTAAAACAAAATAAAACCAAATAAACAACAACAAAGAAAAACCTATTATTATCAAAAAGCAAGTTGGAGAGGACAGGGTTTTATTTGGTTTACATTTCCAGATCACTGTTCGTCACTGGAGAAAGTAAAGGCAGAACATCACACAGGACAGTAACCAGCAAGCAGGAGTCAAAGCAAAAGCCACAGAGTCGTTCTTCTTATGAGCTTGCTCCCCATGATTTGCTCAGCCTGCGTTTTCATAGACCCAGGACCATGAGCCCAGTGACGGCACCACCCACAATAGGCTAGGCCCTTTCCCATCAATCACTGTCTAACAAAATGCCCTACAAGCTTGCCTATAGCCCAATTTTAATGACATTTTTTTTATATTGTAGCTCTCTACTCTAGATGACTTTAGCTTATATCAAACTTACATAAAGCTATCTAGGACAATGCCTAAGTGCTATACTAATCTTGAGTTTTAGAGATATAAATTTATAGGGCAGATTGATATTAAGTCCATTTAACAAAAGAACAGCTGTAGGTTCATCCCTAAAGGTTCTGACCTCATTAACCATGGGTTTTTAGACAAATTTACAGTACCAGGCACATGTTCCCTATATAAAACTAGTACCATTTTCACACAATGAGTATCTCACAGCACTGTATTGTTATTGTAGCTCACAGTGTTCACAACTGGGTAAGACTGTTGGTCACATTTCTCCTTTGACAGCCTACATAGGATCCCCTACCACTATGAAAACTAGTCAACAGGGAGGAAGCCATTTTTTCTTTTACCAGAGTACATGTTATTTCAGAAATAATGTCTTACCATAAAGTACTTATGGACAAATAAGAGCAATGACAACAGCCTATATTCTGGGGTCTCTGGAATATGCCTATGCAGGGTAAACCAGAACAAATCATGCTTTCTGGATATGACAGAAATACTGTGCACATGAATTCCCATCAGCTATGGCTGCATTTACTAGGACTACATAGGTCCAAGCCAGTGAACATTTAAGCATGGGATAGGAAGAGATTTAGAAACTCCTATCCACATCTGAGGAAATGCTGCCAGGTTTCTATAAGTATATGGTCCCTGGAATTTTGTCCATATTCAGTGTTTGGGCTCACCTCAATGACTACTTGGATATCACAAAATAGTCTAGTTTGGTAATTTTTAAAAAAAAATGAAGTCAGAAACTTGGGAGAAGAGTTTAGGCAATGTGGGTAAATCTGATCAAAATATATAATGTACATATATAAAATTTTCAAAATTGAACACAAATATTTAATTAATTTTAATCTGATTAAAAGATACTATTTCTATTCTAAATGTTATGGACAGAAGGCTTAGTATCCTGTCTACCTTATGTTCATGTGTAAAACTCAGTTCTGGATCCTGTACACTTTACTTTTAGGAAATGAGTCTTTAATTTATGCATAACTGAGTATTTGAATGTCTGTGGTGTTTGTAATACTTACAATGGTGTTGGTGGTAATGGAAGTCATTACACAGATGGATACTAACGTAAAAGCCTGAGTGAACTCGTTTGATTTCACTTCTGATGGCTATCTACTGGTCACGGAAAGTAACTGAAATTGAATTGAATTGTATGTAGCTGCAGTCTATGCTGCTTAAACTTCCACTTGTAGTTTTATTCTGCCCACTAATTCTTAATTACAATCAGAATTCAAATATTCACAGATTCTTGGATGATTGCATATATAAATTACCACTTACTCAAATATTAACTGTGTTTATTTAATGGTAAGTATAGTGAATTTCAAACAAAAGGTTCAAGACTTTCACTGAAAATGAAGAAAAGAATAGGACCCCTTACACATAATCATTCTCCCCACATCCGGGGAATAAAATCTTACATGATTCATAGATACATGAGTTGTTATTCTTATGTTATTTCTCTGTTCTGTAGGTTGTTTTTTTTTTTTTTTTTTTTTTTTTTAATGTAGAAACAGTGTTTCAGAAAGAATAAGTATCCTTTGAAAATGATTCAAGATGGCCTGAGGCTAAATCCTTGACATTCATTTTCACTCAGAGGAAGGATTCTGACAGCAATACAAAGCATGGTGTGCACGTTCCAATCTGATCTGAGATAGAAATGGCAGCATGAAGAGCCTATAAATTGAACTAAAATGGGGTAATTTTTTTTAAATTAAATGGCCCTTGATATCTATATAGGAAGAAATATGAGGAGCCTTGATAATCTGTAATCTCTCAACAGTCAACTGTATCCAAGACCTTAGAGAGATTCCACTTTCATTACAGCTGTCAGAACTGGACATAAGAATAAATGGTTTTTATTTTCTATTAGTCAGTGGTGTGGTGAGGCAAAGACTGTGCAGGATCCATGAGAATAATCCTTATTTTTTTGCCATTCAAATGAGGACAATAGAAGCTGTGTGTGTAAGAGTATTCTTTTTATTGCTGAAACAGCCTGCCTGTTAACAGGATTCTTGCAAATGTTTATTACACAGCTAATCCAAAAGGAACTAGAAGAAAAGTCATATATGAGTCTAAGTTTTAGTCTGTTCCTAAAAAGGAATAGTGAGTTTATTGTGTGCATTAATTATTTGGAGGTACATTAGAAAATATTTTTAAAATATTGCTATTGGCATCTTTCTTTCATTCAATAAGATTTATTTTTAAATTGCTGCTTAGATACATTTTTCTTTAACTTTCAGAAGCTTAGTGAATTTAAAAAATTCTTAATACCACAAAGGAAACAGATCTTGCAATAGGAAAGATGAAGGCAAGAAGCACATTAGGAGATAAAACTAGGGGCTTTCAATGCCATGGGGAGGAATTTAGCTCAGGTTTCAGTTAACATCATCTAGTCAAACTCTGACGTTCCTGTGAGAGAGGACTATAATTGTGAATTAGACATACACGGGCCCAGTGCGCACAAATCTTGAATTGCAGGTGGTGGGAATCACAGCCATACTCTCTCAAGCTCCCAAGGATATTTTGACTACTTTCTAAATATTTCTCCTCAGATACTATTTCAATAAATTACCAATTTCTTATTTAAGAAAGTCCAATTTTAAGATTTACTTTTGTTTGTTTATTCATAAATGTATATATTCAAGAGTGTATGTCACCTTTTGTGGATAAAGTAGAGGCCATTGGTCGGAGTACTAGAGTTACTAGCAGCTGTTCTCTGCCCTATGTAGCTGCTGGCAATTAACTCGGGTTCTTTGGAAGACCAATACATGCTCTTAACCACTAAACCACTGCTCTAATCCTTTGTGTTTTGTTATGTTCTCTTGTTGTTGTTAATCTTGTATATAGGAGTGTTTTGTATATGTGTATACATATACATATATACATACATATATACACACACACACAATTTCATGTATCTGGTGTCCTTGCTGGTCAGAAGGGGATGGATATGGATTTATGAATAATTATGGTCCATCATATGGCTGTAGAAAACTAAACTAACTCAGGTTCGATAAAAAAAAAAAAAGCAACGAGTGCTCTTAACCACTTGGCCATTGTTTACTACTCTAGAGTTAGTGGAACATGGGAGAATAGAGCCTATAAAAGAGACTAAAGTCTTACCCTATACAGAACTGTATTCAGAGCATCAGAAAACTTATATTCTGAGGTTAAGAAGAGTTATGTGATTAAAGTATACAATCACAAGGACTAGCTGCACATAACAGACAAAAGGCGTGTAGCAAAAACATGGTTTTTAGAAGTATATAAATAAATAGCCATAGCCAGCTCTAATGAATAATCTGAAATAAATCCACTATTATTCACTACATTTGTCAGGAGCATGGAAACACATTTCAAGAATAATTTCATGTTTTTGAAAAACTGGTGTAACAAGACTTTTGTCTTGT
This sequence comes from Uromys caudimaculatus, assembly GCA_028551405.1. NCBI lineage: Eukaryota > Metazoa > Chordata > Mammalia > Rodentia > Muridae > Uromys > Uromys caudimaculatus. The sequence continues at coordinate 72,853,796 of CM052705.1, read as the reverse complement.
TTACTTGGAGTTTTCTCACAATCACTCAGGATTCTTCCCACATGATTCCATTCTTGGACCATTTTCCCACAGGCAATCTCTAGAATCCCTCTTAATGTTCTAAACAAATTTTAGCTATAACTGTTTTCCTTAAAACTCTATATTTGCCTGATGTTTTTGATATCCATAAGAGATGCCACATAAATGGAGCAGTGCTGAAGATCAGTGCTTGTGTATCCATATTTATAGAATATTAATTATTAAAGAAGACCTATAAATTTATTAAATAGAATTAAAATATTATTTAAAATTATTTACATATACATTTTCATTTTAACCATTTGTTAAACCCTTTCTTGGGGTCATTCATCTCATCCAGCCCAACTCATCTTTCAGTTTCCTTCATGTGATGGCAATAATATCCTCAGGGACCAATGTTCTTTTAAATGTCCTTCTACTATTATATCTGTAGCCAAATTTATCTCTTAAATGTGACATTTTGATCATGTTACCTCTAAAAATAATATTCAAATGGATGTCCTCTATCTAAAATAGGAAAAAAGGCGTTGAAGATTTTGCTTACATTCTAACCTTGCCTTCCTTGTTATCTTCAAATCATGTACTTCTCTTCTGAAAGCAAATTTGTATAGATGCGTGTTTCACCTTGTCCAATAGTAACTTGTCTTCGTAATTTAATACTGCATTTTCTTCTAGCATTGTTTTTCTTTCCTTTTCGTATAACTCTTTTTTTTTCTACTTATTATTCCCATCCTTTCTTTCTTTTCCTGGTTCAGTCTTAGTACAATTACTCTTTCCTGAATCAAATCAGTCCTCATTTTTCCCATAACACAACTATCTGATTTTGTGCAAATGAACACACCCATAATTAGCATTTCTTTCTGTATAGTTAGTATTTAGAAGAGGATCTATACTACACTGAGTGCTCAATAAGTGATTTTGAATTGAAGAAGACTACTTAGAAACATTGAAGACCATTTTTAGTTACAGAACATATTTGGTATTATCCTTTTTATTCCTAACTTTATTTCACATTAAGTTTTTACTTTATATTTGTTACCTTATGTTAACATGTGTTGTTACTATATACAATTTATTTTGTGATACATTATTATTCTTATTTTACTGTTCATTATAGCTTTAATTTAATTTTTTCCTAGAACTTTTAGGTTTCCATGTAATGAAAAAATGAATGAAATACTTTTTAAAGTGTTAGATTAGGATTTAACTTTTACCCAATTTTAAAGAAATTTTTAATAAATGAATGAGAATTGAAAAAAAGAAATAAGTAGATGAGATGAGAGAGCAGCCATATCAAATTGGTACAACTAAAGGAAAAATTTAATTAACTGATCATTAAAATGTAAAGGTTAATGTACCCTATAAAGTAATTGACTGTGATGGAATGTGTCAAATACACACACACACACACACACACACACACACACACACACACACACATGGAGAGGGAGAGGGTGAAAGGGGAACAGTGAGGAGTCCTTGAATAAAATGCATAATTTCATGTTTTGGAAGCAAAGTTATCTTCAGTGATGATGACCAGCTTTAAGGTGTAACCATGAGGTGATGAGATGTAGCCATGAGAAAATGAAGTCCTGAAAGAATGTGTTTTTTGACATGGATACAGCTTATTAAGGACTCCAAAATCAATTGGTCCATGGTAAACTGTCAAAGCCATTACTCATAAGAGCCAGGCTCAAGGCAGTAGCAAGTATTTCCCCAGGAGGCTGTGTGTTATTGCTTATGAACAGTTGCATGCAAAGATAATCAAGTGCAGATTCCTCCTCTAGGATGCTTATGGCCAGAGACGGTTCGCCTGCATAGGCTTCATATGGATGCCTGCTAACCCTCCCTTCAAATAAGCATGCTGATGCTCCAGGTTGCGGTGGTTAAAGAACTCCATCTGATATCAGCTTCCCTGTACATCTATCTATCCATGTGTCTATGTTTCCTTCATCCCCTCACTACTCCTAGCCAAGGTTCTGGGACCTAAACTACATGGTTTGCAGGTGTGTATGAGGCTTGGATTAGCAGCTTTATAAAATTACTGAGATATAAGAAAAAGCAATTGAAATCTTTATGTGTTAATTTAGCCCTTTGTTAATAGCTGTTATAACAAAATAAGATCAATGATTCTAATATATATCCTTGAAAGTGAGCTATACATAATTATCCTAACTTCATGCCATCAGTCTACACTATTCCCAAATTGTTCTATTAGATTACATGATTTTTATGTTTTAAAATGACTGGAAAAATAAAATTACTAATTTTGAACCACAATAATCATATAAAATGCCAACTTCATTGCACATCAGAGATATTGTATGAAAACACAACCATGTTATTATTAATTCATTATTCATATCCACGGTCACCATGTGCTATTCCAGTGGAAAAGATGCTGTGTTAGTCACAAGGCCCAAAGTATTTGCTTTCAGGTCATTTTGTGTGCGTGTGTGTGTGTGTGTGTGTGTGTGTGTGTGTGTGTGTGTGTTTCTTTTTTTATATTTTTTGATATTTACTTCATATACATTTCAAATGTTTTCCCCTTTGGAAACACCCTATTCCATTCCCCTCCCCCTGCTTCTATGAGGGTGCTACCCTACCCACCTAATCACCCACTCCCCTCTTCCCACGCTAGCATTCCCCTACACTGGGGCATCTAACATCCTCAGGTCCAAGGGTCTCTCCTCCCACTGACAGACAACAAGGCCCACCTCTGCTACATATGTAGCCAGCACCATGGGTCTTTCCATGTGTATCCTTTGGTTGGTGGTCCAGTCTCCAGGATCTCCAGGGGCTCTGCCAGTTGACACTGTTGCTCCCTCCATGGGGCTGCAAACCCCCTTCTCCAAATCCTCCACCCAGGACCCCATGCTCATTCCAATGGGTGGCTGTGAGCATCTGCCTCTATTTATCAGGCTTTGTCTGAGCCTCTCTGGAGACAGCTTATCATACTTCCATCAGCCAGCATTTCCCAGCATCTGCAAGAATGGCCGGGTTTGGTGGCTATATATGGGATGTGTCCCCAGGTGGGGCAGTCTCTAGATGTCCTTTTCTTGAGTCTCTGTTCCATACTTTGTCCCAATATTTCCCCCTGTGAGTATTTTGTTCACCCTTCTAAGAAACACTGAAGCATCCACATTTTGGTCTTCCTTTTTCTTAGGCTTCATATGGTCTATGAATTGAATCTTGGGTATTCCGAACTTTTGGACTACTATCCATTTATCAGTGAATACATACCGTGTTTGTTCTTTTGTGACTGAGTTATCTCACTCAGGGTGATATTTTCAAGTTCCATCCATTTGCCTGCAAATTTCATGAAGTCATTGTTTTTAATAGCTGAGTGGTATTCCAAATTGTGGAATTGTGTAAATGTACCACAATTTCTGTATCCATTCCTCTATTGAGGGACATCTGGGTTGTTTCCAGCTTCTGGCTATTATAAATATAGCTGCTATGAATATAGTGGAGCATGTGTCCTTATTACATGTTGGAGCATCTTCTGGGTATATGCCCAGGAGTGGTAGTGTTCCTCTTTCTCTTCATCCTCACCAGCATCTGCTGTCACCAGAGTTTTTGATCTTAGCCATTCTGACTGGTGTGAGGTGGAGTCTCAGGGTTGTTTTGATTTGCATTTCCATGATGACTAAAGATTTTGAACATTTCTTTAGGTGCTTCTGAGTCTTTCCAGGTTCCACAGTTGAGAATTCTCTGTTTAGCTCTGTTCCCCATTTTTTTATAGGGTTATTTGGTTCTCTGGAGTCTAAGTTCTTGAGTTTTTTTATATATTGGATATTAGCCCTCTATCATAGGTACGAAAGGTAAAGATCTTTTCCCAATTTGTTCATTGCCGTTTTGTCGTATTGACAGTGTCCTTCGTCTTACAGAAATTTGGCAATTTTATGAGGTCTCATTTGTCAATTCTTTATCTTAGGAATAAGCCATTGGTGTTTTGTTCAGGAACTTTTGCCCTGTGCCCAGGTGTTCGAGACTTTTTCCCACTTCCTCTTCTATTAGTTTCAGTGTATCTGGCTTTATGTGGAGGTCCTTGATCCACTTGTACTTGAGCTTTGTACAGGGAGATAGGAATGGATCAATTTGCATTCTTCTACATGTTGACTGCCAGTTGACCATTTGTTGAAAATGCTGTCTTTTATCCACTGGATGGTTTTAGCTCCTTTGTCAAAGATCAAATGACTGTAGGTATATGGGTTCATTTCTGGATCTTCAATTCTATTCCATTGATCTTCCTGCCTGTCAGTGTACCAATACCATGCCATTTTTATCATTACTGCTCTGTAGTACAGCTTAAGGTCAAGGATATTAATTCCCCAAGAAGTTCTTTTATTGTTGAGAATAGTTTTTGCTATCCTTGTTTTTTTTTCCCCAAATGAATTTGAGAATTGGTCTTTCTAAGTCTATGAAGAATTGAGTTGGAATTTTAGTGGTGATTGCATTGAATCTGTAGATTGCTTTTGACAAGATGGCCATTTTTACTATATTAATCCTGCCAAATCAAGAGCATAGAGGATCTTTCCATCTTCTGAGGTCTTCTTTAATTTCTTTCTTCAGAGACTTGAAGTTCTTGACATACAGATCTTTCATTTGTTTAGTTAGAGTCACACCAAGATACTCTATATTGTTTGTAACTATTGTGAAGGGTGTCATTTCTCTAATTTCTTTCGCAGACTGTTTATCCTTCGAGTATAGGAAGGCTACTGATTTGATTGAGTTAATTTTATATCCGGCCACTTTGCCGAAATTGTTTATCAGCTGCAGCAGTTCTCTGGTGGAGTTTTTCAGGACACTTAAGTATACAATATATCATCTGCAAAGAGTGATATTAAATTTCTTCCTTTCCAATTTATATCCCTTTGACTGCTTTTATTGTCTAATTGCTCAGGTAGAACTTCAAGTACTATACTGAATAAGTAGGGAGGGAGAGGGCAACCTTGCCTAGTCCCTGATTTTAGTGGGATTACTTCAGTTTCTCTCCATTTAATTTTATGTTGCCTACTGGTTTGCTGTATATTGCTTTTACTATGTTTAGATATGGGCCTTGAATTTCTGATCTTTCCAAGACTTTTATCATGGAGGAATGTTGGATTTTTGTCAAATGCTTTTTCAGTATCTGATGAAATGACCTTGTAGATTTTTTTCTTTGAGTTTGTTTATGTAGTGGATTACATTGATTGATTTCCAGGTATTGAACCATCCCTGCATCCCTGGGATGAAGCCTATTTGATCATGGTGAATGATCATTTTGATTTGTTCTTGGATTCAGTTTGCAAGTATTTTATTATTTTTGCATCGATATTTATAAGGGAAATTGGTCTGAAGTTTTCTTTCTTTGTTGGGTCTTTGTGAGGTTTTGGTATCAGTGTAACTGTGGCTTCATAGAATGAATTGGGTAGTGTTCCCTCCTTTTCTATTTTGTGGAATAGTGTAAATAGTATTATTGGCATTAGGTTTTCTTTGAAGTTCTGATAGAATTCTGCACCAAACCCATCTGATCCTGGGCTTTTTATGGTTGGGAAACTTTTAATGTTTGCTTCTATTTCTTTAGGAATTATGGGACTGTTTAGATGGTTTAGCTGATCTTGACTTAACTTTGTTATTTGGTATCTGTCTAGAAAATTGTCCATTTCATCTAGATTTTCCAATTGTGTTGAGTATAGGCTGTTGTAGTACAATCTAATGGTTTTTTGAATTTCCTCAGTTTCTGTTGTTATACCTCCCTCTTCATTTCTGATTTTGTTAGTTTGGATACTGTCTGTGGGCCCTCTGGTTAGTCTGGCTAAGAATTTATCTATCTTGTTGATTTTCTCAAAGAACCAGCTCCTGGTCTTGTTGATTCTTTGTATAATTCCTTTTCTTTCTACTTGATTGATTTCAGCCATGAGTTTGATTATTTCCTGCCATCTCCTCCTCTTGGGAGTATTAGCTTCTTTTTGTTCTAGAGCTTTCGGGTGCGCTGTCAAGCTGCTGGTGTAGGCTCTCTCTAGTTTCTTTTAGGGGGCACTCAGAGATATGAGTTTTCCTCTTAACACTGCTTTCATTTTGTCCCATAAGTTTGGGTATGTTGTACTTTCATTTTCATTAAATTCTAGGAAGTCTTGATTTCTTTCTTTATTTCTTCCTTGACCAAGTTATCATTGAGTAGAGCATTATTCACCTTCCATGTGTATGTGGGCTTTCTGTTGTTGTTGTTGCCATTGAAGACCAGCCTTAATCTGTAGTGATCTGATAGGAGGCATGGGATTATTTCAATCTTCTTATATCTGTTGAGGTTTGTTTTGTTACTGACTATATGGTCAGTTTTGGAGCAGGTATCATGAGGTGCTGAGAAGAAGGTATATTCTTTTGATTTAGGATGAAATGTTCTATAGATATCTGTAAAATTCATTTACTCCATAACTTCTGTTAGTTTCACTATGTTTCTCTTTAGTTTGTGTTTCCAAGATCTGTCCATTGATGAGAGTATGGTGTTGAAGTCACCTACTATTATTGTGTGAGTTGCAGTGTGTGCTTTGAGCTTTAGTAAGGTTTCTTTTATAAATGTGGGTGTCCTTGCATTTGGAGCATAGATGTTCAGAATTGAGAGTTCTTCTTAGTAGATTTTTCCTTTGATGATTATGAAGTGTCCTTCCTTATCTTTTTTGATGACTTTTGGTTGAAAGTCGATTTTATCTGATACTAGAATGGCTATTCCAGCCTGTTTCTTGGGACCATTCACCTGGAAAATTGTTTTCTAGCCCTTTATTCTGAGGTAGTTTTTGTCTTTAACACTGAGGTACTTTCCTGTATGCAGCAAACTGCTGGGTCCTGTTTATGTATCTAATCTGTTAGTATATGTCTTTTTTATTTTATTTATTTATTTTTTTTTGGGAGAATTGAGTCCATTAATGTTAAGAGATTTTAAGGAATAGTGATTGTTTTGATATTATTTTTATGTTTGTATGGCTATCTTGTTTTGGGTTTGTTGAAAGAAAATTTTTTTCTTGGTTTTACTAGGGTATGGTTTCCCTCATTGTGTTGGCGTTTTCCATCTATTATCCTTTGTGGAAAGATATTGTGTAAATTTGGTTTTGTCATAGACTATCTTGGTTTTTACCATCTATGGTAATTGAGAGTTTTGCTGGGTATAGCAGCCTGGGCTGGCAGTTGTGTTCTCATAGTGTGTGTATGAGATCTCCCCAGGATCTTCTAGCTTTCATAGTCTCTGGTGAGAAGTCTGGTGTAATTCTGATAGGTCTGCCTTTATATGTTACTTGACATTTTTCCCTTACTGCTTTTAATATTCATTCCTTGTTTTGTAAATTTTATGTTTTGACTATTATGTGACATGAGGAATTTCTTTTCTGGTCCAATCTGTTTGGAGTTCTGTAGGCCTCTTGAATGTTTATGTTCATATCTTTCTTTAGGTTAGAGAAGCTTTCTTCTATAATTTTGTTGAAGATATTTAATGGCCCTTTAAGGTGGGAATCTCCACTCTCTTCTAAACCTATTATCCTTAAGTTTGGTCTTCTCATTGTGTCCTGGATTTCCTAGATGTTTTGGGTTAGGAGCTTCTTGCATTTTGTGTTTTCTTTGACGGTTGTGTCAATGTTTTCTATGGTATCTTCCGCACCTGAGATTCTCTCTTCCATCTCTTGCATTCTGTGGTGATGCTTGCATCTATGACTCCTGATTTCTTTCCTCAGTTTTCTATCTCCAGGGTTGTCTCCTATTGTGATTTCTTTATTGTTTCTATTTCCATTTTTAGATCCTGGATGGTTTTGTTCATTTCCTTTGCCTGTTTCATCATGTTTTCCTGTAATTCTTTAAAGGATTTTTGTGTTTCCTTTTTAAGGGCTTCTACCATTTTACCTGTGTTATCTTGTATTTCTTTAAAGGAGTTATTTTTTTCCTTCTTAAAGTCTTCTATCATCATCATGAGATGTGATTTTAAATCTGAATCTTGCTTTTCTGGTGTGTTGGGGTAACCAGGGCTCGCTGTGTTGGAAGAACTGGGTTCTGATTTTGCCAAGTAGCTTGGTTTTTATTCCTTGTTTTCTTGCCCTTGCCTTTGACCATCTGGTCATCTCCAGTGTTAGCTGGTCTTGCCCTCTCTCTGACTGTGACTTGTTCCTCCTGCAAGCCTCTGTCTCAGTACTCCTTAGAGACCAGCTCTCTCTGAGAGAAATTTGGGTTTGGAGAGCTGTGGTACAGGGTCAGCTCTGGGGTGCAGACAGAAACCAGAAGGATTCTGTCCTCTCCTGTTCCTTGGTTCCTGTGTCCTGATGTCTCTGTGAGGGTCCCTCTTGAGAGGGGAATTTGAACAGCAGTGGTAGTCTTGCCTGTGCTCGATGGTGTGTCGGCACTAATGGGAGACCAGCTCTTTCCTGGTACTATTTGAGTATGGAACCCTGTGGCACAAGATCAGCTCCCTGGCAGCAGAAGGAAACTGGAAGGCCACTTCTTGGTCCCTGTGTCCTGAAGGTTTCAGGTGGGTCCCTCTGAGCAGAGGTGCTCCACAGGCTTGTCCATACTCCTGCGTGGCTAGCTTTCTCCTGGTGCTATTTGGGTATGGAGCCATGTGGCACAGGTTACAGGCCTAAACCAGAAGGCTCCTGTCCCAGGTTGCACCTAGATCCCTTTGTCCTGGGGGTCCCTCTGAGCACAACTATAATGAATAGTCACTAGCTTCATTTTAAACATTTATCCTCATAACCAGAGACAAGGTTAGTCCTCACTCCTCATGAAGGAAATTCTTAATACACAGACACTATTACAGAAAACCACTAGTAATCAAAATGCAGAGTCGTGGAGCAAATTCCCAAAGGATACATATACAATATAACTCCTTTATATCAGCCTCAGGCAACACTGAAGAAGAGTGGCAAGAAACTTAAAAAATCAGAAGATCTGGGAGTTTAATCTAAGAGCATACTAGGAGTAATCAATACAAAAACTACCCAAAAATATACTGAAATGACTACCAAAACATGAGGTGAGCTAGGGCAACAACAATGGATATGCCAACGTGTATAAGGAAAACCCCCCACAACCTTATACTACTCAAAGCAATACATGCAACTAAAGATTGCTAAGCATGGGAGAAATAGCCTTCCCCAGTGAAGAGGACATCAAATGCTTATCCAATTCAAAGAGTTCACCTTGAAAACATTCCCCAAAATAGTATTATACCAGGTTTTATTAATTAATATATGTTTGAAGGAGGAAAAAATTATGTGATTATATTATATTCTCTCTCTCTCTATTATATATATATATAATATATATATCATCAAAAATGTTTCACATTCAGATGCCTCACACTCAAAGAGCAGGTATTATAATAGTTATAGGCATGAAAATAATAGGAAATTTGATGTTCTCAACCCTCATTGACTTCAAATTGGTCACAGTTTTCCCCAGTAGCATATTGAATACCTCTAGCATAATACTTAGAATGCTTTAGTCCAAAACTAATCAAAGACTGGAAGAACAGTGTGATAGGCAATGGTGATTTCCATCTTTATTGGATCCAGCATCTCCAACAGACAAGTCTCTGGGCGTGTTTATGGGGGGGGGGTGTTTCCAAATCAGTTAGCTGAGGCAGGAAGACCCACCTAAAATATGAACAGTGACAGAGCATATCATAGTGCTATGAACTACAGAAACACAAAAGCAAGCTGAACTCCAGCTTCACCTCTGCTCACCAAGTGCATGTGCAATAGAACAAAGATCTAACTTAATATGAGTAGTTACTTTCCAAGGAATAGTGCCATGAACAGCATAAACATGAAAAAGTAAGCTAAATGCGTGTCATCCCTGATTCTCAGGTGCAGGTGCAACAGAACCAGCTGCATTAAGTTTCAGCTGCCATGACTTCTTGGGGTGTGATGACCTATGCCATTAGGCTGTAAGCCAAAGCAAATCCTTCCTTCATTAGTTTTTCTTTTCATGCATAGTGTCCCAGAAACAGCAAAACTAGCTAACAAAATAGTTTATATTAAACAATCAAAATAAGGTTTTAAAGTGGTGAAACTAAAAAACAGGGACTTCCCCACCTGGGGATCCATCCTGTCTGTAGACACCAAAAAGACACAGTGTTTCCATTGCTAATCGGTGCTTGCTGTCAGGGACCTGGTGTAGCTGTTCCTTGGGAGATTTGACCAGCAACCAACCAATGAAGATGTGGATACTTGGAACCAACCATCAGACTGAGTTTCAGGGACCTTGGAGTGGAGGAGCTGAAGGAAGGGCTGGAGGAGCTGGGGCAGGAGCCAACCCCATAGGAAGAACAACATTGGCTGGCAGGACCTCTCAGTGCTCCCAGGGACTAGACCACCAACCAAGGAGTGTACAGGGAGGTTTCCATGGCCCTGCATACATGTGTAGCAGAGGAAGACCTTGTCTGACAATAATGGGAGGGGAGGCCTTTGGTCCTGTGGAGGTTTGATGCCCCAGAGCAGGGGGATGCTGGAGTGGTGGGGAGGGAGAGGATGAGTGGGCAGGGGGGTCACCCGCATAGAGGTAAAGGGGAGGGAAGAGAGGGCAGATGTGGGATGAGGAGTTTGTGAGGGATAACAGAGAAGTAGGATATCATTTGAGATGTAAACTAACAGAATGATTAATACAAAAAAATCAAGAATGCCTAAATAGAGGCTGAGAATAAGTGGACACAGTCACTGCACAATGTATGCATCTAAACGAATACAGCAGTGAATTATGCTAATTTGTATAATTTAGTTACAATTGTTTACATTTAGATATTTAGTAATTATGCTATATTATTTCTATTGTGACTAAGATTCCTGCCCCCTCAAAAACAGATAGCAACACAGTACTCTAGCCATGCTCACCTGCCTATCGATGTGTCTGCTATGCTAAAATGAAGTTGTATTCCTTCCATTCTTTATAAAATACGCCAAAATCTCATATTCTAAGGACAGTCATAAAATACAAACCTAGTGTCATTTATGACTTCTCACTTACATTATTTTTGATGTGAAAATTTAAAAATTACCCTGATTATATAATTTCCAAAGCTACATTAAAATAATCACAAAAGCCTAAAGAATCTCTGAGAGTTTCACAAAGTCATACAAAAGAACCGTTAGGGCCAATCATAGGTGGACAAACAAACAAAATGTCTGCGAGCAGCATTCTCCTTTTCTCTCTAAAACATTATACATTTGGATAAAAGCATGCTGTTTGGAATATAAGAATTCCAGAAGGATAAAAATTATGTAATAACTATTTACTGTAGCTGAGTCCAACAACCATGAGAGGGCACTGCCATTAGAAGGAAAAGCTAGAGTAAAAGAAATACCACAGTAGGTGCTTAGGCGCACGTCTGTTTTACTGAGTGCTTAGCACTTAGTGTCAGAGTGTTTTACTGAGTTCTGAGTGTCTAGAAGTTAACATGATTTGCTGACTGCTTGCATGGCTCAAGAGGGCTACTACCATGAAAAAAAAAAATGCTGTTCGTGTTAGCAATCATATTGATAAGAGGGGGAGTGCATTGTGTTAGTCTCATATCAGAAGTTCAATCGTAGGGATCCCACTCTGACTCCGTGGAATCTAAAGGCCTCCTTTCAAAAGTGATGTTGTGGTTGACCTGAAGTCAGCCTGACAGACATTGAAGCCACAGTGCTTACTGAGTGGCTTGGCAACAGAACTCCATTTTTACTACAAAAGAGTCATTTTCCTGACAAAATGTGAGGACTAATTAGCTATTGGGATTAATGCTTCATTTTTTTCTAACTAAGTTTTCAGTTAATGATTTGTTTGGCTCACACTTGATTTTGTCTGAGGGGCATAAAGAGAATGATTTAAGCAAATTTGAATTTTGAGTTTACACACGGACTATTAGTCCATATCATTTTATTGATGGAATAAAATAACCCTAGCTATTGTGAAATAGTTTACAAGAGTATTTCTTAAAATTGAAATGACTAGTTGACAGAAGGAAATGATTTAAAAAGCAGAACATTTTTGTTTACTTTCTCCATTAAAATGTTAAAGAAACATTTTGCAGTGCTTTTCATTTTTGACATTCTATGTAATTAATTTTTATGCATCTGTTTTAACTATGCAGAGCTGACATGGGTCAACTCTTATTTAATTCAGAATATTCAGAAACGATAATTTTGTAAAACGCAAAAAATAAGATTAAAAATGGCCATTCCTTATGGTTTAAGGAAGCCATTGTTTTATTATTACAGTAAACACTAACTTATTGACAAATTTCAGGGGATCAATTTTGACTTAGTTAACATTTAAACTTATACCTAAAGTGAGAATTCAGAAACTCCAATTTCCATCTTTAAATTCTTGTAAGACACAAAGTACAATGTGAAGAATCCTCTCGTCACAATTAAGTTCAAATTGATTTTTAAATATTTATCATGATATGTTTTAAAGTTTTAAAGAATTTTACCTCATTTGCTTCTAAAATTAAACACCATTACAAGAGTCTGGAGGGAATTTGAGATCCTGAACTCCAGCCAGGCATTCATGTGTTTTTGGGAACACAAGAGACTTCTTACCTTTGTAGGTCGCCTAAATGTGTGCCTTGTCACAAATAAATGTCAGGGCACTCAGACATCCATTGTTTTCACGATTTCAGTTGCTAAATACCTTGATCATAAGTAAATGACACCATCTCCTTTATTTGGCAGAACTCCTGAAAATTCAACAAATAATGTCTTGAAATAGAAGCCTGCTGAATCTGGGAATTAGAAATTAGCCCCATAGAAGAGATGTTCAGTCAGTCTAAAGGGAATTTTACAGCTAGATTGTCATCATTCAGACATTTAAGTTTGCACCTCTGTACATATAAACACAAACATATACACACAGACACACATGCATGCATGCACATGCACACATGTGCACACACACACTAATACAAAAGCCTACTAAAAGAAAATGGCTAAACACAAAGATTGTTTTAAACATTAAGTTCATGATCTAATTAAATACTATATTATAAGACATAGCATTTTTTGCTAATGCATAAATCATTTTTATAATAAGAAAAGGCCTCACTTGTGGAGTTTAGAGAATATCTGACTGAAGAATTCTGGTATTTTTCCTATAGCCCCTCTTTTCTCTGGGGTAGATAAACTTTCTTCAGTTGCTTATGATAGTCCATCTCTTTCTTTCCTTTACAATGCACACAGATATAAAAGTGAATAGGTTATTTTCTATTATTCATCACATATATATTTTGCATAATATATTATGCATATTATATAACAAAAATATAATATTTAAAATGTAATATATAATAAAATATTAAATTTATACAATTTTAATATAATATGATTAATTATATAAATTTAATCACATAATGTAAATGTCATAATTTATAGTTATATAAATGTTTATATGTATTTATTAATATATACATAGTTATATATGTTTTTATATAATATTATGTAATATATTAAGACTACAAAATAAAAGTTTCTTAAGGTATGCCTATCAGATAGTAATACAAATGATAAGTTAATAAAATGGTATCATAAATGTATCAAGCTCAAGAAGAAAGGAGACCAAAGTGTGGGTGCTTTGGTCCTTCTTAGAAGGAGTAACAAAATACTCATGGGAGCAAATACGGAGACAAATTGTGGAGCAGAGACAGCCCTACCTGGGGATCCACCCCATATACAGTCACCAGATACAGACACTATTGTGGATGCCAAGAAGTACGTACTGACAGGAGCCTGATATAGCTGGCTCCTGAGAGGCTCTGCCAGAGCCTGACATATACAGAGGTGGATGCTTGCAGCCAACCATTGGACTGATCACAGAGTCCCCAATAGAGGAGTTAAAGAAAGGACTGAAGAAGTTGAAGGGGTTTGAAACCCCAAAGGAAGAACAACAATATCAACCAACCAGAGTTCCCAGAGTCTAAACCACCAACCAAGGAGTACACATGGATGGACCCATGACTTCAGCTGCATATGTAGCAGAAGATGGCCTTGTCGGGCATCAATGGGAGAAGAGGTCCTTAGTCCTGTGAAGGCTCAATGCCCCAGTGTAGGTGAATGCGAGGGTAGGGAGGTGGGAGTGGGTGGGTGAGTAGGGGCACACCCTCATAGAAGCAGGGGAAAGGAGGATGGAATAGGGGGTTTCTGGTGGGGGGAAATCAGGAACGGGTGTAACATTTGAAATGTAAATAAAGAAAATAATATCCATTTTTTTTAAAAAAAGAAAAAAAAAAGAAGTATCATTAATCATATTTTTAATTCAACCATAGGGGTCAGCAGCTTCTGTTCATTGGTTGAGTGCAAATATCTGCATCTGACTCTTTCAGCTGTTTGTTGGGTCTTCCGGAGTGCAGTCATGATAGGTCCCTTTGTGTGAGCACTCCATACCCTCAGTAATAATGTCAGGCCTTGGGACCTCCTCTTGAGCTGGATCCCACTTTGGGCCCCTTGCTGGACCTTCTTTTCCTCAAGTTCCTCTCCATTTCCATCCCTGTAGCTCTTTCAGACAGGAACACTTATGAATCAGATTTTTGACTGTGAGATGGCAACCCCTTCCCTCATTTGATGCCGTCTTAGAAGCTGCTGACCCCTGTGGTTGAATTAGGAAAAAGCTGGAAGAAGCTGAGGTGGAGGGCAACCTTGTAGGAGGACCAGCAGTCTCAAATAACCTGGACCCCCGAGATTTCTCAAACACTGGACCACCAAACAAGAAGCCTATACCAGCTGATATGAAGGCCTCCAACACATATAAGCAGAGGACTGCCAGGTCCGGGTTTAGTCAGAGAAGATGAACCTAACCCTCAAGAGACTGGAGGCCCTAGGGACTTTAGAGGTCAGCTGGCGTGTGGACATCCTCATTGAGACAGGAAGTGGGGAGGAGGTATGGGATGTGGAACAGTTGGAGGGTGGATGGGGGAGAATAAAATCTGGAGTGTAAAAAAATAAATAAATAAATAAATAAATCATATTCTTAATACATCAGTATTTCAGCATAGAAAATAAATTAATAACACAAATTTCAACAGACATGTTCAGATTTTTAGATTAAATGACATAAAACTGACATTGATTTCAAAGGATACAGTCTACCGCTGTTATCCTTAAGGTAGGGGATATACTTACAGACATCAGGTATCGTTGGCATATTTAGTTCAGGCCTATTTGTACAACAATCATCTGATCCCAATTCCCAGCCTAGCCTATACTAATTTTCACTTCCTAAATACATGCATATTGTTGTTTTTAACAAAATTTCAGACGTTCTTACCAATAAAGAACCAGGAAGCAGGTGTTGATAGCTCAGAGAGGCAGAGAAAGCACCCAGCTGACCTTCCTCCTCATCTGGCCTTCCAAAACAAAAAGTAAACTGTCCTACAGGAAGTCTCATAAACCCATCAAGCTGAATGTCCCTCTCGTCTACTTTCTGTGCATCTCTCTATCTATTCTCCTGACTCCCTTATACTCTGTGTGGTTTTGTCCTATGTCCATTTCCTGTCAACTGGTTGCTTGCTCTGCCTCTAGACCTATGGCTGACTTTATTAAGCACTGTTTACAATAAATAGAAAGCTCTTTGCCAGTGTTCATTTTCTGCCTATAATTAGGCAATTTCAGCATTAGAGAAGTTACCACAAATTCAGCTGGATCTATTATGGCTAATTGACAAAGTATCATTTTTCCTTTCAGAATCAATTTAGGAACATTTTCTATATAGATTATTAATTCTTACTTTATGTGCTTCTAATATTCATTCCAAGATATTATCTTCTCTTTGCATAAAAATTCCTATTGGGAAATGAGGAGAAGGCAGCATAACCAAAATCCCATCCAGTTTTGGATCCATAAGATCCACACGTGCATCCTGTAATCTCTTTCTTCCGAAGCCAAATCTCTCAGCCTCAGCTGATAGTGTTCTTGTACTACTTAAGTTCTTATCACTGGTAGGATAGGAAATAAATTACTTAGCTCTTAGATAGTTAATCCAGTTATGGGCCATAGCCAGTTAATATGGCCCAGCAGTTTGTAATTGATCTCTCCTGAACTGTACTTTGTGGGGTTGAATTTTCTGTAACATATCTTACATCCAAGATAATTGATAAATTCTTCTCATTGTGTTTTGTCAGGAGCAATTTGTAATAATCAGCATTTGACTCCAATGACTTTAGTAGATAGATAGATATCACATAATTCTATTTATGCCTCAAACTTTTGTACAAAGTGTGCAATTATTGGCTTCAATTATAGAATTGTAACATAAATTAAATCTAAAGGATGTTATGCTTAGAACTGGTTATCTTTTGGTAAATGATTCAACTTTAAAGAATTATTTCACCTTATAGGAGAGATACATGAGTACCTGCTTCTACTTTACACATTTATTTTAGGGAAGATCTCTATTCAGAGCTGTGCTCTTTCCATATGAAGGTATTCATGGTCAGAAGTAAAAAGATTCAGGTGGCCTGATTATAGCAATTCTCTCTCTCTCTCTGTCTCTGTCTCTCTCTGTCTCTCTCTCTCTCTCTCTCTCTCTCTCTTTCCCTATCTCCCTGTCCATCCTTCTCCATCCACACCTTGTGTGTGTGTGTGTGTGTGTGTGTGTGTGTGTGTGTTGTGTATCTTGGTCTCTCTCAATCTGGCTCCCTCTCTCAAACACACACATACACACACACACACACACACATGCAAACACTGATAGACACATTTTACTCTATTGCATATATAATGTATGCATATATATATACATATGCATGCATATATTATATATGCATTTACCCATTTCTTATCAGGTTAATAAAATACAGGAGTGTACATATTTAAAAGTTGTTTGTTTGGGCATTTTTAAATGTGCTGTGTATATCTCTTCATTATTCCAAACCAGATGATTTGCAAGAAAAACCTACAAAAGCTAAGTGGCAAAATTTGATACAAACTGCAAAGCATCAAGTTTCTGATACGTATTTTTGCCTTTTCACTTGCTATATGATGAGGTGACTGTGTAATCATACAATCTTTCTCATTTAAAAAAAATAATAGCACTTTCTTTACCCAGGAAGTTTTTCCACTTGGTAATGCAGCATGTATGTATTTGGGAAAATGTCTACAGCTTTTTAATCTAACTTTTAATCTAACTTGTACATTCTTCAGTAGCTTAGTAGCTAAAGAGGAAGAATGAATAATTGATATTTTCTATTCGCATTTTCCCCTAAAGTATTGATACTCATTTGACAAATATAGCCATGTTTCCTTGCTTCATGTGCACCACCAAATACCATAATTCTACAATCTAGAATTATGTGGCAAGCGAGTCTCAATGAGAGATGATCTAAATTAAATTGGTCTGTTGGTATGTTGTGGAGAATCTTCTTCACTATATTAAATGATATGGGAAGACTCATCCCAGTTTGGGGGACATGATTCTCTGAGATTAAGCCCCGTCCTTTATAAGAGAACAAGAGCTGAGTAGTAAGCATGCCCTTGACGGTGCATGGACTAGCTCCCTCACTATACTTCCCACAATTAAAGTCTGTAACCTAGACTTACAGACACAAAGCAAACAAAAACAAAAGAACAACAAGCCCTTTCTCTCCTGCTTCATTTGTCAGGGCATTTGATCATAGCAGCATAAATGATAATGGGAATGTCTGAGTTTCCTTTACTTTGAAACACAGAATATAAGAAACACTTATGCACTAGAATAAATATCTCTGAAGAAAAATATATAGGCACGAATACATAAATTAAGATTAGAAGATTCTAGTAAAGATGTAGGGATTCATATAGATTGCAGGATCTATGCAAGTCGATTTGCAGTATAAACCATCTTCCTGAGTTAAGGCAACAAAACCTAAGACTGATCAAAATAGACATGATACAAGCCTTATTTGATTAGGATATTTTGTTTGGCATAGTTTTTTTTGAAAGAAAATAAAATGCATTTTGTATCATTTTGTCATTATTTAGCTGTAATGATTTTCCCCTTACATATAAGAGAGTATATTAAAATGCAAGTTAAAGAATAGTAGTTGTTGATGACCAAATGTGTACTGTTAAGCATATAGTAATTAATCAGGATATACCATAATGAAAAGCTGTTGAAAACTTCAATACAAAACCAAATTAATTTTCTTGCAATAGTTAATTCTTCCAGTTAATCTGAAACATATTTTCTCACTATTGTATGTGTAATGTATTCCAGTATGCCTATTTCATTATAGTTTCCATAACTTAATAAATCAGACATAGCCATTTGTGTAGGCAACATTCAATATATTTTAATGAATAATTTAAAATAAATACATGATAATTATGTCAGGTATGTTTGTAGACAGGATGGAAATTGTTAGGGGCTAGAGGGATGGTTTAGTGGCATCTTGCAGATGAGGACAGTTCCATTTCCACAACCCTCAGGCAGCTCATAAGTGCCTGTAATTCCAGTTCTATGGTAACTGAGATAATCTTCTGGCCTCTAGGACTACTGTACTTATGGGATATATACACACAGGCACATAAGCACTACTACTAATATACATTTATAAAATAATATAAGAATTACAAACAATTTTAATCTTTTACATGCTTTTACAGTAAAAATATTTCAAGTTACACAGTGTAAAATGTACATTATCAGTTTTTTTCCCCCTATAGCTAATTTTGCTTACTTTTGGCACCATATTGCACCTTAATTAAGGACAGTTCTAGAGAATTACAATGTCAAGATTTTGCATTTCTAATTAAAAGAAAAGGCACACTTAGCTGTTTCATTAGAATGTGAATGATACTATTAAGAGCAGATAATGATTTAGGGAAATAAACTTGGATTAGGGTGAACTTTAGTGCAGACTACACAAAACAAAAATGAAGTTCACACTAACTGATTATTTAAAAAGTGGCCTAGATTGTTTCATGTTTGCCAGATACCATCACATAGATGTGCAATGGAAAGTTTTGTCTTGGTTAGTTACTCTAGAAACTCCTGTCTTAAAATTAAGGGTAATATGATTTACTATAAACAAGAATAATGTCTTATAGGTAATGATTTTTTGTATGCTTATGTGAAAGAGTGTTTTAAATATTCTAAGAGAATAATCATGTAAATAAACACCCAACATTCTGCACACAAGCAAACACAAAAGAACTAGAGTTTTTTTTAATAAATAGTAACACAATTGCTATAATTATATAGAGCGAGGGCTCTCACTTGGCACTATTTGCTAAAACAATGTACAAAAATATCAATGATAAAGGAGTCAATAAATAGTAAAATGGGAATGAATTTTATTATACATTGCTATGTATAAGATCCACATGTAATTGGAGAGTCTATTGAAGAGCTACCTAATAAGTTTTTGAGTTAGACTATGCATGCATGTTCATCCCCAAATGAATAAACTATTAAGATAAAGAAATGTAAATAATTGATTCTATTTTGAATGCATAATAAAAATATAAAAACCACATTTCTTGTGAGAGATTAGAAAGTTTTCTTTTAATATTTATGTTTATAGGCATTTTACTTGTTAAATGCATTGTGTATAATTAATTCCAGTGTGAAAATAAATAGCAGGGGAAAAATATTTATTTAATCATTAATTAGCATACTTACTCTGTCTAAAGTAGGTATTTAATGTAAACCTGTAATTACCTAGCTTGGGAAATTGTTGTTATTTTTAAAATATAGTGAATTAATTAAAATATTACATCTCAATGTATAACAGAAGTTAATTTCTCTTTTTTGAAATATTTCACCTTAAAAATGGAAGTGAGTAACTGAAATTTTTGAAATATGTAAATCCTAACACAAAGTTCTCTGTAGGAGTGAATTTTTATACCTACATATCCATATATAGCCTCCATGGTCATATCTTGATATCATTCCAAAATGATCTACAGAACTAAAATACTTCTATACTTGGGGTGAAACTTGCAATGAAATTATTTGTTACCCACATTTCCCTCCTCCTGCAGCCAGGTGAAAAGTATTGGCTTAGTGACACTCAAAAGAAAACAGTCATATCAGGCATTGAAGGATATGATATTATAAGTTGATTTTTTCTGAAGGAAGAATTTAAACAAACAAAACCATGCTTTTATTTGCCCAAGGAGGTATAGAGTGCTGTATAGGATTTGACTCAAATTGGTGAAGAAATGTGAATATTTCTGATAATCAAAACTCTGTGCTGTGAAGAGAGTCAATGGATGATCATGTGGTCCCATGAATGTCACCGCCATATTACTGGAACATGCAGATGAGATTATCATATCAAATTTTCTTATAAAATATATACATATATCACATATGTATATATACACCCATATATAAAATATATGAATATATCTTACATACGTACACCGCAAGCCACCATACACCCACACAATTATATATATATACATATATATGTATATATATTAAAATTATAATTACCACACTAACAAAGACTAGAATTTGCCCATTTTCAGTAATCATTAATATTCTGACACTTTTACCCTGTGATTTAACAACAATTTGGTTTCCTAAAATGCATAGATATTGTCATAAATTTGAGATTTGGGGGAGGATAATAATATACTTCTTTTCCTTAAAATAAGTAAATTTTAATTCCCAATCTATTGAGCCATGGTATAAATATTATCAAATGTATACTTTGATGCAATTTTCCCTAAACTTTATATTTATTTCCTTTTAAATATTGTTTTATTATTGTGTTTATAAGATGTGGGTCTTGTGTATGCCCTGGAATATATGTTTCAATTGGAGAACAATCTTTCAAGTCAGTTCTTTCCTTTAACTTTTACATGGTAAACACTACTCAATAGCCTCAATAAGAGGCCCTTAACCTACTGAGCTGCCTCATTGGCCCTAAACATATTTTATTTGTAATGAGAATATTTAAAATCTATTCAGCAGTTGTGAAGGACATAATTCTCTATTAACAATAGTTACCATGTTGTATGCTAGGTCACTTAAACTTATTCCTTGTCTCTAACTGAAACTGTTTGTGAGTTTTGCAGTTTCAGCAGAGCTCAAGTCACATAAAGGGGTTGATACAGGCTCAGACCCAGGTTTCACATTCAGTGGTTTGTATGGCAGCTAAGGGACTTGACGTAGGGACTCCCCAATATTTAAATGACAGCTGTTAGAAAATTTTAATCATTACCTCAAAAAGAAACATACTCCTGATAGTCTTAGAAAGCAGTTATGGACTTAGAGCCAGTTGGAGTACTAATTTGAAAAGAAAAGTCTTATTACTTGAGCCCTAATATCAGTTGGCAAATGGCATGGAGAAATGAAGAACCCTCTTGGAGGAGAGCTCCTGAACACAGGTTTTTGATGTTCTTACATTAGTAGGAATGCCCACATTTGGAAATATATTTCTGATTACTAGATACTTGGATAATTTTTACCTAACACTTTTAAAATATTATATTATCTGATACATAAAAACAATCCCAATATAATTTTGTGGTTTTCATCATTTAGATTTTTTTAAACTTGTATTCTCTCATATGTTGTATTCCTCCTGTGGTTTCCCTTACCTCCACTCCTCCCAGTCCCTTCACCCACCTACGTTATTCCCAAGTTCAATTCCTCTTTTTGAAAAATGAATACAAAAAATAGCAGGCCTTCCAGGGATATCCATGGAACAAAGTGTAATAATATACAATAAGACGGGGCACAAACCCTCACTCATTTCAAGGAAGGACTAGGCAACCCAGTAGGAAGAAAAGGTCCAAAGTGAAATCAAAAGAATCTGAGATACACCACAATCCCATTGTTGGGAGTCCCACAAGAACACTAAGCTCTACAACCACATGTTATATGAGGAAGTCTTAGCTCTGAACCATACAGGATCCATGTTTGTTGTTTCAGTTTCCAACAGACCTCTTCTATATATGTGCCAGGGTTCTTTGTATATATTGGATATTAGCCCTCTATCGGACATAGGATTAGTTAAGATCTTTTCCCAATCGTCCTATTGACAGTGTCCTTTGCCTTACAGAAGCTTTGCAATTTCATGAGGTCCCATTTGTCTATTCTTGATCTTAGAGCATAAGCCACTGGTGTTCTGTTCAGGAACTTTTCCCCCGTACCCAGGTGTTCGAGAGTTTTCCCCACTTTCTCTTCTATTAGATTCAGTGTAACTGGTTTTATGTGGAGGTCCTTGATCC
>CM052705.1:72812502-72831524 GCA_028551405.1 Uromys caudimaculatus | reverse complement strand
GAGATAAGAATGGATCTTCTACATGTAGAACGCCAGTTGAACCAGCACCATTTGTTGAAAATGCTGTCTTTTTTCCACTGGGTGGTTTTAGCTCCTTTGTCGAAAATCAAGTGACCATATGTGTGTGGGTTCATTTCTGGGTCCTCAATTCTATTCCATTGATCTACGTGCCTGTCACTGTACCAATATCATGCAGTTTTTATCACTACTGCTCTGTAGTACAGCTTGAAATCGGGGATGCTGATTCCCCCAGAAGTTCTTTTGTTGTTAAGGGATGTGCCAGGGGCCTCTGACAGGCCTATGAGTTCTCCTGGTTAGTGTCCCAGTCTCTGGGAGCTCCCTGGGGTCTGGGTTAGTTGAGACTGCTAGTCTTCCTATGGGATCACCCTCCTCTTCAGCTCCTTCAATCTTACCCTAATTCAACCATAGGGGTCTCTGACTTCAGTCCAAAGGTTGGGTGTGAGCATCTGCACCTGTTTCAGTTCTCTATTGGTAGGGCTTCTCAGAAGACAGCCATGCCAGGCTCCCTATGTATAAGCAAATCATAGCATTAGCAGTAGTGTCAGACCTTGGTGCTTCCCCCAGGAGATGGATCCCAAGTTGGGCTGGTCATTTATTAGATGTTTGCTTACACATGTTTTCTTCCATCTCATTTTCCTAGGGAAAACAATAGGTTACAACACTGCAACTTAAAAGGACTCTTATAAAAAGATAAAAAGCAGTGCCATAATCTAAATCAGTTGCTTCGGGCTTAAGTGTGATGAGAGAGGACATGTTGATAAATAAGTTACACACCAGAACATTCCAGGCAATCATCAAAGAGGATACATACAAATCTATTACTGAGAATATTATAGTTAAGCTTAAAAAACAGAAGTTGTACTGAAAAGTACACTGTAATAACAACTTTAAGTATTGTCCGTATTCTAATATATATTGAAACATGCTTGTGTACTTCTGAACTGTTCTTGATTGATAAAAGCAGTAAAACTTTGAAGTCAATGCTATAAAGCTTACTGGGGGTTCTGCACTAATTTTGAAATTTTCAGTCATATATATGTATTTCTGACTTTCTATGGACTTTTGCTTCAAACCATTTTATATTCTTCTGCTTCTCTCTTTTTGTAACTTTGGGCTTTGAAAATATATACCTCTTCACTGAATCCTAGTCAGAACTTCTTTGATATGGTGCAGAAGTGTACATATTGACTGGAAAGAAATTTAAGAAGTCCCCCCAGTTTCTCCTATGTGATTGTAAAAATTGACTCCAGGCCAGATATCCACTGTCTTAATTACTGTTCTATTTCTATGAAGAGACAATATGACCAAGACAACTTATAAAAGAAAACATTTAATTAGGAGCTAACTTACAGTTTTAAAGGTCATCATGGCAAGAAGCATGGCCGAAGAAAGGCAAGCAGGCATGTCACTGGAACATTAGCTAGAATTTAATATCCTGATTTCAATGCAGGAGGTAGAGGAAAATGAAAAGGCCTGACAAGGCCTTCTGCAGCTTCAAAGCCCACCCACAGTGACACACCTCTTCCAACAAGGCAAACTTCTAAACCTTCTTAAAAAGTCTACCAACCAGCAACAAAACATGTCATTGTAAGAGCCTTTGGAGCCATTCTCATTCAAACCATCATATGCACCAAATATAATGATATTTAAGCTTCTCCTCATCATCAAAAAAAAAAAAAAGTAGAATCAAATCGACAGAAATACCGAACATGGAAGAATTAGTCTACTAGATGAGGAGTGTAAAGTTGTCAGGATGTGTAAGCCATGAGTGAGCAAACTTTGTTATTTCTGAAAAGTAACAGAAAGAAATACTAGAAAAGTAAATCTGCACCAAAGTTGCCATGTTAAAGTTATAAAAACATTGTGTTTTCACTGGTTAAAGTGTTTCTGAGCTTATCAGAGAGGCAAGTTTGAAATGCAATATATTCTTGTAGCTACTGAGAGCAGAAGAATATGTATTAGCTTTCAAGGTGAAAGTCATCATAGTTTAGATATCAGCCTTCATATGTGAATGGCAGAGCCATTAATACTCACAGATATGGCAAAAGAAATGATTATTTTTCTTTAGAAAACTGCACAAGGCCCTTAATGTTAGAAGTGTGCTTTAATGAAACTACAGCAATCTGAGTTTAGGGGTTTGAGGATGGCGTCCTGAAATCTAGTTTATTGTTCCCTAATCTTATCTATTGGCATAAATATTCTTGTATGTTTTAGAAAGAGCCTAATAATCTTACCATAATTGAGTGCTCTCAGGTGAAATTTTTACTCCTTTTCTTAAATTCCAAAGCAATATAAAGGAAAATATCTAATGAATTAGATAAGCAGTTAAGATATAAAATTAAAAAGGAAATGCTGTAATGTATATTCATTATAATAATTTTTATTTTGTTTTCATATGTATATATTACTAATATTTATATCATTGCAAGCTAACATGAACATGTATGGTTTAGTTACTACATATAACAGAAACAGGTTTAATTCTTTCATGTGACAGAAACATGAACAAGGCAGAAGCAATAGGAAATGTACATAGTTAAGCAGATTATGCGATGTTGACAACATATAATATTTTATGTATAAGTAAAACAAAATGCAATTTGCTACAGTAATTTAAATATACATATGAAATGAAATTAGAGAATGTAAATAATTTTATCTATACATATGCATACATATTTGATCTCTAAATTCAGAAAATATGGTTTATGTTTGACTTTTGAACCTGCTGTAGAGGGAACATAAATTACCCTCCTATCATGCTCATCAAAGTGGTAAAATAGTTATTCTTATATTTCCTTTTAACTTTTAGCAACATATCAATCCAAATAGTTAAAAACATTTAGCTAACTTGGCATGTGGGTCAAAAGAGTCTAAAATTAAGCATTAAGCATTTGCATAAACAAATAATTTTTTGATTCAATTCAATTCAATTATATCTGCTGCTGTCATAATGATGATTTTCAAGAGAATATGTGAAGTAAACATGACTTCATTTACTAGATCCTGGTGAAATCATTTCAACTAAGTATGAAAACTAACCTAGAAAGTCAAAACAAATACTATGTATAATGTAAACATGTAATATGCTAATTAACCAACATAATTAAGCAAATGTGCTGTTTTAAATATGTATTTATATTTATCAACACATAATGTTCCCATATATGTAAAGATTATGGTGTGACTCTCTAATACATACATATGCATAAAGAATGGATTGGGGCAATTAGCATGTCTACACCTCAGGTATATATTTGTTTTTTTGTGTGTGGCAGAAGAATTTAAAATGCTTTCTACTTGTAATTTGAGATAATGATGTAGTTGTTATAAACCATATTTATCTTTTGATGCTATCAAGATTAGAAGTTGTTATTTCTAGCTGGACATGGTGGTAATGCTTATAATCCTGGCATAAAATCTGAGGCAGACAGATCATCAATTTGTGAGCAGCCAAGATTATTTAGCAAAATATTATCAACAAAACCAAAACTAACCAAACAATAAACAAGCTAATAAACAAAAGCAAGAAAACAACACAAAATGATTTTGCTTTTGTGCAGCTGCAGTCCACAACTAACTGGCCATCTTCTTCTTTTTCATCCCTCCGCAACATCAGTCCCAGGATCCGATGACCCCACTCAGAAAGCTCTTTCTTTGCTAACAGTGTTAGCTTCTATTTATGTATAATAGCATAGGATGGTTTCTGTTCTTGACTCATTCCACTTCATATAATGCCCTCCAGATCAAACCTTGTTACCACAAGCAACAGCACTTTATTCTTTTTCTGACTGAAGAACATTCTCCAAGAACATTCCTTTCTATGTGTGTTCACTGTATTTATTTATTTACACACCAATGGAAGACTAGCTCAATCCTAAAACTGGCCTGTTATGAAGGATCATGAAGTAAAAACATGGGAACTCAGATGTCGATTTAATTTCAGTTTTCTTTGCATTGCTTCATTATGTCCAGACAGTACTTTTTAAAAGAACTTTCACACTGTTTTCCACAATGCTCATATTAACTGGCATTTTCACCCACAGATTATAAGTGTTCCTTTTTCCCATGTCTTCAAAAATAGTTCCATTTTTTTGTCATTTTCCTTAGCCATTCTAAGTAAATGACACATCATTGTGGGTGTAGTAGGAATTCCCCTACTGATTGGTTTCATTCCTTTTAATTTACTCTGGGTCACTTGTATATTATCCTATAAGCAATGTCAACTCATCCATAAACATAATTCTATTATTTAGTTGAGCTTGTAGTACAATCTACTTTGTTTCTGTACACCCCTCCCAGAAAGCATACATAACCCTCTTTCCTTCCACCTAACTGTGTTATCATTTATTTCAGTCAACTGGGTTCCAGATATTCTTGTACAAATGGCTTACACTGGCTTAAAGATTGCCTAACAGGAGCCACACTCTGATCCCAGTTTTCATGACAATTGCCAATAACTCCTCAGCTAAGGCCAAGAATGAATGCTTACTTTTGCCTTTGATACTGGGGCTTTCTCTGCATTAAGTGCACTCTGGTCTTAGGCATGCTGTCACATAGCTATTCACATGATTCCTTCCATCTCTTTGTTCAAAATGATCCCTGAACCTTGGAAGGAAGTAATGTGATAATAATCCACTTAGTGCTGAGAATTCTGCATATCATTCCCTGTTTCTTGACCAGTTTGCGTCTCTCTAATAATCACCATTTAACTGATGCAGATTGGAAGATGCGTTAATCTGTATGTATAATGGTAAGTCATCAGGGGTCAGTTTAATACCGTGTCCATTTAGTAGAATAATGATAGTGAGTTCTCCCCTAAGATCTAAGGACTAGCCACAGGTTCTTGGCCCCCCTAAGATCTAAGGACTAGCCACAGGTTCTTGGCCCCCCTAAGATCTAAGGACTAGCCACAGGTTCTTGGCCCCAGTAATAATGCCAGGTATATGTTTTATTTTGTAGATTGAAGCTTAAAACAAATCAGGAAGTGGTTGATTATTCTCATAACATTCCTTTAACCATTCAAAGAAGGTTTTTATTGTAGTTCTCAGAGTTCACAGCTGGGTAAAATTGGTGATTGCTTTTCTCTTCTTGTAGCTTTCATAGAAGCTAGCAGTACTATGAATGTTAGCCAGTAAAGATGAAACTTCTATGCCATAACCAGCTTGATTTGTCCATGGTGTCTATAGCCTTAGGATATTACTGTCAAGCTCTAAAAGGTAACTGGTTACACGGCCAGTAGCCCATAGCCTTTGGAAGTATATGGGCCTCCACTAATCAACAAGGTCAAATGAGGTAACTAGTTTCTATCACTTGCCATTTTGTCACACTAGAATGTATGCTGTGTCATCGTCACCTTCTTATAGGGTAACTCCAACTTAACTGTTTTGTTCATATATGTATGTACATATTATGGGAAGCTTGAAAGTAGTATTAAGTTTTTATATGATTTTTTCAAAAGATTGTTAATATTGTTTATCTATCTTTTCCTGTATTTCCTCCCCTATATGACCCTCTCATCTGAACCCTAGTTTAAGCCTTCCTGTTTCATGATTCTTGAGTTCTATCTTCCCTTCCCTTGGAAGCCCACCCTTACTTATTTCCTTCCCCTATTGCTATTCCAAATACAATGCACATGCTGCAAGATTCAAAGTTAATGGTCATTAATTAAAGAAAATATGCTATGTTTAATCTTTTTGAATATCAATTTTCTCACTAAGAACTATTGTTTCCAGCTTCATCCATGTACATAAAAATTCCATGGTTTCATTTTTAATAGTTGAATAATATTGCATTGTATAAATATATAATTATATTGCTTTTATTATTCATTCACAATTTGATGAACATATATGATATTTCTATCCCTGGGAATTGAAAATAGAGCACCAATGAAAATGCATAAGCAGGTACTTTGAAGTAGGGTATAGTATCCTTTGATTATGTACTCAAGAGTGGTGTAACCAAGATGACATTTCAGGAGCCTCCGCACTGATTTCTTAGTACTTGATCAAGTTGCATGACCACCTGCCATGAGAAAATGTACCACTTTGATGGTATCAATGCAAGCTTTTTTTGTATTTTCCCCCATCATGGATGGTATAAGTAGTATTAACTTTCATTTCCCTAATTTCTGGAGATGTTTAACAAGTTACAAAGCATTTTCCAGTAATCTCCTTTTTGCTTTCTGTTGCTATTATAAAACACCATGACCCAAAACAATTCAAAGGGTTTATTTTAGCTTACAATTACAGTTCATCCTGAAGGGAAGTTGATAGAAACTCAAACAGAAACCTGGAGGCAGCAACTAAAACAGAAGGCATGGAGGAACATAGCTTATTGGCTGTAATACTAGGCACATGCTCAGTTACCATTTTTATTGCTTCCAATACCGCCTACCCAAAGGTGTAGGCCCTGTCCAAAGGTGGCCCTGTCCAAAGAAGACAGGGCCTTTCCCTGAAATAATCAAGGAAATGCTACCACAGAGTTGACTAATCTGATGGAGACATTGTCTTTCTTGACTGGAATTCCTGCTTCCCAGACAGCTGTAGTTTGTGTCAAGTTGACAAAAACAAAACAAAACAAAACAAAACAAAACAAAACAAAAAACAACAAAAAACCCAGAAAACAAAAACAAATGACAAACCAAAAACAAAAAACAACAAAACCCAAAAAACTAATATATCATTAAATGAGCTCCCTGTTTTCACTTCTATCAGAGTCAGAGCATCATGTAGGTCTTTGGTTGAGATGCTTTATCTGTTTTGAGTTAACTTTTATATTAAATGAGAGATGAGGATTCAGGTTTTTTTTTTTTTTTTTTTTATTCTATGTGTAGATTTACAGTTTGACCATTTATTGAAGACGCTGTCATTTTTCCAGTGAGTATTACTCACATTTTTCTAAATATCTGCAAAAGTATGAATAGGGGATTATATCTGAGTTCTCAATTTTATTCCAATGATCAAAATCAACATTTCTATGTTAGTACCATGATTTATTTTATTACTACAGCTTTGTAACATAACTTGAAATCTAGGATGGTGATACCTCCAAACATTTTTTTTTTTTTAATTTAGGATTACTTTGGATATTTTGTGTTTTGGTCTCTTGTGTTTCCATATAAAACTCATTTTTTTTTTCTCAATATCTGTGAAGAATTTCGTTAGAGTTTTGATGAGAATTCATTGAACCTTTCCATTGTTTTTAGTAGAATGCCTATTGTTACTTTGATGCAACCCATCCATGGGTATGGAAAAACTTCACTTTCTTTCTTCAGTTTTATAAAATTTGCCATGTTCAGGACTTTTACCTCCTTGGTTGTGCTTATTTCCAAGCTATTTTGAAGGGTTTGTGAAGGATATTTTTTCCTGATTTCTCTCTCAGTATATGTGTCACTTGTGTATTGGAAGGCTACTAACTTTTGCATGTTAATTTTGTTCATGTTAATTTGCTAATTATGGTTGTCAGCAGCAGGAGCTATCTGGTAGAGTCATTAAGGTCTTTTATGTATAGAATAGTATCACACGGAAATCAAGATACTTCGACTTCTTCCTTCCCTATTTGTATCCCCTTCATCTGTTCTACTTGATGTGTTGTTCCAGCTAAAATTTTCATATATGCTGAACAAAAGGGGGGGGGGCAGTGAAAAATCTGTCTTGTCTTGTTTCTGGTTTAAATTAAATCATTTTGAGATTTTTTTCTCCATTTAGGACATTGGCTGTTTTTCTGGGTTTTGTTGTATATTATCTCTATTAAGCTAAGATATATTCCTTGTATCGCTCTACTCTACTTATATTTTAATTATTATTTATACACACACACACACACACACACACACACACAGAGTATATAAATAAAAGCATTCATTTAGTGTTGTTCTTGTCTATATAAGTTTAGTTTGAACCCTAGAGAAGACTGGTTCCCTCTCTCTCTCAACAGTCATTAATTATCTGTTGTTCTTTATCTAGGGATGTGGTCTTGTGAGATTTCCAACATGTACTTTGATGTGTCAACTGGTGTTGTCATTGTAGCAATCTTGTTCAAGCAACTATAGTGTTGAGATTGCATGGAAGGAGCTTTGCTGTTTTATATAAATGACACTTGCAGGAACAGTAGGGTGGGAGTGGGTGGGTGGGGAGCACCCTCATAGAGGCAAAGAGGAGGTGTAAGAGGGGAGATGGTGGGGGGGCTTGTGGAGGGGTAACCAGGAAGGGGGATATCTTTCGAGATGTAAACTAATGGAATGATTAATAAAAAATTAATAATAAAAATAAAATAAAATAAATAAATGACACTTTCTGAAAGCCAGCATCCTGGTTCTTTCCATTCCCTCTTCTACAATATTCCCAGGTCTTCAATATGGATTTGTGTTGTAGACGAATCACCTGAGGAAGAACATCCCACAGGCAATTACTCTTTTCATTTTGATCAATTGCATCTTGCATTTGGTAGTATTGGCTTTGGAAAAGAATTTGGAGATATTTCTTCCATTTCAATTTTATGGAATATTTTAAGGAAAATTGCAGTTAGCTGTATTTTGATGATTTGGTAAAATTCTGCTTGAAATTAATCTGGCCCTGGGAATTTTTTGTAGTTGGAAGATTTTTAATTACTGCTTTTTTTTTTATTCTTTTTAAGTAAACAGAAAAGGGAAGCCAATCCCAGTCATCTCCTCAGACTGACACTTTCTTGTGATTTTTAAATTCCTATACTGTTCATTCTTTGGGATGTTTACTAAGATTGATACTAAAAATTTAAGAAATATTTGTGGAGCTTTGGATTTCTTCCTATAGGATGAAATAAGACAATTACATTTTAGCTCTACAGTTCTCTCAAATAAATAATTTACAAATACATGTATCATTTAGGGTTTTTTGTCCTGTATTTGTATCTATAGCATTTACTACATCTTTCTGACAAGTTGAATTGTCAAATAGGCCTAATTTATATCAAATTCTGCATTCACACAAGTATTTCATGAGAAAATTTTGGTTATGCTTTTCCCCGACTCTCTTGCCAACATGACCTCAGCTAGGTTTCTGACAGTTAGGCACATCAGAGTCCTGAACTGATATTGTACATGTGTGGAGATCAGAGGAAAACTAGAAGGAGCTTGTTCCCTCTTTTCCAACATCTGTTTCTTGAGGATTAAAATCAAGCTGTCAGGTTCGTGCAGCAAGCACTTTTACCCACTGATGACTTTGCCAGACCATTCCATATGCTCCTTGTAAATTACTTGGTCCAGTAACTCTTCTTACCATTTATTAAGAGAATATAATGGTCTAATAAAACACCATATTCAAAGCTACTTCCATTCTCTGGACTTTTTGAGCAGAATTTAATATAATCCTTAAGAAATGAAAGTAAATTGATTTGTGCTGCAATTACTTAAGATAAAAAAAAATCACAAATATTTAGTAATTACAATAGATTAAAGACTGTGCAAAATAAATACTAAATATATAGTAAAAAAAATTGAAATCTTTTTAAAGGACAGATATTGGGGTTTAAAATAATGAAAATGTTTGAGTTTTCCAGGAAAACTTAATATTTATTCTCTTTTACTAAACTTTTTGTGTGGTCTGGATACTAAATTACCTCACACTGTGTCCACAATGAAAGGGATTTGACTCATATCTTCTAAATGAAATATTGTCTTAACTAGTATACAATTCTGAGACCACCTTTTATTCTCTTTTATAACTCCATTACTTACCATTGTTTCTCATTATTGCCCTGTTTTGTCACATTGGATCATTTTCATATCTGAAAGTGTAGTCATGCCAGGTCACCATTGAACTCTTTAAAATCAAATCCTTTGCTATGACAAAATATTCACTGCCTGAGTGTGTTTTGTAGACTCTTTTATCTTTAGGACCCTAACTAACCATCAAACTATACTACATGAAAAACACTGCCTCTTCTATTTCTATTTCTATACCTGTGATATAACATCTGTAGTTATAATCCCCAGAATACAGGTAGCTACACCCAGAATAACTTGAGCGTTTGATTACATAAAAGAATACATAGTAGATTAAATCTCACCATCTCCCTTTCTTGCTCCCTTTCTTTCTCTCTCTACCTTCCCTCCTCTCTCTGTGTCTGTCTGTCTGTCTGTCTGCCTGTCTCTTTTTTCTTTTGAAATTTTTTATTAGATATTTTCTTTATTTACATTTCAAATGTTATCCCCTTTCCTGGTTTCCCCTCTGAAAACCCCCTTATTCCATTCCCCCTCCCTCTGCTCACCAACTGACCCACTCCTGCTTCCTTGTCCTGGCATTCCCCTACACTGAAGCACCGAGCCTTCACAGGACCAAGGGTATCTCCTCCCATTGATGTCCAACAAGATCATCCTACATATGCGGCTGGAGCCCTGGATCCCTCCATGTGTACTCTTTGGTTGGTGGTTTAGTCCCTGGGAGCTCTGGGGGTACTGGTTGGTTCATATTGTTATTCTTCCTATGGGGCTGCAAAACCTTTCAGCTTCTTTGGTCTTTTCTCTAACTCCTCCATTGGGGACCCTGTGCTCAGTCCAATGGTTAGCTGCAAGCATCCACCTCTGTATTTGTCAGGGATGGGCAGATCCTCTCAGGAGACAGCTATATCAGGTTTCTGTCAGAAAGCACTTGTTGGCATCTACAATAGTGCCTGGGTTTTAAACAACTTCAGCAAACTGGCTGGATATAAAATTAACTCAAACAAATCAGTGGCCTTCCTCTACTCAAAGGATAAACAGGCTGAAAAATAAATTAGGGAAGCAACACTCTTCGCAATAGTCACAAATAATATAAAATAGCTTGGTGTGACTCTAACCGAGCAAGTGAAAGATATGTATGACAAGAACTTCAAGTCTCTGAAAAAAGAAATCAAAGAAGATCTCAGAAGGTGGAAAGATCTCCCATGCTCATGGATTGGCAGGATTAATATTGTAAAAATGGCCATCTTGCCAAAAGCAATCTACAGATTCAATGCAATCTTTATCAAAATACCAACTCAATCCTTCATAAAGTTAGAAAAAGCATTTTGCAAATTCTCTTTCTTATATGAAAAAAACCATGATATATTTCTTTAGAAGAAATGAAAAAAAAGATACTCTAAAGAGTATCTTAAGAGGGTATTTCAATAAAAACTATCTATTACTTCTGACAGGACACTTGGCTATAACTTCAGAAACAAGACATTTGAAAAACCTTTTCTGGTAATCTCTCTATAACATACATCCACTCTGGAAAGTCTTCAGTGAACCTTGCAGTTACAGCCAAATGACACTGACAAAGACAACAAATCAATCCAATTCTTAGACAACTAGTCCTTTAACTGAGAGTGGATAGAATAATTGTATAGCTACAAGCATAAGCAGTGAAGTTTGCCACCTTCTTTAACACATACAATGATTAACTGAAAATGATCCACCATCCTATGGCATTAACATATCAGTCATATCCACCCCAGACTTATCGAGGGATCAGTTCTGGGAAATGCTTTACCGTAATGTGTAGTGTGAAGTCATGAAGCAATGTATACCCACCCAATAAAAACATTCCAAAGGACTTGAATTTTCAACTTACTCTGGCATCCTGCTTCTCCAAGAAGCCTGTAAAATTCCTAGAATTCTAGAGTTAGAGGAAAAGAAGGTATTACAGTTCAAGATGTAGAACAGAACTGAATAATACTTAATAACCATAACCATTGCTGCCTTTTCTAAAATTGGAAATAAAATGTTAGATCAGCATTCTGATATACATTTATCTCACGCTAAGGTGTTCCTTCTTGGAAGTCATATTTTATATACACATCTGATTTTCAATATATGACCAATTTCATTTAACACTCTCCATTCTTTCTTTTGAGATAGAGTCAGCAAATGTGTAGATAGACTAAAATCAACAAATCACATTGACGGTACTGTGCATCTGGACCCGCTGCTGGAGTTACAGGCCAGTGCCCACGCCCACTTCTCTCATGGGTGCTTGTAGAGCAAATACTCCTCTGTAATGAGCCTCTGCTTCAGTCCTGTTTTAAACTTTTATTCATTATTTGATAAAGTTTTGATATACAGTCCAGGATGGCTTTGAACTCTATCCTATATATTCAGTTTCCATGTTTTGAGACCAATTTTTAATTTTTAATCAAGTTATGGCTCATTAGTATACTTTCCATTGCATAGTTGGTATAGCTTACTACTTAAAATTATAAAATCCTCATCTTCACTTGCAGTTTACAAAGCATTTACACTAGTTCTATTCATATATGTGCTCCTGTTCATATATAATATAAATTGTATATGTTATGCATTTATATGCAATATATTTTACATAATATAAATAAATGTGATACTCCCCCCAAGATTTGATAAAATCAAGAAAACTACTGGCCAAGAAAGTTAGTAGAGCTAGATGGAAATGAGAACTCTTAGTCACTGTTAATGATAGTTTTAAATTGGGAGAGCCATTAGGAAACCAGTGTGGAGAATTCTCAAAAAGCTGAAAAAAGAACTAGAAAAATTCTATATGGTACTACTTGTTCGAATATACACAAAGGATTTGATATGGGAGTCAAGGATATACAAGGCTTTGCCTGAAGCCCTTTTGTATGGAAAAAGAAAGTCGTAAAGTTTTCTTTGTAAAAACCAAGTACATGTTTGGCAAATTCAGCAAAACTTGAGTCCAGGGCATTGGGAAGTGGAAATTCAGATCCTACAAGACCCAACTCTTCCCCACAAAGGGTTATGGTTATTAGATCCAAGGTCACTCAATGAACAGTCTGTAATAAACCTGAGATGCCCTGTAATTTGTGTGTGTGTGTGTGTGTGTGTGTGTGTGTGTGTGTGTGTGTGTGTGTGTATGTGTATGTGCAACATTGCTTGATTAGCTTCCTGATGACTTTACTGAGTCTATCCTATTTTCCCCTTTATTTCCATTAAGAAGTAATGCTGTACTTCTGAATAACCTTTCTTGGCACAGGCTTCTGCTTATGAAAAAATCTCCTGCTTCCACTATTTCTATCTTCATTTATGTTTCTATCATAAAAGACCGTATAATAAAAGAATAACCTTCTGAGCCAGATCAGAATATCTATACACGTACACACACATGTACATATATGTGTACATATACATATTAGGGTAAATGGATCAATAGGTGTTTAGTATCTGTATACATTTTTGCTGTTAGACCTCATACACAATGTAAAAGGAAGAGAAGGTGAATTCATTCTAAGATAATTGGGTGAAATAGCTAGATATGATGGAGTGGGACCAATTTAAAGTGGGAGGAAGAATCTAGAGCTCCTTAATATATTTGAATGCCAAGAGAATGAGTGTAGGCAAAGAACAGAAATCCATGCTGAGAAAAATGGGTGATCTAACGCCCAGTGGCAAGAGGCTTTTGAGAATCCAAGGAGAGCAACAAGAAGACACCCTGAGGTAAGTGGGGAGTGGTAATGTTTGACATCCTGGAAAATAAAGAGCAGAGAAATATGAGCTTAATATGGAGATTATATTTGAACTTATTAAAAACTTTTAGTCCTTTCCACCCCTACACTCACTCATTGGTGGTCTCCACCAGATTACTTTTAGGATGATGTCATTGACATTGAGTTTATAAATACTTTCCCAGTATTATAAAAAAGTTATTCCATTTAGCATTTTCAATTCTAATCATTTACCCTATGGCACGTAAACTTCCAGGATGTATCTATAATCTTCTAACTTCTAATTGAATTCGAGAGGTTTTATTTGCTCTTGTTTAGTTTGTTAAGCAGAATCTTGCTTAGAACCACAGTATAGCTTGGGACTAATTATATTATAATTGTCAATGTATTCTGTCTACAAGGATTATAGGTAACCAATATCATTTCTGGCTAGACTTATGATTCAAAACAATCTAATTATATAGGCAACTTAAATAAGAAGAGTCACATTAATCAGGGCCCTTCTGGATTTTAGTGAGTTGTTTGTTTTAGTTTTTGGAACAGGGAATTCCTGAAAGTACATGAAGACCATAAAACAAGTTTCCTTTAGCCAGCAATTTACAGGTTACATCTTGATATCAGAAACGATGCATAATTTCACCATTAGAGCTTCGAAGTTTAATGTTAGTGAGCGTTGCCATGCTAACACATCATAGCAGTCTTTGTGAGGTTTTGGATGACTTGCAATGTTAACCAAACCACCATGGCCCTCATGCTACTATGCAGATTTAAATCAATAGTGAGTCTTTCACCCTAAAAAAATTGACAATAGTATGCATGATGGGCCATTCATTTCATCAATAAATGTTTTTAATCTAAAAAAAATCAACTTAAACTATTTTGGGTATAGAATTACAGAACTGTGAGGTAACATAGATAACAAGTGAACATTTTTCTATTATGTATTATCTCGGTAGAGATTGTTATATCAAGTTAATATATTATATTGTATACATAGATAAATATTGCTACAAATGTTTGTTCATAGCTAATTAAATGTCCATGTGGCTTATTATTAACTCATTTATTTAACAATGTATTTTATTCATGGTATTTGACATAAGAGAGACCCACTCCCAAATAATGAATTCTATTACATTTAAGAATAACCAAATAGTTCACCGTACACTTAAGGTTACTCCTGAAGTTTACATTGTTGACTAATATTTTACATTTAGTCTTAAAATTCCAAATACTCCAAATTGAAGGCAAATATCCACTCATGTTTATAACCCGTGGTATTATACCTTTATTAACAGAGATTATATATGTTCATTGCTTGGTATACAGCTCTCCATCACGCAAATCCTTAAATCAAATTCCTGTGCCTTACAGTTAAACTTCTCCTCAGGCAGCCTTTATCTGATAAGGAAAAGCTTGACACAAGAAATTGCTGTAGATGAAGTAACCTAAAACTTGTGAGGAGTAACGATACAAACATTAAGGTGATTTGTAAAGTATACAAATTGAAAATCAGAGTACAAGGCCACATTTAAAATTATCTTTAGAAAAAGTCATACATTCAACATAATATATGTTACTGAATATCATCATGGATGTAAATTATTTGCTTTCCTTGTATTTATGTTAAGAGAGATTAAGTGACAATCTCAGAGAAAATTCATTTCTATTTCTCTAGAGTCTAGATGGCTTGGGGGTTCTTTTGTTTTATTTTCCCAAATGTTATTATAATGTTCATTGATCAAAGAAATATCAGGAATTAAGATGACATTTTTTTTCAGATTTCCAAAAGTGACCAGGTCACCAATCTTTTATCCTAACATTTTTACTTGTAAATATCAATTATTAATTAATTCAAAAGATATTTATTTTCTTTGTATGTAGAATATTATTATTTATTCAATAAATATCAAACTTTATGACTAGCAAATATTAATTATTATTTTAGACTTAAATTGTTGTAAAGTAAGAACTGACACAACAGGACAGAGGAGGTGTCTGCTCACATAAAATTTATTCTGTGGTAGAGGACAATAAAATTAGAAGAACCCATATCATCTCCTGATAAATCCTATGTAAACATTAATATAGATGTGTTGGTTTTCAAAAGTTCCATTGAGGACACCTATAAGAGAAGGCTTGGTGATTTGTGGAAAGGATATTGCCAAGGTAAAGCAGTGTTGAACAGTCTGCTTTAGAAATAACTTATATTTGATTATATGCAAAGGATTTCGAAGTAGGAAGTGTGGTTAGAATAGATTAGAAAGAGCTATTTAGAACAAATTCTGTTGGACACTGATGAGACTGAATAGTTCTAAATTTATTCTGGAGCAGAAGATGTCGGGAAGTTTTTGACTAATGGTGATGACGACCAAGATCATGTCTCATAATGATAATAGATTTTAGTACATTACTTTTAAAGAAAAAATAATGAGTTGAAACTACATTCTCTGCAATAGCTTTCCCAAAAACCCAACATCTTGATCTATTATTAGTGTCCTCACAAATTTGTTACAATTCACAAGTCCATAGTGTTGATCAATTGTAGTTTCCATTGTGGTTCGCCCTTATAGTGAACATTAGATTAAGGTGAACAGTGTCGTCACCCATCTACCATCACAGGACCATGTATATGTCTATCTTTGATTCTTTGAGGACCTTATTCAGACTATTATAAACATCAATTAATTCTTCATAAATAGTTTAATAATTAATTATTTCCAAACTTACCTTTTGTTTTAACT
Organism: Uromys caudimaculatus; assembly: GCA_028551405.1. NCBI lineage: Eukaryota > Metazoa > Chordata > Mammalia > Rodentia > Muridae > Uromys > Uromys caudimaculatus. Next base: position 72,815,322 of record CM052705.1, on the reverse strand, counting down.
GACAATATATATTTGAGGTTCCTCTCTCTAGTTTGTTACGAGAGTGGTAATTGCTTCTATTGTTAAATAATATTAAATTTCTGGATGCATTCCCATGTCGTTATTTATTAACTTATTGAAGGATATCTTGGTTGCCTTCAAGTCTGGCAATTCCAAATAGAGGTGTTATAAACAATTTGTATCTCTTTTAGACTTCCATGTAGACATAAATTTGGCAATCTTTTGTCAGGAACTCCAGAATTAAGTCTTCCTTCCTATCTTTCTTTCTTCCTTCCTTTCTTTCTTCCTTCCTTTCTTCCTTTCTTCCTTCCTTCCTTCCTTCCTTCCTTCCTTCCTTCCTTCCTTCCTTCCTCCCTCCCTCCCTCCCTCCCTCCCTCCCTCCCTCCCTCTCTCTCTCTCTCTCTCTTTCTTTCTTTCTTTCTTTCTTTCTTTCTTTCTTTCTTTCTTTCTTTCTTTCTTTCTTTCTGCCACATTTACATTTAGTTCATGTGTAGCTACCAAATGCTAACAAAGTTGCTGTGTCTCTTTTCACTCACACCAAAAAAGAAAGGGAGGAGAGTGAAATGGCAGGAATGACCTGTCATCCTTCCACTCCTCAGCATATGGTGGGGTTGGTGTTTGGATTTTTGTTTGTTTGATTCTTTGTTTGGAGTTCTTCTTGTTGCTGTTGTTTTCATACTGTCCAGCACCTAATTGCAGTCATTGATGTACTTAAAAATATTTAATGACATATTAGGTTGAATGTGCTTTTATGGTTACAGGCCACTTGCATTTTGTTTCTCATGAAACTTCTAACATAACATAAGACTTCTGTTGTTTGATTACTTAGGAATTCTAGGTCACTTGTTAAACTGATATATAGGATGGTGAGTTGTTTATTCAAACATGTTTTGAAATTTATTTCCCAGTCAGTGGATATACATGTTTTTCGTCTGAAGATTGTCTCCTGAAGAATGGAAGCTTTGAATTTTAATATAGCATAATCTATCAATGTTTTACTTGCTAGACTGAGATTTTGATTTGCTAACCTGATAGTAATCACCTGGTGCAAATTTCTATTAATTTTCAGGGGATTATATAATTTTACATTTTATATTTAACTGCTTAATCAACTTTGACTTTTCTGTCATCTGTCTGTCTCTGTCTGTCTTTCTGTGTGTATGTGTTTGTTTGTGTATATGTGTGTATGTGTATATGTGTGTGTGTGTGTGTGTGTGTGTGTGTGTGTGTATAAAATGCAAGCAATTAGTGTTAATGCTCATTGTTTATATAGGTATTTAGTTACTCCTAATCTATTTTTGGTAAAAGAGTATACATTCTCAATTAAATTTCTAAATTTCTTCTACTTTGCTTTGTGAATGTTTAGCTCTATATTGAAAATATTTTTGACAAAATAAAATATAATAAAATACTATCATATCATAGTTGGACATAGCAAGCCATAAACAGCAAGAGTAAAAGAATCCCATGAGCAGGCACAAGAGTCAGAGCCCCACAGTCAGGAGTTTCATAAAAATACTAAGTTAATGATAATATATTTACAGAGGATGTGGTGTAGACCCACGTAGGCACTTTGCTTAGTGCTTCAGTCTTTGATTCAGAGGGCCTTGTTCTCCTGATATCCTCTATTTTCTCTGCCTCTTACAATCTTTCCACCTCATTTTCCTTGGGACTTCCTAAGCTCTGAGGGGAGGAATTTTATGGGGACCTCCAATTTATATTCTCTCTTGCTCTCTCTCTCTATCTGCATAATGTCTGGCTGTGGTTATCTGCATCTTCTCCGAGATGCTAGTGTAAAAAGCCTATCTGATGATGACTACTTAAGGCACTGATCTCTATGTGTAACAGAATATCATTAGGATTCATTTTATTGATTATTTTTTATCCCATTAGTGTTTAGTTTCTAGATCTCTCTACTGTGTAGTTTCCGGTTCCATTGGGGGCAGTAAGGTGGCTCAGCAGGTAAAGTTATTTGCTTACCAAGCCTGACTATCAGACAAATCCTGTCACAGGGAATTGGGCGTGCACAAAATCCAACACTAACCAAGAAGCTATACACAAAAAAGCCTCCATTTTTTTTTTTTTTTTGCCTGTCTGTCCATTTTGTCTTTTGTGTGTTCTTTTTGTGCTTTTGTTTGCTTTTACTTCATTATTGTTACTGTTGTTGCTTTTTTAAAAACAATAGTTATGGAGAGTGAAGTTAGAAGAGTTGGTGAGGGTACCAAAATAAATTGTCTAGAAAATTTTTAAAAATTATAATAAAATGGATATAATTGTGTATAAAATTCATTTTTTAACAAATATTCTTCTAGATAAGAGAGTGTGTTTTTAAAACAATGATGAAATGAGGAAAATTATTCAGGATGATTTGGAGATTGTCTGCAAATTATAGGTGCTGCTCTAAGATGTGCGAGGGGGGAGAAAGTACATAAATATAGAAATGTGGCAAAAATTGTATGTTACCGACTGAACATGGTTAATAAAGGCATATGACTTCATAGTTTTATTTACCACAAGTTGTGTAAATGTGCTGGTAAAATTTTGAGGATATTTTTATTTTTGTTTAATTTTCTTTTAATTCCATATGCATTTGTTTGTGTATACATACGTATATATGTGCAGGCACAGATGTGCCATGATGTGCTTTTAGAACTCAGGAGATAATTATTAGACATTAGTGTTCTATTTCAAAAGTGTGATACCCAGGTAGGGAACTGAGGTCACCGTGTTTGACAGTAGCTCTCTTTATCCACTGAGCCATCACTCTGCTCCTACATTTTAACCTTCTTTTAAATAGTTGATTATAGACATAAGAATTTA
>CM052705.1:72802502-72807502 GCA_028551405.1 Uromys caudimaculatus | reverse complement strand
ATTCTTTGGGGATAAAACTATATTTCATTTTTCTTCAGATCCAATTTTAACCATTTGGGTTTTGTTGGGGAAAAAAAACAAAAACAAAAACAAAACGTGAACTCTTGATTTGGATACAGATTTGGACAAGTTATCATATATAGTAGTGAAGTCATGCTTTATAGAGAATCATAAATATTTTAATGTAGTATTTGACCAACAAACTTAGATAGTAGATAAACCAGGCCTTGTGTAGAATTTTTTCTTATTAATTTCAATATTCTAAGTTCTTTTCTTTCTAGCTGTCTGTGTTACTGTTGAAGCAAGATAGACAAACTACTGCTAACATCATTCACATTTCTAACTAGTGAAGTTTTAATATTAATTTTGGGTCTCAGTAGGTTTTAATAAGTTCCCTGCTGGTCTTTCTCTCTAGTGCTCTAATAGAAGTAGAGGCAGGATGCTAATGATATAAAATCAGTAATTCTGGGTGTAGCTTCCAATACTTCCCGCTGACTTACCCTGGGCCTATTCTCAGAGCCTGGCCTGGTCTCAGAGCTCTATGGTTCTTTTAGAGATGGTTTCTTTTTTTAACCCTCACTTTATCTGCTTCAGAGGCCCATCTACACCATTCTGTGAAGGAAAGCTATACCCAGATAGTCATATGCATGTCCCCCCAGATCTTTCCACTCTCCTTGAGCCTCTGTAAGGCCTAAAATCTCTTCTACCCCTTCATCCAGCTTCGCTTGGCCATGATTTAAGGTTAACTCACTGAGATGCATAGGAGTAGAAGCCTGTGTCTGTCTCTCACTTACCACCCTACCCCACACCAATCAACATTTCTCTTTGCATCCCTTTGTAAGATAAAGTTCACATATAATGGGATAATAGTGATTAGAAAGAGCATTTAGAATAGTGTTTTTTGTTTGTTTGTTTGTTTGTTTGTTTTCTTTTGGTTAAGGCAGAAGATAAATACAAAAAAAGGAAAGATGAGTGAGACTGGGATATATGATGTGAAATTCACAATCAATAAATAGTTTTAAAAAGGAAAATGATAATGATGGTGGGATAAATTTGAAAAATGACACTGACATTTTAATTTTGGTTAATTCTAACTTTCCCTTTCTAGAGTGTTGTGTTATGAAAAAAGTTCTAAAATACATTTAAAGTAGATTATGTTTAGTAACCTTTAGACAGTAGGAAACATTACAACTTTGATAGACTATAGGTCAGTAAGATTCTGACCTGAAAAGCAATGGCCAATTTATTTAGAGACAATATATGATTTATTCCTTAAGTGTTTAAAATTGTGCTTGATATAGGTTATACTAAAATCATTTATATTGGGTAACTGTATGAAGCATTTCTTCAACTATTTATGAAACATTTTGGATTTATAATAGTGATTTCTAACCTGAGATGCACAAAGGACATTTTATAATATAGACACTCAGGCTCAAACTCAGAACAATAATTGACAATTGTCTATGGAGAGGACCAAGAATAAGCATTTTGAGGGCTTTGAAGATTCCGATAAATTTTTGGTATTCACTACATATATCTGTTTGTAGTTGAAATGTCTTAAAGAAATAGAATAATCATGGGAATGTGGTCAAACAATACCACCATGTTCCACTACCCCATGGGGCTATCTCTTCTTCATCTCACTCCTGCTGTTAAAGGCCATCAGAACAATCTCCCGTGGAGGCTTTGCATTACTGCTAGTTATGCTTTTTGTAGTTAGTGATTGTAAAAGAACTATTGATATTCATTTGTTTTAATTATATTAAACTATATCTGAAGTCCCTCATTCAAATAGTTAAAGTATTACATAAGGCTGGAGAAATGACTCAGAGGTTAAGAAAACCTGCTTTGATGAGGATCCATGTTCATTTCCTAGCATCCATACTTTCTGGTGTATAACAACCCGTAACTCTAGCTCCAGGGTATCTGACCCTTCTTTAGGCCTTCACTGATATTTGCATATATGTAGTACAGCAATAAACACTCAGGCCTACAAAGATACACATAAAATAGTATAACAAAATAATTTTAAAAAAAATACTTAAGATATTTAAAAGAAGACTCATTAAATGTGATTTTATACCATTTAGTTATTTAAACACATTGTGATTTCAGTAGATCATTAGCTATCAATCAAAGAGTATTCCTAAGAAAACAGTCTATATTTCAATCAATAAATTAGGCTTATAAAATGTAGCATGTAATTTTTTATTGAAATGTTACATAATTTATTTTCATTATTTATTATCTTATGCTAGTAGTTTTTCAAAATAATGAGTTTCTTCATGACATTTTAATACATATATCATTAACCTTTGCTCATATATGTCCCTTCTTTGTCTTGTTTTTTTGTCCTTTTCACATGGTCCCCATCTATTGTCTCCAAATGTTTCTTTTCAATCTTCATGTCATACATGAAGTAGACATTTCTGGTTTCATTGGAGAGCCAGTTGTGTCATGTGATGTTTATCTGGAAACTGTCTTATGAAAGGATATTTTGCTGAGAACAGATACATGATGTTTTTCTGGAAGCTGCCTGATGGAAGGGTATATAATGTTTTGCTGGACACACGATGTTTGGAAAGAGTGAAGTATAACCCAACAATGGATCAGGCTCTGGCATTGGTTCACCTTGCTGGTCTTCATTAGGCTTCACTGATACTGGTCTTTGCTGACAACTCTATTGCATTGGTTTGTGTAGAAAAAATATCCCAGTATGCGGCTTCTTCCCTGCTTTAGACCATTTATGCTCCCAAATGAAAGATACAGACAACTTTTATATTTTAAAATGTGCCTTAGACAGCATAATCACCAGACAACTAACTACCCTCCATGCTGTTAGAATCTACTTTTGATAACCCCAAGTTATCACTTACTATTTCATATGTTCCATCTAGGTTGCTCTTAACTCAATTCAGCAGCCCTCTGGACCATGCTCTTTGGGCCCTTTTCCCATGGTTGCTCTCCTTCTCCTCCTAGATACTCTTCTTCCATATTGGCTTCTTTTTCTCTCCTCCCTCCTTGTGGTCCTCCCTCCCATGAGCCTGCTAAACCTCAACCCTTATGTTTCTTCTGCCCAGCCATCAGCATGTTGAATCACCAATCAAAATTAACTTGGGGCAGGGACACAGAGGCTACTTGCAGACTCCAGGTCTTGGGGACCTGCATTGCAATAGACAGTAAAAGACAAAACCTCAACAGGTTTGCTTGCATTTTTTACTGATCTTCATTTATCATGACTTTGTAGAAAGAATGCACCAAAGAGCCTCTAGTGGTGTTCTGGCTGCTTCCTGCTGCTTCTTGCAGCTTCAGAGGACACATGCCAATCAGCAGAGTCTGGCAGTTTTTTCTGTATCTAGCTGCTGCTATTGATTCCTGTTCGGTGCTTTGCTAGAGGACTGGACTGCTGACAATGAATTGAAATTGCCTCAGAAAAAATTTCTTCTAAACAGGTCCACGTCCCCTTATCCTATGAGCTATTTCCTCTTCCTTCCTTTGGCCAGTGAGCTATAAGGGAGGTTGAAGCATTTAACAACACTTATTAAAATAGGGTTTAAAAAATACAAGCCAACTTATACATATATGAATGACCAACATACACACACACACACACATACAGAGAGAGAGAGAGAGAGAGAGAGAGAGAGAGAGAGAAGAGAATAATACATTTCTCACAAAAATTCATAATATCTGAGCTTGGCATAAATTTCTCGAAGATTCCTGCAAATGACATATTTCTGTCTCAATTTATAGAAATATAATTCAATAAATCTAAAATTCCTGTCAGAAATTAAACATATCTATATTGAGAAATTGAAGCAGCAATAGTCTTAAGAGAACGAAATACCCACAACTAAAGAGCTTCACTGCTAAGCACTACCAGATCTTTAAAGAAGAGCTAACATCAGCATATCTCAAATAATTTGACTTTTAACTCACAACTCAGATAGTTTTCAATGACGATCCTCATGTCCTGCCCAAAGTTGTACATCCTGGACTGCTCCATTTATTTATTTTCTTTTTCTTTTTAAAATTTTTTTATTGGTTATTTTATTTATTTACATTTCAAATGTTATTCCCCTTCCCGGTTTCCCCTCCACAAGCCCACTATCTCCTCCTCCCTCCCCTGCCTCTATGAGGTTGCTCCTCCAACTACCCACCCACTCCTGCCTCAGCAGCCTAGCATTCCTCTATCCTGGGTCACCAAGCCTTCACTGGACCATGGGCCTCCCTTCCCAGTGATGCCAGATAAGGCCATCCTTTGCTTCATATGCAGCTGGAGCCATGGGCACCCCCTGTGTACTCTTTGGTTGGTGGTTTAGACCCTGGGAGCTTTGGGGAGTCTGGTTGGTTGATATTGTTGTTCTTCCTATGAGGTTGCAAACCCCTTCAGCTCCTACAGTCCTTGCCCTAATTTCCCCATTTATGGTCCCCGCACTCAGTCAAATGTTTGGCTGTATACATCCACATCTGTAATGGTCAGGATCTTGCAGAGCCTCTCATGAGACAGCTATATCAGGGTCCTGTCAGCAAGCATTTCTTGGCATCGGCAATAATGTCTGGAATTGATGTCAGCAGATGGGATGGATCCCTAGGTGAGACAGTCTCTGGGTGGCTTTTCCTGTCAGTTTCTACTCTACTCTTTGCCCCTGTATTTCCTTCTTCTTTTTCTTTTTCTTTTTCTTTTTCTTTTTCTTTTTTGATACTTTATTTACATTTCCAATGTTTCCCCCTTTCTAGGTCTCCTCTTTGGAAACCTCTATCCCCTCCCCTTCCCCCGCCTCGATGAGGGTATTCCACCTCCCACCCACCCGCCCACCCACACCTGTATTCCCACCTTGACATTCCCCTCTACTGGGGCCTCTAACACCCTCAGGCCCAAAGGCCTCTCCTCCCCCTGATGGCCAACAAGGCCCTCCTCTGCCACATATGAAGTCTGAACCATGGGTCCTTCAATGTGTATTCTTTGGTTGGTGGTTCAGCCTCCAGGAGGACGG
>CM052705.1:72779978-72802402 GCA_028551405.1 Uromys caudimaculatus | reverse complement strand
TTTCTGAATGGATTCCTCTGATGAGGGACATCTGGGTTGTTTCCAGCTTCTGGCTATTATAAAATGGCTGCTATGAACATAGTGGAGCATGTGTCTTAATTACAAGTTGGAGCATCTTCTGGGTATATGCCCCGGAGTGGTATAGCTGGGTCCTCAGGTAGTATTATGTCCATTTTTCTGAGGGTCCGCCAAACAGATTTCCAGAGTGCTTGTACCAAATTGCAATCCCACCAACAATGGAGAAGTGTTCCTCTTTCTCCACATCCTCGTCAGCATCTGCTGCCACCTGAATTTTTGAGATCAAAGGGATACAAATTGGAAAGGAAGAAATCAAAATATCACTATTTGCAGATGATATGATCGTATACCTAAGTGACCCGAAAAACTCCACCAGAGAACTCGTGCAGCTGATAAACAACTTCAGCAAAATGGCCAGATATAAAATTAACTCAAACAATTCAGTAGCCTTTCTTTACTCGAATGATAAGACAGGCTGAGAAAGAAATTAGGGAAATGACACCCTTCACAATTGTCACAAACAATATAAAGTATCTTGGTGTGACTCTAACCAAGCAAGTGAAAGATCCGTATGACAAGAACTTCAAGTCTCTGAAGAAAGAAATCGAAGAAGACCTCAGAAGGTGGAAAGATCTCCCATGCTCATGGATTGGCAGGATTAATATAGTAAAAATGGCCATCCTGCCAAAAGCAATCTACAGATTCAATGCAATCCCCATCAAAATTCCAACTCAATTCTTCAAAGACTTAGAAAGAGCAATTCTCAAATTCATTTGGAACAACAAAAAACCCAGGATAGCAAAAGCTATTCTCAACAACAAAAGAACTTCTGTATTTCCTTTTGACAGGAGGAATTCTGGATTAATATTTATGAGGTGGGTGTGTAGCCCCATCTCTCAACAGGGCGCCATGCCTATCCACTGAATATGGTCTCTACAGGTTCTATCTCCCCTTTGTTGGGTATTTCAGCTAAAGTCCTCCCTGTTGGGTCCCTGAACCTCTTTGGTCCCTGGCATCTGGGACTTTCTGGTGGTTAACCCCAGTTCCCTTTTGTATCCAGGGAGTATCATTCTGGAATAGTAATTTTTCTATATCCCCCATCATTGACATTTCTTTCATTGGCCTTTAATGTCAATGTTAAAATAACCCATTTTTTAAAAATGCTTCATATGACACTCTATAGGAGTAATGTTTCCTGATCCATTAAATGTACTTGAAAGTCCCCACTTTGCAGTGACCTGGTGTTCTAGCACCTCCTTTATTCTTTACTGTGCTAATGTTTGTATTAAGTGCCATGCAATGTGACCATGGGCTTCCAACTGCTTTGTTTATTGCTGAATCTTCAGTATTTAGTGGAGTGCCTGGAAAAATAATGGACACTTGATGAATGTTTGCTAGATCAATGTTAAATTCAGCCACTGCTTGACACTCTTTTCTTGAACTATAAAATTTCTGCTTCATTGCTTGTCAGTATTCCTAATTTTAAAGACATGCATCATGTATACTACTTCTTTTTGACATATTAATATTCTGTTCCACATTAGTCTTTCCTAACAAATGCTTTTCAGGCTTCAGTTCACTAAAAATAAGTCTTATGCCTCACTGCAATGAGCAATTACCCAAAGAACACTGGCCTAGCTTGCTGTTTTCTTATGGGCTTTTGGCCATCATTAAAAGTGCTTTTTTCTATTTAGGATTGGGGAACATGGTTAAAAGAGCAGATGTTTGCATGGATTTAACATAATTTTTATTATTTTAAGAACACATTAGGATTTATAGTACTTATCTTGGAATCATATCTATTTAAGGACTTGAAATACTCTGAGAAAGTAAATGCAGTATCAGCTATGTAATCCTAGGCACTTTATCCTGAAATATCAGCCTTAACACAATTGTATTCATCCTAGAGCTTTCTTGGGGGGGATTTTGTCACTGGTGTTAATTTATACATGTGTGAAACATCCTTGAGGGAATATAGCATGAAAAGCAGTTGGAACATCCGTATCCAAAGGATGCAAAAATGTTGTTTCTCTGGATTTTTGTTTATGCTTTTACTACATGTCTATGTGATCTATTATAACTTTCCAGAAAATATTGTCAAACTAACCATAACTCTTTTTTATTGTGATGTCTTATTACTTTGTATGCATGTTTTATAGTTCATTTATTCTATTCTAGATTACATGTATCTTCAGATCATATGTTGCCAGTAGTTCTAAATATATCTTTCTGTGTTTGTGCATCTCTAGGTGTTATAGCACATTCCTTTGCTATGTCAATTACTTGATTTGTAGGAGAAAACAAAAGTTAATACTTGCGTTAACTTTAATTTCACTAAAAGCTTTTAATGTCCTAAACTTCAAATAACCAATTAACGTATTAGTAAATAGAAATTTTTTACCTGCCAAAACAAACTGAGTGTATTGAAAGCATATAAATCTGTCTCTTTGTTGGTAAATATCTGCCCTTTGTCTATATTGATCTTCCATATTCTTGCAGCTATGCAATTATTCAGAGACTGTTTCATGCCTCACAGCTTGATCAGAATTAAGATGTATTCTAAGATGATCATTTGAAAATTTGGTGCATTACATTCCAAAAATTACAACTTTTGTAACAAATTGAAAGCAATAAAAATTACCATGAAGTAGTAATGCTGAAATAAGAAACAGTTTCATAAGTTATATGTACTTTGTGTAGTCTTTATGTTGGATAAACACATCTCTGACCTTCATCATAATTGCATACTGTATAAGATATACCTAAGAGTGTTATATATGCTCCCAGTATATACTGAACTCAGTAAGAGCAAATGAAGTTGCCTTTTGCAACTTCAGTGGTCTGCAATGGTCATTTTGAGGGATTAATAGACAATATCAAAGTAATCACAAAATGTCAATGGAGATAAATCAAATAATGTTAATAATTATGTAATGAATTATAAATTAATAAAAACTGTTCATATTTATATGGTAAACATTGTATACAAATATTCACTTGAGACGTAAATTCATATAGTAAAACCAAGTGGAGGTATGGGACCCCTGATTTATGCTCATTCTTGTGCATCATGTCTGTCTGTCTCTCTCTCTCTCTCTCTCTCTCTCTCTCTCTCTCTCTCTCTCTCTCTTTCTCTTTCTCTCTCTCTGTGCATGTGTGTGTCTGTATATGTTTGTGTGTTTACTGCAATTGTTTTTCTATTACTTAGTGAAAACAAAGCACTAAATTACGGGGGAAACCTGCATAACATGTGCTGCAAGAAGTAGCTATTTAACTTGAGGGAGTAAGGCAAGGTCAGTAACAAAGGAGCCCAATTTAGAATTCATATTTGCAATGTACCACGCCAAAGAACAATCTATCATCCTTCACAGTGTAGCTCAGGTGTAGGAAAACAAGGTCTTAGCTCATATATCATGAGCAGAAGCAATGTGATACATTTCAACAGAAAACTGAAAGACGCGAATGTGCTTTGCTAATGTGCTCTTGTCTTCCTCTGAGAACTCTGTTTTCTCTGGGCATGAGCTACTTTATGACCTTAGACTATCTGTAGCACTATGGGAAACACTATGGGAAAGAGACACACTTTTAAGTTTAAAGTTCATTAGAGTTAGCACTCTTTCCATAACAGTATAATAATGGCAGGTTGCCATACATCTGCATGACTAATGTACTTAAGGAAAGATGCATTAATACAGAAACATTCCATAATATTTTGTCTTCATTATTTTTGATGTTTCAAGAGAAACAGTTGAGTATAATAAATTTACACAACAGCAATAACACTGTTTTACTTTTCTTTCTTATTTTTTAAGATTTATTTATTTTATGTATGTGAGCACACTGTCGCTTTCTTCAGACACACCAAAAGAGGGCATCAGATCCCATTACAAATGGCTGTGACCCACCATGTGGTTACTGGGAATTGAACTCAGGACCTCTGGTAGAGCAGTCAGTGCTCTTATCCGCTAAGCCATCTCTCCAGCCCCTTACTTTTCTTAAAATAAATGTAATTTACCTGTTTGTCCTTAAACCACTTAAAAGAAAAATCTCACATTATCCATAATATGTGGCAAGAACAACACTGTATTTATAAAATATATGTATAGTCATGGGTTATTTATTTACCTCAACTTATGCAGATATTTTATACTGATGTAAACATTTTTCTCTGTGTTTCAGAGCCTGTGTATGGCTCCCATATGAGGCTTTAAGTTGTTCACAGGAAGACATTCACTGTTATAGGTTTTAGTATTGGATCTTCTACAGACTGAATGTCTCTAGGAAATCATATACACAGAGGTTTATATTTCAACATATAGAGTCATAAGCAGGCTTTCCAACAAAAGTTCATATATTTTGCAGCCTCTAAGTTTCAAAATGTTGTCGTATGTTTGCTAAAATGGCCTCTATGGTCCTTAGGATCCTATAGAAAGCTTCTCTTTTGAAATCTTAACTTGATCTTCTGTAAAGTCAGTGTTAGGGAAGCAGAGAATATAAGGCATAGGTACTTTCCTTGAATTGTTCTCAAAATATGCACAAAAGTATTACATTTTGAAATATGTTGCATTTAAGAGACTAGAGAGAGAAAGCAAAGAAATATTTATGTTCTATGTGAATTGTACCCTTTTTGTAGCAAACATTTCAGTGGAGGTCTCCATATAGAGACAAATTTGCCAACAATGCACTGTTAACCACACAGTTTCTAGTTCTTTCTTTGGCGAAGAGAGGGGGGAAGAGGAAGAACTGAAAGCATGTGTTTGTTGTGAAAAGCACACATTAAGAGGCTTGAGAGACTCGAGTTTTTAACTACATCACAGAGCAGTATGGCACAGAGAGATGGAATGCAGAAGAAGGTCTATATTAGTTATCAAGAGCCTCAAAAAGGAAAGATGAACCTCTGAGAAGTAAGAGGAGCAAATACCTGGGTGGATGCAATATGGACCATACCTGGTGGTTCTACTGGAAGTTCTTTGTCTTTATATGGTAGTAAAGGAAGCTGAATTCAGTAATAATCATACTTAAATTATTCTGTCTTGATCTTTTTCCAGGTAGACCGTATGTCACATCTTCCTCTGAGTGTTGGCAATAGAGCCAAAGTTACTAGGTAGTCACTCACATGGGTAAACAGCCAGTATTCTCGTGATCTATGTTGCGACCTGAGATGTTTGCATGTTAGGTGTCATCAATACATTTTGAGGTAGGGTATTTCAAATTAGAATGTTTTTATTAAGCATGACTTTATTACAAAATTGAGGAGCATTTATACAAGGCAAAGCTTGTGTTGTTTATGAGTGAAATACATTGAAGTCCACACACTTAATAAAACCAGGGAACCTATTTCAAGTCATCTTTTCAATCTTTTAAGAAAAAATCTGAAAGAAAAATCTTGTTAATTAGAATATGAATGTTCTTAACTCTTGTCCTAATTCCTATTAAGTTTTTTAGGTAAGAATCAATTATTCATTATAACATTAAGATAATAATTGTAGGGCCAGAATATAATTCTTCATAGATCTTGGAGACACTATTATTCATTCATAAAAGCTCAAAACTAGTGTGCAAAGGAAGGTAGAAATTAAACATTGATTTATTTTTCTATGAGTGAATATTTAAAAGTATTTTGGAATTTTCTAAAATTATGCAATGATAATAATTTTGCTCTATTTGTGATTTCAAATGGTGCAAGTAAATACAGTCAGTTAGTTAGTCGACTAATAACCACAAATAGATTAGTTAACAAACCACATATGACACAATAGATAGTTCCTATGCCATACTGGTTTTGGTTGTTACTTAAATTATCAAGTACTTAGAATTCTGTGCATGTATACTTTGAGAGATACTTCCAAATTATGGGCAAGTAAACTTTCCTGGGTCTTTCACAGCAAAAGTTTATTACCTTTGCAATACAGTCACTTCAAAATATGCCTATTGATGCAGGAAAGAAGGCTCAGAGGGAAGAGAACTCAATGCTCTTGCAAGGATCCTAGTTAGGTTATCAGCAACCCTTTGGGCAACTCTACAGATGTCTATAAATCCAGCTTAGGTAATCTGATGATCATCCTGTCCTCAACAGTAACCTGCATACACATGGCATACAGACACAAACACACAAAAAACACTGCCTATCATCAGCCCAATATGGTTATTACAGCTTTGGAATAGTATTGTTTTAAGGACTCTTAAGAAATCCAAGCTTCTGTAAGGCAAAAGACACCATCAATAGGACAAATCAGAAACCCACAGATAGGAAAAATTCTTCACAAACCCTATACCCAATAGAGGGCTAATATCCAAAATATATAAAGAACTCAAGAAGTTAACCTCCAAAAAACCAAATAACCCAATTAAGAAATGGGGTACAGAGCTAAACAGAGAATCCACAACAGAAGAAACTTGAATGTCCAAGAACCACCTAGAAATGTTCAAAGTCCTTAGTCATCATGAAAATGCAAATCAAAACAACCCTGAGATTCCACCTCATACAAGTCAGAATGGCTAGGATCAAAAACTCAAGTGACAGCAGATGCTGTCCAGGATGTAGAGAAAGAGGAACACTCCTCCATTGCTGGTGGCATTGCAAAGTGGTACAACCACTTCGGAAATCAATCTGGTGTTTCCTCAGAATATTAGAAATAGTTCTGCCTGAAGACTCACCTCTACTACTCTTGGGCATATACCCAAAAGGTGCCCCATCATACTACAAGGACATGTGCTAGACTATGTTCATAGAAGCTTTATTGGTAATAGCCAGAATTTGGAAACAACTTAGATGTCTCTCAACCGAAGAATGGATATAGAAAATATGGCTCATTTACGCAACGGAATTCTATTCAGCTATTAAAAACAAAGACATCATGAAATATGCATGAAAATAGATGCAACTAGAAAATATCCTGATTGAGGTAACTTATACACAAAAGGACATGCATGGTATTTACTCACTAATAAGTCGGTATTAGCCAAAATTTACAGAATACCCAGGATAAAACCCAAAGACCATAAGACGTGTAGCATGCAGAAAGGCCCAAGTGAGGATGCTTCAATGCCACTTAGAAATGGAAAGGAAATAATCAGAGGGAGGGAAAGATTTGGGTGGGAGAGGTGCTGGGGAGGGGAAAAGAGGAACAAGATTAGGTATTTGGAGGAGGACAGGAGAGAAGCCCAAAGGGCCAGGAGAATAAATGGAAATATGCAGCCTCCAGGCCTAGGTTGGAGAGCCCTCTAGACAGGACTAGAGACCTGGGAGGTGAGAGGCACTCAGAACTCAGTGTGGGTAACCTTAGTCAAAATGCCCAACAATGGGAAGAGGAAACTGGAAGATTCTACCTCCAGTAGATAACAGGGCCTCAGAGGACGGGGTACCCATAGTCAAAATTTCTGACCCAGAATTGTTCTTGTCTAAAAGAACTGCAGAGAAAAAATTTGAGAAGAGACTGAAAGAAAGGCAATTCAATGACAGGCCCAACTTGGTATCCATTTGATGGGGGTTGGCACCAAGGCCTGGCATTATTATTGATACTATGGTATGCTTACAGACAGGAGCCCAGCATGGCTGTCCTCTAAGAGGCCCTACCAGCAGCTGACTGAGACAGACATAGATATTCACACCTAACCATTGGACTGATGTCGGGGATATCACCTATGGATGAATTAGGGAAAGAACTGAAGAATCTGACAGGGAGGGCAACCTCTTAGGAAGACCAATAGTCTCAAGTAACCTGGACCCCAGGGAGCTCCCAGAGACTGAGCCACAAACCAGGCAGCATACAAGGGCTAGTATGAGGCCCCTGACCCATGTAACAGAGGAGTGCTTGGTCTGGCCTCAGTGGGAGAAGATACACCTAACCCTAGAGAGACTTGAGGCCCCATGGGGGAGGGAGGTCTAGTGTGGGTGTGGGGTCCATTCTCTCAGAAGAAAGGGGGAGGAGGAATGGGATGAGGAACTGTGGGATAGGAGATGGAGGGAGCAATGGCTGGAATGTCAATAAGTAAAATAATTTAAAAATGTTCTATTGCTTGTAAAAACTATTAAACAATTTTTATTCTAAATAAAAACCAAAGGCATTCAAGTTGGTTTCATTATCCCAAGATAACTGATATTCCAAACATAGATTCTTAAGTTTGGTGATACTTAAAATTTAATGGTGTATAGCATGTCTAAAGACATTGTAGTGGCAGGCACTGGAGGTAAGACATATGTAGAAATATCAAAATAGTTACTGACTCTAAGAAGCATCAATGATTTCAGATATGGCAGAATGTAGTAAGTACTTCAGGGATAGAAGCTAGTAGAATCAAACTAGGGTATTACACTTCAGTGGAAATATATGACAAGTCTACTTTTACCTGTTCATCAGCAACACATTGATTTTCTCCTATTGAAGCAGTCAGGTGTCAGAATTTGTAAAGGTCAGAATCCATGAGCTATTCTGGATTCATCTTGTGAAGAGTGTGAAAAAGCCATTTCTCTTGGCTCTTGCTGTATCTTTCTTAGGGCCACCAGATTGTCATCACAAATATGCTGAGAATAAAGTGCATTTGAAGGCAAATTGAATTCCAAATGGATTCTATACGTAAGTGAAAGCTCTAGAAAAAACCAACTATCTCATTTATTTCAGTGTTACACAAGCTGGCAAGTTTTGCCAAATCTGTCCCCAATTTTCCCCCTCTCCTGTGTTTCAGTTCCATTGTTGTGTGGTACTCTTTGATAACTTTTATTAGAAATCTGTTCTCTGTCCTAGTTGACTCAAAGCCCTGAATCTGCTAATCAACTGCTCTTTTATTTTTAACTTGAAGTTTGTAAATATGATGCTAATATTATATCTCATTTTGAATGACTTTTTGATTCTGCAAATTACAACTGTCTCAAAATTTTTAATACAAGAGCTGCTTCTTACTAACATTCTTTATTTTTATTTTTTTCAGTGCAAACCACCTGTCTCTGAATAGCCCCTCAGTAAATTTTCCTCAAATCAAAAACAAAATGAAAAAAGAAAAGGAAAATATTTAATAAATGTTCAGGGATGTTTAGAACAAATGTTATAGAATAGAGTTAATTCTTCAATTATTTTCCAGACTTGAAATGGTTCATTGTGGTCTCAAATGACTCACGTGTCCACATCCCAGCCTCACCTAAACTACCTCACATACGTGCTGTTTGCAAGCCTTGTGTATAGGCTGACTGGACAAGACTGCTCTCACTGCTTCCATGAATACAACCTACACTCCTCATTTTTTTGTGACAAAATATGGCAACTTGATCCTTCAATCAGACTATAATTTTTTAAAGACTTAACCTTAAAAAAATCCAACATTCCTTTGGATTACATTGTTCCTGCTCCTTTTGTCAAAGCAAACTGAGTAATAGTTAAGATTTCCTGCTCTGCCAGTGTACTGCCCACTTAGATCACATACTATCCATAGAATACCTATTTAGTTTCTGCTTGTATCTATCAAATATCAATTGGTAATGGTACTAATAAGAGTTGTCAGATAAAATTGTTATAAATATCAGAATTATATAACATGTGTGTATGCATTACATACATATTGACTATGGAGGGAGGTGGATGAAGTTCTGAGTACAGAGACTAAATTGCTAAGATTAGACAAGCCTGATATGTGGGAATAATAATGAGAAACATATTAATATTGACAAAAAATAGAGCACTTAAGGTGAGAATTGATTGAGCATAGGATACTTTTTAAAAGTAGAGCTAAGTAAATTTTCTTAAGACTCAGACTTGAGATATAATTTTAAAATATGAAAATGTAGTTGGCAACAAAGTTTTAGTTTGAAATGTGCTAAGTAGAATTTCAACTTTGTTATGAATATGATATTATATTTAGAAGGTAGGATGTAGGACTAGAGAGATTGGAAAATAGGGGTAGCATTAATTGTTAATTGTGCAATATATTTTACCCTGTTACCCAGATATCTAAATATGGTCCATTTCTAAGACAAGGAAGATTGTTAGAAATCCTTGAGCAATATAATTTTACACAATGAAATACTATTCAGCTATTAAGAACAAGGATATCATGAGTTTTGCAGGTAAATGGATAGAACTAGACACTATCATCCTTAATGAAGTAACTCAGAGCCAAAAGAACGTGCATGATATATACTCACTAATAAGTAGATATTAGAAAAAAAAGTACAGAATACCTAGGATAAAATCCACAGAACTCAAGAAGCTTAATAAGGAAAAGGGCCCACCTAAGAATGCTTCAATCCAACTTGGGAGGGAGAAAAGAGCAATCATGGGAGGCAGAGAGAGGGAGGGAACTGGGTGAGAGAGAGGAGGGAGAAGGGAAAGCAAGAACATGATCAGGTATTAGGGGGACAGGAGAGAAGCCCTGAGGGCCAGGAGAATGAATGGAAATATGCAACCTCAGGGGCATGGGAGGCTGGTGGACCCTCAAGAAAGTAACAGAGACTTGGGATGTGACAGACTCTCAGGACCCAAAGGGACCTTAGATGAAATGCCCAACAGTGGGGAGAGGGAACTTGTAGAGTCCACCTCCAGTAGAAACACAGGGCATCTAATAGAGGGATGGGGTTGCCATCCCACAGTCAAAAACTCTGACCCAGAATTGATCCTGTCTAAAAGAGCTACAGGCAGAAAAATGGAGAAGAGACTGAGGAAAAAAGGTCCAGTGACTAGCCAAAACTGGGACCCATCTCAGGGAAGGCTCCAAGGTCTGACACTATTATTGATGCTATGATGTGTTACAGACAGGAAACTAGCATGACTGTCCTCTGCGAGGCCCAAGAAGCAGCTGACTGAGACAGACTCAGATACTTGCATCCAACCTAATGGACTGAAATCGGGGACTCCCGTGTTTTAATTAGGGAAAGACTGGAAGAAGCTGAGGGGGAGGGCGATCCCATAGGAAGACCAGCAACTCAATTAATGCAGATCCCTGAGATCTCTTAGACACTGAGCAACCAACCAGGCATAATATACTAACTGGTCCAATGCCTCAGGCAGGGACTGCCTGGCCTGGCCTCAGTAAGAGAAGTTGTGCCTAATCCTAGAGAAATGAGGCCTCAGAGAGTAGGGAGACCTGGCAGGGTGTAGAGGGCTGGTGACATCCCCTTTGAGACAGGGAGGAGGAGGAATGGGATGAGGAACTGTGGTAGGGCAGACGAGGAAGGGGGTAACGGTTGGACTGTAAAAAAAATTAAAAGCAATAAAAAATAGAATTAAAAAAAAAAATGAAACAACTGTAGCTTTCTCTTTCTTCATGATCTCCATTGAAAGACCGTGGAGGACATGATTGTATCTGGTACAGAATTTCCTGAAAGATTTACTTTGCAATCATTTTTACTGTGATGTTAGTATTTAGTCAAATTATTATCTGATGACAGATCAAAATATCACATTCTTTGATAAGTTTATGAACTTCCTGTCTTTATATCTACTTTCCCTTGTAGAAATTTCAGTGTATTGCAACTTCCTTATATAATTCTCTTAAATATATTTGGTGACTTTGAAATCGCATCTGTAATTTCATTTGTTGGAAACTTTGATGATTTGTATATGCTTAACTCTACAAAAATCACACATTCAGTGGGAAAAGGGAGAGTTGGAACCCGTAGGTTTAACTCTGGGTAATACATTCTTGAATCTTCTCTCTGTAGAATTTGTATCATTTTTTATAAATAAAATATGTATCTACTATCACAATGAGTAAAAACACCTTTGTAGATGTAGATTAAGAAAGATAATGTTTTCTCACTGTAGATGTTTATTATATAATTTTTAGTTCAATTATTTCAATGATGAATTACTTTATAATAAAGTATTATTATTTAAATCTTTGAGCAAACTAAGGTTAAAAATCACTAAGATATTTTGTTTCAAGACCTTCTCTTCCATGTACTACATGTCAAGACTTCTGAAATAGATTTGAACAGAGGTTACCTAAGGCAAAAGCTCTGTAGTATGCTAGTGAAAGCTTTGACCACAGTCTAATGAAGAGTTCCTTAGAGTTTGTCTGGACGTATCTAGCACTTAGATTTATATTTTATCACTGTCCCTGAGGCCTTACTTTAATCTTCATGTTTAATATGTTATATCAATATTAGTTTAATAGTAATTGACACTTTCAAGTAGGTATTTGATCTCCATAATTTTTATTTTTGCCATAGTAATTTTATATTACGTTGAAATTCACATTTCTAGTTTGTATTTTCCAAACCAATTATTCCCTGTAGTAAACAACCTAAGTGTACAGAATTTTAAGGTAAGACAAAATTTGATTTCCATGAATCAAAACAGAAGTGGCACATAGATAATAAAGACAACATAATGGCATATTTGTTTGAGAAATAAAATTTTCAAAACATGATAGATTTTAAAATATTTATTATCTTGAGAGAGAATGAAATTTTGACTACATAGATAACATTAATGGAAAAGTAACTAATAAAAGAAAATGCATGAAAGGGTAGAGGTTAATATTGAATATCATAGGCTGAAAAAGAAGATGGGACCGTAGTAAAGCTAATACTGATATTTTTCTTCAAAAGATTTATTTTGTGTTTCTTTTAGTTTTCCTTATTTGCTAGGTTTCTCTCTCAGAAATCAACAAGAAGCTATACAACCCTGCAGCCAGTGTCAAACAGACCAGTAGGCAAAATGATTCAGAGATTTGGAACAAGTACAGAAAAAGACCAATTTATATGATTAAAGAGACAGATATGTATTCATGAAGAAACAGTAAAAAAATAAAAATTGTTTTATAGCCAGAAGCTAGACATGAGGAACAGAAATATTGAATTTCAAAAGCTGAAATATCTTTCAGCATATTCTATATTCCCAGTCAATGATATGACATTTTCAACCAAAATCAATTAGGTAATGACGGATACAAGGAAATATTTTAAATATGCATAATTAAAATTGATGGGGAAAGTGATCATAAATAAACCTACAAAATTATAAAATTATCATCTAAACAAATTCTTAAAATTCATGTATTTTAGATGTAATATACACAGTTGGATACTTTAATATAAATAGATAATCATTATGTAGAATTTGGAACATATATCTGTAAAAAACTATATTTTCTTCCTTAATTGCAGTAGCAAATATTTGTTGTTGTGCAGAATATATATTTCATGCATAGGTCTATTTTTTGGATGGTTTTTGAGCCCAGCACTCTTCCGGATGCATACTACAAGAAATTCTGAGCATAATTTAGTCTTCAGTTAGTAGATATTCCATCCACATTTTATAGAGAAAATTAGCTGAAGTAATTTAAGAAGGCATATTATATAATATGCTTTAGAATATATAATTCAAATGTATACCCAATTTGCATATATATGTGTATGTGTGTATGTATGCTTATAGATGATATGTATTTATTTAAATGCTCAATGTGTGATATCTGTATGAGTGCATATTATATATATAATTATTTTATATGTACATGTATACATATGCATACACATATGTATATATGTGTAATATATTATAAATATTGTGTATTTCATATAATACATACATATGTGCATATTTATATATATTATACATAATATACACATTACATATATATGTGTGTATGTACACTCTGAAAAATTAATTTTTAATTTTCATCAAATGATAGTAAGAATATGATAACACAAACTAATATTGACAAGGTGAAACCTATTTTAATTTATAATTGTTGACACATTAGCTTTTTCAAAGAATACTTCATCAGAAAACTCTGTAGTTTCATGTAACTAAAAGTAATTTCTTAAGAGATAAAGGAAAATGACCTTTATATGGGCACAGTATATCAGTTAACAATGAGGAAATATCTACAAGTTGAGCACTTTAGACACAATTTTAAAAATAAAATGGAATCATCTAACCAGCAAAGTATTTTCAAATAAATACATTAAAATATGTAAAATGAGTCTAGTTAAACTCTAATGCAACTTGCAAAACTTTCATATTCTTAAAAACAGAAATTTTATAAGTGGTTTATGAATTGTATGTATTTTAGAATTGAATATGAAATGCTTTAAATCATAAACTTCTCATAACACAGCCAACGGCATTTTTAAACTGAAGTCTGCTCCTCTCTATATGTAGGAGTCAATATCTTAAATGGTATGTATTTAATCTTTAAGCTTTAAGCTTCAGTTCCTATAGTAGCCTCTTTGTATGCATGGGATTTGGAGATATTAAAATCAGTAGACTATAGGCTAGACATGTGGACTTTGAATGGAAACTTTACTTTTACATTCTACTATTTATGAGAGGAATAAGACAGTATAAGAAATTGGTGAGTGGGTGGGGGAGCACCCTCATAGAAGCAGGGGAAGAGGGGATGAGATGAGGGATTTGCAGAGGGGAAACTGGGAAGGGGGATAACATCTGAAATGTAAATAAATAAAATATCCAATAAGAAAAAGAAATTCATCAACTTAAAAGTTAACAGCTAATAATTAGATAAATAGTGTCTCTTCAGATCTTTCTCTAGTACTAACACTGTCATTATAGTTTAATATTTGCCTCTCTGGCCTTTGTTTTCATTAACTTTTATCCCATGATCATAACTGGTCGAATCTCTGAACCACCCTCCAGAACACTGAGATACCCTGGGTCACTTCCCATCTGTATTCACAGCTCTGCACAGCTTGCTCATCTGCTCTTTTGTCTTGGGTCACTTCCGATCTAAGGCACAGCTCACTTAGCACAGGGCACTCACCTAAACTATGGACTTCTCAAGAACTTCTCCAGTAGTACTTTATTTTCAAAAAATGTGGGGAAAATCAATGTGTTTAAGTCAAGGACAACTTGTGTTTTTCATTCAAAGTACATCTAGTGAGGTGCAGCTTTGGTGGTATAGTGGTAAGCATAAATGCTCTCCAAATATATTTAGTGAACTCTCTACTCAATCTCATTTACTACACGCATATCTTTAATAAAGAAGTATAAAAAATACACAAGACTCACAAGACTAGGAACATTTTGTGTAATTTTCATATGCCATAGTTAACTCATATTGCTCTGACAAATCAGCAAGGTCTAGGCAACATATAGAAGGAAGCATTCAATTTAGGAGCTCATACTTCAACGTGCTGGTTTCCATGTTCATGATGGGGAACTGGCATTAGGCAGGCAGGCATGGCCCTGAAGCAGGAGCTTAGAGCTCACATCTAATCCACAAACATGAGAGAGAGAGAAAGAGAGAGTATTGAAGAGATAGAGAGAGAGTTAGTTGAAGCGTTGAGTGGGCAGGGAGGTAGTGAGGGTCTGGGAGGAGTTGTAGAGGGAAAACCGAGGAATCAAATAAATGTTATAAATATACTTTGTATGAAAAAATAGAATAAGTCACACACTTTAAAATTTTTTTCACAGTACCATTCTGAATTTATATGACAATCAAACAAATTTTGTGAGTGTGCACTACTAGCTCTCTTTAACTATTTCTTCCTCCTCTCCTTTCTTACCTTCTTTCTTCCTTCCGTGTGTGTGTGTCTGTGTGTGTGTGTGTCTGTGTGTGTGTGTGTCTGTGTGTGTGTGTGTGTGTTTTCAGTACTACAGAGGTTTTTCCA
The DNA here is from genome assembly GCA_028551405.1 of Uromys caudimaculatus. NCBI lineage: Eukaryota > Metazoa > Chordata > Mammalia > Rodentia > Muridae > Uromys > Uromys caudimaculatus. Next base: position 72,786,816 of record CM052705.1, on the reverse strand, counting down.
TGCTAGGCCACTAAGAACCCATTTTTCTGCCCTGGTAATGTGTGTTTGTGTGTGTCTCTGTGTGTTTGTGTGTGTGTGTGTGTGTGTGTGTGTGTGTCTGGATGTGTGTGTGGATGTGTGTGTTTGGTTAATTTACTGAATGTACAGGATATGTTCCGTCTTCAGGAAAATACTTATGTATGTATCACTCTTTGCTGCTGTTCTGCTGATCCAACATGCAGAAACAAATTATGTGGAATTTTTTTGTGTGCTGCATATTATATCTTAGATTAATGCAAACATGCTGTTGCTCTGTTCCTCGGTGATTAGTGAGTAAATGTTACATTAAAAAAAAGAACCTGAATATTCAATTGAAGCAAAATTTAATAGGTATCCATTAATATTCTTATGATAAATTCTTGTAAATTCTAAATCTTATTAATAAAGTGGTTAAAAATAAATGAAGGACTTTTCTTCCATAAGATTATCTCAAGGTCAAAATTGAGTTTTAACATTTTTTAAAAGATAGATTTACAGAAATTAAAATGAAATAAAGTGAAATCCAATGCCCATTCCAAGATGTTATTCAAACCCTGTGGAAGTATTGAGTTTCAGGAGGAAATGTTTTAAGTGTACAATATTGTTTTACTGTCATACATAAAATGTAATTTGAATAAAAGGAGCTGAGAAGAAGTGGTCTACCAGGTTGTAATTTAGAAATAATTATTCTGTTTGTTTCACTGTTTCTCTTTCATATCCTTCATTCTTCATACCATTCTCAACAGAAAATATTTTATATATATTGGTCTCAGAATATGTCTGAGTACATGGAAATTTATCTATTATAAGAAAAGGCAAAAAACCTAAGCAAGACATTTAAAATATTAGCTTGGCTTTAATAAATAATTTGGGGATTATTAAAACTGATACTTTAATAATAATAAAAATATTCTATTTTATGTTAAATTTATAATAATATAGCATACTATATTTATTACACGGTATATTGTTAGTATAGATAGAATTCCTGAAGATTAATTTTAGACAATTCATTATATAAATAAATAGGTATATATGACATTTCCAATCATCCAATTTTATGTTAACTGAAAAACAGATAAATTAAATTCTATGCTCTTAAGGAAACATCCTAGGCCATTATTATGCAATATAGAAAGTTACCTTTGCCTATGTCATATAATATGATTAGAAGTATATATAAACATCTATTAATAAAATTAAATTTTAATATTAATATTTTGCTAGAGTGAAAGTAATCATCTTGCTTTTATATTTATAATCATCCAAAAAATTAAATGAGACAGTTAGTGGTTTGTTGTTGTTGTTGTTGTCTGTATTTTTATATTAACAATGTTTTAGACATTTTATGTAAAGAATGTACCAATTTTCAAATATTTTTCTGAATTCATAGTCTTATACAAATTTATATGAAAATAATATTCTAATATGTTTATCATGGTTAACTGGAGGGTTACATGTGTGTGACATAACCTGATGTCTTCATCCACTAGAGCTATCCTTTTGCATTTAAAGATTTGCACACATATAATTTGATCTTTTCCAAAAATTATGTGGCTTTCTTCCCTAGATACCACAGTTTGACACGTGTGTCTAGGAGATGTTCAGAAGAAAGGATATTCTCATATTCTGGTGTATCTGTCTCAGATATTAAAATGTAGCTTTTAGTCAAATGCCTGCTGGGTGGATAGCCGTCACTCCACATAAAACAACTGTATTCATCTCACTACAGCTCTGCTGTCTTTTATGATCGCATTTACTGATAATGGCAACATAAATTTCTGAAGCTGCACCAGTGGCATTTTTCTTCTTAACACTGTTTTATCCATCAGTGTGTCCTACAGAACTCTGCTATGGAGTATCATACTAAGTGCCACTTCATGAGGCTCTACTGTGGCTTAACTCTTTCCCCTAAGTCTTAAACTTCTAGGGGCGTATCTTGCTTCCTTACCCACTGAAGAAGTCGGCACATCCTGACCCTTATTGATTTTATTCTGCACAGTGAGTTAGGAGATGATACAGTGAGGAAAATGCTGGTCTGTGGATCCTTGGCAATGATGACTCTCCTGTATGAGTTCTCCCAAAGAATTGCCCTTTCAGCACCTTCAAGTTGTCTCAAAAACAAAAAGGAGAGAAGACAGTAAAAGAGGGAGCAAGGAAGGTAGGAAGATACTGCCAGAGATCTCCCCTGCACGATTTGTAAGACAACCCTCTGATTTTAAAGGACCGAATTCTGCCAACAGTCTTAGTTAACAGGGAAAGGAGTCCCCGTTGCAGGAAAGAATGACTAAGGACCTCAGCATTTTGACATGGTGCAGAGAGCTTCAGCCACAGCTGTACTGTGAAGTGCAAGCCGACTATCTGGAGGATTATTCCCACGAAAATCATATTAAAATGACTCCACATAATGTGCAGGTCTGGAAAAAAGATCCTTTGGGTTAAACGGTGCTTTAATCTGTTGACAGCATTTTAATTTTTCTCCTTCTGAAGAATCTCTAAAGGAGACCCTGCAGAGAGGGAAAGCAGGTCAAGAGCAAATGAAAAGTGAAGGTTCTGCTTTTTCAGAACCAGGATAAATCTGTTAATTATTCCAGCCCAGAAAAATATAGGCAAATTTTAATTCACTAGCTGCTGAAAGCCTGCTATCAAATAAATTGATTAGCAGGGCTCATAATCAAAAGCTCCAGATTAGTGGTTAATTGGTGGAATCAATTAATAGAAGTATTTATTAAATATATTTGCCTCCAAAGAATGGCAAAGCCATTGCTCTGGGCTCTTGAAGATAAGAAGTCTTTACACTAGGATATGTAGTGATTTCTGGGGATATAGTGGTTATTATGACTTTTTTTTTTTGTATTTCTCATTTCAAGAAATGTATTCATAGGTATATGGATTTAATGTTTTCCTTTTGAGTCACAAGATAATTGCAAAATATATATAATAATTTACCTGATACAACATTTTGCACAGTAATATATTAAAGTGTCCTATAAGACAATTTCCCCTCGATATTTGTAACAATTAACAATTAATAAAAATAACAAGTAACCTAAGCCTCAATTATCTGTAGCAAATGTTCAAATTAAATGTACCTCTCAAATTAATGATATTAAACCTGCTTGTTTTTCTAATATTGTGATTGATACAAATTGTTAAAAATAATTTATAGGAATTAAAAATAAATTATATTACAAAAGAACCACTTTTAAATATATTTATTGAAAGAAGTTCCTCATTACAATATATTTTGTTTCTATTCTTATTTATTACAAGAATTTTTGAGACTTATATTATAAATCGGACATTTTCTCACATCAAATGATCATAAACAATCATTTTACATTGTAATGTTTGATTATACACTAAAAGAGATGACTTATTACTTGTTCTGTGAAGAAACTATTCCTTAATAAATTATGATTTTACCTTTATTTTAAAGCTTAAAAATCAATGCTTAGGGAGGTTGGAGAGATGGCTCAGTGGTTAAGAACACTGACTGCTCTTCCAGAGGTCCTGAGTTCAATTCCCAGCAACCACATGGTGGCTTACAACCATCTACAATGGGATCCGATGCCCTCTTCTGGTGTGTGTCTGAAGAAAGCAATGGTGTGTGTGTGTATACACACACACACACACACACACACACACACACACACACATATATATATACATATATACACATATATATGTATATATACTTTTTAAAAAATAATGCTTAGTTTAAGCCTTCTTTTTCAAAACTAAAAGACATACCACATTAGTACATTACCTATTATTCAAATAATTTTGCAAATTTGAACTCCTGCTTGTTGAAGAGACCACTATATTTTTATATCAACTCATCATTTAAAAACAATATAAGAATAACTAATTAGGCAAAGTAGTGTCAGAAGTGTCCCAAATGATAAATTGAGTAGCAATGGCATATAGAAATTTACTATACAAGTTACAGTGTGAACACAGAAACAAAATGCTAAGAAAACAGTGTGAAAGGGAAAAAGTGTCCATGTACTGTGAGCTTATGGCAGGCAGGCTAATGAATGCACAATTAGAGACCTTGAAAGAAAGGATGAAAGAAAGCAGAGTGTCTATGCACTATGAGACCAGAGCAAGCTATCTCATGAACACAGAGTTAGAGCCTTCAAAAGTGATGGGCCAAACAAAATTTTAAACTAATATTAAGAAGTATTTCATCCTTAAAATGTAAATTTAAACATTTTAATTTTTCAAATTCAACTACAGCAGTACCAAGAGGGAAAATCATAGCACTAATATCTAATGTCACTGTTAGAAAAGAAGCAAGAACTAAATCAGTGTTCTCAATCCCTGACTTCTAGTAAACCAAGGACAAAATATCAAATTAAGTACAGGTAATTATACAATTAATACATATCTAAACAAATGATGAAAAGATAAAGTTGATTCATGATAGGGAATGGATCTTTGCTACCCCTATAGATTAGATATATAGATATAGGTATCAAGAGACAGGGGAAAGTGGAACATATTTCACCCTATAAAGTCTATGAAAACCTGAGTTCAGATTTCCATCACTCATACAAAATTGTGGACCTAATGGTGTCTGTCTGAATCTCAGTGATGGGCAGAGCAGAGACAATTGACTTCTGCATCTTACAAGCCATCTAGACTAGCTAAGGCAAGCGGTTTAATGAAAACAGCATCTCAAAAAGAAAAATTGAGTGGAAAGCAATTAATGATAACTCTCAAAATCAACCTCTGGCTTCCACATGTATGGGTATGCACATATACAGATGCACACATTCATGGACAAATCAACATGTACAAACAAACACACATATGTACCACATATACACAAGCGCAAAACAATTATATAGCATAAACATAATATTTGGCCATGCCATGCAGTGTAGGCAGGCAGAAGATACCCCTTGCCTGACAGTAGAGCAACTTGCCCACAGCAGAAGCCACTAAGCTATACATGTATATAGTGATCAAGATGGGATGAAAAGAGAACCAAAATGGTTTGAGTACTATGAAGGAGGAATTGGAGGTGCAAGGATGGAGAGAAATAGCTGTTGTGAGTACTTCCCTTGCCATTTGAGGACATGGTGAAGTCCCAGACCATGCTGCTACTGTCTGGGTCCGTGGCCATGTAACAGCCTGTGTCATATTACCACTAAAGACCATGCTGACTTCCCTAGTCTGGGCTGACACCTGGGACCATTTTGATGTACAAGGGCTGTGCAACATTTTCTACGCCCCTCAATAACTGCAGAACTTGGGAGAGCTAGCCCTGTACCTCATCAAGACAGCACAGTAGAGTTGGCTCTGGTAAGTGTAGCATGGGTAAACTGGACCTGACGGTGTGGGTGCAAGATTGTTGGTCCCACCACTTGTCTGCTGTCAGGTGGCATGTGTGCAGGGCAGATGCCCTCTTCATCTGTCCCCTCATAACCTATGACATATGGGAGACCTTTCCCAGGGTTTAAGAGAGCTGGAGTTCTGGCCCCACTTCTTGATGTCTGCAACATCTGGGAGAGCAGAGCCCTGCATCTCAACTGGTCAGGACAGTAGACCTGGCCCTGATGACACGGGTTTGAGTGAGCCAGCTGTGAAGGCATACGAGCAGGAGAGCTGCCCTTGCTCCTTGCCAGCTGCTGCATTTGGGTGAGCAAGCTGGGGCAGTGCTGGAGAGCTTGCCCTCATGGTGTGGGTGCTGGAGTACTGGTGGACTGACTAACTCAACTACCTCTCAGTCCCAGATCCAGGGCTTTGAGTTGGCCTACCCCAATATCTATGTCATCTGTGAATTGCTAGAGTGTATGAAAGGGTCAGTCTTGAAGATCTAAAAGCTGCAGGATCTCTATGATACAAGGCACCAACAGAACATCTCAGAAGATTACTGGTGAGATCCACCATTGATGATCTAGCAAAAGCCAAAGGCCTTGAACCAGACCAACAACTCATTGCAATGAACATTTGCAAACAAAGTTGTGTGGACAAAGAGTATACCGTGGAACACACTGTGTCACAGCACAGCTTCCATAAGATGTATTTTTTTATGTTTTGTTTAATTTTTAATTATTTTTATTCTTTATTTTCTCTTGGGGGGAGTTTCAAGGGTAAAGGGTGGATATAATGGGACAAGAAGATGAATGAGATTGGGGTGCATGATGTGAAATTCATGAAGAATCAATAAAAATTTTGAAAATCAAGACTTTTGCACCCTTAGATGAAACAAACAAATAATTGTAAAGATAAAAACAAGATGGCCCAAAATTACATGTTCCAATGAAGATGTGGTTGTATTAATGTTGCATACTTAAAAAAAATAAAATGAAGGAAGAAAAAATGTCTAGGCAATGAATGGAGGCAAAGATGGGGGAAGGAGGGATGGAAGGAAGAAATAAGGCGTTTACCAAAGCTGGTGGAATTGTCAGGTAAGCAAGTTCTAGCAAAGGCAAGAAATCTCTGCCTGGGTCTTAAATGTACTTGATAGCAATCTAATTCCTTAGTTTGGTGGATGTTAGTGGTCTTCTAAGTCATACATTTAAAAATAACACCTGTTAAGTGAAACTTGGACATTCTGAACTTTAGGGCTAATATCCGCTTATCAGTGAGTACATACCATGTTCCTTTTTTTGTGACTGAGTTACCTCGCTCAGGATGATATTTTCAAGTTCCATCCATTTGCCTGCAAATTTCATGAAGTCATTGTTTTTAATAGCTGAGTAGTACTCCATTGTGTAAATGTACCACATTTTCTGTATCCATTCCTCTGATGAGGGACATCTGGGTTGTTTCCAGCTTCTGGCTATTATAAATATGGCTGCTATGA
>CM052705.1:72750512-72779478 GCA_028551405.1 Uromys caudimaculatus | reverse complement strand
GGGGGAGGGGACACGGGGTTTCCAAAGAAAAGGGGAATCATCGGAAATGTAAATAAAAAAAAAAAAAAAAAAGAAACACTAAAGTCCACAGAGGTAGAAGTAGAAAGATACCTGTTACTTTACAGATCTATTGTCTGCTCAGTCAGGATATCAGGCACATAACAGAAATTTTATCTTATTAAAGATGAAAGTTTATGTAGAATATCTGAAATTATTTATAAAATGTAAATGTATATATTCTTTTTGCCTGGAAACACTTTTTTTTCCAGCTCTTACATCCAAAGTACAGGCAAGATGACCTAGTGATGCTTGAAAATATTCATTGATATCGATTCTTCTCCTCCTTCCATTGATACAAAAAAAGTATGGAATACATATATTTCATTTATATGGTTGATTTTCTGCTTTTACAATGCAGTAGCCTTAATAATGTGGTTGATAATCAGAAGATGTCTCTAAAATAAGACATGCTAACAATTCTGATTTTTCACAATAAGAAAGAAATATTTCAAGAACTATGGAATTTATTTCTAAATCCAGTTATTGGGTTTTTTTTTTTTGAAAATTAGCTTGTAGCTAACACATTTGAACATAATCTATGCTAGCAGCATAAAATACCACAAAAAAGGACAAATAGATAATATGGAGATCAGTAATTCACCCATGTAATTCAATTAGAATAGTAACTGTGTACATTTAAAAGAATGTACAAGCAGAAAGAGGTGGCTTTTGCAATTTTTATTTTATGTGTACAAACTTCAGTCAGAAAGAGATGCCAAAAAACTCTAGGTTCAAAGTGAAAAATGTATTCATATGCAATCTGTAAATTCTTAGAAGTGATCTTAGAGATCCTATATTTGCACTAGTATTTACCTATCAAAAACAATACATAAATATTATGTAGTAATTATGCTGTTTGAAGTGCTTTGTTACTTGTAACAACAATAAATGATGTTACCTCTGGTCTGAAATGTGTTTGTATGTCACATAAACTGGTTTCAGTCATATAAAGTCCATCTGAGCAAGAACTTTAGCTAAAGGAATTGATCTATAATGGAAGAAAGGAAGAGAACACCTGAAAGAATTTGGCTTTTCTGATAACAGATTTCAAGGAAGCAATCTGCTTGCAGCTTCTATCCCCAGTACTGTGAAGAAGTAGCCTCCAACTGATGTATTGTGTGCTTCTGTTGCAGAAGTCCAACAACATAATGGTAGAATGTTTGGGCTTCTCTTTATTTTGCATTCTTACAAACCCAATAGTATCGCTGTATTTCATTTACCCAGGGAAGCTAGTTTCAAAACTGACGATAGAGAGGTGAGACCACAGTTTTCTCAGCATTCTCAGCATTGCTCCACAAGCTGCTCACTTGGAGCTCTCTTGCTTGGCAGAGGACAGTGGGTGAAAGACTTGCAAGACTGTCAGCCACAATGCATAATAGGAAAAGTCAGTATGGTGGTTCACCAAATTAACAAGAACAGCTATCTTCTCTGACAGATTGCTCTGTTCAATTATAGCTGTTGGGGATTGAGTCAGCTGCTTGAGCAACAGGAAAAATCTGAGGGTCATTAAGACGGTCTATTAATTTTCTGTCGTGAGGCACTGCAGAGCTGTGATCTGCACATGCGGTGTGTCTGAGCATATTCCAAGACATTGGCCTTTAACTCTCATTTCATAATTGAAAAAAAATTCCCATGCAATCTTTACAGGATAAGAAAATGGTGACTCTTAGATAAGGACTTATAATAATTAATATTCCAAAGATACATTTTTCCCAAAATAAACCCAAAAATACCTTTAAAGAAGGAAAAAATAATAAAATATTACTTGCTTCAAAAGAACAAATAATAAACACATTGCATTTAACTTGTAGGTCCATGTCCATTCTTTGAAGTAACAGTTATAAAAATTAAAACATGTTTTCAAAAGGAAGCGTTCCGTGCTATATGACTTTCAAAAAGATCAAAGTATTTTCTTAGTTGTAATCGATTCATTCTTTAAACACGTACCTTTGAGCATATAATGCCCAATGCTTCTATTTCACACCAGGGAAACACCGGATATGGGGCCAGAACTGTAGTCATACTATTAGGGGACCATATGAGGCTCCGAAAAATAGCTGAAGGTTCTGAATAGAAGGCTTGTGGGTAAAACTGATTGCTATACAATCAACCGGACCTGAGTTTAAATCCTCAGCACCTCTGTAAAAGAGGGGGTGAGTGCATGGTCCATGGGTGTGCCAATGGCCCCAGTGTTGGGAATACAGACAGAAGATAATATGAGCATGCTTGTCAGCTAACCAGGAGGTTCAGGTTCAGTGAGAGTCTTTGTGTCTGAAAAGGACATGGAATATGATCAAGAAGGTTACCTGGAATCTTCTTCTGGCCTCTACACGAACATACACAGTCATGCCCTGCCATACAGATGTGGTTACATACCATGCACATACATACATACACACACATATACATACATACATACACACACATATACATACATACATACACACACACATATACATACATACACACATATACATACATACACACACATATACATACATACATACAGACAGACACATATACATGCATACATACACACACATATACATACACACATACATACATATATACATACATATGCTAGCTGACAAAATGATGTAGTTTCCTAGAATGGGATCTTTAACTTAAGCAATGCCCATCTCTTTTATAAAGATTTATTTTTACCATGGTTAAAGCTTTTTAAAGCACAATATATATGTTTCATTAGAACTCATAGAGATTAACTGATCTCAGCTATTATCTATTTTTTTTTTCTTTTTTTGGTTTTTTGAGACAAGGCTTCTCTGTGTAGCCCTGGCTGCCCTGGAACTCACTCTGTAGACCAGGCTGGCCTCGAACTCAGAAATCCACCTGCCTCTGCCTCCCAAGTGCTATGATTAAAGGTGTATGCCACCACTGCCCGGCAGCTATTACCATTTTAAGGAAACTTCCTACTCCTCTTTAACAATTCATTCTATGTTGTTATTTATACTTCAAGTACCTGAATTTTCACATTGCCAAAAATATCTAGAGAGATGGCTCCATGAGTAAGAGCACTTGCTGCTTAAACAATGGGATTTGAAATTGACTGCCTACCATCCATGCATAATCCAGGTGTGGGTACAAGAGTATGTGGATCCCGGGCTGTGCTGGCAGAGTGGATAGAGGAGTACCCCTGGGGGGCCACCTAGCAAAGAAACAGCAAGTTCTGCATTTGATGAGAGTCCCATCTCAAAGGAGAAAAGAAGAGAGTAATAGAGGAAGACATTCTAAATCCACTGCTCTTCACTTCCATGTCCATGGGAACACACATTCAAACATATCCATGCATGTATGTGTATGAATTACTGAACTCAACATGAACAAACACATCTTTAAGAAAGAAATGTATTTTCAATGTAATTAGCAATTAATACATTGTGTTTTTAATACAGTCATATAGCAGTTGCATTTATAAATGAGTTTTACTTCAAAGAAATAGAAATTAAAATATTAACACCTGAATTCTAACAAATACATGTGGGGAGAATAGGACTTGCATACCTAAAAATACATGTTTATAGCTGTATCTACTTGATATAACTCTGTACTATGAACTTATAAACTACACTTCAGATTACTTAAATACAATTCAGAGTCAAGTCACAATCTGAGCAGTGGAAAATATCAGATGCCTGAAGGCTCACTGATTACTCTTTACAGAACCCCAAAGAGGTATTTCAATGAACCTGAGGAACATTAGCATGAAGAGCTGAAGAGGCTGCCAATCATAAAGAAGAGGGCTAAAAGGAGACATTTGTAGCCAGACTTCCAGGCATCATTTGGGACATAAATGTCCAGTGTGCTTCCTATGGCAAAAAAGCAATGGCATATGGCGAACATGTAAATGTCATCATGTTGACATGCCCTACCAAATATATCATGGTAGGTAGTTCCCCCATTTGAAATAGCTTGCTCAGGAACTAATAGTAGTCTTAGATGTATACAGCTGGTGCTTCCCAGACAAGGTCAAAGAAATCCTGTGATAAGGAAATATTCTTGCTTCATATCCTGAAGACCAGACTAAGGCAGTAAGTGGAGAGAAATATGACATATCAGAAGGCATAAGAGTAATTATATGTATATCTACAGACCCCCAAAGTCCTTGGCTAAGTGCACTTGCTTACAGGTCCACTGTTAAATCTCCCTGACTTCACACTAGAAATTACTTTTTTTACTCTTCTCTCCCCTTTCCTATGACTGCTTGCCTGTTTATTCTGAGCGTGTTCCATGTCTCTGAAGAACCCATCAACTCCGTGAGCAAACTGGAGGGCATCCATTGCTGAGCTTGCCCTGTTGACTTCTAACTCAGAAAGTACAGCTCACTCGCATTCCTCCTATGTTTCCCAGCTCCTTCATCTTGGCAGCTGGAGAATCTGTCTGCCTGTCCTGCTGTTTTCTCTCTCAAACTCCAAAAAAAAGTCCCTGTCTCCTTCTGAGACTATGTTTAAATTCTTTTATGAATGAGACAAGAACCAGAATATCAGACCCTAGGTGACAATATTTGTTCTGAAGATAACAAGTCCCCTGTCTCTTCTTTAACTAGTCCATTTTCTAAAGGAAAGTGTGCCCTAACTTCCCATATATGCCCTGTTTCCATTTATTTATGATGAAAAAGAATTCAGGCGGATTCCTACTCTCTCCTATAGCCTTCTCTGTGGTTCAGTTCAGTTATTCATAGTTAATGACTTTGGTTACAGAGGAATAGTGAGGAATAAACCATGGTCTCCTGTTTAAATGTTTCTAAATTCCTCCCAATAAATAGCAGGTTACTTTAAAATTGAGTTACTGCCATTGCTTTTTCAGAACTGTGGAATGCATGTGATGCCTTGTGTTCAACACACACACACACACACACACACACACACACACACAAACACACACACAATTTCTTTGGATTCATTAAATTATATTTATTTTTGTAGGATTGTTTTTTCCCTCCGTTTTTGTTTCTTTATTCACTTTATATTATTCACATTCTTTATTTATTCACAGGATCACAGCCTGATCACAGCCCCCTTTCCTTCTCTACCCCCATTCCCACCCTTAAAATCCCTTACCTTTCCCCTTCCCCTTCTCAGAGAAGGGGAGGCCTCTCATGGGTACCCACCCACCCTGGCACATCTCCAAAACTTGACTGAACACATCCTTTCCCACTGAGTCCAGACAAGGGAACTCAGCTATAGGAAATAGATCCAAAGGCCCACAACAGTCAGAGACAGCCCTTGCTCCAATTGTTAGGTGACCAACATGAAGAAGAAGCTGCACATTTGCTAGATATGTGGAAGGGGCCTTGAGTCCATGCATACTCTTTGGTTGGTGGTTCAGTCTGTAGGAAACTCCATGGGCCCAGGTTAGTTTACTCTGTAAGTCTTGTGGTGTCTTTGAGCACTCAGGCTTCTTCATTCTTACTCCTAACTCTTCTACAAAACTCCCTGAGTTCCACCTAGTGTTTGGTTGTGGGTCTCTGCGTCTGTAGGATTCTTTCTAAAGTTAATTCTATTTTGCTCTATAGACATCCATTTTTTTTAAGTGTTTGTATTTTTAAAAATGTAGTTAATTTACCAACACATGTGATGCTTAAACATCAAGTATTAATGCTTTGGTAAAATGATCTGCTCCTCAAATTAAAGCCTAAAACGTTTTGCAAGTAAGTTTTAGAGATACAGTGCAAACTCTAAGTTTCAATTAGTAATTTTTCAAGCTAAGCATGAGGTGCTCCTTGCCTAAGTAGCTGATGTTCTGCAACTTGATGTCAATATAGTAAACAATATAAGTAAATTGCTACAAATAAATAATTCACAGAACTATATTAAGAAAACAGAACATAACTTTTAAGTTATCTTCCAGTTGTTCATTTTTTTCTAGGTGTGATTCAAACTTCTTTGTTCCAAGAATATAATGAAGTTTACTAATAATCCTTTGAAATATGATTTGCTTATGGCTGGGAAAATGGCTTGGTTTGTAAGAGAATTTGATCTGGAAGCATGAGGACATTGGTTCAAATTTCCAGCCTTCACATAAATACCTATGTGGGCATACCAAAGACAGCACACATATTCTTCTGGCATCTACATGTTCATGTTCATACACAGATTTCTACCATTTATATGCACACATACATATGCTATAAAATATGATTCAAAGCTTTTCAGCATCTATTTATTTTTCCCTTTTATTTATTATGGGGAATTTTTTGATGCAGTGATCCAGCAGGTACTGCAACACCAGGTCAATTAATGAAATAGAAGGAGCAAGTCCTTTTCAATCTCCTGACTCCAAAAATCAATTTATTTAGTGTCATCAGATAGAAGAAATATCAAATATTAAACAGAAAACAAGATACTACAATTGATTTTAGCCAGAAGGCCATGAATATAGCATTATTATGTATAGCAATATAAAATTATATTCTTATAGATTACTTACATGGTTTAAATCTAAATAAGGTGAGAAAACTTCATAACTGAAAGCCAGTAAGTCTGAAGTAAGCTTAATGCTATTAGGACTTAAAAATACCCTCTTCAACCACAGTGTGCTCATCCAATGAAAAGTAGTCAAGGAAAAGTCAATGGTGGTCATAATGAGAACTTCAACAGCCATGCTATACTCCCATCTAAGTTTAACCATGGTACTTGGAGCATTTCTCATTTCTCTGGTACATACAATGCTGTGTCAATGACTAGACAAGACCAAGTTTTGTGGAACAATGCATTTGGCATAGTTTATATAACTGAATAGTTATAAGCAAAGGAATAGATGAATGTGTTCAAGCTTCTAAATATACAAGAAGTTGATTGTACAGAAAATATAGGATATCTTTTTATGAAAACCCTTCATAAGTGTCCTAGCAGGTTTTCAGTTAAATACATTATTACCAACTGTAGGAGTCTCTGCAAATACATGGACATAAGAGTATCAATCCATGTGAAGCAAGAAGGAAGTCCAGTTGAACATATGTAACTGGTATTGATTTAAACCTTAAGATTCTTGACATCAGGAAGTTTATTTTATGCATAATTAAATGCAACACAATTTGGAAAAATGTTTCCTGGTAATAATAATTAACTCAATCCTTTGTGCACAGTATTCTTACTGTTTTATAAAGAACACGTAACACCTTTGAAAAAGATTGTGCCTATAGATTAAGATGTCTATATATGTGACATCTTAATAGTCTGGAGGAGGAGGCTGTGAGGTTTCAGTCACATGGGGTGCACAAAGGTGATCAAGCTATTAACCATGTTCATCGCCAGCCTTCTGATATGAACCAGCTTATACATCTCTTACTTTGAAGAGACAATCCTGTGTGTTTAACATTTCTATTTTCCCTAGTGTTATCTGTGAAAACAAGAAATTCTGTGACTCATACTTCTTCCTCTTTTTTTTTTTTTTTATATATATTTTTAAGAGAAAATTGTGGCTGTAATAAAGGTCAGTGTGGAATGAATTGCCTGTATGGCTAGTCTAATCAATATACAGAAGCATAAGAACATTAAAAACAATACCTAACAAAGGACTAAAGAAATGAAAGCCATGTTAACTCTGATGGCCATTCAAAGGTCACTTGAGAGATATTTTTAAATCTCTCTTTGCAAATCGTTCAGTTACCTTCAATAAAATGAGAAACATTTGACATATCAAATCAACACATACCAAAAAATTGTTGAAAATCAAGATTATACTAGTGAGATGAATAATCTATAGTAGATCTACTTTGAAAAAATTTGTTCCTCAATTCATTCACCACTTAATCTATTTCTGCTAGTAGTTTGCTGAAATATTAGTAATTTTATTAACAATACAGTACATCTTTGAGGTCTTTCTTTTTATTCCAGTAATCCATCCTAGGATTGGCAATAGAAAGATATTGTGGGTAGAATCAATAAAAACCCAATAAATGCAAAAAAAAAAAATCATCACATTTTGTGTGCAGGAGGGAGATCCCTTAATCCTATAGCTCAATTGCAAAAATTTAAATAGAAAATAGGTGTAGCACAGCCTATCCCACATAAACTTTATAACTTGTAGGAAGGGCAGTTTAAGTTGCATTTTCACACACACAAAATCTATTCCAAAGGCCATTGTTTACCAGAGTGAAGGGTATGGCTAGAGGCAGAATTACAATAAGGAATATAAACAATACAATAAAAATATTGACAGAAAAATCAATGAAGCTCTGTGGATTCTATCTTGTCCCCAATTATTTGTGCATAATGCATATGAGTAACTCCTATGCTATATAATTTTCTTTTTAAGAGCCCAGAAATAGACAGGTCTCCTCTGATTCACAAACATTGCTCTTGTTGACTGCCACGTGCCAAATGAGGCCACAGTGTACTTTCTAAATCATTGGCAACAGATAGCACAGAAGTAATCAAACTATTAACCACATCTATTCCCATACTTTTGGGGTTGAAAAGAGGTTATACATTTCTTTATTTGAAGAGACAATGCCGTGTGTTTAACATTCCTGGTTTCCTTAGTGTTATCTGTGAGCATAAGTACCTCTGTGTCCCCTACATGCAACCTCTCCAGTTACAAAAGACTCAACAAAGAAAGGGGGAGGGAGCATAGAGGAAGAATCAAGGAAGGAAGTAAAAGGGGAAGGAAAGGTGGAAGAAAGGAAGGAATCATAGTAGAGGAAGGAAGGAAGGAAAGAAAGAAGAAAGGAAGGAAGGGAGGAAGGGAGGAAGGGAGGGAGAGAGGAAGAGAAAGGAGGGAGGGATAGGAAGGAGGCAGGGAGAGAAGGGAGGGAAGGAGGGATGGAGAAATGCATAAAGGAAAGAGCAAAGGTATGTAAAGGGAAGTTCTCATAGAAATTAAGGCACGCCACTGATAGAATTCCACGAGGGTATTAAGAAAATCAGATGTAAGTTTCAGGGTGTTGTAGACACAGCTTTGGAACATTGAGATAGGCTCTGTCTGGCATGCTGATTCACTGTCATGCTTACTTCATACTTATTCACTGTTCTCATCTCAGTGATATCATAAGCTGTATGTCTTGAACCTTTTATGAAGCTGCTAGCGAGGTACCTAATCCAGTTCATAAAAACATGCACAGAAAACATCTAATTCAAATGGTATTAGTCTTAGATGATGTAGAGCTAGAAAAAAAGTCAATTACACAGAATTAATAGAACATGTTAAAAGTTTTCCCCAATGAATTTCTAAGAATATTCTATCTCCTTTTAAAAAAATCACAAAATATTATCATTTGGGAAAATCAACATGAGATTTTTGTCATTATTAGTTATTTCCTAAACATAGTAGTTTATCAAATAATGAAGGCAACGTTGGACACTGCATAGGTGGTCGTGTTTAAAAATGCCCACAGTTCAAGCTTGAGAATATTGAACAACCAATAGATTTCTTTATACAAAATAACCTAAGAAAAAATCAATAGTAAGCCCATTTGAAATGATTTCAATGTAGAACTACTTGCTGAAAGAAGAAAACAAACTTTCATGAGTTATCTTCTTACATCTACATGTGGGACATTGCATGACTACACAAACACATATTCATATATATATATATATATATGTATATGTATATATATGAATTATTTTTAAATAAATTGTATATAAGTCTGAAAACAGACAATGATAAAAAATTATGCTGCAAACTGAAAACCTGACATCATCACTTGCTTATTTACATGTGTTAGTAACCTATTTAAAACATATCTGAAAAAGAATCAGATATCAGTATTGTATAAGTAGTCCACAGATCCTTATCCTTCATAAAAAGTATTCAAGACGAAACTTTGTACACTTTTCACTAAAATTAAATGTATTCTGTATAGCTTCTTAAATAAGCCCACCCAACTATTGTCTTAGACTCACCTCAAGCCCTTCAGAGATCCATACTCCTGTCACTAATCACCCTTATGTTTATCCTCCGGGGTCTCACTTGACCTGTGTTCACATCTCTTATGTTTCTGCTACTCACAATAGAAATGCTAGCTTTCTTGTAGAAAATAAGATATATTTACTTGTGGAAACACCTACCACATGAAAGCTTGCCTGACTTTACTTCATCGCTAAAGGGACAAAATTTTCTTCTTGATTTGTTCATTGTTCCTGTTTTCATTATCCACCTTGTCAGCTACTGTTATGAAAGAAACTCACACTGCACCTGTGTTCTTTATGGGATTTTTCAATTGGTTTTGTTTGGGGATTTTACTGTTGTCATGGTCTTGTGTATTTGTCTGTGTTGTTATTAAGTGGAGCAGCAGGTTTATTGAAGAGTTTTAATGACTATTGCTATTAGGATGTCTACATTTACTTTGCCTACAGCTTTGGTAATATTATATATTTATTATTTAATTTGAACAATAATTAGACAATATGTCTTTTAGGAAACTTAAAATCTTATTTTGACATAGGATGAAATAGGTAAATTTGAAATTTTTGCTTAAAGATAAGACTACAAATAAAAGATATAACACTTCCTTTTTGTTAATTGAATGATGGTTGACAGGAGGCAGGAAAGATTTATGACCCCATTTTAAATTATTGTTTTTCGTAGTATACACAGGTACAATTGCTATAATTACACAGATTAATATTTTCAAGGTATCATGGATCAGAACTAAAATGAAGACATATAGATGTCGAGAACTGTGTTATTTAAGACACAAAATATGTCCTTACTCACACGGTCTGTCTCAATTTTACAGATAATGGAACTAAAGCACAAACAATATAGGTTACTTACAGACAGCTACACATCAGTTAGCAACAGATTCTAGACGTTCTTGTACTGGTTTCATTATACTTTGCCTTTGTATTACTTCGGAACAAGCAGAGAAAATAATGGAAGAACCAATCTGTAATTGACGGTAACCAGGTCTTACAGTTTCTTGCTGTTCTAAGGCTTTAGGCACAGAATTCTATAGGTCCCAGAGGCCTGTGCTGATCTGGTAGGAAAGGGGTGATTGGGGTACATGGAAGTTACATTAAAAAAAGAGAGAGAGAGAGAATTGTTCCAGATTTTGTTTTAAAAAATTCTTGATTTTTTTCCCTAATTTAAAAGATTCCCCCACTTCTGATGAAACATGAAAATCAAACAGTATATTTAAAAATATATAAATAAAACTCATCTCTAACTCCTGGCTTTTGTATAGCATGTGGTTCAATGAATAACTGAGCCATTGCATTTTCTTTTTATAGATTGGTATTCATGTCTCTCTCATAACTCCCCCATCTATTCCTGTAAATGCTATGCCTATGCTTTGTTAGCTTCACACATTCTGCATGAATCTCATTACTCTTCTTTGCTTTCTTGCTTTTCTACCATCCAAGAGCCCTATAAAGCTTCTTCTATGTTATCTCACTAGCTCCAAAGATTACATCTCTCAGTGATGGATGACTTTGTGGGATCAATGTCTTTAAAACACAACTGGAATGAGACACCTATGACACCAGAGACTGTGACAACATGAACAAGGTTCAAACCAGACACAATCTCAACACTGAGATGGGACGGTACACACAAAGGCTTAACTCTGACCAAGAAGCTCTGCCGGGCTGCCTCTCTGACTTGCGACTAGGGTGCAGAATACAAGTCTGTAAAGGCAGTCCTTAGTCAATGTTTTCCTGGTGGGAAACAGCGGAGTCTGAGGTGTCTCCTGTGTATCCAGGTGCTGCTGGCACAGGACTAGGGGTTGGGAATGGGGTCCCTGGATGGTGCTTCCCCTCAAGGTGTTCACATGCCAGGCAGAAAGGGGAGGGCAGATCCCAGTTTAATTCCAAGTGAGTGCTGAAGGTACAGAAAAGCTGAAAGAAAGAAAGCCTTCTCCAGGAAGACTTAGGTGCAGCTCTTTACTACAACCCCCAGCCCCCCACACACACCATCCTGTGTCCCGCAGCTATCCTTGATGAAGAGACCAACTCTGCTCAAACCACAAGAATCAGAGATTCACTTGTCACACACTCTGGACTCATAAAAAACACTAAACTCTTCCAACCATTTGCATTCAAATTTTTGATGTCCTTGTTTTTAACAGCTTAATAGTCATCTATTGTGTATATATTGCACATTTCTTTATCCATTCTTCCATTGAGTGTCATCAGGATTGTTTCCAGTGTCTGGCTATTATAAATAAAGCAGTTATGAACTTTGAGCAAGTGCCCTTGTAGTGTGGTAAAGCATCTTTTGAGTGTATGTCAAGGAATAGTACAGCTGGGTCTTGAGGTGAAATATTCCCAATTTTTCTGAGAAACTGCCAAATTGATTTCTAAAGTGATTGTGGTGATTTGAATGCGCTTGGCTCAGGAAGTGGCACTATTAGTAGGTGTGGCTTTGTTGGATGAAGTGTGTTACTGCAGAAGTAGGCTTAGAGAGAGCTTCCTCCTAGCTGCCTGAGAATGTCAGTCTTCTGTTTGCCTTCAGAAAAAGATGTAGCGCTCTCATTTCCTCTGGGTGGAGGTCCGGAACAGGGGAGGGTTGCAGGAGTCTATGGGGCTGACCCTAGCTAGGAATCCTGGCAGCAGGGGATATGTAGCCTGATGTGTCTACCTCCTGTATCCAGGTGGGACTTCCACTGGAGGGAGGGGACACCAACCCTCCTGAAACCTTCAGGGCAAAATTTTTCCTGCCTATGACATGCAGGGATTAAAATGAAGCAGATACTGAGGGGATGGCCAACCAATGACTGCTTCAATTTGAAACCCATCCCATGGGAGAGAGCCAGCCTCTGCTATTGCCAATAACGCTCTGCTATGCTTGCAGATAGGAGCCTAGCATAACTGTCCTCTGAGTGGCTTCATCCAACAGCTGATGGAAACGGATGCAGAGATCAATATCCAAACAATAAGTAGAGATCAGGAGACTTGTGGAAGAACAATAGGAAGGACTGAAAGAGCCAGAGTGGTCGAAGATACAAGAAGAAGACCTACCAAGTCAACAAACCTACATAGGAGCTCACAGAAACTGTACTACCTATCAAAGAGCATGCAGGGGCTGGACCTAGTCCCCTACACAGATGTAGCAGATGTGCAGCTTGGTCTTCATGTGGGTCCCCTAAAAATTGAAGTGGAGGCTATCTCTCACTCTGTCGCCTGTCCTTGGATCCCTTTCCCCTAGTTGGGCTGCCTTGTCTAGCCTCAGTGGGAGAGGATGAGCTAAGTTCTGCTGTGACTTGATGTGCCAGGGTGAGTTCATACCCAAGGGGGACTTTCCCCTTCTTTGAGGAGAAAAGAAGCAGGGAATGAAGGCGAGTGGGTTGTGAGGTGTAAGGGTGGGACTGGTGTGGGGGGAAGAGTTTCAATAATAAGGTAAAGTGAATAAAAAATTAAACTGAAAGTCAAAATATATACACAGAGGACCTGGTACAGAATTCTTATAATCCCTGTGCTTGCTGCCTCAGTCTCTGTGAGTTCATATGAACTTTGTACAGTTGATTTAGAGAGTCTCCTTTTACTGGTGTTCTCCACTCACTGCTTTAGTGAGCTCATTGACCTTTCTCACTTGATTTACTGAGCCTTGTTCTAATCGTGTTCTACACCCCCTCTGGCTCCCAGGGAGGGGCGTATATGATGGAGACATCCCATTTAGCACTGAGTGTTTCAATGTCTCTCTCTATGTCTGCATAATGTCTGGTTGTAGGCTCTGTATTTCTTTCCATCTACTGCAGGAGAGCCTCTCTGATGATGACTGAATAAGGCAATAATGAATGAATATAGCTGTAACCATGACTTTCTTGGGGACTGCCCCAGTTCCCGAATAAGGACACAGAGACTTATATTCATTGTGAGTGCCTAGGACTTACAGGTAGGTTTGTTCCCAACTAGGTTGTAACTTAAGAACCCATTTATTCTATTGTAAGTTCTGCCATGTGACGCGTTAATTATCTCTCCTCCTTAGTTCCTTCCTGCTTCTACTTCTGTGTCTCCCTGGAGAATCCTATACTTCTCACTCCTCTCCAGAGTTCCTATTCTTTCCTGAAGTCCCATGTTCTATTTCCTGCCTTCTTTATAGGCCATCAGATTTTTAATAAACCAATCGGAACATGAGAGAGGAAGTGTTTATAAACCACGGAGATAGGTGATGCTTACCACTTCCAAAGTCAGGCCTGTAATCAGATCTTTGCCAGTTCAGAAATCAGCATTTGTATAATACAGAGACAATCTTTACACAGTGCATAAAACATCACTCCAACATATAGCAGAATATCATTAAGAGTTATTTAATTATTACCTTTCTTTAGATCAGTGGTATTCCTTTTTACCCTAGGTCTCTGGGTTATGTAGTCTCTGGTTCTTTGTTATGTGAGCAATTTTGAGTATGGGTTCTTTATGTTAATTCAGGTATTGATTGGCACTCCCACAATTTTGTGCCAGCATTTTCCTAGCATACGTGGCAGGCATTAGAGACTGTAGGTCAAATATTTCGGTGGGTTTTGTTGATGTTTTGTTTCTCTTGTGTTATCTTACAGAGTACTTTCCTATGTGAAAGTCTTTCTGATCAAAGAAATGAGAGTAAGGCTCAACTGTCATAAATAACCTAATGTTGGAGACAGTGATATCTAGAAAATTATTGTGATAATTTTTTAACTAAGATTAGGTATTAAATATAATGACTTGAGAAGCTTATCAGAGTAATAAACTTTCTCCCATCTGTTTTAACTTCAGTATTGATTGTCTAAATCTTGTTTTGCATTTCACATTAAATATTTTAGTTAAATAAACATTATGACATAATAGTTTTAAAAGTGATATTTCATGAAACTTACATTCCAAATTCAATGCTTTATTATTCTGGATGCTTCTGTTCCTACGCAAATTAGTTAATAATTACCCAAGGTGGTAGTGCAGGTTTATATCAAAAAGTTCATTTACTTCTCACCATAAGTATGAGATAGCCATAGAGCCACATTTCTAGTGACCACCCTGAAGTAAAAATGAACTTGGATGATTTTCAAGGCCAGGCCATAATGGCTGCTTGGTTCTTTCTCTTGCAATGCTTCACCTTATAACTTTACTTGTATATTGTTGGAGCTCCCAGGGATCCAGGTTAGTTGACATTGTTGGGTTTCTTATGGGGTTGTGATTCCCTTCACTTCTTTTAATCCTTCCTCTAACACTTCCATAGGGATCCCTGACCTCAGTTCAATGCTTAGCTGTGAGTATGGACCTCTATCTCAGTCAGCTGCTAATAGAGTCTCACAGAGAACAGCCATGCTAGGGTCTTGTCTGCACATACAATATAGCTTCAGTAATAGTTTCAGGGATTGGTGCCTGCCCTTGAAATAGATCCCAAGTTGGAGAGGTCACTGGTTGGCCATTCCTTCAGTGGCTGCTCCATTTTTGTCCCTGAATTTCCTTTAGGCAGGAGTAGTATAGCTGGGTCTTCAGGTAGAACTATTTCCAATTTTCTGAGGAACAGCCAGATTGATTTCCAAAGTGGTTGTACCAGCTTGCAATCCCACCAACAAGGGAGGAGTGTTCCTCTTTCTCCAAATCCTTGCCAGCATCTGCTGTTGCCTATGTTTTGGGGCTTAGCCATTCTGATTCGTTTGAGGTGGAATCTCAGGATTGTTTTGATTTGCACTTCCCTGATAACTAAGGAAGTTGATTAAAATCTCTTTCTAATAATATGGTTGTTATTTCTTTCTTTGAAATTCAACTTTGTGCTATCTTGCTTTAGTGTCAAAAATTTATGAGTTCATCTAACCTCTGTATGTCTTTGACACTGGGTCTTCTTTTAAATTGAAAGACTTCCAAAAGTTTAAGGACAATTTCTGGATATGAAATAATACGCCAAACTCTTCTATAAATAACTGTGATATTAAACAAACAACAACCAAGAAAAGAAGAAAACCCAGTGTTCTAAGCAGCATTCTGAAAAGGTCATTGAAATGTCCTAGGATTTAAAGAAATAAGATATTAATGCCAGGAAATCCATTTAATTTAATCACAATGCAAAGCATAGTCTTACAGTGCTGTAAAATTAAATAGATATTTCTAATTTAATAAAACAAATGAAATATTTTCCACGGACTTTCTTGCCTTTCTTTTGCATGTCCAACATTCCCTTCACAGTAACATACTCCAAGCAGTAGGAGCACTATCATCCTGGTGAGAAAAGGAGCAGAGATCTACGTGAAGGCAGTCAAGAGAAGACCGGTTTCTGCAGGCGACCGGCAAGAGGGCTGTTCCACCCTGGGTGGGACTTGAACATAGGATCTCAAAGCCCATCCCTACTGTGACACACTTCCTACAGCAAGGCCACACCCATTCCAACAAAAGCATGCCGCCTAATAGTGTCCTTCCCTGGGGGCTAGGCGTTCAAACCCCTGAATCCACGGGAGCCAAACCTAATCAAGCCACCACAGTCATCACGTTTACTCATTGGTGGGTAAAAAACAAATTTAGTCTGAAGTTTAGTTTCTTTAAGAGAGAGGCTAGGGTTGGAAGGATGCCCCAGTAGGTAAAAGCTCTTGTTGGCAAGCATTACAACAGGTCAACCCCTGGGAAGTCTTGGTGGAAGGAGAGAACCAAGTACTGTGAATTTTCCTCTGACCTTTACATGCAGTTATTCACAGATCTCTACTTTTTAACTTTTTCTTGTAGTTTCCTTTTGACCTTCACACACACATGCTGGCATGCATGCATACACTCATTTGCATGCATATATTTGTACCCACACAGTTAATTAAAAATGTTAATATAATTTGAGGACGTTTTAGATGCCCGGTGGTTCTTGACTAAATTTTATTAATTGCGTTCTTTCTAGGAATTTGTTGAACTCGTAAACAAGATGTTAAGCAGTAATTTTTTCCTATTGCTTCATTGTCTTTAACACATACAGATAGCTCTAGATTCATTCCTCCTAATGAGAAATTCAGTCTGTTTTCCCATTCATTTTTATTGGTTTCATTGATGATGATGATGATGATGATGATGATGATGATGATGATGATGATGAAAATATTTAATCTTATTTTTTTGCAGTACAGCCATTATCCCCCTCCGGATCCCACCCTTTGACTGTTCCTCATTCCATTCCTGCTCCCCCATCTGAAAAGTCTGGATGCATTGAAATCCAAGGTTCCCTAGCTTTTAATTTTTCATTAATTACTTCTTTTATGTTTAAAATTACAATTTTTGTAAGACTGACCAGATGTCCCCCAAAGCAATGGTATCACTTTTATATTCTTACTACACTACCAACAGCTGAGTACAGCCAACATTTTACAGCTCTGCCAGCATTCTGTATTGTCAGTGATCTGGAAATTGGTCATTCTACCAAGTACATAATGATACCTCATTGTTTTAATTTGCATTTTTCTGATAACATATGCTGTGAAGTTGTGGCCTCTCTTATGTTTGCATGCCATCTGTGCAGTCTCTTTGGTGATGCATCTGTTGAGGTTGTTGGTTCATTACTTTAATTGGGTTATTTTCTACTACTAAATTTTAAAAGCTCTTGTATATTGTTGAAAATTATAATTTATCCAATATATTTTTATAAATATTTTCTATGACAATATTATTATGGTTCTTGAAGTTTACTTCTCAGGACCATATTATTTGGGACATCATTATTTTAATGAACAGATTCAAAGAATTATTTCTATTTAAGTAAAAATAATTCATATCAATTTACTTTTATCACAATGTTTTCATGGATTAATAAGTTGATAATTTTTGTTTTGGTTATAACATTCTTATATGGACTTTAATTATGACTTTTCTAAATTAATATCCTAATGCCAACTTGATAAAAAAAAGATATTAAATTTGGTTTCTGTAAAAGAATTCACATAAATATACTCTGGTGGTTTGAATGAGAAAGGATAGGAAGGCTCACATATTTGAATAGTAGGTTTCTAGTTAGTATAACAGTTTGGGAAGCACGAGGAGGTGTGACCATGTTGGAGGAAGTAGTGTGGTGCTGTGGGTAGGCTTTGATGTTTTGAAAGCCCACACCATTCTCAGTTTTCCCTGCCTCCTATTCCAGATAAGAATACCACGCTCAGCCACTGCTCTAGCCTCATGCCTGTCCCTCTGCTGCCATGCTACCTGCAATGAAGATCATGTACCCACCTTTTGAAACTGCATGTCTAATATACTCTTTCTCCTATTAGTTTCTTAGGTCATGGTGTCTTGTCACATCAAAAGAAAAGTAAATGAGAAAAGAATCTATATTATTTATTATTATATTATATAGTATATAGTATAACTGTATTAAACAGAATAACCTAAAAGATGTTGACTCTTTTTAATGACATAGTTAATTATTAAACATCAAGATGTAATCTTAATGCTCCATGCAAACTCTGACAAATTCAGGGACAATTGGGTCCCTTAAAAGTCTTTCCATTCAGTTTTACTCAATATTTTGGGGAATTCATTATTATCCTTTAATTTCTCATACATCAGAACTTAATTATTTTGAAGTTCCACTCACTCTGTTTAAATTTACTCATGGTCATAATGAGACAATAGTCACGTTGTAGAGTGTAGAAACAAGTTAGGCTGGAAGAAGAATGAAGAGACAATATGACATGAGAAGAAAGAGAAATAGTTTTAGAACTGGATTTTCTGAATAAACCAATTATTTTTGACCACAGAATCTATTATTCTAACACACAAATACAGTTGTGTCTATTTGTGTCTATGTAAATTTTAAAGAGCATGTGAGTATGTATATAAAGAAAAAGGGTTGTTGTTTTTTTTTTACCTTATTGGGACTGTCAGTGTAAATTTCTACCAATAAATTGCAGCTCTACTTCAAAGATTTGAGAAAATATACAGAGAGAATGAACTTTTAGAATCTGCTTCAATATTGTTACCCTAGAATGTTATTTTCATACTTATTCTTTAGAGTTAGAATTTAGCTTTGCATAACGCATATTAATATAAAAATTGAGAATAATAAAATTTTAACTTTAATATGAGAAGATTAAAAATATATGTAAAAGCATATGTATATGTATGCTTAAGCATAAAAATATATGCAAAATGAATACCTAGAAGCTTAGCTGCTGGTTATAACAAAAATAAACAGATGTAATGAGCTAGGCCTCATATCTCAGGTTCTAATCTGAGAATGCAAGATAAATCCTAGCTTTCACAAATACTTCTCAAAAGTCTAATGCCTCAAAATTCTACTATTCAAGTGTGGATATATCATCAGTGAATTCTAATTAAGTGCATCCCTGCTTCTTGTTGGTGATTGGCAGTATTTGGGCTAGTAAAGCTAATTACATTGCTCTGATTCTCATATTCTTCAGGCTCTCTCTAGTCTCTCTCATTCTCTTTCTCTCTCTCTCCCTTTTTCTTCTTTCCCATGTCCTCCTTTGTGTGTGTGTTTGTGTATGTATGTATGTATGTATGTATGCATGCATCTCTCCCTCTCTCTCTCTCTCCCTTTCTCTCTCTCTCTCTCTCTCTCTCTGTGTGTGTGTGTGTGTGTGTGTGTGTGTGTGTGTGTGTGTGTGTGTGTGTATGAATCAGGTGGAGACAGAGGTAGATGGGGAGAAAGCGACAGAGAGAAAACTATATAGAGTTGTCACTCTTATAAGTAAACACCTCTCCTGTGGTTATCCATAATCATGTGTATTTCTATAAAGAGAAACAAAAGTCACAGCAGAGGAATATGGAATGTGTAGCAGAATTTTAATCTAGAAATATGGCTGTTCTGGCAAGGGATCATCTAAAGACTTCTAGGTCTATATGACTCATTTGGAATGCAGACACACCCTGGATTACAGTATGTTCTTCTGGAATAGAGATAAGCCCTTATTATACGCCTTTAATCCCTTACAATTAAAGTAAGTTTAGTTTGTAGAAGGAAGCAGCTATGTTTGAAAGTAAGTACTAACTGAGGGGCAGACTAAGTGACAGATCAGAGGATTTGACAGAATGAGTGAAAAATAGGATATGACCTACGCATAAGAGAACAGCACAGAAAATATAGGTTACTTCAGAGCAGAGAGGGGAGGGGTTGTATGTGTCTATGGCAGTTTTACTGACATAGTTTGATAGAGACAGGTGGCAGAGAGAAAAGCTACACATACATGAAGACAATACAGAATGCCAGAGAATGAGAAAGACCAGAAGACTAGAACATGTTGCCAAAGTTAGTATGAAACCAAGCAGAGCAATTCAGTTAGAAGCCACATGAAACCAGATTCAATTAGAGTCAAAGAACGAGAGTTCAAGTGTTATCTTTGTAACTCTCTGTATCAGTTTCATAATTCTTATATAATTTTGTAACTATACTTAATATTTCAGAAGCTGATTGTTCCCTCTTCAACAAAATAAGGTCACTTCTATCCTATCCATACTTTTGCTAGGAGTAGCAAGAATTGATGTTTGTAATGAAGTAATGTTTACTGGACATGACAATGGACATTTGAAGTCTGGGTGAGCTAGGAATGAATGCAAGAGATCAAGAGAAAACCAGCCAAACTCCCAGCAGGAACTAGGGAGGGAATCTCAAAGTCTCCATTCTGAAGAGTTTTAAGGAATTACTGGGTTCTCAGGAAGACTCACTTTTCTTCAGGTATGAAGCCCCTCAGAAGGATTCCATGCCTTGGTAGTAGATCGTACACCCTACAGACCCAGGCAGCGGATTTAGTGTGTATTAAACTCAGAGGGAGGGGGAGGGGGAGCGCATACTTAAGTTCAGAGGCAAAGGAATGCGGTAGAATTGGAAGGAAAGAAACATGGTGTAGGTTGCATCCACACACATTAGAGATATTTATGGATATTAAATAAAATATCCCTTAACAGTTTAAAAAACAATAGAAACATTCTAAATTTATTATCCAAGGTAAGTAAATACTAACAGAAAACAATAAATGAAGAAAACACACAAGAGGCATGCACATCTGGTCCAGAATCCTGTGTACTTTTAAAATCCTCACCTTATGTTAAGGAAAAGTAATTAATGCCATAGAATTAGATTAAATTGTAAAACTTGGGAGAACAGAGAATGTATTGATGTCTTTAGCAGACAGAGATATGTTACTTTCATAACTTGCATGTTAAGCAAGTCCTGAGGCATACCTCATGGTGGCCCAGATCTTTCATCAACAATTGAGGTGAAGTAGGTTAATATTTTTTTCTAAAATTATTCTGAGTTCTTTTTCGCCCAGTGACATACTGGCAACAATTAGTCAGTGAATTTTGCATTTCCTTTTATTAGCAATAGTTAAGAATTCATTTCCAATTTGTCTATAAGATAAGTGTTATTGCCCTTAAGCTATGCTTCTGGCTTGCTCTTTTAAAGTTACCTTAAAATACAATCTTTGCAATATTCTATTTCCTAATTTTTTTCTTAGCCATCCTTTATTAAAATTAATGAGTCAAAATTATGTATGTACATATATATAATATTTCATTAACATTTATAAAAATAAATTACTTCCATATATCTGAAAATAAGTTGATCATACATAAATTTATACTATTTTTATTTTTTATTAAGTAATTTTTCAGTTCTCCTCTGCAGTGGTTGCTACACTTTTTTTTTTCATTAAGGTGCACAGAGAAAATTACTGATGCTATTTACTCTGAGATTGATTCCATGTCATTAAGCATGAAAAGTTTAATTCATTTTCTACATATTTAGGATTTTTAAGAAAATAAACTGGAAAAGCAATTAGTGGGACATTAGTATGTGGTATATGAATATTTTATCATGAATTTTAAGCCTGTTAATATGATTTTCTTCTTGGAATTGATATCTTCAATGCCAGTCCAGAGTTTTACATGACTAATATCTTCAGAGTCTTATAGGACTGTAACACAATGAGTCTCACTATGGTGACCGAGGAAACTGCAAATAAAATCACAGTGGAATTAAAGCTTCAACAAGAATATTAGACAGACACAGGATCAGAATTATTTATTAAGCGTATAATCCTTCTGTATGATCTCTGCCTCTGTCTCTTTCTGTATCTCTGCCTCTATTCTCTCTCTCTCTCTCTCTCTCTCTCTCTCTCTCTCTCTCTCTCTCTCTCTCTCTCTCTCTCATTGTGTGTACCTGTGCTCACCTGTGCATAGGCATACAGAGGCAAAGGTTGATAGAGTGTGTCTTCCTCTGTCCCATCATGGTTTCTGAGACAGGATCTCATATCAAACCTGGGGCTCACCCATTCTGTTACTTTAGTAGGCCAGCAAGTCCTTGAATCTTTGCCTACTGCTGCCATCATACATCTAGTGCTAGAATTACAAATTTGTACTCCTAGATTTTTCTCGGGTTCTAGGGACAGAAACTCATGTTTTTATCATCCCAGTCCCTGTTTTCTCCAGAAGAAAATATATAAGTAATTAAAATATCAGGAATGTAGAAATACCATTAACAGAATGTAAAAGCAAGATTTCCAAATTCAAAGAGAGAAATTGGGATTTTAGTGATCAAAATAAAGAAATTTCAACTTAATATGTTGGATGTAAAAGATTGATATAAGTAATAAGACATGTTGGCTACTATATTACATTGTATAAATGATTTGAGAATATAGATGTATATATAATATATATTAGAAAAACTGTGTTAATTTATATAATTTATAATAAACTGAAAGAATTCTAGTACAACCAAGCAATGTATGAAAGAAAGTATTCCATTAGCACTTTGTATTGCCAGAGTTTCATGACAAACCTTCGAGCATTAGGAGTTGTATCACATAAAACATGGCTCCCTATCTACTAGAACCCTGTAGGAAAAGTTGTGGTGAAAGACAGTAAGAAGAATGTTAATCATTGTGACCAGATAGAAAATAACACAAAACAAGAGATTGTGGTTTTCCTCTCTATGCCTTGGAGCAGTTGACTGGAACGCTGACTTTATGTAAGAGATTCATAAAATCCAGGTTTGAGGAACTGCAGAGCCGAGGGAACCTTGCTCAGCTGACAGAACAAGCAATCTGTTCCGGAACATCTTTATGTTATTTCTTACTCTAGAGAACTTGTCATGGGAAGGACGAGATAAGAAAGCAAGGATAATAATGTAATTATTTTTTAATTCAAAATGGAAAAATAAAACTAAAAAAACCATGTCTAGCTTTTATATCTGGGATGATATAAAATTATATATATAAAACATTTTTACTATCTTCAGATCTACATTTTGGTGGGTGTAGATTTGTTATATATATATGCTACTATATTGTAGAAATATTTATTAAAAGTGCCTGCACAAAATGCAGACTTTGCATAATATTTGTAGTACAATTCCAGCTAGAAAAATCTAAACAATAAAAACATATGGCATTATGTGTGTGATTTGAAAATTGTTGGGGTTTTTTGTATCATTCATTCATTCATTTATTTATGTATTTATTTATTTGCACTACAGATTTTATTCCTCTACTTGTCCACCCTCTGACTGGTCCACATCTCATACATCCTCCCTGCCCCCTGTTTCCACGAGAATGTCCCCACTTCACCCCCCACCCCACCAGACCTGCAAACTTCTTGGGGCCTCCAGTCTCTTGAGGGTTATGTGCATCTTCTCTGACTAAACCCAGACCCGGCATCCTCTGCTGTATATGTGCTGGGGGTCTCATATCAGCTGGTGTATGCTGCCTGGTTGGTGGTCCAGTGTCTGAGAGATCTTGGGGCTTCAGGTTAATTGAGACTGCTGGTCCTCCTACAGTGTTGCCCTCCTCCTCAGCTTCTTCCCGCTTTTCCTTAATTCAACTGCAGGGGTCAGCAGCTTCTGTCCATTGGTTGGGTGCAAATATCTGCATCTGACTCTTTCCAGCTGCTTGTTGGGTCTTCCGGAGGGCAGTCATGCTAGGTCCCTTTTTGTGAGCAGTCCATAGCCTCAGTAATAGTGGCAGGTCTTAGGGCCTCCCCTTGAGCTGGATCCCACTTTGGGCCTGTCGCTGGACCTTCTTTTCCTCAGGCTTCTCTCCATTTCCATCCCTGCAGTTCTTTCACACAGGAAAAATTCTGGGTCAGAGTTTCGACTGTGGGATGGCAACCCCATCCCTCACTTGATGCCCTGACTTTTTGCTGGAGGTGGGCTCTACAAGTACCCTCTTGTTTTATAAAGGAATGGGGATTAATTAAGTTCAGTTGAATTTCATGTTTAAAAATATGCTAATAGCGTATTGATAATATAAAAATATTCCGTTTAATCTGAGACTCAAGATTCTATTTTATGGAATTTCATTTCTGTTAATTAAACAAAATTAGTATGAATATTTCTGAAAAGGAAAATTGGTCAGCTATTTTGCTATTTTGCAAATAGTTTCAAGGAGCTATTTATTTAGTTCTTTGTAATTTAAAGTCTTAGATATGTTGGAGAAAGGGTTAAATTGAATATATCATACTTCAATGTGAAACTGAAATGTTCCTTGTTAAATTGACATTTTTCTGAACACCTTTTCAATGATTTAATGATTTCTATAGTTGCTTAATACCAAAAGTAGAAGTTAGTAATGTTTTAAATTAAATTTGGAGCATTTGAAACTCATAGAAAATGAGCTTTGTATCATCATTTTTTCTTTAAAATCACTAACAAAGCAAACATTTTATTTTTATTCTTTTTAACATGTTAAATTCAATGCAGCACTTTTAGAATAACCCACAGTGTGTAAACATTTCAGTTACTGTACACTAATAACAAGATGTGTGATAACTAGAACAACGATAAACCTAAGCACAGAAGCAGATTGTGCTGGAGAATAATTAACATGGCATATGTCTTATAAATCCAGGAAAATGCACATATTTACAAAAATGTATTTTCTTACAATTTGAGGAACTATGGCAATATTTATAGGAAAACTTCAATATTTTTCCAGAAATTTAGCAAACAATCTTTTGTTATAGCTCAGGATGCTTGGAAGAGGATATGAATGGATTTTTTTTTAATTTGCATGTGGATGTGGGAAATGATATTTCTGAAAAACTGGTTAAGGCTTGCACTTAGAATATACATGGCTACCTTTTGCTGTTTTACTTAATTGAAATACACATATAAACAAGAGAAGATCCATACATATATAGACAGATGAATAGAAGGATGGATGGATGGATGGATGGATGGATGGATGGATGGATGGATGGATGGATGGATGGATGGATGGGTGGGTGGGTGGATGGATGGATGGATGGATGGATGGATGAGTAGATGAATGGGTGGATGGATGGATGGGTAGATGGGTGAATAGGTGGATGGTTCATCTTATCAACTTTGCTATATATAAAGATGCCTCAAAAATTGACAAATCACACTTTAGATGTATCTGTAATGTTTTTCCATGGATAGTGAAGACTTGGGTCAGTGACCTTAGGGGAGAAAAATTGCTGTGAATGCACATAGTCATTTTTTAAAAAGATTCATTTATTTATTTTATGTATATGAGTACACCATTGCTCTCTTCAGACACATTAGAAGAAGGCATCAGATCCCACTACAGATGGTTGTGAGCCACCATGTAGTTGCAGGGAATTGAACTCATGAACTCTGGAAAAGTAGTTATGCTCTTAACCGCTAAGCCATTTCTCCAGCCCCGACATAGTCATTTTTAATTACTAGAACTAAATGGAAACAAAAGCCAAAGTAAGAAGCTTACTCATGTTCCTTAGATCAGTTGTTAAGTGAATGTGCTCCAGTGTGCAAATATCAAACTAAAAGTTTTCAGTCATTCACACATAGCCTAATACTATATTTCCACAAAACCCATGCCTTCTGCTTCAGACTTGGTACTTGTCAGCAGTCTTCCTTGTTCTGGGACTTTCTGCTACTTTGCTGGAGAAGCTACTTGTTTCTAGGACTCCCTGGCCTCCAAAAGTCATTTTGAAGACTTCCAGGCTCTGGTTGTATAATTCAGCCTAATAAACTGGGAATAATTATATGTGCATGCTGCTCCTCTGCATACTCTTGACTAAGACAGTTAGATGACATAAATGGCGATAAATGAAGAGATATAGGTAACAGTTAAACTGAAGGACAGAAAAAGGGGGTGGGAGAGCAAGGAGGCAGATGAAAAGGAAGAGGGAGGGAAGGAGGGAGGAGGGAGGGAGAAAGAGAGAGAGAGAGAGAGAGAGAGAGAGAGAGAGAGAGAGAGAGAGATTGTTTCTTTCACTCAATTATGTTAGTAATATCCGTATATAAGATGCATGGTGAATGTATTGAAAAAAATAAATTAAATTAAGAAAATTTCTCAACTCTGGAGGAAGCCAAGTACAGCCTGTTACAAGAAGGTTTACAGAACACCAAATAGAAAGAAGGACAAAAAAAAAATAAACTATGACATAGTTAAAAATCTAAAACACAGAAAAGGGAAAGTATTGAAAGTATTAGGAGAGAAGGCTGAAATCACTTAAAAATGAGGTCCACCATTCAAATACCTGACTGTTCTAAGGAGACATTTAAAGACATAATCCTGAAAAGATAGATTAAAAAGCCTAAAAGAACACAAACATCAATCCATACCAGTATGTTCAACAAAATTAACTACTAACATTGAAGAAAAATATCTTTCCATGATGAAAGCTGACTATGGGGATTTATTACCATTAAGGATAAGGATACCAAAGCGGGCACAGAACATGAATAACCAACACCAACACAATTAACAAATCATTGTCATCCGATAAAACTGAACAAAATAAACAAAAGTGTGTAAATTCATACAAATCTTTGAATCTCAATGCTGAATACTAATAGTCTTAATTATACAATAAAAACATAAACAGACTAAAAGACTAGATTAAAAGAATAGAATAAACCCTTGGTTGTCTGCAAGAAATGTAACTTAACTATAATAATAGACATCACTTTAGGTGAAAAAGATGGAAAAATCTTTTCCAAGCAAATGGATATAGAAATAAGCAGGCAATATTATTGCAATAAAAAATAAATTAATTAATATAATGGAATATATTTTGTTTTTACATACATGCACACACACACACACACACACACACATATATTATTGGATATTTTCTTTATTTACATTTCAAATGTTATCTCCTTTTCTAGTTATCCCCCCAAAGTCCCCTATCCCATCGCCCCTCCCCCTG
Source organism: Uromys caudimaculatus (assembly GCA_028551405.1). Taxonomy (NCBI): domain Eukaryota; kingdom Metazoa; phylum Chordata; class Mammalia; order Rodentia; family Muridae; genus Uromys; species Uromys caudimaculatus. Next base: position 72,752,395 of record CM052705.1, on the reverse strand, counting down.
CTCCTATGAGGGTGTTCCTTCACCAACCCACCCACTCCCACCTTTCCAACCTCGATTCCCTACACTGTGGCATCTATCGAGCCTTCATAGGTCCAAGGACCTCTCATCCCATTGATGCCTGACAAGGCCATCCTCTGCTACATATGCAGCTGGAGCTGTGTGTACTCCTTGGTTGGTGGCTTAGTCCCTGGGAGTTCTGGGGGGGTCTGGTTGGTTGATATTGTTATTCTTCCTATAGAGTTGCAAACCCATTCAGCTCCTTCAATCCCTTCTCTAAGTCCACCATTGAGGACCCCATGATCAGTCCAACAGTTGGTTGCAAGCATCTGCATCTGTATTTGAAGGCTCTGGCAGAGCCTCTCAGGAGACAACTATATCAGGCTCCTGTCAGCAAGCACTTCTTGGCATTCACAATACTGTCTGGGTTTGGCAACTGTAGTTGAGATGAATCCTGAGGTGGGGCAGTCTCTGGATGGCCTTTCCTTCACTCTCTGCTCTACACTTTGTCTCCATATTTGCTCCCATGAGTATTTTATTCCCCTTTTTAAGAAGGACGGAAGCTCCCATACTTCGATCTTCCTTCTTCTTGAGCTTCATGTGGTCTGTGAATTGTATCTTGGGTATTCGGAGCTTTAAGTCTAATATCCACTTATCAGTGAGTGCATACCATGTGTGTTCTTTTGTGATTGGGTTACCTCACTCAGGATGTTATTTTCTAGTTCCATCAATTTGTCTAAGAATTTCATGAAGTCATCCTTTTTAATAGCTCAGTAGTACTCCATTGTGTAAATGTACCACATTTTCTGTATCCATTCTTCTGTTGAAGGACATCTGGGTTCTTTCTAGCTCATGGCTATTATAAATAAGGCTATTATGAACATAGTAGAGCACATATCTTTGCTATATGTTGAAGAATCTTTTGTGTATATGCCCAGGAGTGATATACCTAGGTCCTCAGGTAATACTATATCCAATTTTCTAAGGAACCACCAGACTGATTTCCAGAGTGGTTATACCAGTTTGCAATCTCACCAACAATGGTGTTCCTCTTTTTTCTACACCCTTGCCAGTGATGGGCTCCATTTTGGCCCTGGTTTGGGCCTTGGGGATAAATCTGAGCCTGGCTCGAGTTTCTGTGGTCTTGTGGGAAAGCTATGCCTGGTTCTATTTTCGAGACCTTTCTCTCTTGCTTCTGCCCGGGGATGACTCAGCAAGACCTGCACCAGCCCTAGCCTGCCTAGCTACTGCTGACTTAAAATTAACTTATAGGCCCTATCAGTTACCCCTTACCTTCCATCACCCTTCCCTGTCTCCTACTTCATCTCTTCCCATACCTAAGTGACCATCCCCTTGACTTCTCTATATAAGCAAGTGCCTAGTTTAATAAAATGAGTTCCTGCTTCAACAAGACTCCCGGCCTGGCTTGTTTCTTTTGGGCCATCAACGCTCATCATCCCGCTCAGCTCCTGACAGACCATGCTGCACCAGGTTCTCTCCTCTCGCCTGGACCTAACCTGCCAGAAAGGAAACCTACATGCCAGCATCTGCTGTCACCTGGGTTTTTGATCTTAGCCATTCTGACTGGTGTGAGGTGGAATCTCATGGTTGGTTTGATTTGCATTTCCCTGATAACTAAGGATGTTGAACATTTCTTTATGTGCCTCTCAGCCATTCAATATTCCTCACCTGAAATTCTTCGTTTAGCTCTGTATTCCATTTTTAATAGGGTTATTTGATTCTCTGGTGTCTAACTTCTTGAATTCTTTGTATATATTGGATATTAGCCCTGGATGGAATATAGGATTGGTAAAGATCTTTTCTCAATCTGTTGGTTGCCTTTTTGTCCTTTAACCTACAAAAGCTTTGCAATATTATGAGGTCCC
>CM052705.1:72739425-72750012 GCA_028551405.1 Uromys caudimaculatus | reverse complement strand
GGCTTCTCGTTATTTATCCCTGTTCTCTTGCATTTCTTTAAGGGTGTTATTCATTTCTTTCTTAAAGTCTTTTATCATCCTCATGAGAAATGATTTTAAATCTGAGTCTTGCTTTTCTGGTGTGTTGGGGTATCCAGGGCTTGCTGTGGTGGGAGAGCTGGGTTCTGATGGTGCAGAGTACTCTTAATTTCTGTTCTTATGTTCTTGCCCTTGCCTTTTGCCATCTTGTTGATTCTGTTGTTAGCTGATCTTACTCTGTCTGGTTGTGGCTTGCCCCTCCTGCAGGTCTCTGTGTCAGTACTCCTTGAAGACCAGCTCTCTCTGAGAGGTGTTTGGGTTTGGAGAGCTGTGGCACCATGTCTGATCTTGGTCCCTGTGTCTTGCCGGTTCAGGGCAGTTCCTGGTGAGCCGTGGGGCGTGTCTTTGGCCCTCTCCCGGCTTTTCCGAGCTTCTGAGAGGGATCTTAGTCCCGGTGCTAATTTGCTATGGAGCCCGGTGGCCCAAGCTGAGGTTCCCAGCCGCCGCCGGAAGTTGCTGTCCCAGTAAAGTTTCCTTTATGAATGTGGATGCCCTTGCATTGGAGCATAGTTGTTCAGAATTGAGAGTTCATCTTGGCAGATATTTCCTTTGACCATTATGAAGTGTCCTTCCTTATCTTTTTTGATAACTTTTTTTTGAAAGTCGATTTTATCTGATATTAGAATGGCTACTCCAGCCTGTTTCTTGGGACCATTTGCCTGGAAAATTGTTTTCCAACCTTTTACTCAGAGGTAGTGTCTGTCTTCATCACTGAGGTATATTTCCTTTATGTCACAAAATGCTGGGTTTCGTTTAAGTATCCAGTCTGTTAGTCTATGTCTTTTTGGGGAATTGAATCCATTGATGCAAAGAGATATAAGGAAAAGTGATTGTTACTTCCTGTTATTTTTGTTGTTAGAGGTGGATTTATGTTTGTATCTTCTTTTGGGTTTGTTGAAAAATGATTACTTTCTTGCTTTTTCTAGGGTGTAGTTTCCTTCCTTGTGTTGTTGTTTTCCATCTATAATCCTTTATAGGGCTGGATTTGTGGAAAGATATTGTGTAAATTTGGTTTTGTCACAGAATATCTTGTTTTATCCATCTCTGGTAATTGAGAGTTTTGCTGGGTATAGCAGCCTGGGCTGGCATTTTTGTTCTCTTAAGATCTGCCCAGGATCTTCTAGCTTTCATAGTCTTTGTTGAAAAGTCTGGTGTAATTCTGATAGGTCTGCCTTTATATGTTACTTGACATTTTTCCCTTACTACTTTTAATATTCTTTCTTTGTTTAGTTCATTTGGTGTTATGATTAATATGTAACAGAAGGAATTTCTTTTCTGGTTCAGTCTATTTGGAGTTCTATTTGCTTCTGATATGTTCCTGGGCATCTCTTTTTTAGGTTAGGGAAGTTTTCTTCTGTTATTTTGTAAAGATATTTACTGGCACTTTAAGTTGGGAATCTTCACTCTCTTCTATATCTATTTTCCTTAAGTTTTGTCTTCTCATTGTGTCCTGGATTTCCTGGATGTTTTGAGTTAGGAGGTTTTTGGTTTTTGCATTTTCTTTGACTGTTGTGCCAATGTTTTCTATGGTATCTTCCGCACCTGAGATTCTCTCTTCTATCTCTTGTATTCTGTTAGTGATGCTTGCATCTATGGCTCCTGATCTCTTTCCTAGGTTTTCTAACTCCAGGGTGGTCTTCCTTGGTGTGTTTTGTTTATTGTTTCTCTTTCCATTTTTAAGTTTTGGATGGTTTTGTTCATTTCCTTTGCCTGTTTGATTGTGCTTTCTTGTAAGTCTTTAAGGGATTTTTGTGTTTCCTCTGTAAGGGCTTCTACCTGTTTACCTGTGTTCTCCTGTATTTCATTAAGGGAGTTATCTACGTCCTTTTTAAAGTCCTCTATCACATCATGAGAAGTGATTTTAGATCTGAAACTTGCTTTTCCAGTGTGATGGTATATCCAGCACTTGATATGGTGGGAGAATTAGGTTCTGATGATGCCAAGTAACCTTGGTTTCTGTTGCTTATGTTCTTATGCTTGCCTCCTGCTATCTGATTATCTCTAGTGCTACCTGCCCTCACTATATCTGACTGAAGCCTGTCCTTCTTGTGATCCTGGTTGTGTCAGAACTCCTCAGAGTCCAGTTGTCTCTGTGATCCTGTGATTCTAGGCCCCTGTGATTCTGAGATCCTGGGTGTGTCAGAGCTCCTGGGAGTCAAGCTGCCTCTGGGACCCTGAGATCCTGTTGTGACCAAGCTACTATGATTCTGTGATCCTATGATCCTGTGATCCTGGGCATGTTAGAGTGCCTGGGAGTAGAGCTTCCTCTGGGTGTTGTGGGACTTGCTGTGGAGTTCCCATCCAAGTTCTGCTCAGGGCATCTGCTCAGACTAGAAGGAACCAGTGTCACTGTTCAGGCAGGGTTCCTAAGTCCCTGGGTCCCTGGATCCTGCTGGTCCCAGTTACTCCTGGTGATAGGACAGATGTTGTGTCCCCCTCACCTCTGATTCAATGATCCTGGGAGTGGAGCTTCCTCTGGGTGTTGTGGGACTTTGCTGTGGAGTTTGCTCCCCAGGTTTGCTCAGGGCACAGGTCCAGACTGGAAGTACGGGCTATATTTTACTTACACCATTTACTTTAACCATTTTCTGTTGACCAATTACTCCTGATCATAAGAAACCTGCTCTAAGTGTGGTTGATATACCCAGTGTTACTACATTGGCAATTCTTTACTATTGACTTTTATAATGAATTAAATAGCTGAGTTCTGACTTGGTTTCCCCTCCTACAAGAACTGCATGAACACAAGCACATCTCTTTAATATGAGGAGGTATATCACACACATAAACATATAGTTATCATTTAAATGTGTATATAAATTTAAATTTAAATAGGACATATTAAATAAATTATTGTGTGAAAGGCATTCAAAATCCTGAAATAATATGAACTTGTTACTTAGGGCAAAAGACTAGAAATTGTTTAAACAATGAAGAGGAGGAGGAGGAGGAAGAGGTGGAAAAAGAGGAGGAGGGGGAGAAGGGAGAGGCAGAGGGGAAAAAAGGAAATTTGCATCCAGGTAATAGTATCAGAGCATCACTGGGAACCAGTGCAAGATAATGAGCAACACTTCAGCTCAGTTAGGTTTTCTGCTGGTATTAGGAAGGACTTTAATTGTCCTTAGCATGTGTCTGCATCTAAGTAGTCAGAAGAAAGCAATGAGAGCCCTCCTAGTCTTGTAAAATATTCACCCTCTTGCTGAATTAACAGGGTACTTCTGACACCATGGGTCCATTCTATCTTAATTAACTATGTTTCAAACATTTCAATTGCCTTCTTTCTGGTGTTCAATATTTGGCTATGAATTTTGATATAATCTGAGACTTGTATGATCAATATTGGAGAAAAGTAGGAAAGGGTCTGTGTTTGGTCAGTAGCCTTCTGATGAAATTGTTTTGTACACAGAATATCAAATATTTAGAAATGCACACATGTTACAAGCAAACACTGAGTTAAATATCCTGATACACTGACAGAGGAAAGTATTGAGAATTCTATTTAAATATGCCTTCTGTCCTCTAAATTCAAGTTGGAGTTTAATCATCATTGTATAAGGTTAAAAATGTAGAAAAAAGACTGAAAACAGAAGTTAGAGATGGGGCCATTGAGACATGAATGGGAGTAGATAATAGCTATCAGAATAAAGCCACTGTAATTAATAATAATAATAATAATAATAATAATAATAATAATAAACCAGCAGCTTTATGGTGGGAAGGATCAAGAAGTAGACTTGTTTACATGCTCCCATGTCTTTGATCATCTACACCATCTCAGGACAACACCAAAAGGAAATCTTTCACCAAATTTGATATCCTAACCTTGAAACAGAACTATTAAAAGAATAATCTTTTTTTCCTTGTGTTGTTTTTTTTTTTTTTTTGCTTTTATTTGTAAACATTTAAAATACTTAACTGCATAGAATATGGATAATATTATCTTCATTTTACAACTGAGAATATGAAATTTGGGAAAAGAAACCAGAGAGATTATACCTGGCAAAAGTAGATCCAAATACGTGTGTGTGTGTGTGTGTGTGTGTGTGTGTGTGTGTGTATGTATGTGTGTAATATCATGTTCTGGCTTACAGTGGCTCTAAAAATTTATATACACAAGATATGTTTAATAAATTCACAAAATACACAAGAAAATGTTAAAAGTTTAATGTATTGTATAGAACAAAAAGGTTAATGTCATAAAATATTTTAGCAATTATACATCTAAAAAATTAAAGGCAATTCTTTCAGTTTTGCCAGCAATTTGTATTTTTTATTTATTTATTTTTATCCTTCAAATGGAACTTACTGTTGATGTACAGAAAATTCCTATCATCTTCAGACTAGTTTTTTATCTATCCTCACCACAGAAAAAGTTCTTTCAGCACATAAGGCAACTACACTAAGATCTTGTGGATATTAACAGTGTTATATTTGGTGTCAAATTATTCACTGATGTAGTTCTCAACATAGAATTTTCATATTATTTCAAAATTTCTCAACTACGAAAAATTTGAAAAACAATACAAAGAATGACACTTCATATTTTACTTAGATTCCATAATTATTAACTTACATGCATTCTCTATATTCTTTACTAACTCTATCCATATACTCACAACCATATGTCATACATCTGTTCTGATAGAACATATAAGTCACCAACTTCATGACATTTCACCATTTGATATTCATGTATATTCCATAAGAAAGTCAATTCCTTTCCACTTGACTTTAATACATATTCTATATATTCAAATTAATATTGATACAACAATGCCTAATATATAATCAAACTTCTCTGGTTCTGTTAAATACATTCTTTTATGTCTCTGTTTTGCATACAAGATTAAATCAATATTCATATGTGACATTTGGTTTTATTGCCTTATATTTAAATTTTTAGTTGGAAGGTTGGTTTAATTATTTTGACATCTAACATAATGATCATTCTGATATTTGAAAGTAGACCACTTTAATTATTTTTTAGAACACTTAAAATCTTATTCAACTTATTTTCAATAACTAGCTTCTTGTTAAGTATTTGGGGAAAGACACACTGAGGGCGACGTGTTAGATTAAGTACTTATGTTCTTTTACACCAGGGGAGACACATGCACATGATAACAGCTTCCCCACGATTCTGACAATAGATTATGTCACTTAGTTTAGATAGTGTCTACCGAAATCATAATGGCTGTTTTTCCTTTTGCAAACAATAACTCAAGAATACGACAATGACACTCTGACTAGCTTGCAAAGCATTTTATTTCATGAGTTTAGAATCAACAGATTATGTTTTCAATATTTCTGAATTTTGTAATGATGCCCTAATTTACTCATGCAGTTCTCTAATCTTGTTTTGGATATTGCAATGGACCACTGCACTATGTTCTTAGGTATTAAATTCCACTCTCACTATACATTCTTTATTATTTCCTGGTTATACATATTTGATAGGAAGAAGCCCATTGAAACGGTTGCTTTTAATTTGAAGATATTCCAATAATATCTGAGAAAACACTGTTTCTGGAATTTTCTCTTTACTGAGCTTCCTGGGAATATCTTTCTTCAATATATAAGCAGACCCCAGTTAGATTAATGAATATAATGGAAGTTTTTGTTTGGAATTCTATACTGTTAGTATCTATTTACTCTGATGCTTTTCCTATGTAGTTCATTTTTACTTAATGTAGTGCAAGGGTTTTGAGGGATTTTTTCTGGTTTCCTAAAATGTTCTTGGCTCCCCATTCTCATACTGTGGTCCCAGAAAATATCTGAGTATATTTATATAGCACTCCTAGACTCCTACCTGTGACTTGGCTTTGCTACTTTTCAAAAAGATATTCAACTTTTCTACATTCTTCCTTCTCCTGTTCTTATGTTAGGATCATATCTCAAACTACCTATTTCCCATTAATAGTTTCCCCAGTAAAGTTTCCCCAGTACTGAAATGAAATTCATCTGTAATATTTATCAAGAAGGGTTTTTAAGTTTGCAATACTATGTATTGAACTTCTTTCTTCAGTCTGCTGTCAAAAAAAAAAAAAACCCAAAAAACCACCATCCCATATATTAACTTACTTTTAAGTTGAGCTTTATGTATAATGAACAACTAGTTGCAAACTCAGCCCCATTTTGCACTCAGAAATTGGCTCCACAATCCAGGCTAAGGTAACCCCACAGAATGTTTTTGATGATTCAGTCTACATGAAAGTACAGACCAGAAGGCAAAAACATCCAGCACGTCCTCCAGGTAAAGCTTCAACAAAGGAAAATGGAGCCATGCATACATATTTCAGTTTTCTCACCTGTAGGCAAATACTCCAGGGAAGGATTCTGAACAACCCTCAGGAAGATTACCTCACTGGGCTCAGAGTAGCACCTAAATAATGTACCACAGGCTTTAAATCCCTCTGTGCTCATTCTTCCTGCTTCTCCCCTCCAACATCCAAAGAATTTACCTTCTAGTACATGTATGTCTCAGGTTCCCATTTTCAGAAAACTTCAAAATGAGGCAAAACAGAAATTGTCCTAAAGGAGACATTGTGATATAATTTGGGATAGCTATCATTTCTCAGTTTTGTGGTTATAATAAATATTATCTTGACTATGGTAGTTACAATGTTTCATTTATTTTAAAAGAATGAGGATGCTAAGGAGACTTTGAAAAACAATTAGAAGAATATGGCAGCTAACTGTCCTCATGAGACAGTTGTAGAGTGCATTTCCTTTATAAAATCAATTAGGAATGCCCTAATAAAGTAGCAGATGTGGAGGCTGCATGATAGCTGCAGTCTATAGCCACAGTGTCCACAGTGGTCCCTGGTTTATCGCTAGCTAGGTTAGAGCTTAGAAGCATGCTAGCATATTAGAGGCAAAACAGGTGTATTGCTATCATAGATGGGAAAGTTGAATTAGAAAGTAGGAAGCAATTTGAATGCTTGATAGGATACAGAAAGGTAACAAAAAATGGATGATTTCTAAATGAGGAAAACATCCCAGAACAAATTAGTGATAATTTCATCTTTTTACCAGTATAGACCAGTTATGAGTCAAAAATAATCAATAAAATTAGTAACTATACTGAAAAGGAACTGTGTAATACCACTATAGCTAAGCATTCTTCCAACTCTTACACAGTTATCTACCTCTACTTATGAAATGCATGCATATCATGAAGATGGACAAATACTCAGATTTTTGAAGGTCAATATATCATTACCGCTAATGAATCAATTAATACATTCATCAAAATCTATTGTATAAAACCCAATTAATGTAAAGTTACATCACTGGTTTATTGAAGCATCTTCCGTAGAGAAATCACATTAACAGACTTTGAAGTTAATGCAACCTCATTTTAAACCCTGAGTATATAGAAGAAATAAACAATGAACCACTTTTTCTTTGCATTCAATAGGAGCTATACTACCTTTGGAGTGTCACTGACCATATTAGAGTTGTATTTAAGACTAAGAACATAAAATGTTGAGTCCTAAAATATCTTGTTAATTTTTCCTTTATGATCTCTGCAAAGACAGGATACAACAGATTGTAGTGGAAAAGCATGACATTAACTTTATAACTGCTCCATTAATAAATGCTTTGCTAAACCTTTTATGTCCCAATTGATGGGACACAGCCTGCACTGCAACACACATTCTGGACCGTGGAACCACCCTACAGTGCATATAAAGACCTTGGTGCAAAGAATGAGACTTCATCTACTTAGGGCTTTAGGAGAAGTAAAAGAACAAGATTTTATATTTGACATATACTGTCTAGGTGAGACAAAGCAGAAATCACACACACACAAAAAAAATGAGAGAATATGGAATAGAACTATACTTAGTGAACTGATATGTTTTTGTCCTGGTTAAAAGTAGTTATATATTATATAAATCTTATATTACTAACTTAACAGCACACAAGAAAGCTCTTGAAAAAATAGAAATAACACCTAAAAGGGATAGAGAGCAAGAAATAATCAAACTCAAGGCAAAATTTAGTAGAATAAACCAATCAAACAGACACAACAAGAGAAATAATTAATAAAACAAAGACTTGATTCTTTGAAAATATCAATAAAATTGACAAACACATAGACAAATCAATTTAAGGTAATTTATGGTCCTAGACAGAAGATCCAAATTAATAGAATTAGAATTGAAATGGAGGGCATAACAGACAAAGAGGAACTCTGGATAATCATAAACGTATACTTTAAATAACTATTCTCCACCAAATTGGAACATCTAAAAGAAATGGAGAATTTTCCTGATAAATGTCACCTATAAATAAAGATAAGGGATTTAAACAGACCTATCACATCTAGTAAAATAGAAGCAATAAGTAAGCTTTTCCAAGCAAGCCCAAGTCCAAATGGTTTTAACCCAATATCCTAATTTCAAAGAACAATTAATCCTAATATTTCTCAAGTAATACCAAAATTAAAGGGAAGAAACATTGCCCCATTCATTTTAGGAGACCACACAGTTACTCTCATACCTAACCCACATAAAAACCCAAAGGAAAGAGAATTAAAGATTTATTTCCCTTATGAATTAAATGTACAAATTGAAACCAAACCCGAGTACATATATATGTGTGTGTGTATATATATGTAATCATCTATCATGATTAAGTCAGCTTCGGTTCAACAATTTAAATCTATAAATGTAATCCATCATATAAACTGACTAAAATACAAAAACCACATTTACATCTCATTTGATGCAGAAAAAAGCCTTTAACAAGACCCACACTTTTTCTTGATAAAAGTCCTGGAAATATTAGGAATACAAATACAAATAAAAAATTTAATTAAATAAAGCCAATTTATAGCAGGTTCATAGCACACTTCAACATTAATAGAAACACAAAGCATTTCCACAAATATTAGGAAAAAGACAAAAGACTGAGTTTTCCACTTTGTCCATGCCTATTTAATAGAGTACTAGAAGTTAAACAGAGTAATATGAAGCAGACAAAGTTTAACAAATAGCAGAAGGGACCAAATTAAAGCATCTTTAGTTGCAGACGATATGAGAGTTTATATAAGCGACTCTAAAACTTCCAACAGGATACTTCTACAGGTGAATAAATACTTTCACTTAAAAAAATCATAGCAACTGTAAATATAAATGAAAAATAGCTGAGAAAGAAATCAGGGAAATAACATAGTCACACAGCCTCAGAAATATAATATAACTTGTAATAACACTGAACATGCATGCGTGAAAGTCTTGTATAATGAAAAATTTGAGGACATTAAAGAAAATATCAGAAGATGTAAAAGATCTCCCTTATCATGGTTCAGAAAGATTACTATGGTAAAGATGATTGTAGTACCAAAGCAATATACAGATCAAGTGAAATCCCCATCAAAATTCCAACCCAATTATTTATACATCTTTAACAGACAATATTCAGCTTCCAAAAAATCAGCGTAGCTAAAACACTCCTTAAAGATACAGGAACTGCTGGATGTATCACTGTCATGGTTTCAAGTGGTACAACAGAGCTATAGTAAGAAAAAGTAGTATTGGCATAAGAAAAGATGTACTGATCAACAGATTTGAATTGAAGACCGAGAAATAAGTCCACACACCTAAAGGAAATTGATATTTTTATAAAGATGCCAGAAAGATATACTATAAAAAGATAGCATCTTCAACAAATTCTAGTACTCAAAATGAATGAGTGGGTATAGAAAAATGCAATATATCCATATTTATCACCCTATAGAGAACTCAAGTCGAAGTGGATCAAAGACCTCAATATAAATCCAGATAAACTGACATTAATTGAAAAAACATGGAGACTATCCTTGAATGTATTAGCACAGGAGACAACTTTCTGAACAAAACAGCAAAAGGTCAAGCACTAAGCAACACAATTAATAAATGAGACCTAATGAAACTTAGAAGCTTCTTCATGGCAAAGGACACAATCATTTGGACAAAGTGGCAGGCTACAGAATGGAAAAAGATTTTTACTGGCTACACATACAATAGAGAGCTAATATCTGCAAAATATATAAAGAAGTCAAGAAACTAGGTATGAAGATAACTAATAACCCAGCTAAAAAATGGGAACAGCTCAAAACAGATATGTGTCAAAAGAACACAAATGACTGAGAAACACTTAATGTTCAACATATTTGTCGTCAAGAAAAAGCAAATCAAAGTCACTTTAAGATTTCATCTGATATCAGTCAGAATGCCTAAAATCAATAAAACAAATGACACCTCCTGCTGGCAAGGGTGTGGCATAAGAGGATCACTCATGGGTGATGGTAGTACAAACTTGTATGTCTACTATGGAAAGCAGTATAGTGGTTCTTCTTTTTTAATTATTTATTTATTTTTGATACTTTATTTACATTTCCAATGTTTCCCCCTTTCCAGGTCTCCTCTTTAGAAACTCTGTATCCCCTCCCACTCCCCCGCCTCTATGAGGGTATTCCACCTCCCACTCACCCGTCCACCCACTCCCATATTCCCACCT
>CM052705.1:72723295-72739325 GCA_028551405.1 Uromys caudimaculatus | reverse complement strand
TTTTTTTTTTTTTTTTTTTTTTTTTTTTTTTTTTTTGGTTTTTAGAGACAGGGTTTCTCTGTGAAGCCCTGGCTGTCCTGGAACTCACTCTGTAGACCTGGCTGGCCTCGAACTCAGAAATCCACCTCTTGGTAATATACATGAAGGACACTTCATTCTACTCATGACACTTCATCAATCATGTTCGTTTCTGCAGCTCTATTCATGATCGTTACAAGTTGGTAACATATTCGATGTCCATTAAGAGGTGAATGGATAAATAAAATATTTTACATTTATACAACATAATATTACTTAGCTGTTAAAAATGAAATTTACAGGTAAATGGATAGGTCTAGAATAAATTATCCTGAGTGAGATAATTCAGTCACAGAACGACAATTATCATATGTATTTGTTTATATGTGGATATTGGTTGATAAGTCATTAATAAGCAAGCTACAGTCCAAATAATTACAGATATTACATAAAAATTTATGGACTAGTGTAGAGGGATGGTTCTCCCAGGAAGCAGAAATAGAATAGAATAGGTATAGATGGATGGAGTTTAGAGAATTGGAATGAGTGGATAAATCAGGAAGGAAGAGGGACGTGTATAGGGAGAGAGGGGAAGGACAGCTAATACTAAGCTGCCATTTGAGAGGTTATATGGTGACCTAATAAAGTAGTAGCTTCCTATAATATAAGCATATTTGAAGGTGGTCTAAATTAAATTGCTGAGTAACTTGGAAAACAGAGCCCAAATGAAATCACCCCTCACCAAATGAAGTATAACACTGGGAATGGATTACATATTATCAAATGGGTCCCATGGATACCTGTAAAAAACTCAAGATTTTTCAAGGCTATTGGTTGCTCTCCTTAAATTTATAGTAAACCCTTATCACCTACTGTAACAACTACACAACTCATTGAACATGGAAAAAAAATCAAACTGATACCTCTCTAAAGCCTTTATCCCTATAGACTAATGTTTATTCTACTGGTAGGTACTCTACACACTAAGAAAGGAGAAGGGTAAACAGCAACCTAGGTATAAACCCTCTCACCTACAAGAGTGATCTACCTACAAGATACAAGATTGGTACAATACTAGCAGAATTATTTTTGGAGGAACTGATCAATATCTGATTTGAGGTAATACCACTCCATGAGGTAAACCTCATACCCAGTGCTTCCTTGGTTTCTGAGAATCTGCACCTAGATAGCCCAGGGACCTAAAGGAAGACCATAAACTATTGTTCTGTTAGAGGAAGATAGTAATACAATGACTCTGAATGACATTCTGCTATACTCTGTTGGATACAATGGTGCAGGATGGAGAGTGAAGTCCTGCGAGTCTGCCCTGGGGGGTTCATGGCAGTTGATTTCTAGTACCTCCAGTGGCAGCAGGGCTTGTCAGGCTGTGAGAAGCCTCTTCGGAGATACAGCCTGGAGGTGGGGGAGGCAACTGTGGTTCCCAGGCTCTGGTCATCGCAGACGAAGATGCTGAGGAAGAGCTGGGAATGAAGTAGGACCATATACTGGATCTATCCTGGACCGAAAGGGGAGAAGGAGCATGACTGTCATCCCTGCTGGGACTCGCTTGGGCACCAGTTAGCTGCATTGGTTTGGGTGGATGACTGCCGTGGCTGAGAATGCTGGGACCACTTCTGCGGGAGGCTAGACAGTAGCTCTTTTAGGTGAAGGCCAGTTCCCTCGCTTCTCTTGGCAGATCAAAATGAATAGAGACAGTCCATAGTTTTAGGGTTCTAGGGCATTTATTGTCATGTCATGGCAGAGAGTGGCATGGGTGAGACCATACCCCACGCCCTCAGGGAGGGGTGAGGTTGAAATAGTAACTGGAAAGGGGCATGGCTAGGCCTCTAGGTGCCTCATTAACATGGGGATGTCTTGAGTCTATGTGGCTGCTCCTCTACCTGTGGCAGGTTTTGGGGGCGTAACCATGCCTCTACTTGAGGAGGGGCTTGAGGGGCTTTTCCTTTTTATGTAACCTAATGTCACAGACCTATGGAGAGATATAGGCACGCGTCAGGAGTTGTTTCTAGGAGCCTGGCAAACACCTGCTGTTGCTCCTTATAGGGCTTTTTACCCCCTATTAGGCCCACGGGGGTTTGAACCTTGGCTTTACCAGAAAACAGACTGCCTTTCATGGCCCCGCAATACTCATAGATCAGTGCCTTGCTTAGCCATCCTCAGAGACCACAGTTCATCCTGAAAGAGATAGGAACAATTACAGAGACCCATAGCCAGACAGTATTCAGAGAGCAAGAAACCTTGAAACAGTCAGCCCTAAACAGAATGTCTCCATCAAGTGCCTTCTCTCAGTGCTCAAGGAACTCTGCAGAACAGGATATATCAAAAGTTTAAATACCAGAAGGAATGGAGGACACCAAGAAATAAACATCCTTTAGACACAACAGGGCTGGTGCACATATATGATCACAGAAACTGAGGCAGTATATACAGAGCCTGCATGGGTTTTCATGAGCTGAAGGGTGAAGTAGACATACATCTGGATTCCAATCAGAGAAGCTCTCTTCAATTGTAGCCACTTCCAGAAGAAACGACATCTCCTGGGAAAACAAACTACTTTTAAGGATAATCCCCATGCTCAGGCATAGATGAGCAAAACAAAGCAAACTCAGTCAATCTTTGGAGATTAAATTATGGCTTCCAGTTGGGAAGAGGATTTTTGTTTTGTTTTGTTTGATTTCTGAGTTCAGGACCATGCTGTCTCTGTATCTCCACGTGTTTGTTTTGCTTCAAAAAAAATCTTTATTTTAATCTTTTAATCATAATCTGATTTGTTTGATTTTATAATCATTTTATTTTATTACTAATGTCTTAAGGGGACTGTTTATATTCTAATAAGAGACAGGAAAGGCATATATCCAGATGATTGTTGAGGAGGAGAGGTATTGGGAATAGTAGAATGAGGAAAACTCAAACTGAGATCCATTTTATACCTGTCAGAATGGCTAAGATTAATAACATAAGTGACAACTCATGCTGGCATAGATGTGGAATAAGAGGATCACTCATCCATTGCTGGTGGATGAGGGTAAACTTGTATAGACACCATGGAAATTAATGTTGTAGTTCCTCAGTAGGTTGGGAACTAATCTAACTCAGGATTTAATTATTCCATTCTTAGGCATATAAACAAAACCCACTTTATCCTATCACAAGGACAATTACTTAACCATATTCATTGCTGATTTATTTATAATAGCCACAAATTGGAAAGCACTTAAATATCCCTCAACAAAAGAATGGATTAAAAAATTGTGGTACATTTACACAATGGAGTATTACTCAGCTGTTTAAGAAAAATGACATAATAAAGTCTGCAAACAAATGAGTGGAACTAAAAACCAATCATTCTAAGTAAGGTAATCCAGACTCAAAAGAATAAATATGGTATGTGTACACTTAGATGTGGATATTAATAATTACGTAAATAAATGATAACCAAACTATAATCCATAGAGCCAGAGAGGTTAGATATAGAGATGGGGTCTAGGGCGAATACATGGAACTTCCTGGGAGGGAGAAATAAGATCAAATTTTACAGGTAGACCTGAGGTGGATGGGGATGGGAAAAGGAGGACCAAGTGGGGAACAGAAAGGAAGATGAGGCAGAATGAGGTAACAGACAGATAAAATTGAACGGCATTTAAGGGATGATACGGAAACCTAGTGCAGTAGAAACTTCCTAAAATATATGAAAGTGTTCCTAATGAGTTCTCCTTATAAGGAAAGATATGGAGTCTGAACTGAGCATCTCTTGTTACCAAACTAGACTTACAGGAATGGGACTGGGTTGCATTCCATTAGGTTGTTGGCCAAAGGGGTCACATGAAAATCTCTAAACAACCCAAGCTGTTTCTAAGATAACGGGTTGCTCTCTATAAACTGACAGCAGAGCCTCTTTGCCAAGGACAATATACACACGACTCATTGAACATGGAGAAGTCCAGCCGGTATTTACATGGAGCATTTACCCCTACATTCTAGTGTCCTTGGTACAGTAAAACACTCTTCAGCGTACCAAAAGAGAAATATAAATACCAAACCAGCAACAAAACCATTGACTTACAATATGTCCTGCTTGCAAGATATGCTAGGGTAATAGTGGCACAAAAACTATGGGAGTATCCAATCAATGTCTGATTTGACTTAAGGCCCACTCTATGAGACAGAACCCAAGAACCAGAGGCTAGATAGTCCAGACACCTAGGGTATAAAACAAACACTGGTAATATAAAATATAAAAATGTATCAATAAAATGACTCCTAAAGATATTCTGCTATAATTATAAATTGGCACCTTATTCAGGCATTATCAGAGAAGTTTCTCACAACAGATACAGAGACAAACAGGTATTACCAGGAGAGGGAGTCTAAATGAGATGTCTCTATCAAATTCCTCCCATCATTGCTCAGGGAACTCCAAGGAAGAGGAGGCAGGAAAACTGTAGCAACTAGAGGAGATGGAGGATTCCAGGAGAAGAAGCACCTCAGAATCAACAAAAGGCACATATGAACTCACAGACACTGAAGCAGCAAGCACAGGGCTGCATAGGTCTGCACCAGGCCCTCTGAATATACGTTAGAGCTTTTAGCTTAGTATATTTATGGGATTCCTTACTGTAACAGCCTACTCTTGGGACTAGTTTCTTTCTGTTACATTGCCTTGTCCAAATTTGATATGATATATTTTGTATTATGGTGTCATATTTTATGGTAGATTTGGTTGTTATATCTTTTTTTTTTTTGATACTTTATTTACATTTCCGATGATTCCCCTTTTCTTTACAAGCTTGTTCTTTTCTAATGAGAGACAGAAAGGGAGTGGATCTGAGAGAGGAGATATGGGGAAAACCGGGAGGATTAGAGGGAGGGGAAAACCATAATCAAGATATATTGTATGAGAAAAGAATCTATTTTTTAAAAAAGAAAAAAGAAAAACATCAATTGTCAATAAAAATTTAATATAGTTTTAATACTAGGTACATAAAAATGTATAAATGTACAATAAGTTTAAACTAATGTTGTGAAAATAATGTGACATCATGAAAACCGAATGTAAAACAAATCTAAGTAAATAATGTCATTGAATAAAATGTAACTTAATTTCAGCATCCATTGGAACCACACAGTATAAATAAGAATTTCCCCTAGTATTAAGCCTTCTGTTTAACAAACAGCCTTCATTCATTTAAAAGAGAAGTACATCTCCTGCATGGGAAAGTGGATGCTATTCATGAAGCAATGCCAAACCACATTAACCATCATTTTACATGCAATCTTGTTATAGGGAAGTCCATTTGTATTATAAGCCTGAATAAATTATGTGAGACACTCAAAGAAGTTTGGTACACATCCAGAATCAAGATAATCTTTTGAGTCCCAAACAGAAAAAGTAATCAACTGCCAATGAGAAACATCTGTGCTCTCTCACAGTATACTCCCCAGCACACTGAAAATGGGCACAACAACAAACCCTCATCTGTTGTGTGTGTTAATCCAGGAAATACAGGCAACATCTTTTGCTACTTCAAATAAAACTATCAGAGCATGTGTTCAGGTAAGTTCCTCTTCTAACAAAGCAACACGGGCTCCTTAGAGCCCAGATTTCATTTTCTGCAAGGATGTGTGCTACATTCCCTTTTTGTCATGACAATATGATATTTTGGCTTGCTTAAAAAGTCTTTATAAGAATTTTTCATTGGAGACTCAATAGATACTGATGATTTAAATCTTATCTCAAGTGATAGCATTGATTGTAAGCAATGGATACAATGCAAAAGTACTTTATCATTCAAAGAACTTGTTCAACTTACTAAGTACTTTGTTGCTCCTCTTGTTGATTCCTTTAGTTTCCCTGATTCGGAGGTTCTTTTGATCAGTAAAGTTCTATTATTTCCTTTCTTCAATTTTGGTGATATAGAAATGGAGGGTCTTTAAATTTTTAGAGAATAAAGTTTTATTTTAATTTGTATACGTTATGAAATGGTCACCAAAGTTATGCTGACTAGCACCTGTAAAAATGTTTTTTGCTCTCCCCACCCCATGGCAATAATTTTAAATAGAATGACTTATAGATTTCAAGTCTCTATTACAATATTGCTAATTGTAATCAACAAGTTTTAGATTAGATTTCTTATTATTGTAGTAAACAGCATATTTTGTTGAAAGTTTTATAATTCATACCTATCCATATCCCCTACCTTTGGAAACCATGATTTTGTTTATGTTCCTATGAATTTTAGAGTTTACATAAACCTGAGATTATGTTGTATTCAAACCAACCGTTTTTGGATGAGTCTCAGTATGAAAAAATGTGCTTTGGGTTCAAGCTTGTTGCTACTAAATACAAATCTTATTTTATGTCATAGTACTGCTTCATCATCTCTTTGAGTGAACTATATTTTACCTACAAATTCATTTGTAAACATGAATAGTTTACATTTTTTCTCATGTAGGTGGACAATGCTTCCTTGAAGAGCCAAGTACTATACAACAAAATCTGCAACCTGAAGAATCAGAAGCCTTATAAATAGTAAATATTGGTAAATGGATAGAAATAGGAAAGGTAAAACTGATTGAGTTAACCCAGACCCAGAATGTCAGTCACATACTCTCATCTGAAGCTCCCTTTTCCAAATTGTTGGATGGGTGTACATACCCTTGAGTAACTGCAGTAAACAGAAAACTGAAAAAGACCATTGTGAAAGGAGGACTGTTGGAATAATAGAGGATGAATAGCAGATTACAAGTGATTTAGACAGTAAAATGGTACATCTAATTATGAGGGAGATGTAGATTCATACAGAAAAAGAAAGGAGAGTAAAATAACAGCAAAAATGTCTGAAAGAGTCATAAGGAATCATACTACTGATGATCCATTGTGAAATAATTATAATATATGTTAGTTGGTATATTAATGTACCTGTGTAATTTAAATGAAAATTTACCATCTAGGCTGACAAGGCTGCCCTAAGAACTAACAAAAATACCATCATCAGGCATGAGAAACCTTCTAAGTTGTTGGCCAGGGATGTCCAAGAGATTCCCAAATCATAAGTGTTTGATCTTGGTTGCTCCATAAATGTGAACAGGCAAAACCTTATTGATAAGACATGCACTGTAGACACAGGGTCCAGAGACAGTGAGCTGGAACTGAACATAATGCCCTCTCACTGAGAACTGTCATGGTACCAGAAGTCATCATATAATCTTCCAAAGAAGGAAAGCAATCTACAGTCCTACATAACTATGATGTCTGTGGAGCACAGCAATGACCTGCATGGCAAGAGAACCCTAAGGTTGCATATGTGGCATAAGTACCTTTTCAGTAACCAACAGATCACAGATCTGACTAGATGTAAGATCTGCTAAAAAGAGAAATAATGGATAGTCCTGAAAACCTAGCAAACTATCCAAAGCTAGTAAGTGTACTCCTCTACTAAACTAGCATACTTCGTAGTTACATTTTAAAATTTTGTCCCTATTCCCAGAGATAAGTGTTGTCTTCATCCCTCATCAACTAAACTTCCCTTTAAAACAGAAAGTAATCATTACTAAAACTAACCACTAATCAAAAACCAGGTTTCCAGAGCTCTGTCTCATTGATACATCTTTTCAAACCCTACACTGAAAGGTCAAAAAAATTGTAGACTTGGGTAAGGACAAAGGACATATTGTAAAAGTCAGAGAAACAAGGAGTTTGCTGTGAGATTGTATCTTCTAGAAATGTGAGCAACTACATCCATGAAGTCTCGCCAACATGGCTGCCTAAAGGTGACCTGAACATAGATAACATAGATATGTTACCATGCTAACCAGACAGGAGAAATCTTAGGAAGCACTCCTCCAACTTAGACAAAGAACTGCAGGAAAGGAAGACATGCAGAATAAATTTGAAGGAGAGGATTTTGTGGGGTCTACATGGGAGAGTTTGGAAGAAGAGATGGAAGGGAAAAACAATGCCACTGTATTATAATCTCAAAAAATAAAATTAAAATGGAGACATGTATTGATAAACCACAGAGATTGGAAATGGAGATGTCCAGCAGACAGGGACAAGAAGTAGGGATACTAAATAGGGATGAGAAGCTGACTGATTCTGCAAAGAAGTTGGACTTATTCCAACATGAACTGGAAAGTTTTTATAAATTTGGACTGGTCTGCTGAGCTCGGGGTGGAGGAGTCCCTTGTATTTACTGCTCTGCTATGCAGACCTTTATACATTTGGGGTTGTATATGTCACTCAATGCCTTTACCTCCACATCTTATCTGTTCTCAAGAATGGGTTATTTTCTAAACTGTTCTGTTGTTTAGACACTTTCTAGGATGAAAACAGAAGCTCTTCTGCTTCATTTTCTCTTTCCTTTTCTCTTTAGTCTCAATTTCTTTTCCCTCTAATTTTACATTGTTAAAGCCAGGATGTGTACAAATTCAATGCAAATTTTGTGCTCTATCTTCAAGTAGGGGTCAGATTTTTTAATGTAAAAATTGAAACCTCTCTATACTGTGAGAGATGTAGATGGTCCTGATGAGAGACCTGGGCTACAACATCTATTGTGTTTCCTCTTTCTAGCTCATAGATGGTTTGAGGATTAGTGTGTTCTTACACATAACACTAGGGTAGCTACAGATCTCCAGCATATTGTTCTTATAAAGCTCCTCTGTCTTGGATGCTCTGTTACCATTCCTCCCAGATAATGTCTACATACAGGTCTATGAATGGGAGTGGTTCCTATCAGAATGGCTAAAATCCAGAAAACTGAGAAGACCAGATGCTGGAGTGAACATATGGAGTCACAAGGACTTTTATTACTTGTAGCTCAAAGTACAATATTTTACAGATACTTTGGAAAGCAGTTTAGGAAGTTATAGCATACCTAGATATAATAATATTAAACAATTTAACAACGGTGCTCCCATTGCTTTCTCATATAAAATGGAACCTACACTGAAGCTGTCTGGACTTCAAGAAAGATAACGAGTCACTATGAATTCTGACTGATCAGAGTGGGGAGATGGGTAAAAGATGACAGAGCTAGCCCTTCCAAGCCAGAAGGAAGAAAAGAGTCTAGGCCTGTATAGATATTCTAGAGCATAACCAGCTCACCAAAGGAGACCACTTCCCTTGACACCAGTGATGCCTATTTTAGACCTAGGAGGCTGCAGTTGATGACCAGATTCAAAGGTACAACGTGCTAATGATCCATGACTGCTGTGATTCCACAGAACTTTATAAACTTAATTTTATCAAGGAGTTAAAGGAAAAAACATGTTCAATTACTTCCAGTTTGTTTTTTTTCCAAAATATGTAATGGGAATCTCTTTCCTCCATTAATACAATATTCAAAGGCAAAAGGTATGGAATTGTTAAATTACTAATTAAAAGAAAAGCACTTTTGAAAAAGAGAAAAACAATCACAATTGAGATATCAGAATTAACTTAATGAGAGAATGTCTAGCTTTCAAAGGCATTTGGTCCAGTCCTTAGTACTACAATATAAATATCTGAATCAATAGATATACTGTCAGTGACATATAGTTTTGAAATGATGAAGTGCTAGATATATCAAGCTAATGAGGCATTTGTAAAGTGGAATTTATTAAGATTCTTAAATTCTGAAATAATTGAATACGTGTGCAAAGATTAACACGCTTAGAAGATTTTTAAAAATACTATCCCTAACATTATGGGGGCAGGAGGATTTTGGGACTTTTTCAAGTAGGATATCAAGAGAGAATATAGATAGCATGAGGAGACAAATGTAGAGTAGCTAATGGGGTGGCACAGATGTACACAATGATATGAATAATTTTCTTGTCTGTAAAATATAACTAATTGTTGTGTTTGTGGAATAACATTTTGTTAGACTAGGCAATACTATTTAACTCAAGGTTTTAGTACAGTGCATACCCAAACAGCTACGTTAAATACAAATCTAGAAACATTATTTAGCATATGCAAATATATTCATTATATATGTATACAACTTGAATATTGTATCATTTCATATTTATGTACAATTACATGAAAAAATCTATATGCATATGCATGCATATTTATAATGAAAGTCCAGTTTTATGACATTGAAATTTACCTAATGATATTTGTAGAATCACTTGGCTACAGTTTGAAGATGACAGGAATGTATACAAGGCAATTGGGGTCAGAGCATATAACTGATTTTGAGCAATGAAAAAATAATAAGGTAAATTTTCAAGTTTAATGAAAAGAAATTCTCTAAAGAAGATGAGAGTAATCTTAAAATAATTAGATTTGACATCAAAAGATAGAGATGAAAAATGCTATTAGTAAGATAAAAATGAAAGCTGTGAAAGGTGCAATGTTTTCTGCACTAAAGAAACTATAAAGGTTAATTGAGAGCAAGAATGGGAAAGGACTATTAATGAGGATGTAGAAATGCTATGAATATGAACATTGCTGAGAAACCCAATAGGACTTGAGTCAAATGCCTACATTTTTAAAAGTTCACAGGAAGATCTCTCTTTGAATAAGAAGCTAGAAATATTTCATAAGCATATATAATATATGTGTTTTGACACTAATTAAAAACTTAATTCTTAAAAACAGTTTCTTAAAAATTAAAACAGAAAATGACATTTTTAGCAGGCTACTATGTGGTTTGAAGACCCCCCCAAACATATAAACACACACACACACACACACACACACACACACACGCACACACACACACAGGCACACACACACACACACACACACACACACACACACACACTTAGCAAGACTAAATTAGATAATAGCATTCCTACAAAATATTCAGTCAAGGATATACAATTTTAATTTGATAGGAATATCAATAATTCTAGGCAATAAGTTCATAAAGCAGAAGGAAATACTGTGAAGTTTGTTCCTTCTTTGGTGCTGAGCTCCCAGCTTTCAGAAGCCCATTTATGCAAAGATAAAAGAAAGCAGGAAAGGGATTAAGCATGGGAGTTAAGTATAAAAGTCAGCAGTGTATTTTACCTGGTCAGAATCCACAGAAATTGCTTTCTGATAATATATTAAACTGTATTGCTTTGAGATTGTTAAATTTAATCTTTCTGGAATAACCAAAAGCCACATTACAGAAATGATGTACTCCAATACAAAAATCTATACTTTATTGATTCATCTACCTAAAATGCAGCTTTACTTCTATGTGGTATTCCATTATTTAGTAATTCAGACACAAATAGAATATCTATATATCCCCCTGTGGTTTTATAAGCTGTGTAGCTGAAATAAAACCTGTCAGAAGTAAATTAACTCGAATAATCTTCTATTATCTTATATTTTATTCTGTAGAAAACAATTGATTGAAAATATTTTTGATACCATCAAAACTTATTGTTTTACATTTTTTACATGGGCCAATCTAAAAAAATATGATTATAATGATAAAGCAACTAATTGTATAGCAAAAATACTGTTATACTATTTTAAGCAGTGTATATCTATACTTATGTGGAAAAAAATGCAATTGTAACTGGCTTAATTGCCACTTTGATTTGTAGGCAAATTTCCAGCGTCCTTGAAAGTTGATACATCTTTATTAATTAGAAAAATGTAGCTAATGAAGAAGAATCAGTCTAAATTTTGTAATTGGTTGTAAAAGTCTCGGATTTTATCTCAGACTACTACTAATAATTTCTAAATTGTTATAAAATTCCAATGTTCCCTAACAAAAATCTTGTGCTCAGTGTTGACCTATTCTATTTTTCTTAAATAGAATGGTAAATGTGACATGCTTTAAAACATAGGAATATCCTAATAGTCACTAATTTTGTTCTAAGATATGCAAATGCAATAAATATACTCTCATCTTAAAAGGAATATGGGATAGTTTATTCTGGAGCAATTTTTGAGTGACCATTTTTTAAAGAAGGGATTTAGGTTACCCCTAATGTTCCCAAGTTCCAACTGAGAAGCCATCTCATGAAATTTTATAGTTTTACAAAATGAAGAAAGTCATTAATCAAGACAAGTTTCAAATACATTAGTGAATAAATCAAAAGGTGATGACAGCAACGTGGTGAAGGCTTTCTATAAGCTTAAGATGCTCTCTGATGCCAATGAGTTGTTGGAAGCCCATGGGTCTTCAAAATCAATAGATTCCTAAGGTTTTTATTACTTATCATAGGATGGTAGTTGTGTCATGGAAGTGGGCAAGGAATGGCTATTCCATGGGCTCCAAAAATGGACCTACTACTATCATGGTAATTGGAGGTTATTTGTCCATTAAGTTTGCATGTATTATACAAAGGATTTTTGTAGTTAATGTATGTTTTTAAGTTTCAAGATTCATAAAATGTTTCTAGAAGCATAGCCCCAGATCTCTTAAGAAACTTAAAGTGAATTAACCATGAAAATAATATGGAAGGATTAACTCTGAAATTTACTGGTAGATCCCGCCTGCTTGGTATAATGGTAGATCTGTGGTATCTACAAAAACATAGGTTATGAGTGGAGGCTCTCACCTAGTACTTGGCAGCCTGGCTCTTCATTCTATGACAGTATCCATCTGCATTCACATGAACAGTTATTTGCTCTGAGCATCATTGTTTTAGAGATGAGATGTCACAAGCAGATATTTTTTAAGCCTTAGCTGGCAACTCATGATGTTGTTCAATAATTCTAACTATCTTCCGGCCACAGGCATCCAGACTTCTGTTGTGAGGGAGCTATTTTTAGAAGAATTCCAATTCTTATTACTCTTCATTGTCAGTTTATTTAACTTCACCTCTTCCTTTGAATCCATCCCTCTACAGTAGTCCTAAGAGGTTTTTCAAGAATTGTATAACAACTATATTCATGTTGAAAAAGAATATATGCATTACAGACTGAATTATGTGTTTTTACAGAAAAAATGTGAAAATAATTCTGTTTCCTGTTTCTCTGAATATTACTACATCTAATCTTCTACTAGCTTCTTTCCATACCCTTTGAAGATTACTCATGAGTAGCATCAATCAAAATATATCATATTCTCTATGTCCATGTTGTCCGTATATTAAGAAGTTAAATGACTTAGTCTGAAAGGAGAATGTTAAGGAACCAATAGAAATGCACTATTTAAGTTTGTTTCTTTTTGCACAGCTGCATTATTGTTCAAATAATTGTCTAATTTGTGTATATATTTAAATTGTTCCAAGCATATTTTGGAAGCTTTGTAGATGCTAAAAAAGTATAATTCAAAGACAATGATTTCATTATATATTAACATACT
This sequence comes from Uromys caudimaculatus, assembly GCA_028551405.1. Classification (NCBI taxonomy): domain Eukaryota; kingdom Metazoa; phylum Chordata; class Mammalia; order Rodentia; family Muridae; genus Uromys; species Uromys caudimaculatus. The sequence continues at coordinate 72,726,045 of CM052705.1, read as the reverse complement.
CTAGAAGAAAATATGTTTCCTATTAAGAAAGTCATTTTTCAACTTTAAAGTATTCCTATTATTTGAAACAATGGGAATGGAACCATAAGTTATTTGTTTCAGTAAAACAAGCCAGGCACTGGCAAGTAATTCATATTCAATCACAGCTATATTGATAAGAAATGTATGGTGAGACCATATTCAAGATGGTTTTACATATTCATTTAAACCTTCCTTATAGACACTTGCAGTATTGTGCTTCCACAGTGATTCTAAATCTAGTCCCCCTGTTGTTAAGACTAGCTGTCCCAATATTAAGTTGATCTCAGAAGCTCAGGGCAGAATGGAGGAGAGAAGTTTACACATGAGTGCAGGGGAAGGCCTATGTGTTCTAAGTTACAGTTGGAGCAAGACATTCCAGTGTGCTCTTGAAAACATGAACACAATGGACAGTAATGGTGATTATATACATACCTGATAGACAAAATCAGTCTAAAAATTTTTAAGATAAAGGCATATAAGTATTTGAGGACATATATTTATTTAGCATAATTTAATCATCAAGCATGCATCTCACATGTCAAAATAGCCTGCTAGTCAATTAATATAATACTTTTATGTTTTTATGTGTATGTTAAAAATGAATTTAAGTAAAAATAATATAAGACTATTGCTATGGATACTTTTAATTTTTTTTAAATTTAAATAGATTTGTCTCTCATACTGTAAAAGTAACCTTTATTCTCCTGTTGTAATTGTTTTCTGGGATGCTTACTGCCTTTGTCTGCTAATCTAGGCCTAGTCCTGGAAGCTTCTAGCCTCCATGCAATCTAATCTTGGCCTAGAATGTTTTCAGCCTCAAAGACTTCTTGCTGAATAAGAGCACCCTTTCTTGATATTTCTGAACTTTAGCTATCTGGTTGAACTCAGCTGTTCTGACTCAAACTCTTTCCCAGCTAACTTATTTAATCTGGCTTTGCTCTGGGCCTCTGAATTGTTCTACTTAGCCTCAAACTACTCTAGCAATCTTTTCTAATATTCTAGCTCTTTCTCATTCTCTTGCTTGTTCTGTCTTTACTTGTGTCTAGCTTGTTCTCTCTTCAATCTGTCTCTGTAATACTCTCCTGGTAAAACAGGCTCCTTCTCCCTCTCTGTGCTGCTCTAATCTCCCTCTTAACTCTAATGTACTACTCTCTATTAACTCCACTGTATTTCAGTACTGTACTCACTTCTTTCTGTACTGTCTCTCTCTCCCTTAAGTAGCTTCCCTTTTTTTCTCTCTTCTTCTGAGAGAGTTAAACACATATACTCTGTCATATTTTTCTCTGATTTTTTTTATGTTGTTTGCCACTAAACTAGACATGACTTTCAAACTAATATCTTTCTACAAACTAACTTTACCTTCAATGTTTTGGATTAAAGGTGAGTACTAAGGGCTGAGCCACACCCTAATGAGAATCAGGATCAATTGTGTTGTAACATGATACTATACATTCTGACCACACTTTCCACTCTCTCCTATCTCCACACATTCCATCAGTCCTAGATCTAATCCCTCTCCAGTTCCTTTGAGAACAGAGCAGGCTTCCCAGAGACAGCAATCAAACAGAAAACAGACCTATGTAGACCCCATGCTAGTCAGTTTAGTCTCAATGAACCCTTGTGTTCCTTGCTTAGTTGATTCAGTGGACCATCTTATTCTTGTGCCTTGTGCTTTCCACTGACTCCTATAATCTGTCCTCTCCATATTCTGCAGGGTTCTCTGTGCTCTGAGGGGTAGGACCCAATAGAGACCTCCAATGTAGACTCTCAGCATAATGTCTGGCTGTGTATCTCTGACTCCCATATGGTGCCAAAAAGAAGCTTCTCTGATGATGACTAGACAAGGCATTGATCATATTGGTCTTCCTGGGTGTATGTTATCTCATTCAGAATAAATTTCTTCTAGTTTGCCTGCAAATTTCATTATGTTATTTTTTAAACAGCTCAGTAATATTCCATTGTGTAAACATATTGTGTTTTCTTTATCCTTCATTCAGTTTAGGGGCATCTATGTTGTTTCTGGTTTCTATACATAGTTGAGCAAATATCCTTGTGGTGTAATAGAGTAAGTCTTTGAAGAAAGAAATTGTAGAAGATATGAGAAAACAGAAAGATCTTCTATGCTTATGGATCAATAGGGACTAAAATAGGAAAAAAATCAACATCCTACCAAAAGCAATGTACAAATTTGGCGTACTTCCCATCAAAAGCCCAATACACCTCTTTTACAGAACTTGAAAGAATAATTCTCAACTTCATATAGAAAAACATAAAACTCAGGATAGATAAAGCAATACTGAATAATAAAAAAAAAATCTTCTGGAGGTATCTCAGAGATATAGTAATAAAAACTGTATGGTACTGGCATTAAAAGACACATGTTGCAAAATGGAATTGAAGACCCAGACATAAATTGACACACCTGTGGAACCTTATTTTTATTAGAAGGCCAGAAATTCACACTGGAAAAATACAGCATCTTCAACAAATGACACTAGTCAAACTGGAAGATTGCATGTAGAAGAATGAAAAGTGAGTTGTTGTTACCCTGTACAAAACTCAAGTTCAAGTGGATCAAAGATAGAGCCAGATTTTGGGTTACTTTATACGTTCCTATTTTCTAACCTCCCTTACACCCCACTCCAACCTTATCCCTTCAACCACATAACAAATATAGGAGAGAAATGAAGTTAGAAGGGAAAATGAGCATTGACATGTTTAGACTACTT
>CM052705.1:72715795-72720795 GCA_028551405.1 Uromys caudimaculatus | reverse complement strand
GTAGTCTTGGGTTCTATAAGAAAGCAGGCTGAGCAAGCCAGGAGAAGAAGCAAGCCAGTGAGGAACATCCCTCCATGGCCTCTGCATCAGCTCCTGATCCCTGACCTGCTTGAGTTCCAGGCCTGACTTCCTCTGGTGAAGAACAGCAGCATGGAAGTGTAAGCTGAATAAACCCTTTCCTCCCCAACTTGCTTCTCGGTCATGATGTTTGTGCAGGAACAGAAACCCTGACTAAGACAGTGTTGAAACAAATTTTTAACTCTTGAGTAGTTAATTCAGTGGTGTGCCACATCCAATTAATATCTCCTGTTAATTTTTGAAAATCACTAAGAGCTTGCAACTGACCTCTTCTGATCTGTACATTTTCTGGTTGAATTTTCTGTTGACTTATTTTATAACCCAAATAGTTAGTAGAGTCTCAGATCTGTACTTTTTCAGGAGAGATTTATCACCCCCAGCTTGGCAGAATTCTTTGTTTCTTTATACATTTTTTTTTTCTAAAATAGCTATGTCAGTATCAGCCAATAAAATATCATCCATGTAATGTTAAATAATGGATCGAGCAAGTTGGCTACAGGTTATTTCTAACAGTTTTTGCACAAAATATTAACACAAAGGAGGACTACTTAATATTCTCTGGGGAAGAACTTTACAATGACATCTTATCACTTACTCACCATTTTTATAAGTAGGTAATGAGACAGCAAACCTTTTTCCATCCAGCTCATGCAAGGGAGTTGTGAAAAAGCAGTCTTTTATATCAATTACTATCATAGGCCATGACATAGCCTTTGTAAAGAAGATAGAAGAATTACAGAATAAAATGTACCCACTGGCTGAGTAACTCTATTCACCTCTCTTAAATCTATTAACATCCTCCAATTTTCTGATTTGTTTCAATAACAAACACAGGGAAATTCCGTGGGTTGGTAGATCCTTTTATATATTGAGACTCTAGCTGTACTTATACCAGCTGCTCACAGGTCTATAATTTTTTCATAGTTAAGGGCCACTGTTCTACTCATCTATGCTTATCAGTCAATCCTTTTAAGGGGAAAACTATTAGTATTTCAACAATATGCCCCCATACAAATACTTGGTTGCAGGTTGTTTGTTTGTGTTTGCTTTTTGCCTGATTTTTTTTTTTCCTGGCTGACAAGATGAACATGGTTTATATATTTTGCTGCAGGGCCTTTAGCTTCCAGGTCCCCTATTTCATTTCCTAATAGTAAGAAATTGCCTTGTGCCGGGCAGTGATGGCGCACGTCTTTAATCCCAGCACTTGGGAGGCAGAGGTAGGTGGATTTCTGAGTTCAAGGCCAGCCTGGTCTACAGAGTGAGTTCCAGGACAGCCAAGACTACACAGAGAAACCCTGTCTCAAAGAAACAAAAAAAAAAAAAAAAAAGAAAGAAAGAAAAAGAAAAAGAAAAAAAGAAATTGCCTTGTATATCTCTCTTGGATCTATAATTATTAGCCCCTTGCCAGAATACCTGCATACCCCTGGAAGTCTAGGCATACGTTCTCATTTATATTACAAAAAACATATTGATGCTAGAAATGGCTTATTCACTTCTCTGGCAGATAGTACCATACTCACATATAATACAGTGGGTATTTTGAAATTTGACATGTTTAGGGGCTTAGTTACAGTTTCTTTGCAAATAACCATATTTTCCACAATTGAACCACTAGGGGTTTTGATGTCAGAGACCCTTAACAATAGCTTGTTTTATGATACTAGCATGATGCTCATTATTAACATTTTCAAACTCAAGGGTCTCTATCACTACCTGCCTTGAGTCAAGGCCTGATATGCTTTGTTCACAGCTGAAACAATCTTTTCAAAAAGTCAGTGAAGACTTCTCCAGAGTTTGTATATTCTTACTAAATTTAGGTGGACCTTTTCTGGGCCCCTCAACTTTGTCCCAGTATCTTAAAGTCACTAAGTGACATTGTTCTATAATAACATCATCAGATTGAATCTATTTTTGTAGGTAAGAGTATTGCCCTTCACCCAGCAACTGATCTTTGAAAATATACATTCCCCTTGTTCTATTTTACTGTTCAATATTCATGGCTTCTTCCTTCCATCTTAACCCTTGTAACTTTTGACTGCCCTCTAGCACAGCTGTTACCAGCCCCTTCCAGTCTTGGAAAATAATTCTATTTTGGGTAGCCCGGTTACTAAGAATTTGTTTTATATAAGATGAATAGATTCCATAGGAAACCCTGACCTCTTTAAAATGACTCAGGTCTAACATTTATATAGGATGCCATCCTATCTCCTCATAATCTTGATCCTCACCATTAGCAGGCATGTGCTGGCAATTTTGTAATCTCTATCTCTAGCAGAGCAGTTGGTTCAAAATTAACACTTTCTCTTGAAAGGAGCTATTTGAGCTTCTGTTTGTCCCTATTGTCCTACACAGCCCTCTCCTCCTCCCAGATGCACAACTGGCTCTGCCCTTCTAGCACAGTTTGTTTTGCTCTTTCCTCTTGGGGGAAGCTCCTGCTCTCTTGCTCAGTCACCAGGTTTGAGCCTTTTATTTTTCTCTTTCTTGACACTATTCACTTCCCAAGTGCTTTCATTTCCACCCATCACCTCTCAAGTTCCACAGCCAACTCTGAAACCTTTTCAGAAATGAGAGAGTAGAGTGACCATTTTGGTATTCCCATTTCAGCCTTTTTTTTTTTTTTTTTCATTTCTCATGTCCTTCCATTTCCACTCTTAAGTTTTCCAACTGTTCAGCCATTCTCCCAACCTTTATTAAAAGGAAATATAGGAAGAAGAAAAGAAAAAATAAAAGCAGAAACTCCCATTTTGGAGCAAAGCAGGGGATAGCCTAGCAATAGCAGCCCCAATAAACTTTCTGTGATGTCTTGAAATAGAATAACCATACCATCTTCCCTTCAACACTCCTATGTTGGGTACCACATGTAGCAGGACTTTTGACTACTTTATGGGTTGCTTTTTCCTCCCTCCTTTTAAACATAATCCACCCCATCCCTTTCTTATAACAGGAGATTTGGCTATTTTATAGGTTCTTTTTTCTACCTCCCTTCCACGCTACTCTACTCCTATCTCTTCCAAACCTCCTAACACTAAGTAAGAGAGAAAGATGTTTAGAAGAGAAATGGGCCATCGATATCTTTAGACTACCTCTTGCTGATTAGGGACCTTGCCTTAATCTTCATTGTCATGATATTCAATTTCTTCTACTACACAAAGAACAACCAACTATTTCCAACCAGCATTCATCAAATAGTAGCAGGAGGAACATGAGGAGGAGGAGGAGGAGGAGGAGGTACAGCACTTGCCACACCTCTCTCAGGGCTCTGGCATTTATATACCTTCTCAAGAGTCTCCAGAATTCCATTTATCAGACACCTGCAAAACCCATCTGCAGCTGGTAAAATAACATCCCTGACAGAGCACCAGGCAAATAATAGTCTGCTGCTGTGGACAATCTACAGTATTCCCATATCCCACATCTGGGCTTGAAACAAAAACATATTCCCATAATATTTCTGTGTTTTTAAAGAAGCAAAATTTCTCACTACACAAAGACCTCATCATGAAACCAAACACTGAACTCATTAGAACAATTAAAGTGTGAAAAGCCTTGAACACATTAGCAAAGAAAAAGACTTTCTGAAGAGAACACTAATAGTAAAGACACCAAAATCAACAATTAATAAACAGGACCTCATGAAACTGAAAAGCTTCTGTAAAGCAAAGGACACTCTTAGTAGGACTAAACTGTAACCCACAGAATGTAAAAAGATTTTAACTAACTCCAAATTTAGTAGAGAGCTAATATCCAGACTATGTAAAGAAGTCAATATACTAGATATCAACAAACCATATAATACAATTTAAAAATGGGTTACAGATAAAAGCAGAGAATTATTCATAGAGGAATCTCAAATTGTTCAGAAATAAAGAAATATTTAACATCCATTGTAATCATAGAAATGTGAATCAAAGCTACTTTTAGATTCCATTGTATGCCTTCAGAATGGCTAAGATCAATAACACAAGTGACAGCTCATGTTGAAAAAGATATGGAGCAAGGGAAAATTTCTTTATTGCTAGTGGTTGGATACACTTATACAGTAACTATAGAAATCAAAATCGTGGTTGCTTTGAAAATTGGGATTCAATCTACTTCAAGACAGTTTTTTTTTAATTTCTAAAACAATCATTTCAATAATTAAGTTATTTAATATTATTACATATTTGTTTTTAATTAAAACCATTGTATTCAATCTTTGGAGTTTATATAGAATATTTCTAACATGTCTAGATTCACAAATTATATTGATATTTTCAAACAGTTCTTTTTCTATTTCTTCTATTTCTAAGTGCATATCTCTTAATATAAATGGAAATTAGTGAACCAATATAGGTAATGAATAGGTAGTAGATGTAGTTATTTTCAAGATGAAGAAACTGTTTCATGAGGAAACTGTATCAAGATGAAGAAATTCTCTCACAATCAGCATTCTGTTTAGAATTTATGTAAATAAAATGAAGACAATAAAAACTAGACTTCAGTTCTTTGGTATGCAAAAATGTAGTTTGTATGGAAGTCAAACTTTTAGATTGAAATGAAGTATGATTTTTATTTTTTAATTTTTTTATTTTATTTTATTTTTTTTAGTTTTTAAATTTGTTTTATTTAGTTACATTCTAAATGTTGTCCCCCTTCCTGGTCCCCCCTCCAAGAGTTCTTCACCCCATCTCCCTTCCTCTTTGCCTATGAGAGGGTGCTCCCCCACCCATCTTCCTCACCCACCCAGAGATAGAGCCACCAACTGAGCATTCACGGACTGGTCCGTGGTCCCCACAGGACTGCCGTCACTATTTTTTATTTCTGCCATTACCTAATCTCTTTGGAATTTTTATTTTATTTAAAATAATTCTTCTCATTTTGTCTCAATTTATTCTTGCTACTTGCTTCATTTTTATAAGCCTTTTCTTTTCTTTTCTTTTTTT
>CM052705.1:72648009-72715695 GCA_028551405.1 Uromys caudimaculatus | reverse complement strand
TCTTGGAGTTTGGACCACCAACCAAAGAATACACATCTATGGACCCATGGTTCGGACCACATATGTGGCAGAGGATGGCCTCGTTGGCCATCAGGGAGAGAGGAGAGGCCATTGGGCTTGAGGGCGTTAGAGGCCCCAGTAAAGGGGAATGTCAAGGTGGGAATGTGGGAATGGGTGGGCCGGTGGGTGGGAGGTGGAATTCCCTCATAGGGGCGAGGATGGGGAGGGGATAGGGGGTTTCCAAAGAGGAGACCTAGAAAAGGGGAAACATTGGAAATATAAATGAAGTATCAAAAATATTTTAAAAAAAGAAGTATGATTTTTAAATGAGCAATATTTTTAAATGAGAAGTGCTTCAAAGAACCATCATTCTCACCAGTTACTCTATGATAATTCAAAGATAATTTAGTTATAGAAAGTGATGAGAGTTGAAAAATGATCCACTCAAATGTCAAAGGTGCTAGGTTTGCCATATGGAAAAAGATAAGTGATTTTTCTGTTTGACAATATATTAGGTAGAAATAAATATTGGCAAAGAGATTGTAATAATTTTCAATCAGACACTGATTTTATCTCTTCTTATAATGTTTTGAAAGGTATTTAATTTTGCCACATTAGAGGCATATCAAGTTTACCTAAACCTTGGTCTTTAAAGCAAGACTTAATAATCTGCAGGCTAATGAATGATATGTTTGAAGGATTCAGTTACCTTGGGGGAAAGAAGTAATTCAATGAAAAGATGAAGTGTGTAAGGTTGGAACATGGAGATTTGGTAAGGAAGAGTAATTTGATTGATGCCTTATTGGAACTTAAATTTCAGTTGATTTGCTTGTTTCAGTAAGTCTGCAATAGTGTGTGCCTATAGCAAAGGGCCATAATGACACTAAAACACTTCTGGGATGTGCTACGGTTCCAATCCACAATTTGTTAGGATGTGTACAGGTTTCTATGCTAGTTGTCTGCTTGGGGCCCTGGCCAATCTTTCTACAATGCTTGTGAAAGCAAGATGATATTATCACTGTTTTTCCAAGTGCTGTCTTTTGCCAGAGGGATCAACTCCTTTTCCTTCATGCCTATAGTAGCTGTGCCATATATTGAGAGAGAGTCATTTGGAGACTAGCAGATTATGCATGGACTGGTAGCTCCCTAAACTCAGGCAAAACTTGTTTAGAGAGCTAGTTAAATAGATGCTAAGAAGGTTATATCAATGATTAAATAATATTTTGGTTTTTATTTGCCTTATGAACTTCCAGTGACATGACACAAGCTCTGTCTCTGCTGTTTGACTCTTAATGCAGTGGTAATTACAATGACATATACAAATCGGTGTATTCTTTTAGGCAAAGGAACTGATGCTTTTGTAATTGTTTAATCTGTGAGGTTCATTACAGTAAAGAGATATATTTATCTATGACACATTCTTATATTGATTAGTGGAAATTTTTGTAATTAATAAACGTGAGATGACACCTTTTCTCTGAGAGAAGTTAATCTTTAAAAAGTCAGTATTCTGTTTTTCTGAGTTTTAAAACCTAAGTGAAAATATAATGATTCTTCCTTGGTTTTCTAATAGAGCAGAAGCTAAAAGTACCACAAGTCTTTCAGCAGAGAAAAAATGACATGCATCTTGAGAAGGTTAACTGTAGTTACTTCTAGCAGAAGTAATATTTATCTTAATTTTCAATAATATACAGATTAAAGATTCAGGAAAAATCAAGATTATTTTACTAAAAATGTTCTTATAAAATGTACCTTCTTCTCTGTATTGTTCATTTTAGAATATGTCTTGTCTGGCCACAGTGGGATAAGAAGCACCTAGCCCTGTAAAGACTTGATGTGCCAGGGTGGAGGAGTCTTCAGGTGGGGGAAGGGGCTCCATTCTCTCAGAGGAGAAGGGGAGAGGAAGAGGAAGGGACTGTGGGAGGGTAGGGCCAGGAGCCGGAAGATGTAAAGTGAATGAATAAAAAATGTAAATAAGTTTTAAAAATATATATCTTCTTTCCATCACATTGAAAATATTTTGATTATTAAGTTATTGAGTAATAATATAATAGCATGTATAGCCAGTATTTGCTGATTATTGTTATGATAGTAAAGGTAAATTTTGATGAAACACCATGCCCAAATAAACATGGAAAGGAAAAGGTTTATGTGGCTTATTCATTCACAACACAGTTTATCATAACAGGAAGTCAGGACAGAAATTAAAGCATGTCAGGAACTTGGAGACAGGAGCCAATTCAGAGACAATGGAGGAATGCAACCTATTGGCTTGCTCCCTATGGCTCTCTGAGTCTACTTATATATGCTTGGACTGCATGCCCTAGGATAACCCCACTCACAGTGAGCTGAGTCCTACCACATCAATTACTAATTTTAAAATGCCTTACAGGAGCCAGGCAGTGGTGGCGCATGCCTTTAATCCCAGCACTTGGGAGGCAGAGGCAGGAGGATTTCTGAGTTCGAGGCCAGCCTGGTCTACAGAGTGAGTTCCAGGACAGCCAGAGCTACACAGAGAAACCCTGTCTCAAAAAAAAACAAACAAACAAAAAAAAACAAACAAAAAAAAAAACAATAAAATGCCTTACAGGCTTGTCTTGAGCCTGATCTTATGAAGGCATATTCTCAACTGAGGCACCCTCCTCTCCAATGACTCTAGCTTGTGTCAAGTTGACATAAACTAGCTAGTGAAGTTACATTTATATAATATTCCATTAACTTCCTCAAAACTTAATTCAGTAGATTAATATTTATTAAAATTATATTACAAATAAGCAAAAGTATGCATAAATCTGTAATCTAGCTTCCTGAGACTCTGTGAATTTTCATTCAAATTTCATGCACACATTTTGTTAGCTTCATCCCTGTCTCCTTTCCAGTACATATTTCTTGCTTGTCCCCATCTTGGTGCCATCCATCTCTTGGCATTGGTGTCTTGTAAATGTCAGAATAGATTAATGTATGCTGTGGCAGGAAGATATTCAAAATATGAAATTCACACCACTATAGAATTTGTACCACCACATGCCATAGTTTTTACATGGGATGGCTGGTACTTGGGTACACAGAATCACTCAGAACTCTAGATTTGGAAGCCATGCAGGTGATTTAAATTTGATTATTGAGTAAGGTTATTCCTTTGTTTTGGTGATGAGTGGACAAATATGAAGAGTCACTTATAGGTGTCTTAGTAGTTTAGTCAGGACCTAACAAATCCACCCTAGTTCTTTTTGATAATATGTCTTTAATACCATGCCTGCAATGCTTGAAGTGGTAAGGGGGAAATGAAACATTTGAACACCATTGTCTTTGTCACCTCTGTGCTATTCTTTATTATCACAGCAACTGAATATCTATGTTGGAAAAAAGAGAACAATGTTCTGCAATTAATTTCTCTTTCCCAGCATCCTTGCTTACATTTCCATACACTGTCTGCTTCCTTTCTCTACTGGGCTTTTGAAATACTCTCCTGGTAATCGCATATAGATGTAAGAATTTCTTATCTCCAGTTTTAAAAATTTACTGTTCTCATTGAACACATCCAATATGAAATATGGAAAAATTCTCAAACCAGACATTAAAATAAATATTTAAAATTTGGCCTTCTTTTGAAAGTTGGAGAGTACTTTTTATTACTAGTGTCTCTTGTTTCCACACCTCAGCTGATTTTAGATAAATTTAAAATCCTCCATCAAAAAATAAGTAGATAGCAAGGAATAGCAAACTCTGGGATTGGTCTTCGTTTATGCCACTCACAAAGAATGACAGATTGAAATTTTGTTGCCTATAATATGTTTTTCTGTTTTTATGAACCTCTAAGATATGAGGAGAAAGAAAATCAATGAAGCCAGGCAAGAAGAAATAGGAAATTTGATAATAGAACTTTGGTTGGTGGATTATTCACATGTTGTACTTGCTGGTTTTGTGTCAACTTGACACAAGCTGGAGTTATCACAGAGAAAGGATCTTCAATTGAGAAAATGCCTCCATGAGATCCAGCTGTAAGACATTTTCTCAATTAGTGATCAAGGGGGTAGGGCCTATTGTGGGTGGTGCCATCCCTGGGCTGGTAGTCTTGGGTTCTATAAGAAAGCAAACTGAACAAGCCAGGGGAAGCAAGACAGTAAGTAATATTTAGGAACGTATAAACATTTGTTTTAAAATCTAAAATGTGCTAGTTTTGGAAAAAGTTCTATTTAATGATGAGTAAATGTATACTGTTTAGTTTATGGGTAGACTATTATTTAGATATCTGTTACATTCATATAATGTGTGATATCATTTGATCCTGTTTTGGCTTTGTTTATTTTTCTCCAGATGATCTGTGTATTGGAAACGTGAAATATTGAAATTAACTACTACTAGTTGGTTGATTATAATTTGTTTCTTTAAATGTGCTAATGAGTAGTACATATTTTATGAAATTTTCAGCACCAAAATTTTGTGCATATATATCCAGGCTAGTAATGTCTTCTTGATTAACTGTTTCCCTGATTATAATAAAGTAATATGTCTATATCTCTTCTACTTTGTTTTAGTTTGGGTTCTACTTTATCAAGTATTTGGAAAGAAATACCTGATGATTCTTGGTTCTTTTTGATTGTAGTATTTTATTTATCCTTTTTCTCTAAGGCTGTGACTATCTCCAAAGCTAATATGTAGTTTTTCGCCAACAAACCAATGGACTTGATTTTGATCAATTCAGTTAGCATATGTCTTTAGATTGAAGAATCAAGGCCAATAATATTTAATAATATTTGAGTACAGTTAGTCGGTGCTGTTCTTTGTATTCTCAGTGACACTTTACATTTTAATAATATGGTGCTCCATTTCTTTTCACAATATCTCTGCTATGCCTTTAATTATGTCATCTAGATCTTCTATCTTTAAGTTCCATCTCTTCATTGAGTTATTTTCTTGTGTTTTGTTTAAACTTTTGAATTCTCTATAAACTTTATGATTGTCCTTTATATTCTATGTTCATGGGTGTATTTACATAATGCTCATTGACAAACCTTTTATAAGACTGCTAGTTTTAATAGCGAAATGCCTTAAACTTTCAATGTTTGTAGTTTTATGATAAAATCTGGGTGTGTGTAGTTCTTTTGTTATCTCTGCCTCTGTTATGGATAGATTGGGGTAGAGGAGAGGATATGCAGGTATATTTGGACCTAGGATTCAAATACTGCTGACATAGAATAACGTCAGACAGGGAGAGGGGACTGGGCTGATGTACAGAATATGTGTCCCTATCCAAGCTTAAAGTATTGGGTAGAGCTGGGCTTTAGGGAAATGCACAGAAAGGAGAATTATTCAGACTCATGAATCATGGAATAAACCCTGGAGAAGGATGAACCGGATCTGACTTGTTAAAGAAAATGTACGTAGTATTAGCAGGACCTACATACAGATCAGGTATATAGGTAGGTAACATACTAGACGAAACTTAGAAGTTGGTTGCAGCACAGGAGGTTGTTCAAACTAGACCAGGGTAATGGGTGTGAGACCTGGGTTATATCTGTGAAGTTAAAAAATGATACATAGAGAGAGGGTTAAAAGAGTTAACCCAGCTAGACAATGCTAAGAATGTTTTTCATCTTATGGAGGATGAATGACTTAAATGGGAATGATGGAACACAAAGGGTTAACTTGGGGTAACAATTCTGAGGGTGTAACAGAGGGGTAAATATGTAATAAATAGCAATAAAAACAAAACAACGAAGTCTTTTGAAAACATCATATGCAAGCCTAACTATTCCTTAGATAGTTTCATATGTATATGAGATAGGTAGACAATAGATAGATAGATAGATAGATAGATAGATAGATAGATAGATAGATAGATAGATAGATAGATAGATAAATAGATATAATAGCTTGATAGACAGACAGACAGATACATAGATATATACAAAGATAGTTATCCTATGCTATGACTGGGTACCAATATCCATACTGGACCACACAGGCTAATAAATATAAAATACCAGAGCCAGGTACTCTTTTAATGTTGTTGGTTAATGGGGTCTCATATATCCTCAAACACTCAAATGTTGAAGGATTTCATAAATGTTACTGGTTAGCCTCAAGAATTCTTTGAGATATATATATATATATATATATATATATATATATATATATATATATATATACTGAAGATTATATTTTGCTGAAGATATGACATACTTCATTTATAGAATTTTGATATTTTAACCTGATACTGACCTGGAGGGTTTTTTGTATGGTACTAGAGAAGAACAAGAATCATCAACATTACCCAGCTATGAGCTCAGAGATACAAAATGACTGGCCTGACAAGGAAAGTCAACTGGTATCACAGTGGTATTAACAAAATGGGACCTGCTAAGTAGCTCAACTTGACCTGAAACTGAAAATCTTCCTTTCTCTATCTTCACTGGAACAGATAAATGCCTGGAATACCACGTCCAGTGCAAGTATGCTGTATTAAAATGCTATAAGGGAATCTGAAAGTCTTTGTGCTCTCTGTGTAAGATAAAAAACTCATTAATGAGAATTTGTTCAATGAATTACAAAAGAAAGGAATATATTCAAACTCTTTTTATGAACCCAGTGTTACCTTGATATCAAAACCAGATAAAGATAGGATAAAAAGAAAAATAAAGGTTGATATCACTTGTGTATATACCCATAATAATTAAATATGGTTCAGTTGTTTCAGTTTCTGGGCCTGAAATTATTAACACCAAATTTAACATTTCTATCTATATATGGAGTACTATGTTTATAAAATGATAGGACTATTGACAAAACTGTTAGTTAATTGTGACATATTTATGACTTAGATCTAGAAAAAAAGTAATTCAATAATTGTACTAATGCCAAATAATGATTAATTTTTTAACTAAGTGATTAATTAACCTTAATATATCAGTATGTATACATTTTTGAAAACATTTATGATTCATAGATAATTTTACAAAAATAAAAACTAAACATTGAAAAACTTTTTTGACTAAGACTCATGAAAGCTTTCTTTGAAGAGTACTTTGGTTTTTTCTAATGTCATGGGAAAACTGAGTTGGGTTGATCAACATTAGCACTGCCCTCATGGTTTTTATGTTTATTTATTTTGTCTTTGTGCATCTTCTTGATGACTTCATGGTTAAAGAGTTTAATTTACTGCCTATTGTAATGGCCACTAAAATGGATACAATTTTTTTTTTGTTCCTGGAGACACAGTCTTACACTGGGCAAGTTTCTAATAATGCTTGTATAAGTGAACCTTACTTATCCTGAGGATTGTTTGCCCACAATAAAAGTTTTGGTTGTGAAAATATTTTAAAATATTTCTAAAGCTGATTAAATAACTCAAAATAATAATTTTTTCAGTCTCTGCCTGATATCTATCACAAATATTAAAACAACCATAAATTAATATTTAATAAAATAGCCCTGTAACATTTTATATGAATTTCTTTATGGTGTAACAAAATTTAAATATTAAAGTGGGTTCAATTTTTAATAATTATATAAACTATATCCATAACTTAATACATTAATTTCCTCAATTACAAAGAAGAAAAATCTTATTAAACAATTTCATTGAGGAAAATGGGTCTTAAAGGTTCTACAGGAATTACTATTAGAGCTATAAGATTAAATTGAAGAAAAAGCACCAATATTCCACTTCACAGATAAAATACAATTCCCATTGTTTTGTGTTTTCTTTTCCATTCCTCTTACTTGATTCCACCATCTTGTTTGTGCTCTGAGAGGTTAAAATGTGAAATTACATTAACTACATAAAAATAGAATATCCAAAAAAATTGAATGTGATAAATATTGCTAGTAGATAGCATGGTTATGAAAAAGAATATAATTAAATTTCTAAAAGTCAGCTTCTGCTAGTACAGTTAATACAATTAACAATACAATGCATTAAATGTTCCACTGAATTTATTTATATGTTTTTAAATAACATCTAAAAGTTTCGAGAAGTAAAATCAGCAAACATATGTCAAAACAGTCTGCAAACTCTAGAAGACAATAATTATCATGGAACACAATCAGAAGCTGGCTCAGGAATGATCTAATTCTGGGAAATGTGTCATAAGTAAACAAACATTCAATTTTTAATGGTGAAGTTGTCAGACTGAGAAAATACTTGGAGGGATGCTATTGTCACCTGCGATGAGTCTAAGCAAGCAAAGTGTTCTAAAGGGTTACGTAAGCTACAGACAAGGTCAGCATGGTTTATACTTAAATTATGTTGTTGGGTATAGATTTTAACTGCATGGATCAGTTGAATTTCACAATAATGTCTAATATTTTCTAACCTCATTTTGCTATTTATTGTATTGCTCTTACCCATCTTCATTTAGGAATATTTTCTCATCAAAAATATTGTATCATTTTAGCAGTTTATCACAAATGGTTTTTCTTCATCTTAAATTTCTAGCTACTCCATACCTGTTCTTGTTCTATGTCTAGCCAACTATAACACTACATATATTTTATTTGTTTAACTGATTTGTGCTCTATCATGGAGTTTAAAGAGATTAAATCATTTTACTCTTGAATTTGTATGTTTTCTTGCTGCTCTTTATACAACCGTGACAAGTTTTCACCAGCACATTTTACACAGAATGTTATGCTACCTACATAGCCATTTAAATTGAAATTAATTTTGACTTACTAGCTAATAAAATTATGAAGAAGTTCACATAGAACTTTCAACTTAGGTTTTATGATAATCAAAAAAACATTCTTGAAACTTGATAGTTGTTCAATGTCATCTCAGGATCAAATAATGTAGAAAAATCATGGAATTTTGGTTTTATTCTTGTTTGTGGGGGACCTCCACTGCCAGTCCATACATAGAGTAGCAGACACAAAAATAAAAGAATTAACAACCTTAATGGTATCATTGAAACAGACGTCCTCCTGACTGATTGCATAAACACACAAATGACAATGTTAAACAATTTAAATAATTTTTTTTGTTTATTGAGTTATAAATATTGATTGTATTTAGCATATTAATGGCTAAGTATTCTTGATTGGTTTTGATTATGAAAATAGCTTTTAATGACTGAGACATTGCTCTAGCCTAAATGAGAAAATAGAAGAAAATGAGAAGGGGATTCTATTTGGGGTTAGGGCAAAGGAGGTGAGTTCACAAGATAAAAGAGAGAGAGGAGAGACAACACCAAGGTTATTTGCTAAAGTTTCAAGGAATCGTATTATTTTATAATTATTTAAAATTATACACAATTACTGATATAAATTTATGTTTATATATACACACATATGCAAAGAGAAGGAAAGGGTTGGGCGAGAGGGATTACAAGAAGGTATGCCACTTTCTGACAATGTTCCCCACAGGGGTCATAGATTACCTAACAAAGACTTTCTATTAGAATTGTTGGTTAGGGTTGTCCACATAACCCCCAAAACATGATGGGCTCTTTCTGGTACCCTTTGTTGCCTCTCAGATGTTGTCTTTAAGTTTTATTTCTGAAGATACCAAACACTTTCAGCATAGAACTCAAATATCTTAGCTAGATCTAATTTTAACATTCTTCCAGCAGTCTAGCTTTCCAAGTATCAGAAAGTATTATATGTGCTGCAAATAGCCCTATATAACAGTGACCAGCACGGCAATGCTTCTCTAAAGAAGTAATTGTGATGTTAATATTTTGTCTGTAACCAGTAACTGTTTAATTGGATCTAAGGTCTACTCAACAGGAGAGAAATCAAGTCATTGTTCCTCTTCTATAATCTGGGGGAATTGTCACTAATTCCAGGTCTAGGATAGTAAATAAAAATTCAATGGAAGATAGAGGGTACCTTAAAAGCAAAAATAACAAGTTTGAAAATACATTTGAGAACTCTTTCCTGCCTTAAAGGCCATCAAATGGTGTATTGAGTCTGCATGAGCCAAAAATGGTGAGCAGTCCTGTGTGCTGGGAATAACTTTTCATGAGTCAAAAGTTGGACTCACCATGAGATTTGATAGAAAAACACTGTAATTTTCAGGAACTAAATCAATTCAGAATGTAAATTCCAATTTTATCCAAGCAACACCAGTGTCTCTGTAGAACACATCATTGGCAAATTCATAAAGTGATAATAATACCTACTTATTTTAAAATTATTAAATATGTACTATTAAAATAATATGCTAATAACAATTAAAAAAATGGAGATACTTTTCAAGCTAACAGCTTACAGTATTACAACTGAACTCTAAAACTATGAAGAGAAGAGCTAAATATGAAAAGAGAGACATTAGTACTAAGCTCAAATTAGAATGAAGTGAATTTAAATAATATGGCATTTGAATCGGCATATTAACTGACAGTTATCAAAATATCAAGAATAAGCAATTACTAATTAATTTAAGTCAAAGTTGGTTTTATTTGGAAATGCATAAATGAGAACTATATTGAATTCCTTCTAATTATTCCTATGCTAATCCTGCTACCACATAGATAATTTATGGAAGTAAAGGTTTTCATCTTAAAGTGAATTTTTAACTGCTCTTAATGTCAACAGTGTGACAATGCTTGTGGCATTGAGGTCTGATTTCAAAGCAGTATTCTGAATACAAGGGTTTTTCTCTATGTTGGAATCAGTGTCCCACAGGCAGCCATAGACATTAGGTCCACATGACAGAAAGCCATTAATGGCAAAATTGAGATCAGCAGTTTTAGCTTTATATCACAAAGCCAAATTTAGTCATATAACTAAGCTACATAAACTTTAATGAGCAGAATGCTTCAGGCTTATCCAATTTGTGTCATTTTATAGCTTCAGTCATATATGTTAATATGCACCATAAAAACAAATGCCTCTGCAAGTGAGTAAAAGAGAGGTGGGGGATGGTTGCTTTATATTCAAACTCTGGAGGAGAGAAAACTCAGTGGTCGAAGTCTGATACTTTCTTCACACTCTGGCTTAGTATGTTTTCTTACTTCTGAATTGACCTTTCCTTACTTATTATGAATAGGCAGAAAACCAAAGTTACTCTACTTACAAGTATAGGTAGTAGAACTCTGTCAATATGCAAATTTTATTTGTTAAAGCAGCAACATGTCAGGGCACACATTTTAAGGGTGACAAAGTGAGCAGAATCACGTCTGAGCATAATACTAAGGCCAGCATTGCTTATGAAATCCTAACGACATGAGCAGAGACAGCTGTTGAGAGCAACATGCGTGTAATATATGGTTAGCTTCAGTGCTCCCTCCAATCTCTCCTCACAGTGTAATATGTACAAGGCAGAGAGCCTGCCACTCAAGCTAAACAGCATTGTTCAACTGACTTGAATATAAAGTAAAGGATGTGATGCTTGGCTAGGCAGATTGCTTGCACATGAATTTTGCTGTGTATGCCCAATAAAAATGTTTCTAGTAACTTGCAGTAGAAAACAATGTACATAATGAATAAAGAGCAGGTTATTTCCAAAGAACACACACAACTGTGCTTATGCAGCAAAAAATTCAAACAGGAGCACAGTAATTTCATTACATTCCACCCGTGCATTGGGATTGATGGATATTATGGATTTGAGAGTCAATAGATCCACCATGTGGTATGCAGAGCACATGCATGGATTCTACCTATGCACATACATATCTGTGTGCATGTTTCAAAATCAAACCGATGTGATATAAACTCACTGAGAAGGAATAAGACACATTTCTCAAATTTTGTTAAAATGCTACTGCATTTAAATATTATTTGAAGATAAATGCATTTTTCCTGTCTCCCTGTTTTTCAGCCTAAACACTTGAATCATGAATTAATGCTTTAGACAATACTGAATGTCTCTTTTTCTTAATGTGTGTTTCTGTACAGAGGAAGAAAACTATGAAGCCTGTTAACAACTCTTTGTTAAGAAGACTTGGAGGGATGTCCATCCTTTTGCAATTAAGACTTATATTAGCCTCAATAATTTTGTGGGGGCTTGATGGCTGAAATTTTGTGACACAAGTGACTTTGAGAATATATGCTGCCCATTACTAATTAGGGAACTGTGGAATCTCAGTAGAAAATGCTAAAGTCTAGTTTTATGTTAAACATTATTAGTATTTTGATTTGGATTGTATTGAAATTATAAATTCTTTTTGGTAGGAACAATAGGTAACTAAGGACTTCTGCAATGAAAACTCAGGCTCTCCCAGGAATTAGCCTCCTAATAGCTTCTCTAATGAAGAGTGCTAAGCCTTGAAACCAGAGGCATATCAGCAACAAAAAACTCAGCAAATTGTATTTTTATATATTTGTTTATGCATATGCTTACATGTATATATATATATATATATATATATATATATATATATATATAACGTAATCAAAGAAAAAGTGGTCATCCACTTGAGAGTGGGAGGACTTGGGAGGGATTTTAGGAAGGCAAAGATGGAAGAAAGAAATAGGGAAGTAGTTGTAACTCTATTTCAATTTTTATTGAATTAAAATTAAATAATATAAATAAATTAAAATTGAATAAAAATAAATAAAAGTTAAAAGAAAAGGCTTCAAACTCATTTGTTCTCACCAACGCCATGCATAATTATGTAGACACCATTCTACTACATGTGAAAATGGAGATAACATTTTAATGTTAGAATTTCTCAAAAGAGTTTCACTTCTAAAATTATCATTTACCCAATGAACGCCAACAAACATGAACTGTTCAGAACTCAGAGTCCACCAAGTGTCAAAGAAGGACTGAGAGACAAGCCTAGATTGTTGTTATTTTAGGGGCCGAGACTCTCCCTGAAGACTGTTGGGTCATACACCTGTCTTCTTGCACCTTTGAGGAGGAATGACAGCCTGCCCACATGATCCCTCATTCAAAGTTAGCCACAAAGCCTGGGTCCCAGTGAGAGAGATGGCAGAGAAACATCACAAAGTTTGTAGAAGGTCAAATTAGTTTGGGAAAATTAATCAATAAAAAAGCTCTATGAAACAAAACAAAGGAAGTAAACATCAACTCAAATGAATAAAAGTTTACAAAGATAAATAATCATAATACATACTAAAGTATAAAATCCTCTATGTATGGTACTTTCAAGGCCATGGAAATTAAGAGAAATGATTTATTCCAATACAAAAACAACAAAATAAAGCAAAGAAGATGGAAAAGAAGATAAAGAAAATGATAAACAACATGATATAGCTCAGGTAGAGTCTGTGTTGGGCGTTCATGATGCCCATGGATAGATCAACTACCATCTTCCCACCTGCCAACTAAGGTGAGAGCTTTTAGAGCAGGGGTGTCTATTTGGAAAACAACTGAATCAATATAAATGTCAAGATAGACACAAAATAGATAGATGCAACAAACTAATTAAACTTATATTTTTAGAATTAAATTTAAAATTCTTCAATGTGAAAAAACATCAAGAGAGTTGACATCGAGCTCCAAACTTCACAATTGTTTTAAATGAAAACAGACATGTAGAAGAGCAGCTCAGAGTTCCTAAGCTTTTACATAAAGCAAACTTTCTACAAGCAAGGAGATAGAACTTAGAGATGGACAAAGGCACGATGGTATCGGATAGCTCTTCTCCCACACTGAAAGCTAGAAGGCAATAGGCTGACTTCTGAGAAATGTTAAGGTTACTGTGACTCAGTGATCATACAATTAACCAAGGTAGTTAGGTTGAGTGAAAATCGGGAGTTTTGCAGATTCACTATCACTGGAATCTGTTAAGAAGACACATCAGAGAAAATTCTTAAGGTAAATGTATGAAGAAAAAAGGAACAGATTAGAAGACTCATCTGAGGTTAGAACTGTGAAAGAAAGAAAGAAAAAGCTGTAGGATGTTCAGTCTACATGTTTAGTGTTAGATGTAGAGATGAACTAGAAAGTACAATAAGAAGTAAAAGGAAACAAGCACAAAATATTTCCCTCCTAAACCTCCCCTCAAAGTGCCATAGTCGTTATTGATAAAGTGGTAACTTAACATTAGTCTCATGGAAAACAGGGTGAAGAAAAGTGAGCAAAACCAAAATGTATTCCACACATGAATAAGGGTCAAAAATGTAATAAAAGTTATATAAAATCTGAAGTGTAAGTACTTAAAATTTAATAATCATACTTAGGAGAAATAAATAGACACCAAGTAGAGTAGTGTGGAGTTCTTTGGTAAGGGAATAATTGGTACCATTACATGTAACAGAGAAATAAATATATTTTACGTTTGCTAGCAAAAAGCACAAACTGAATAAGTAATAAAAATAATAAGATTTCAATTCTATTATGTTTAATAGATAGCTGAATATTTTCATTGGGCTATTATGTAGCTCATTTTAGTACTGTGTGTGTGTGTGTGTGTGTGTGTGTGTGTGTGTTCATGCACATTGGGCATTTTCAAAATTGCCAATTAATGTGGGAAGGAATATGCTGCTGTGTACTGTGTATCTATACCGAGGGAGGTGGGCCTGGGCTGTATAAGAAATATAGCCAATCAAACTAGGGAAAGCAGGCCAGTAATCAGGATTCCTAAGTGATTAATGCTTCAAGTCCTGCCCTTAATTTCTGTCTTGCCTTCTCTTGTTGATGCACTGTAACCTGTAAGCTAAAATATAGACACGCCTCCTCAAACTGTTTTTATTCACAGTTAAGTATCACAGAAACAAGAAATGAACTAATTCATAGGTGAATTTAAGGAATAGAATAATCCAAGAAAAATTTACTGTTGATGAGAACAACAGCAAATGCATGTAAAGGTAATATGTGGAGAGATGGCTCAGCGGTTAAGAGCACTGACTGCTCTTCCAGAGGTCCTGAGTTCAATTCCCAGCAACCACATGGTGGCTCACAACAATCTATAATGGGATCCGATGTCCTCTTCTGGTGTGTCTGAAGACAGTAACAATGCACTTACATAAATGTAATATGTGGTATCAAAGAACACATCAAAACCAAAGCAATAAATAATCATAAACAATTAAGATGGGTCATACTTTGGAGCACTCAGACATAAACAAAATGTCTTTATAAAATGAGAGACTCAAAGAGCTATGCAGAAGAAGCAGAAAGATTGAAAGAGCAACAGGAGATCAATGACCCTAAAGAAATATCATGTTTCAGACACACTTGGACTCACACTCATATGACCTCAGAGAAACTGTGACAGCATGCACATGACCTGCACAAACTCAAAGCAGACCTACCCTAAACAAGAAATTATTTTTAATTGATACTTGAAAGGAAAGGGGAAATCAGTTTTTAAATATAGTGCCACTGGGTATATCAACCATACTCCAGGACAGGCCCCATGCCTTGGAGAAGCTGGCCAACACAAAATGGGTACCATATTTTTTCCTGTGTAATTTGGTTTTGTTTTATTTTTCATAGTCTTTTGTGTGTGTGTGTGTTGTTGTTGCCTTGGTTTTGTTTTTTTGTCTGCTGTTTTGTTTTTATTTTTAAAGATTTATTGGATATTTTCTTTATTCACATTTCAAATGTTATCCCCTTTTCCCGTACCCCCCTAGACACTCCCTATCCCATCTCCATCCCCTTGCTTCTATGAGGGTGTACCCACACCTACCCACCCACTCCTGCCTCCTTGCCCTCACATTCCCCTATACTAGGGCATCGAGCCATCACAGGACCAAGGCCTCTACTCCCATTGATGCCCCACAAGGCCATCCTCTGCTACATATGTGGCTGGAGCCATGGCCCCTCCATGTGTACTCCTTGGTTGGTGGTTTAGTTCCTGGAAGCTCTGGGATGTCTGGTTAGTTGATATTGTTGTTTTTCCTATGGGGTTGCAAACCCCTTCAGCTCCTTCAGTCCTTTCTCTAACTCATCCATTGGGGACCCTGTGCTCAGTTCAATGGTTGGCTGCGAGCATTTGCCTCTGTATATGTCAGGCTCTGGCAGGGCCTCTCAGGAGACAGCTATAACAGGCTTCTGTCAGCAGCCACTTCTTGGCATCCACAATAGTGTCTGGGTTTAGTGATTTTAACCTTTGCCAAAATAAGTTGGGTGAAAAAGAAAGTAGGAAGGTGTGTAGGATCTGGGGCCAGTTGGTGGAGGGGAAGGAATATGATCAAATATATTGTATTAATTTAAAATAAAAAAATGTAATCATATATTAAGAAGAGTATTTGGTCAACAAAAAACATGACCTGTGTTCTCATTGTGTTTTTTGTTTTCTTTTGGTTTCATTCAATAGTTTTTGTATTATTAGTTTATTGCTTCCTTGGATTTTTGATGTTTTTCCTTTGAGAGAGAGAAAAAGTGAAAGAATATGAAGTTGGGTGGGCAGGAGACAGGAAGGATATGAGGAGAGTTGGGGAATGGCAAAGAATATGATCAAATATATCATATGAAAAATATTTAATACAAAATTTTAAAAATGAAAATTCAACCAAGTATCACTATAAGTAAATAGATACAAAATTACAAATATGATAACAAAAAGTGATATGTAATCCAGTATAATTCATTATTTCCAGACTGATATAGTTTAACAGATGAGGATCAACTCAACTGATGAGGATCAACTCATCTGTTTAGGGTAAGGGTAGCCCAATCCTAAAAATATCCTTAACAGTAACCGGAAACCTAACCTTCAGCCTAACCCTAATATTAACCCTAAGCCTAAGCCTAGCTCCAACCCTTACCAACACCTTAACCCTAACCCTTACACTACTCTAGAAACAACCCTAACCCTTACCCTTAACCTAGAATTTGTCCTCATCCTTACTCTCATCGACAGATGAGGATCGACTCAACAATGGGTCATCTAAATGTCTACTCACAGCTTTCAGAAAAATACTGAAATAAGTATTAATATGCTGCTTAAATAAAAGGCAGTGCCAAATTCCAGTAACTACTGAAAAGCACCGTTGAACAGCTAAAGATATTAAATGACTATTAACCCATAGAAATGCCTGTTATCACTAACATATCACTGTATTACCATTTTATCAAGTGAAACTATATCAATAAATATCCCAGCACTAGATAATCAGAGAGGTCTAACAGTCATGGGATCCCACACCTGGACAAATAAATACAGGAAACTAATGACTGCCTTGAGAGGGAGAGTCAACAGCTTTCAGGGATCAATCCTCTAACTGGTGAGCAAATACAAAATAGTCAACCCTGAAATCACAGAAATACAAACCAAATGTAACAGACTCAGTCAGTACATTTATATATAAATACATAAAGATATATGTGTACATATGCTTGTATATATGTATATTTATGTATATGTGTATATATTTATGTATATATGTGTATGTGTGCACATATGTATATATATCATAAATATACACATACACACACACACACGCACACACACACACACATATATATATATATATATATATATATATATATATATATGTATATATAATAACAATCAATGCAAAAAGAGGCCACCAGTTTGACTTGAAGTCTGGGGGCCATGGGAGGCTTTGGAGGGAGGAAAGGTAAGGAAGGGAGTGATTTGATCATATTTTAATTAAAACACTTATAAACAGTAAAAACAGGAAAATAAATTCTAGAAATTAGAGAAAGAAATGAAACTGTAATACTTTGGATATTTATGTTGCTATATTTTTAAAACCTCAAAGCCTCAAAATACTCTTTTTAATTAGAAAAACAGATCCTAACAATATCCTCTGCTATGATGTAAACAATATTTTTAAAAAAATCAATAGCTTAGTGTTTAGACTAATAATAGGTATCCAGAAGTACAAATTATTATAAAGAATTCATAAGTATGAAGTAAGTTAAATACAGAAGAACACTGAAGAAATTGCTCAGTGGTTACGAGCACTGACTGCTTTTCCAGACAACTCAGGTATGATTCTTAGCATGTTGGTGGATTATCACAACCATCTGTAACTCCAGTATTAGCGCCCTCTTCCTACCTCCACAGATAATACAAACATACATGAGGCACAAACATACATGAAGAAAGCAGATGCATAGCACATAAAATAACATATAAAAAAGACAGAATATCAACATAATGAAATAAAACTCTAACATTTCAATTTCCATAATATCAATATTTATGAGTGGAATTGTAATTTAAATTCCAATACTGTCTATAATATAAAAATTTATGGATTGACTTCATATTTAATATTGAAGAATAAATGTTGTAGCTATCTTAATGTGCATTAATAAAAATATTTACATGTACAATAAAAGACACTTTAATCAAAACATATTTTAATTGTTAGAAATATAATTGTGAAAGAAATCCTAAATTAAGAGTATTTAATTATGATATGTGACTTAATAAACAATACTTTTACAATTAGCTACTGCTAATCTAGGGCAAATCTTTCCTAATTATATAGATTCCTCAATTCATACATTATACAGAATAATAACTAATATAAGAATGTTTAAGGTTATATAGATAGACTTTTTCACAATTTTGATTTTAATATAGTAATGAACAAATCATGGAGGGGTCCAATTTTGTTAGTTACTCCCAAATTGGTGGTATATAAAAGTCTCTAGAGAATCATGTATTGTCAGGTAAAATGTGCAACATATACCCTAGCTACATAATTGACATGGAGCAAAAACAGGGGAAGATGAGAAAGAAAATGCTGGTTTCTTTAATAAGTTTACTTCATATTTATTATATGTATATACACATTTAAGTATACAAACTAAAATTTATGTTTAGAAAATAATAGTAAAATATGCTATGAAAAGTGAGGATCTTGAATGAGAGTCTACAACAAATCTGTGATGCTTTTAATTACTAAGGAAAAATATTACTGACAACTAAAATTTATAAAAAAACATTGACATGATTACATATTAGGAACTCAATAAGTATGCATGTATTAATGAATAATAACATCTATTTTTTTCCAAAATGCACTGTGGAAATTAATCTCAGAGAAGAAATTAATTAAACTGTAACTTGAGGGTATGTCAACGAAACTTCTTTTAAGTACATAAGAGACATAATGGTGAAGGGATAGAAGTCATCTTCTTCAAGATGCCCCTTATATCATTCTTTGAAAGAGAATTCTATCACCTAGTTATTTCACAGTGCATTGTAGTCCATCTGGTTCACCTCACTTCCCAACTTCCTCATTTAAAGGAAATATTTGAGAACCACTCAGTCAAGAATCTCACATGCTAAATTCTTAGGGAATAATCACTATAGCTCATGACATTAGACATAATTAAACTAAAATTCAGGCATATTGGTTTTAAACAACAAAAAATCACTTGGTTTTTTTCCATTTTAATTTCATGACAAAAGTCAGGTGCCATTTGGTAAAATTTGCAAATAGAATTATATGTACATATAGAAATTCACTATGGATGTATGCATCCATTGTGTGGTGACTGAAATCGATGTATTAATCATGTCATACAATGTGTATATGCATGTATGGTTAGAAAATGTGAGAAAGACAATAGTAGCAATTTTCAACAATACTGTATTTTTCTTATCTACTATTTTGTGTAACAAATTTTAGAGTTTACCTCTTTTTTTTTTACCTTGTCACCTTTGAAGGACAGCTCCTTTCTTTTTCTACTCAACCCCTCAGCGTTTTCCATTTTTTTCAATATAATGAAACAATTTTAAATGGATAAAGCATTGTTGTAATAGTTTTGAGTCTTCAAATAGTGGTTTGTTCATATAGCAGCTAAAGTGTGAAGATGGACAAGCATCACAGTGCATAGACCTTTGGTCTCAGAACTCTTAGTAGGGAACCCTGAGTTATGGTTAAAATAAAAAAAAATGATAATGACGGCAATAATTCCTTTGATAGATTAAAGTGGAAAGGGTACTGTAATGAAATATTATGAGATCTGTGTCAGTGAACTTCATTTAGCTTGCATGTTCAGAAATAATGATTACCCAAGGGCCAAGGAGTATCAAGAATAATAAAATCACTGAATAATATCATGAGGATAACCCTGATGAGCCACGATTAAACAGTAGGGTAGTCCCTTGACTATGGTTCAAGTTTTAACAAAGTCTTACTCTTTATCATGAGAAAGATTAAAGGTTTTAAAATCAGATACTTGAAATATAATAATACTAATTCCCACATTAAATGACATGCTTTTCATAAATCTTGAATAAAAAAGTAACTAATCTTTTAGTAAATATACAAAAAAGTATGTAAAAAATTGTAAATGATCTGTTAAATTTCATACAGATAACTGGTATTTTAAAGTAATATATTAATTTAAGTACTAATACAAATCAATAAGAAAGATGTGTTCAAATTTTTGATATAGTTCTAAACCTTATTTATATTAGAACAATCTTTAAATAAACAACTATTTATATTAAAATGAATTTTTAATTTAGCTTAACTTCAATTCAAAAGCTCAAACTATAATAAAATTTGAATTCTATTTAAATTTTTGTTCATTTCTTTTATTAAAATACTGTTACATTCTTTTCTCCTTTATTTCCTCCCTCAATCCCAACCTTGCTGCATTTCAAATACATGGAGTTCTTTTTAAATTAACTGTTGTTTTATCCATGTATGTGTGTTTCTGCATAGGCTCTCAAATATAACCTTCTCAATCTGTGCAATATTACTTGCACGTGTATTTCAGGGCTGACTCTTTGGTATTGGATAATCCAATTGGAATATTAACAAAGAAATTCTTGCTTGAAAGTGTTAGGATTTGAACCCAGGGCACTAGGTCACCTTGAGCTATTTTCAGCCCATTGTGATTTTGTCTTTTGAGTTTGTTAAAATATTTTAATTTATTCTTTGAGAATTTCATACATATATACAATTAGTGTTAATGAGTGTTCATATGGTAATACCATTCAGTGAAGCATAAGCAACATGCCAGTGGTCACAGCCCACTGGAAGAAAACTGACTTGTACTTAATTTTTATTTTAAGATAAATACTCAGTTAATTCCAATGGCTATCTTTGAACAATGTTTACAGATTAAACACGATTCTCCTACACCCAGTTAAAATACATTTTTCTGTTTTTTTACCATTCTTCAGCATACTCTAACTTATTTATATAGGATAATAAATAATAACTTTTAAAATCATAAGATATCACACAAGACTGGAATAGTGGTGTCTTCCTTTAGTACTCGGAAGATAGAGACTGGTAGACTTCAGTAACTTGGAGGCCAGCCTGGTCTACAAATCTAGTTATAGGTTAACCTATATCCTGACTCTCTAATGAGACTGTGACTCCAAAATTAAAATTAAAAACTAAAACCAGACAAAGAAGTACTTTTTAAATTGATGGTAGAAAATTATATGTATCTATATGTTAAGTACACATAGAATATACTTCAGAATCTGTCAGCATATGTTTTTGTCATCTTCTCTATCCTCCCTCCAAACCCTCCCATAACTCCTCCTCCAACTCCTTCCTATACCTGCCTTACTTCCTCTGAAATTGATGACTTCTTTTCCTTTGATTAATATTATTACATATAAAATTTCATTAACATAATTTCAGGGTAGAGCACTTTACATTGGATACTTTAAAATATGAACATTATTAAACTATTTGGAAACATTTCATCCAAAGTAACGATTATAAAGAATAATAAAAAGATGTTTGTCATATTTATTTACATAAATATTTCCATATTTATACAGAATTGCATATAATTCTTAGTTTTACTTTTGTAAAAAGCAATGAGAAATATTTTATTTATTTATTTATTTATTTACTTATTTATTTATTTTAAACTTCAGATTTTATACTCCCACCCTCCGTCCACCCTCCAACTGTTCCACATCCCATACCTCCTCCCCACCCCCCTCTCTCCATTAGGATTTCCCCAATCCCCATACCTCCCTCACCAGACCTCTAAACTCCCTGGGGCCTCCAGTCTCTTGATGGTTAGATGCATCCTCTCTGATTAAACCCAGACCCAGGAGTCCTCAACTGCGTATGTGCTGGGAGGCCCATATCAGCTGGTGTATGCTGCCTGGTGTTCCAAAATCTGAGAGATCTCCAGGTCCAGGTTAATTGAAACTGCTGGTCCTCCAACAGGGCTGCCCTCCTCCCCAGCCTCTTCCAGCTTTCCCCGAATTCAACCACAGGGGTCAGCAGCTTCTGTCCATTGTTGGGTGCAAATATCTGCATCTGACTCTTTCAGCTGCTTGTTGGGTCTTTCTGAGGGCAGTAATGATAGGTTCCTTTTTGTGAGTGCTCCATAGCCTCTGTAATAGTGTCAGGCCACCTCCCCTGAGCTGGATCCCACTTTGGACCTGTCACTGGACCTTCTTTTCCTCAGGCTCCTCTCCATTTCTATCCCTGCAGTTCTTTCACACAGGACCAAGTATGGGTCAGAGTTTTGCCTGTGGGATGGCAACCACATCCCTCACTTGATGCCCTGTCTTTCTACTGGAGATGGGCTCCACAAGTTCCTTCTCCCCAATGTAGAGCATTTCATCTAAGGTCCCTCTCTTTAAATCTGGAGAGTCTCTCACTTCCCAGGTCTCTGGTACATTCTGGAAGGTCCCCCCGAACCTCCTACTTCCAAAGATTACATGTTTCCCTTCTTTCTGCTGGCCCTCAGGGATTTCAGTTCTTTTACCCACCCAATACCTGACCATGTTCCCCTCTCCACCCCACCCCCTAATCCCCTTTCCCTCTCAGGTCCCTCCCTACCTTTTGTGGTTGGTTTATTCTCCCTCCCAAGTGGGACTGAGGCGTCCTCACTTGGGCCCTTCAGCATGTCGGCGTTTTTTAGTTCTGTGGGCTGTATCTTGAGTATTTGGCACTTTTTTTGGGGGGGGGGTAATATCCAACTATTAGTGAGTACATACCATACATGTCCTTTTGGGTCTGACTTACCTCACTCAGGATATTTTCTAGTTCCATCCATTTGCCTGCAAAACTCATGGTGTCCTCATTCTTAATAGCTGTGTAGTATTCCACTGTGTAAATTAACCACATTTTCTGTATCCATTCTTCTGTTGTGGGACATTTGGGTTGTTTCCAGTTTCTGGCTATCACAAATAAGGCCAATATGAACATAGTGGAACATGTGCCTCTGTGGCATGGTGGGGTATCTTTTGGGTATATTTCCAAGAGTGGTATTGCTGGGTCTTTAGGTAGATCTATTTCCAATTTTCAGAGGAACCTCGTGATTGATTTCCAGAGTGGTTGTACCAGTTGCAATCTCACCAGCAATGGAGGAGTGTTCCTCTTTCTCCACGTCCTTGCCAACATGTGCTGACTCCTATGGCTTTGATCTTAGCCATTCTGATTGGTATAAGGTAGAATCTGAGGGTCGTTTTGATTTGCATTTCTCTGATCACTAAGGACTTTGAAGCTTTCTTTAGGTGTTTCTCAGCCATTCGATATTACTCTATTGTGAATTCTCAGTTTAGTTCTATACCCTATTTTTTTTATTGGGTTGTTTGAGTTTTGGTGATTAGCTTCTTGAGTTCTTTATATATTTTGGATATTAGCCCTCTAACGGATGTGGGATTAGTGAAGATTGTTTCCCCACCTGTAGGTTGTGATTTGTCCAATGAGAAGCAATGAGAAATATTTTTTTTAAAAAAACGGCCTTTGAAAATATTATTGAGTTTAACTTCACCGTATTATTTTTAAAATCCTTTAAGACATTAATGTCCTTCACTTTAGTAGTACTACTTATGAATATCAATCTCAAGAAAATATTAATTTTATGTATCAGTGTTACTCAAATTAAAAGATCAACAAATATATTCAAATTAAGTAGTTTTACTATGTGTTTGTTTTTACTCATTAAAAATATTTTGATCACTAACAGCCATTGATATGGACTTACTTCATATTCTGCCTCTTCTAAAAAGGATACTGTGTAATTATGTACCTCATTTCAGTTATCTGTGCTGAGTGAATCAGAAGTCTCTAGGCTGTCCTAATTATCTGTACTTTAGAACGTTTTTTAAGGTCCAGTTAGCAACCCCTGGCCCACACTCCCACAGTTCCTTATCCTGTTTCTCCTCCCCCCTGACTCCAAGAGGATGTCCCTCCCCATCACCAGGCCTCCCAACTCCCTGGAGCCTCAAGTCTCTTGAGGGTTAGGCACATCTTCTAACACTGTGGCCAGTTCAGGCAGTCTTCTGCTGTATGTGTGTTGGGGACCTGGGACCAGCTCTTGTATGCTGCCTGGTTGGTGGCTCAGTGTCTGAGAGATCTCAGGAGCTCATGGGAGTTGAGATGGATGGTCTTCTTATAGGGTTGCCCTCCTCCTCAGCATCTTCTAGCCTTTTCCTAATTCAACCAGAGGGGTTCCTGACTTCAGATCAATGGTTGGGAATAAGTGCCTGTGTGTCCCACAAACAATGAATGGATACAGAAAATGTGGTTTATTTACACAATGGAATACTATTGAGCTATTAAGAATGGGACATCATGAGTTTTTCAGGCAAATGGATGGGGCTAGAAATATCATCCTGAGGGAGGTAACTCAGACCCAAAAGGACATGCATGGTATGTACTCACTAATAAGTGGATATGAGCCAAAAAAAAGTACAGAATACCCAGGATACAGTCCTCAGAACTCAAGAAGGTTAAGAAGCAGAAGGGTCCAAGTGATGATGCTTCAATTCCACTTGGGATGGAGAAGAAAATAATCATGAGAGGCAGAGAGGGGTTGGAGAGGGGCAGGGAAAAGGGGAGCCTGATCAGGAATGGGGGGACAGGAGATAAGCTCTGCTGGCCAGCAGAATAAATGGAAATATTCTCAGGGATTAGGAGGAGAGGGACCCTCTAGAAAGTACCAGAGACCTGGGAAATGAGAGACTTTCAGATCTCAGAGAAGGATCTTAGATGAAATGCCCAACAGTGGGCAGAGGGAACTTGTAGGGTCCACCTCCAGCAGAAAGACAGGGCATCAAGTAGAGGGATGGGGTTGCCATCCCACAGCCAAAAATTCTAACTCAGAATTGTTCCTGTCTAAAAGAAGTGCAGGGCAAAAATAGAGAAGAGCCTGAGGAAAAGGAGGTCCAATGACTGGCCCAACTTGGGATCAATCTCAAGCAGAGGCTCTAAGACCTGACACTATTACTGATGCTATGATGTGCTTACAGACAGGAGCACCTCAGAATATTTTCGAAAACTAATGAAATTTTTTTCCTGTAGTAAAGAAACTATTCTTACTCCAAAATCAAGAGACAATTGTCTAGTGTTTGATAAGGACAGAAACCTTGTTAGATGCATGCATATTGCTGTGTAATCCCACTGTTTTATTTATGTTGATGAAAATGCTTGTCCACATGCTGATGATACGATGACATGCAATTATTTATATGACTGAAAAACCCAACTAGCATAAAGGAATTTCTAACATCCTCATTATCCATAAGAAGGTTAATAGAATTTGATTTTCTGTTAAAAATTAAATAGATCCTATTTATTTGAAATTATGATTTTCCCTTAATGTAGAAATTGATTTTTATAAAAAAATCTTTCTTGAAATTTATTTTACTACATTTCAAAAGTTTAGATTATGTGTCATGTTTGCCTGAGTATTCATGGCTTATGTAAAACAGTTGTCTTCATATGACTGAACAACTATCTTTTTTCCAGTCCTTACAAATTTGTGGCAGAAAATAAAGATTTCCCTTACTCTTCCATGTCACTGTCCTCAAAGTTACAAATGAGTGGGACTTTAGTGGCTTTTGCTGTGTCTTGATAGGATCATTTTTTTTTTGTATCTTTTTTCAGTAGCTCATGAAGAGAGTGGATTCTGTCTGGTCACTAGATATACCAGATTATCTCTGAGACTGTAATCAGTGAACTGTCACTGGGCTGACAATCCATTTTAGCATTTTCAGACACCACACTGTTATCAGATGCATTGGTGATGTTTGGAAAAGAATTCTTGCTGGATCATTGGACAGACCTTGGCTTTGGATCACAGCTAAAAGATGCTGCAATATAGGCATGAACTTCACTATTGCACTATCTACTCAAAAGCCTCTGGACAAAACATCCTTGCAATTTTGAACACTGCTTTTCTCTTAAATATAGTCTTGAGTCATGGGTTGTGTTATGTACCTTCAATTCTTTTTTAATTACTAATACTGATATGACTTTATCCCTTATGAATCTCAGAATCACAAAAATCCTTTAGATTTATTCAACTAATGCTTTGTTTCACAGTCAAATTCAAACTAGGCACTAGTATGGTATCTGGAGTGATCAAAAGAAGGAAGAAACTAGTTGGGTTTGGGGGAAGTTCTTGAGCAAGAGATAAGCTTTTGATATCCATTTACTTCCATGAGTAGTTGTTTTGAGTTTATCTCTAGTAAAATAAAAAGTAATGAGGTTTTTATGAGATGAATAGTTGAATGATTGGAATTGATATTAAAATTAATTAGAATATAGAATAGGAATAAAATGGAACAGGAATTTAATATATTCATTCCCTGAAATATGTGTGCTTAAGAAGGAAATGTTAGACTTAACAATGGTCTGGATGATGAAAAAAGAATGAAGAAAATTATAACTTTCCCAAATCACTTAGGAGAGAAATAGCACTGTGAAAAGTGTATTTCTATGTAGTACACAAGAAATGGATTTTTAAAATATAGAAACTTTAGATGTGGTATTAAAAATGGAAAGGTTTATAATAATTATATTGGAATATTCAGTAGTAATGTGCAGATTGCTATTTAAAATATGGCCTACAATGGAAACAATTTTTCACCAACAAGACATGGATTGTATGACTCTGAACTAGCTATTCAATCTCTGACGGTTTCATAGAGAAACATACACAATAGAGTCACATATTTTAATAGTGGGTCCCTGCTTGGTTGTACTGTTTGAGAATTCTGTGGAATCTTTATGTGTGGTCTTGATACAAGAATAATGTCACTGGAAGCAGGCTGTGAGAGTTTACAGACG
Source organism: Uromys caudimaculatus (assembly GCA_028551405.1). NCBI lineage: Eukaryota > Metazoa > Chordata > Mammalia > Rodentia > Muridae > Uromys > Uromys caudimaculatus. The sequence goes on along the minus strand of CM052705.1, from coordinate 72,688,836 downwards.
TCTTCACTTGCTTTCTGTTTTGCACTTGCATTTAGAGCTATAATGTCCCAGCTTGATGATCCTACTGTCATATTTGTTGCTATCATGCCCTCACTCCATTATTAGACACTTATCCTACTGAAATATATGACAAAATAAACTCTTTCTTCCATAAGTTGCTTGCAAGCATAATGTTATAACATAGCAAAATAAAAGCAACTAATGTAGTGTCAAAAAATATATAATAGGGGGCTGGAGAGATGGCTCAGAGGTTAAGAGCACTGTCTGCTCTTCCAGAGGTCCTGACTTCAATTCTCAGCAGCCACATGGTGGCTCACAGCCATCTATAGTGAGATCTGGTGCCCTCTTCTGTCCTGCAGGCATACAAACAGGCAGAACGTTGTATACATTGTTATACGTTGTATACGTTGTTAACAAATCTTTATATATATTTATATATGTGTGTGTGTGTGTATATATATTAGAATAATAGAGCTATGCCTTTATAGTATTTGAAAAAAATGAAATCTGCTATACTAGTTAATGTGTAAAATTGATTATTTGTCCCAAAGATGGTGATAAACTAGCAATTACTGCCTCGACTTACTCACCAAACTGTACCTAGGTCAAAAATTCCATTCTAACATGTTTTTTTCTTTAAATAAAGTATTGGAAGTAAACTAATCTATTAAAAACTAAGCATAATTTATACATTTGATCATTGCAATATATAAATATATATGTTCATTTAAATTATAAATATATATGAGAATATATGAGCACAGATATAATTATAGGTATTTTTATATTAGGAGAATCTGAAGATCCTTTTTAATTAAGATAATAGACACATTTGTCTAAGGATATGACAAAAAAAATCCTTAAAATGTTATTGTTTATAAGTACACTGTTGTAAAAGTAACTTATATCCACCAGATATAATTTTTGTCTCAGAGGCTTACTGCTGAATAAGTTCACCCTTACTAGCTCTTTCTAAACTCTAGCTGTTTGGTTCTACTCAGTTGTTCTGACTCAAATTCCCCTCCAATCTGACTGATTCAATCTGGCTTCTTTTGGTTTCTCATTAAATTGCTCTGCTTGGCCTCAAACTAACTCTGAGAAGCTGTTCTAAGCTTCTGACTCCTTATTCTCTGGCTCCAATTCATCTGCACGAATTCACATACAAACTCACCGATGCGTAAACAAACTCAACTCTACTACACTGTACTCACTCAACTGAACTAAACCAAACTCTACTCCACTCAGCTGATTTCAACTTCACTCAACAGAACTCAACTCTTTCCCTGAACTGCTCTTAAGTAGCCTCCCTTTCCTTTCTATTTTGTGAAGAGTTGGGCATGTCCTATCTTTGACTCATTACTTCAAATCCTTTTCTGATTTATTGTTTTGTCTTCACCCCAACTAGATATCACTTGCAAGTACGGCTGCTTCCATCTACAAACTAACCTTACTTTTATTGTTATTGATTAAAGGTGTGTAGTATGGGTGTATCAGTATTCCAGTCAGTTCACATTGTAATCCAGAGTTTATCTGCATTCCAGCCCTATCACATAGACCTAGAAGGTCATTGAATGGGATCCCTTGCTAGAGCAGCCATGTTGGATTAAAATTTCTCTACACACTGTGGTTCAGATCAGTCACTCTACCTACAACAGCTCATTTGCTAGATCATTGAATCACTTCAGCATGTTGACTGCCTGCTCATATTCTAGACAATACTTAGTAACCAGATTACAGACATGCATTTAATTATGGTTTTACTTGTTTACCTTACACTCTTTTTTGTAAAGTGAGTTTCTGGAGAGTAATATGAACATCAGGTGAACAACATCAAGGTAATGAGTTTGAGTGAGTATATTCAAAGAGGAAGTCTATCAGATTTTTTAATCACAAGCTTTAAATTCAAGCAGGCTAGATTAGAATGCAATATTTCTGACCAACTAATTTTAATATAACTATGAGAAGGACTTTAAGTTATTAGTTAATGTTTATTCTTCTTCTTTAGAAAAATATGAATGTTACTATATTTTCATTTTAAGTATGTACACAATTCAGGTAAAACTCACAATAACTTATTTTGTAAAATGCCTACTAATAATAAATTTAGACATATATATCACTTATATATAATACACATATATACTAAAATATATATACTGTGCATATATATACTAATACATATGTAATCAATATTATTTATAATATTCTTTGACAGAAATCTTTATTTAAAACTTAAAGTGAAAAGATGCAGCTGGGTGTGTGGCACACACCTTTAATCCCAGCACTAGGGAGGCAGAAATAGTCAGAGCTTTGAGTTGCCATGACAGCCAGGACTTATACACAGAGAAACCCTTCTTGAAAAAGAAAAGCAAAACTAACAAACCAAAATAAAAAGTGACAAGATGTTAGTAGGTTATTAATAAATAGTATTATAGAATATGATACTAATTATGAAACTTTTTCAATAATTTGCTTGCATATTTCTTATGAGTACTTCAGATAGTCATCGGGTATTCTCAAATTCATCAATCTCAAATTCCTCAAATCAGTTTGCTTTGATATTTGTTATTTAATACTAAGCAGGGTGTACTCAAGATCAAACACAGAATATTGCACATCTGCATTTGCTTGTTATAAACACAAACTGAGACTCTATTCTATTGGCAGCATATGTCACAGTGAACTCCAATCTGTTATTGTAGTAATTTCATCGTTGGATGTTCTGCAGTACTCTGATCTATGGCATATTTGATTAAGATGGATGTGATTTAGTTTGTTTAACAAGTCATGATATAATATTTGGCTAATATTTTTATCATGTGCCATCTGTGAGGCAATAAGATTGTCCAGTAACTGGAAATGTCATTGTTTTGAATGGGAGTCTAATTGAGATTTAATCAGATAGAAACTTTACATTAATTAAATGCCATCTGACTAATGAAAACATATTTTTGATATCTAATAACTATGTTAGAATGGGACATGATTAGCTCAAAATTACTTGCATTGTATACCAAATGTAGACATTCTCATGCATACTTGCATGCCAAGCTGGGAAGTAGAGTCTTGATGCATTTAAGTAGCATTAAAATAAATGTCATGCTGCTACTAAAGAAATAGCAAACACTGTGTGTGTAGAAAGCATTCTGATATCTGGATCCCCTTAACCCCTCTTGCTACTGTCATAAAGCAGAGTGTTGTTCTTGTCACAGTCAGGCATAAATTTAAATGTCCCTACCCCCACTGTGAGAAATAGTTCCATATATGCAAACCCAGAGCAGTGCTAACTACCAAAACAATTGTAAAATCACATGAGAGCAAACTCAAGCAGATGTTTTGAAAACAAAACAACTTGCTGAAATTTAGATTCTCTCTCTCAAGAAAAGTCACAAAACAGAATCATCTGCATTCTCCAGCCTGCTCTCAAATCTGTTCTTATTTTCTTTCTGGCTATATGTCACCATGGTTCTCATTTCAGCTGAATTTCAAAATAATGGAGTATGTGCTATCTCACTTTTATGTTTTAGGGTATTTTATCCAGTCTCTCTGCATCCCCAGTTAGCCTCAAACACTCTCCTTGCTTACCTTCCCAAAACTAAAAGGACAAGTGAGCATCACCACATCTAGTTGTGCGTTTCCTTTTGAGCAATGAGATTCCCTCTTCACAGAGAGATGTTTTCATACTTGAGACTATAACAAAAATCTGTTCCTAAGAGATGAAAGCTCTTACATTCTCTTATCACTCCAATCAACAAATGATGATTGCCTTCTCTTTCTATGCTGGTGTTTTTTTCTTTAGAATAAGAAGAAATCAGAGGATGGGGGTCAAGGACTGGATGAGCTGTAGACAGGTTCCCTTCTAGAGCATTTCTTGGAGTAGATCCAGCTCATTCTTTTGCCAGACCACTTTGTGGCTTTCAGCAGCACTGGGTGAAAGGCATTCTTGAGACTTTTACTGCCTCTCATCTAATCCCTGTGCAACCTCAGAAACCCGAACTGTTTCATGCTTGTTAATTATTATCTATAGTGACTGGCATAGTTCATAACTATAATTTAGATACATTTTTAAAACTCAACATTGTTCCAAATATTTAAGAGTCACTTTATTTTTCATTTTTTATGACAAATTAATGCAAATTAATCATTAGACAAATTAGCCCATATGGTAAGATGAAGGAATACCATAGGTGAGGATAACCTGTTTCTAATCAACAATCCATTTATCTTTAACTATAATCAACTTGACACAATAAACAGATTGTTTGCATATTTTTGTGTGCTTTTTGGTTGTTTCTGCTTGGTTTGGGTGCTGTTAATGAATATGAAGGCATTATATATCTGAGTCAAATATTGTACAACCCAGTCTGAACTCAATGCCTTTAAACCTATTAGATGGTAACAGTTCTGTATTTTGATAGTTACACTAGAAAATTCCTCACTCTGTAGTTCACTTTTATTAAAATCTCTTTACTTACATATGGACTGTTGGCTTTACTTCTCTGCAGTGTGTGTGTGTATGTCTGTGTGTGTCTGTCGGTCTGTGTCTATATGTTTATGTCTATGAATAATCTCATTTTAAAATTATTATCCATTCCTTCATATTTTCATATTATTTTAAAATTAGGAAATTGATATTTGTCCTTTGTTTCTTAATAATGTTAGAAAATAAATATGATGTTCAAAGACTAAAGAAAATATAGTTGATGTAAAGTATTATTACTGTCATTGGCATGTAGACATAGGAAATTATTATTTATTGTTCATTAAAAATCAATAATAATCTTCCACCTAGGAAAAATATTTCATGATCTTTGGAAGAAATTTATATAAAAGAATGATTTAATTTGAAGAATTAATTTATAAATAAAAAAATTAATTAAGATATATTTTATCAATTTGGGCATCAAAGACTCCAGTCTTAACATTTGTACTCACAAGGTGTCTTTTGGATGCTAGTAATATTAGAAAGCTTTTGTACCTGGCACTGTGGCTTTCTCAGCAAAATATCATGCAGTTTAGCTAACAATTTCACCCTTGAATTCTTCTAAAACTTTGGGGAAATTCCATCTGCTCTCAAGGATTTACTTACATACAAATTTTATATTCTCCTGTGATTTTATACTTTTCAAAGCTAATCCTTTACACTTGTTATTTTTATTTAAATCTGTTTTTGGACGAAACACTGAAGAACAAATGATGGTAGTGTTACAATTATAACATCCAAAAAATGACTAACCCTTTCAGAACAAAACACTTCAAGCTGATGACATATCAGTACTATGCTTTCTAATTTTGGAAAATACCAAATGAAGATAAAGCATGCTTATAGATTTTAGAAGGGGAAAAAGTACTTTCTTCAAAAAAGAGCATTCTCAATAACAAAAACACATAAATTCAAGACATTTATCTATATACAGTCAAGTAAAAGTGCTAAACAGTATTTGTAGAAAAACTAATGCCATAATTATGATGCTTTAAATTTTTAGGTCTTTTTTTTACTTTCTGTATATGTGTATATGTATCACCTCTGTCCACTAGTATTACATGTCCCCACCATCATTCACTATTTTATTACTTGGTGTGCCTGGCTCATATGGAACAGATACAGTGACACTGCTGGAGATAAGATGAAATGGAACTTTTAAATGAACATTTAGATCAGTGGCTCTCAAACTGTGTGCTGTGACCTCTAGAGGTTGAATGACCCTTTAATAGGGATCTCCTAAAATCATCACAAACACAGATACTTACATTACAATTTATAACAGTAGCCAAATTACCTTTAAGAACTAGCAATGAAATAATTTTATGGTTGGGGTTCACCACAACATGAAACATTTTAAAGGAGTACAGGATTAGGAATGTTGAGAACCACTAAATTAGACCAACGCAAATTGCTTGGGTGCTGGTATACATTGTGAAAATAGGCTAAAGCATGCAACACTGGTAATGTAGAGGAAGTATGTCACCCTGTCAGTACATGTATCTTTAGAAAAGGAAACAAATTAGTAAGTCGTGTATGCTTCCCTCTCACTTTTCAATACATTTAGAGACATTTTATTTCATGTATCATACCAACCCTATGTTTTGGGTTATCAAATTCACCATGCATATTAGAGCCAGGCAAACCCCGGAGACTGACAGGTTACCTCCAGGAAATATATTTTAGGTGATGTCAGTCTTTGAAATGTTTCACAAGAGCCTGTCACACACATCCCAGTTAGATTATTCAAGTCATCAGCTGTGAAATTAGTGTATTTAGTTTAAAGTGCCCAGTTCCCTTAAGAGGCTTTCTCCTTTCCACATGGTTTTCTCTAAAGCAAGAACATACCTCAAGATCTAAAGCAATTAGCTTGGTCAAACCAATGTAACAGATATCAGAGGTAGGATTGTTAGTTAATTATTTAATAAGAATGTGCTTGTTTGTGTCATGTTCTTCTGCCCCTTGAATTTTCCTTCTCACTAAAGCACAAAACAGCTTGGCCTGTCAAAGGCAAAACTGTATAAATATCATCTGATACATTCTGAATCATTGTTTATCTACAAGTACATTTAGATAAATTCTACTAATTAACTTTAATTTTGTAGATCTCTCTCAATTAAATAGTGTCCATACCTTTCTCTGTTTCTATTATTAATGGTTTGCTTAATTTCTTTCTGGACATTCTGCCATGTTTTCTAAAATTGAAGCTATTTTCAAAGGTCTGGCTAGTGATGTTTTCAATTACCCCACTACTAATGGGGACTCTGACATATTTGATTACTCCTTATGACATTTTGAATAATAGAAAGTTTCTAAATGCTTTTCATGAAGATCACCATGTTGAAATCTTAGTCTCTGAGCTTCACGTTTGCATCTTCCATCTTCTCCAAAACCCACAACCTTACCTACTTCACGTGGCAGCAAACTATTTGCTCTCCTATGACTCTATAGCATGACAGGTTGATGAAAAATAGAGCAAAGGTGGTCAAAGAGAGGCTGAACTTTAAAAGCTTTTTGTTGTGCCCTGTTGCTGTATCCTTACACAATTTTCCAGGTCACAGGTCTTCACTGATGGATATTCTTTTGTATATTTCATGTAATGTGCTCAGTTTAAACACAATAATTATAGAATACAAATTTGGGGTAAAGCTTCAGATATATTTTTAAAACATCACAATCAAGTATGTTTGTATATGTTGGTTCCTATCTGCATCCCAGCACTCTGAGGATGAAAAGGTGATAATAATTCAAGGCCAACTAACTTAATTAGGGTTTCTATTGCTGTAAAGAGACACCATGATCATGCCAACTTTTATAAAAGAAAGCATTTAATTGAAGTTGGCTTACAGTTTCCGAGGTTTAGTTAATTATTATCATAGTGTGTTGGCATGTAGGCAGACATTGTTCTGGAGAGGGAGCTGAGAATTCTCCATCCAGTTAGGCAGGCAGCAGGAAGATAGAATAAGACAGTGTGCTTGCCTTGTGCATCTGAGACCTCAAAGCCCAAACCCAAGTGACATATCTCCCCCAACAAAGCCACTACTACTTCAACAGGGCCACAAGTTCTATTAGCACCACTCACTACAGGCCCATGAGGACCATTTTTATTGAAACCCCTATACCACCCTTGGCTATCTAGTGAGTTCACAGTCTGCTCGGCATCCTTAAGAGAAGCTTTTAAATAAACAAGTAAGTAAGTAAGTAAGTAAGTAAATAAATAAATAAATAAATAAATAAATAAATAAATAAATCTAACAAAAAATCAAAAGAATTAAAACAAACTACACATGCTATCATTAAAGGAACTACTCTTTTACTTTTAAATAGATAAAGATTTATGCACTGATTGACTGGATCTGTTGGAGCATTTTTGGTATTTAACACTTCATTTTTTTATATATTATAGATTTTTAACCCCCTATCCGGTAAGGGTCACTCAAAGATGTCTGTTATTCTATATTCCTTCTCTTTTCTCTGGTAATTATTTGCTTCACTCTGTAGAGGATTTAAGTTCTTGAAATCTTTTTTTTTAACTTGTTTTCATTTTGTGTGTCTTTGGAGGCCTCCTCACAGAGTCTGTCTGACATATTCTTCCAAGGGAGACTTGCATTTTCATATGCCTATTTCTAAAACAAACACATGAAAGGCAATAACTTTTTTTAAAGAGAATACCTCAATTTAAAGAAAGGAAACTGATCCTTTCCATTGCAGCTATAGGTTTGCTTGAACTCTTCCCTTTTGCTAAGTTGACAGATCTACACTTCTGTTAGAGGAACCTACTAAAACCCGGGGATCCTACATCCCACTCCTTAGCAACTTTTAAGCTTTATAGCATTGTATCCTATAAATCCTATATAAATTCTATAATTTGACTCTGCTGCTCAGTGTATGTGAAACTACACAGCTTCTCAACTGTGAATAACAAATTAACTAATAACTCAAAGAAAATATAACTTTAAATATTTATCTTTTCAGAGAAGTATGTATTATCCTTCCTCTAAAGGAAAATTACCTCATTCATTCTCACGTCTATAAAAAGAATCTGTCTTCACAATATGAAAATATTACCAATGGCTCCCATAAGTGTTTCTGTAGGAGTTTGTCTGTGACTCCAGTAGGAAGAGATGTACTATGTGGGTAATGTAGAAATTATATTACTTTTGACCAAAAGAACTTGTACTCACAATAAATCAGAAAATATTGGGATTTTAACAGTAAATTTACCTATACGTGAGTAGTATTTTTACCTGTGCAGTATATTTAATACTAAATTTACCAATATATACAGATATATACACTACATATACAACTTTCATATTTTGATTTCTAATAATGTACTTTATACTTACGTTTTACTCTACTTATATTTTACTAGATGCATCTTGTAAATAAAGTCAGAGTTTTCAGTTTCTTTGTTATGTTTCTAGAAAGAGTACTTTTAAAGGTCAGTTTAAGTACACTCCAATGGTAAAGCCAAACATTTACTTCATGTCAAGTTCCCTCCATTATCATTCCTGTTTGGTTTTTTACTTCATCAAAAGTACAAAGGGAACAAAAATTCTAATATTTTTTCTGAGTTCCTCAATTCAACCAGCACATTATTTCTATCCTTGATAGAAATGTCCTTGAAATGGGCAATAAGTACATGACAAAGGGCATTCTAAACCTTTTGTATTTAAGTATGATCCCAAAATGAAAAAAAAAACCATGTCATGAGAAACATATTTTCATGACTTCTCAATAAGCAAACACCAACTTCCTGTCTTTGCAGAATTCAATAACTAAAAAATGGAATCATTGATTTTAGGGAAATTATAAAGATAAAGAAGCCTCTGAGAACCCTTTAAGCGTGGAATAGTTGAGGCTTGCCTTTGGTTTTTTGTTTGTTTTTATCACAGATATCTTTGTCCATACATGGACTATTAGAGTTGAAAGAAATGGACTTGTTTCTGTCAATATTGTATCGCAGAGAAAGTAATGTACCCTGCTAAGTGATGAACAGGAAACTGTTTTAATATGAACAGCAGAACCAAAGTCCTAATGTCTCAGCAAGAATTTTAAGAGACCTTTTCTTTTCTTTTCAGAATATAGATGATTCCAGCAATTACAATGAAATACAATATATTGATCATAAATTTTGAAGTTGGAAGAATCATCAAAAAATTGAACCCCTTTCATATCTTTTGTTGTGCAAGTAGATAAGTAGCAAATACAGTCCCGTGTGTAGTAGGTACAAGCATGGTAATGATACCTGCAGCTGTAGCAGCACCTGGGGTTATTAATTTTATGCGCACTGTATGTGTGCATAAATATGTCAATATCTACGCACACAAAATATCCTTTTATATTTCAAATTACTCTCTTTTCCTTAAGCAGTTTCAGCTGCCACTACTGAGATGAGTAAACTACATATTAAAGTATTAAATTTGTACTAAATTTCCCAGGCTAATATTCACTCAATAAATACCTAAATGTGAAAAACATAAAGATATAAACCTGTAATTCTTGACCCTAATTCACTGCTGCTTCAACTCCAAAATCTGACATTTTACTTTTTTACAATTTTCATAAAGATTGCTCTTTCCTACATATTAAATTTTTCTCATTCTAGCTCTAACTGAATTATTAATTTCCCCAGATATTTTCCTGGAATGAATTCAACTCTTTTCGCAGCCTGACTTTCCCTTAGCAGTTGTTGGGCCTGCTGGCCCTGTTGATCCTCACATAAGTGGAAAGCTGCCATTTTACATCATCTCCCATGTTTGTAGCATGACTCTCCCTGGCATCTGTTCTAGAATTTTGTATGTGATGAGGAGATATTTGTGAGAATAAGCTCTAGCTATCCATTGACTAGCAAGTACTTCTTCCAGGAGTATAATTTAATAGAACCTAAGCAACGATTATGAAATATAGAATACATACAAGAACAATCACAACCATACTTCTTAGTGGCTTTGAATTAGAAAATACAAGAAGCTCCTGTCTTCTAAAAAACAAATCAAAACAAAACAAAGAAACAAAGAAAACAAAGAAACAAAATCCCACAAGTTTGTTATGATTATATGTACAGCCCAACGTTGATGTGACCAAATACATAAACCTATACACATCAAGATGATTACCCTGCAGGAAGAATGGATGTGATTTGAAAGTGTTCCAAAGGATTGTGTCCGCACCTCGGTCTTGGGTGTGTCACTATCATGATCTTCATTGTTGGGACCTACTGTTAGGTCATTCTGATTCTGCCTTGGGTTTTATAGCTTCCTAATTGCTAAGTTATCTCTTGCCATGTTACTTTGATTCTACCACCATCTACCATACGGTATTTTCCAGAGTTGAATCAATGTTGGCCTCAGGCCCTTGAAGTTGCAGAACTACAATCTCAATTCAAATGTGTTAGAAGTTAAACATTGGGTTGTAGAGATAACTTGGCATTTAAGAGCACTTTCTGCTCTTCCAGAGGACCACAGTTAAATTTCTAGCACCCATGTGCAGATTATAACCACCTGTAACTCCAGTTCTAGGAGATACAACACCGTCTTGTGACTTCTGAGGACACTGCATACACATAATACATAAGTATACACCAAGCAAACCATCAATATACACAAATAAAATAAAATAAAATTTAAATTAGGTTAACCAGCCTCCAATAGCAAAATACTATGGTAACTTGAAGTTTAGTACTCTAGAATAAGGTTGTAATTATAATTACATCTGAGGATATAGAGGTACCATTGGCAGAGTACCATTGGATTTAAAAGATTTGGGATGAGTTTACTGGATTAGAGCACTTGGTCTGGATGCATGAACAACTGAGTTTTAATCTATAATACATGTGAAAAACCATACCTGGCTATGCATGCCTATAACTTCATCAATGAATGACCAAGAGAGGACAGATTTCTAGCTAGCCAGTCTAGCCAAAATATCTAGCATGTGTTTAAGTGAGAGATTCTTTCCCAAGGCAATAAGGTCAACACCCACATAGGTAGGCATGGGATGTCCTTCTCTGGCCACTGCCTACCAAATGCTCATGTAGATGTACTATACATAACACACACACACACACACACACACACACACACACACACACACACACACACACATTTAAAAAGAGAGTGGGTAAAAGGAATCAGTTCTTTTCAGTAAAAACATGATAAAGAAGTCCCGGGATCTTTTCAAAAGTATCCCTCCATGTTTCCTCATCATAACAGGCTCAGAGCTTCCAGAAAAAAAAATGTTTCAAGGACATATTCCAGACTTTCAGAGACTATGGTCCAAAGCCACTTAGAAATTCCATTTTCCAGCAGCCAAATGCTCCATACTTTTAAACTAAAGCCACAGCTGAAAAAGTCTCAGGTAACACTAGAGCTCACTGTAAAACTTGACATCTACATAATTCTTGTCTTAAAAACATGCAAGATGGAGGTTCTAATAGCTTCTTTTGGGATTCTAAAGAAATGTCTAGGAGCCAGAAAGCTCCTGAAGAGCTATCCTTAGAGGAACTGTGAGGATGGAGCCTCAATAGAAACAAATGAATGCAGAATTACCAGCAACATACATTGCCTGTAAGATCAGTCATTATTCACAGCTAGCCTGAGTGAAGAGCCATGAATCCGAGGGATGTCCAAGTCATTGTCTCATCCCTCACACTATGTTGGAACTGTATGTTGGACTTCAGCCTTGCTTTGACATAATACTCCTTTCCTCTTCCTTGTGTCTTACTTTTGAATAGGAATATTTAATCCTATCTGCATTCTTCTGCTGCATTAGAAATAGACAAAGTATAATTTTTCAGGTTCAAAACAGAACAGAAGTTACGTAGAGCCTCAGCTTTTGAGCATGGACTTTTAAATAATCCTAGAATATAGAAATACATTGCGACCATTAGATATTAAATGATTATATGCTGCACTGCATGAAGAACATAAACTTTGGAAAATAAGGATGCTGCAGATTGGGTATAGTACGGCATTTTCTACGTAGTTATACATGTTGGGATCCTAGTACTGAGTGTGGCAATGTTAAATAATAATGGGACTTTTTAAAAGGTTGCACCTAGTTGGGGATTATCCTTGGCTCCTCCTCAGGCTCTCTGGGTGTCTGTGTTACTATGGGGCTTCCCCCCACACACAATGGTTCCCATTATCAGGATGATAAAAGCCATTAGACTTGTACCTGGGCAGAGCTAATGTCAGGACCATGATCCTAGATGTCCAAAATTGTGACCTAAATAATATACTTTGCATAGAAGTTGAAACTATATAGTATTTTTAATAGTTATCAAAAATAGACGAGTAGTGGTGTTGGTAACATATAGAAAGAAGAGAGAGAGAATAAAAAAACAGCTTGGGCCAAAATTGAGAGATCTTATAATGCAAATTAGTGGGTAGTATGTTGAAGCTTTCATAGGGGAGTAGAAGAGACCAGAATGAACTGGTGGTGCTCATACATTCTGTAATAAAAAAAAAAAAAAAAGCATATGCTCAAATTCCACTAGGATTGTAAGAACTCAAACATCATGGGTGAAACTTAAATTGTGGTTCCTATGAAGAAACTCCCAAATTGTGAGTGCTCTACTTACAGTAGATTTATTTAAAATAATAATAATAAGACAGAATATCTTTCATCTACAAACTTTTAGGTTGGTAAACATGAAAAAATAGAAAATATTAATTCTCTTCTAAAATTCCCATAAAAATTGATTAGAGATTTAGCCACAGTCATCCCCCAGTATGAGAATTTGTGTAACATGAGTCATAAGTAGAACTTTATTGTAAGTATGATAGAAATAATGAACGGTCTTTCAAAAAAATTATAGCCATTTTTAAAAGTATTCACATCAACATAACATTAGAAACATTAGTATAAAGGTAAAGACAAAATTCTAGAATATAAATATTATTTATTATATTGTATGTAAAACTTTTACTATATATGAAACTTTTAAATTTTTTTGTATTTTTCACTTACATAGAGTAATCTATCATTATATACATCATTTCTCAATTATCTCCCATAGAATATCATGACATTTAAGTATATATTAAATGTATATTTAAGAAAAGTTTTATTAGTGGCATTTTCTATGTTTAGTCTCATAAAATTTCTTAAAATCTTAAAATGAGTTCTTAAAATAAAATTTAGTATCATCAGTGTCTTAAGAAAAACTGGGCATGAGGGGATACTGGGAGGAGAGGAGGTTGATACTGGGATGTGAAATAAATAAATAATAAATAAATAAATAAACTGGTGAACTTACATAAAGCTCTGAAAATAAATACTTATCAAAAGATAAAAATCAAAGTATTTGGAAATTGTGAGGCTTTTTCTTTTTCATTTTAAATAGAGATAATCCTAAGGACTGAAAGTTATTTAGCATTACCCCCCAGAAAACTCATAGCTACTAAGGCAGAATTTTGCATTTAGCATAAAACCAAATTGAACTAAATTCATGAAGAGCCATAACCATTTGTTAAGGTTCTCTTCCTGGCTGCCAGGGAAGCGGAGAGAATTAAATGGTGATTAGTATATGAATAGCCACAGCTCAGCCAGAACACATGGGTGGGGATATCCCACAGTCAAAGGCTAGGACAAAGATACCATCAGAACAGTTTGAAGATGGCAGGATGGCCTCCAATGGTTCTTCATGGGAAGATAGCAGGATGTGTACCCCTTGATGCTTCCTAGGAGCAAGAGAAGCAGCCTGGGTTCTGCTGCAAGCCATGATTTGAGAAATGTCTTTTTGTCAGGGACCTGGTGGCACTGCCAAGTTGATAGCACATCTCCATTAGTAATGACTTCAAGTGTGTCCAAGGATTGTGAGAACCACCTGGAAAGCAGGACTGTTCCACCTTCATTGTCATTCTTAGTATGCCTTTCAGTAAGGGGAAAGCTGACTATTCCTTGCATAAAACCCACAGCTTTTGTGTAGAAGCGAAATTTCAAAACACTAAGCTAACCATGACAGTTTGGGGGTACATGATGGGTACACAGCATTCTGGGCCCCCAAGTAGACTATACTCTGTATGGTTTGGATTTTCCCAAAAGTCCTAATTAAAACTAGCAAGTGTCTACTTAACTTGGGCAGATGTTGCCTTATTAACTACTTGTCTGATATTTGTATTGTTGGCTCTGGGCAAAGATTTGTAGATATTAGGTGGAAAAGTAAGATTTTAAAGCAAACATCCTTAAATCTATTGTTTTAAAACTCTGCAGACATAATATTTGTGTAAATTTTAATGTAAAAATCGCATTATTTATATTTTCTTAAATGCTTATATAAAATTACAAATAACAAATAGACAGAAAATAAAGTCAATTGTCAAAATCTAAAATGTGAAAATCAAGACTAAGATAAATTTACAGTCATTTATCTAACAAAGAAAAGACTAAAACTTAAAGTGGAAGAATTTGCAGGAAATAATGAAAATGAAATAAATAATGTTATGGTAAAAATGAATAAAAGTGAACTAAAACATCATTAAAAATGAGAACCGCAAAGATTTTTAGGTGATTTCATAAAACATGAAAGTATGTTTTTGATGTTTTTTCTTTGATTGGCTTCGGTTTTTATAAAATAAAATATTCTTAAATGAATCCATTGTGTCCTGGACAACGTGGTTAGTAGAAGGTTTATCAGTGGAGCTTATGCTTTATCACAGTAAATGGACTGTACATATCAGTGAAAATTTTTTACCATAAAATGTAAAAATGTTTAAGGAATTTGATATATTTATCATGCTTTAATCACATACACACACACACACACATATATAACATATATAATATATTATGTAGTTTATGTTTATCAAAATACCACAGCCCATATTCTTAAATTTAATTTTGTGTATGTGCAGGCTACTCTGTGTATGTGTGTGTGTGTGTGTGTGTGTGTGTGTGTGTGTGTGTGTGTGTGTTAATTTTATCTAGTGCAGTGTCCAATATGATCAGGAGAGGCTGAGAGGTCTCCTGGAGCCTGACTTAGGGAAAACCAAACCATCCAATCTATGGCTTTTAAAAGAATAGTTAGTGATCTTATCTCTGAGCCACACCAGTCCCTTCTATAAATGATTATAGAATAGAGAAATAGATTGTAATTTCTACTATTTAAACAAGTGAAAGGAAAATAATACTAACTTAAAATAATGTCATTTTATAAAATAATAAGAGGAAACCCCTACAGCAACATGAAATACAAAGTTTCACTAACACTTATTGTGGTGTATTTTATATATTTAAGTCCCTGCTGTAAAACAGAATCTAATGATTTATGGAGAAAATACTACATATTAGAAAGACTCCGAAATACAGTTCATTTTGGAAAATGAATATGTGGCATAGCCAATGCTGAGAAATTATCTCTAATGTTAAAAAGCTATCTTTACAAAATGTATCTAATCCTTTGTAAAGTGGATTCCTTTAAGAATATTTTATTAATTCCTTGAGAATTTTATATGATATATTTTGGTCATTTCACGCTCACCCCACCTCTTTCAAGATTTGTTGCCATCTCCCTAACCATCCAACTTCGTGCTCTCAATTTATAAACAACAAAAACAAAACAAAAAAATGATAAGAATAAAAACATCAAATCCAATTTGTATTATTCAGCTACTCTTGGATGAAGGAAGGCCTCAAGAAAGGACGGAGCCAGGCTGACTCCATGACTGGCTGCAAAGGGCTAGTTCAGGAGACTAGTCCTAATTTTTGTTTTCCAGAACTAAACAAACCAGTTCCAGGAAAAACCACAAGCAAAAGCTGCCCTGCCATCTGGCCTGAGCCAAGGATAGTGACTCAGCAACAATTCTGAAAAGTCCCCAGATCCATAGCCAATCCAAGAGACACATGTAAACTTACTGATAGAGTCAACCACTTTCAATAAACGTCACCTACCTAACCCTGAAATTCCCCTAATCAACTTTAAATTGGTCCTGCCAGCTCACCTCCATCTTCAGTTTTATTAAACAGTAGACACCTGCATGCAGGATTGCTGCAGAAAAAATGATTTTTGTTTTTGGATACTTTTTGAGTCTGGGGTGTCTTCCTTTGGCAATTCACCAGCCCTTACACTCATAGTGTGGTTCACAACCATTGTGAGTTTTTATGTACACAACCACTGTAAGTTTATATGTACACTGCTTTCTTGTGTCTAGAAAACAGTGAATCCTTAAAATAATTAACAACCTCTGACAATTTTAGTGTGTTGAGGGCAGAGATATGATATAAAAACCCAATTTAAGGCTAAGCATTTCAAAATTACTTACTTTCTGTACATTAACCCATTATGGGTTACATTGCCATCTAATGTGAGAAATTGCTTTAGTGAGAATTGAGTGATGCCTTCCTGTATGAGTATAGAAATTGGTGGGCATCATGCAAGAAGAGCTGCACTGGGCAAGTGAGCTCCCTGGAGATGGCCCAATTTCCTGTCCAGCTGCAATGGGTGAGATCTGGTGTGTGCGATGAGTGAGCTCTGGTGTGGCACAGCCCCCAGAGATTTTGTTCCAGGATTGCTTCTTGCTACAGATGTGCTTTCTTATGTTTGTCATTGCCATAGTCCTCATTTATTTGGCTTAGTTTGAGTGGACACCAAGAGACCCTCACTACCTGTCACTTGGGATAATTACTTCCTGAGTGATAGCCCACTCTGTTGCACAAGTTTCTTGCAGATGAAGATGAAATTTCTTGAGATAATGCTGTCTAGATGCATTAATGATTTTATGGAATTTCTGACCTGATTTAAATACTTTTTTTAAAGTTAGTTTGATTTAAGTAGTTTTGAGAAGTTTGAGTAGTTAATCAAAAATAATTCAGTAATTAGGACAGTAGATAGAAAGTTTTAAGTTAGGATCAAGAATAAAGCATGCCCCTTCCTGACAGTATGGCAAAAGCTGCTTGAGTTAGAAAAAGGAGTGAAGTGAGCATTCATGCATTACAGGCGTGTAATTGTAGAGGAGGGAAGACCAGGTTTGGGACAAGCTAATGATAAAGTAAGCATACACTCTAGGTTGGACTTGAGTTCTTGATCTTGTGATCTAGGGATGAGTTAACAGCTTTTTGGTGTGTACCAGGAAATGATAAGGATATTGTCTTAGGATTTTATTGCTGTGAACAGACACAATGACCAATGCAAATCTTTTAAAGGACAACATTTAATTGGGGCAGGTTTAGAGGTTCAGAGGTTCAGTCCATCATCATCCAGGCAGAAGCATGCCAGTGTCCAGGCAGGCATGGTGCAGAGAGACCTGATAGTTTTACATCTTCATCTGAAGGCTGCTAGTGGAAGACTGACTTCCAGTCAGCTAGGATGAGGGCATTAAATCTCTTGGCCACAGTGACACACCTACTCCAAAAAGGCCATGCCTCCAAATAGTGCCACTCCCTGGGCCAAGCATACACAAACCATCATAGCTATAATAAAGACTAAATAATTCTTTTATAAGAACAGAAAACAGATAATCAGCCAGTTTACCCCACCAGAACTTCAAAAATAAGACATAAAATAGATGACCTGTTCCTTAGTAAGTACGGGTTGTTGTCAAGAAAACAGGAAAAAACTTGCCACTATAGGCTTGGCTTGTTTAAAATTTGTTAATCGCTGACTAATAATTACTACTTTGAGGTCATAGCTTTTGAAAAGACAGATAGATGAGAATTGTTTAGTTAGATATAAGTTTCATATAAAAAATATATAATCAATATCCTGTTGTAATTTTCTTTTGTGTAACAATTTTACTCTGTTTTTCAAGAATATGTTTTTGTGGTGCTTATCTTTGGAAAATATATAACTTCTGGCTATGAAGTAATTTTCTTTCTAATAGAAAAATCTTTATATCAAGGGGTATAAAAAGTGGTTCAAGAAGTAATAAATTGCTGAAGCTTGTTTTTGCTTTAACCATTCTTTATTTGTGTGAATGTTTGATTTCCTCCCTTTCTCTTCTCAAACTGCTAGCTTCCATAAGCAGCAGCCCCTGTAAGTATCCGGCTCCACTCCCATAACCTACTGTCAACATTGACCCCTCATTGGCTCCCTGCCTCAGTTTACCCTCTGGTGTCAAAGCATGTCTTTTCATTTTCATACTGTCTACTTTGTAGAATAATAACAGGTTCTCACCTGGAACCTGTGACCTATCTAACCACAGGTTCTTGGCCCCAGTAATGTTGCCATGTATGGGTTCTATCTCATGGAGTTGGCCTTGGATCAAATCAAAAGGTGATTGATTATGCCCATACCTCTCATGTTACTATTGCATCAGTGAACATGTCTTGTTATAGGTCATTCTTTGTTGCCTGAAGAACTCACACTTGCTTGACACTTTTCTCTTTCCATCTCATGCATCACATATTCCAACATTATGAGTTAGCCAATAGAGATGAAGCTTCTAAGACAGAACATGGTTTTAACTTACTGTTAGCAATAGAGTTTTACTATCAAGTTCTGGATGCCAAACAAGAGTAATAGCAACAGCCTGCAATGATTAGGTTCTATAGATCTCCACTGGCCAACTACTCAAAAAGAGATAATCTTCACTACAGAATAATAAAGGAAGGAAGGGTGTGGTTTTCAAGGAAATGTTGTTGGTTAGTATTAAGTATTATTAATGTTTCTCAAGAAGCAATTTTGGTTATAAAATTATATATGCTTAAATTCAATGTTAAAGAGTCAAGTAAGTCATTTTTTAATTGGCAGCATTGACAATTCATGCAAATATACCCTGACCTCTCATTGAAATGCGGAAGCCACAGATGGTGTTTGCCTCTCACTGCTAAAATTAGTGTAAAATATTCAATGCTGAGAAACTCTTTCTATTATCGAAAAGAAATAGTGCAGCATCAGATAGCAGCATTCTTCTGTTGAGCTTTGTAAAAAATGTTTGTCAAGGAACTGAATCTTGTACATTTAAACTGGCTATTTGTTTTAAACTCTCCCCTAACATCCGTGGCAGTCGGAGCAGGAGTATAGAAGTTTTAAAGGCGCTTGTCACTAGGGCTCCAGCCCTTGGGGGGAAAAACTTTGTTTAATTGTAGGACCACAAGAGAAGGTAAAATAAATAATTATTTGGTAGTGATGATGTTTTGTAACCAAGAGAATGAGGGACTTAAAAAGAAGGTGTACAATGGCCTTACATTTCAGAATCCCAAAGGAGAACTAGTAGATCAGGAGGAAGGCTTCACTGCAAGTATGTATCACTTTAGGGACTGACTTAAATTTTAAGTGCTTGGATTATCCTTCTCTAAATACAGAAAGCCTCTGTATTTAGGAACAATGAAATAACAATATATTTCTGATCCATTTATTCACTGGATTTGTTCAAAAGTATAAAAGGTGACAAATGAATTCCATCCATTTGGCTTTGTTGACACTGGGATGGTTGAAATTTAACTCTCTTATTATTTCTACATTGGGAGATTAAAAACAACCAACCAAACAAGTTACAAGGATAATAGCAACCCTTTATAGTCCTCATAAGGAACTGGATATGTTTGTCTGCTCCTCTCATCTCTTTGCTGACAAAAAATGATTTTCTTTCCCTGTGACTATTTACATCTCTTTGCTCCTTAGTGCATTAATTCAATGTAAATTGATTAACATGAAAAGGAGCAACACTGCTCCTGATAAAACATTCAAAAAATAATGAAAGCAACCGGATGACTGGGGTCCACTCCCTACTCCAGAAAAGGGGAAGATATCAGTGCATGGAAGATATGTACTTATCTTTTGAAGCTTTTTTCTTTTGTGGTATAAAAGCGTTAGCTTCCTCTTCTCCCTCATAGGGTTTCTGTAATCAGTATTTGTTTTTCATGTAAACATTTCCAAAATAGTCCATTCTCTATCCACGCTATTCTGCTCATAAAAACTTGAAACAACAAGTGCATAGACTTAATTAGGATATATCCTGTGTTAAATCCAAATCCAGTCCATAAGTGACTGCTCACTACATTTACATATCTATGATGTTCATATGCATTAAATAATAATAGAGTAACTGATAAGGAACTATATTTAGAAATTTCCTCCATTAGGTACAAAAGGGAACCACCACCTCTGGTTGTTTTTATGTTTAATTCATGAACATGAACACAAAAATGTACTTATAAATTTTCAGAATAAGAAATAATAAGCTAAAAAGGTTAGTAAATTTTTAATTGATTATTATTTCATTTAGTTAGTTACATCTCAAATGCTGCTCCCTCCCTGTCTCCCCTCACAGAGTTCCTCCCGCTTCCCGCCTTCCCTTCATCTTTGATAGGGCAGCACCCCATTATCCTTTTACTCTGGTGCATCAAGTTTCTTCAGGATTAGGCACATCCTGTCCCACTGAAGCCAAACATGGCAGACCTCTGCTACATAGGTGTAAGGGGAAGAAGGAAGGCCCAAGTGGGGATCCCAATTAGAAGTGGGAACAAAATAGTCATGGGAAATAGAGGAAGAGAAGGACTTGGGTGGGAGACTGGAAATAGGGGACAGGATCAGGCATGGGGAGAGACAGGAGAAAGTCTTAGGGGTCCAGGAGAATGTATAAAAATATGCAGCAGTCAGGGGTGGGGGGAATTCTCTAGGAAGTCCCATAGAATCAGAATGATGGAGGCTCCTAGAAGTCAATGCAGGTGATCTTAGCCAAAATGCCCAACAATAGGGAAATGACACCTGAAGAGACAACCTTCAGTAGCCAGACAGGACCCCTAGTGGAGGGATGGGGACATCAACCCACCTATAAAACTTTTGACCCAAAATTAGTCATGCCTAAAAGAAATGCAGGAACAAAGATGGAGCAGAGACTGAAGTAATATCTAACCAGTGACCAGCCCATTTAGAGACCCATCCATGGAAAGATACCAGTCTCTCAGACTATTAAAGATGCTATTCTTATGCTTGCAGACGAAGCCTAGCATAACAGCCTACTGAGAGGCTCTACCCAGCAGCTGACTAAGACAGATGCAGTTACCCACAGCCAACCTTTGAACAGAAGTTGGGGGCCTCTATGTAAGATTTAGGGGAAGAATGGAAGGCCCTCAAGGAGATGTCAACCCCATAGGAAGACCAACAGTGTCAACTAACCTGGACCCATGGGAGCTCCCAAAGACTGAGCCACCAACCGAGGATGAATTTTGCTTTTAAATAGAACTGCAGTTTGGTCTTTCTAAATGAAAACAATAGTCCCTGACTCCTGTGTTGAAAAATGTAAAGCAACTGCAATATATACATGATTTTCTTTTTCTGTTTACTCTGGCACCTTATAATACTTCTTAAAACTAACAGATACAAAGTAGAACATGAATGACACTGCATTTTTATCTGGGTTTTGGTTGAATCAAAATAAGAGGTTATTCTTTACTTCAGGAAATGGCAGTGTTAACTTCCATACTAAAGATCTCAGCAACAATAATACTGACAAAGTAGGACAACCTGGGGATTTCAGACTGTCCTCTGGGTGCACCATCACCTTACAAATTGCCCTGGAAACTCTGTTTGTGTTTTTGGCTAAACTTCAAACTACTTTTCTTGCAAAATATGTAATTACCACAGTTTACATACTCATTTTCATGAATTAAGTGAGTGGACATAAAATAGGAACAAAGAACATAAAGTCTGGCTAGTATCTTAATTTAGTTTGACAGTCATCCTCTCAGATTATGTGATGGTCCAATCAGAGCTTCTGGATTTCCTTTCGACAAAGAACTTAGACTTTTCTAAGTTTACAATCACATAATGGTTAAATGGGCCTAAATTGGTGCAAGTTGTATGCTTTCTGTTCATATCAATTACATAGCACAGATCCTGGCATTTCATATATGTTTAGTATATTAAATCTAGCTTCATTATTACACATTTTAACATTCCTTTGAATATAAAAGTTCACTGAATTTCAGGTATACTTTTGAACTATGTATCACCTTTTCTTGTGAAACTAGATCTTAAAAGTTCTTTCATTTATACATGGGTATATATTTTAGAAATAACTAAAATAATCATTTATTTCTTGTTAAAATTCCTGTTTGGATGACTTTTATGCAAACAACTTATTAGAACAGAACCATGATAAATATGCCTTTTACACTGAACATTAATTATGTTTGCTCTTTTCATATCTTTCGCAATGAAAGTAGTTTGTATGGTTCAAATGTTAAAAGTGATAGCTTCATTTCTCAAATATAGCAGTCACTCAAATCAATGAAAATCGAAATAGACATGTGCAGTGAGAAATGTGAAATGCTAACTGACAGTGATGACTGTGATGGTCTGAGGCCTGCTGCTGTCCCCAGCATCCCTTCTAATACAAGATATTTAAGAACGAAGGCCTCTGCATTTCTCTGATACCTCCACCGTGAACTGTGGGCAAGTGACCTCCCAACTACAGGCTCTACCCCAAATATCAGCCAACAATGTATGACAAATTCCTTCCAAGAAACAAGTATTTCAACCATACTAACCTGCATGCTTTTACTTCCTCATATGACATGATAAAACATAAGTCCTCTGGATCTCATTTGCTCATCATTTGCATGATGTAAAAACTTTACATAACAGAGCAACAATCACAGTGCACTACCTACACTTCGGTTCATTTCAATGGTTTGCACTGTCAATCCTTCTGGAGTAGGCGTATTTGTAACGAACACTTAAAAGCATCACATATTAAAAATGAACATGCTAACAGCTTAGAGCTACCTCTTTGTCACATTTGTGAGGAATTTCAAATTTTAGCCTTCATTTTTGGAGCATAAGGGCAGATGTAAATTTGAAGTTCCTTCACTTGAGAAGGAACCCTAATGGGCATTAAGACAAATTGCAATCTGAGACTTGAGTCATTGTGTAATAATTAGCATTGCTTAGATTCTTTGTCTTTTGACCTCATGGAAATGTATAAGAATTTTTGTTTTCAGAATTCTGAAGAAATTTATATGCAAAGAATAACAGAATAAAAGAGCTTGAATTAGCAATTTGAGGGAAATGTTTTCTTCCTTCCTTCCTTTTCCTTCCTTTAGTCCCTCCCTCTCTCCCTCCCTCTTTCCCTCTCTCCCTTTCTTACTTCATTCTTTCTTTTTTTCTTCACAATTAATTTGCAAATCTTTTAGAGTCTCTAGTGGCCCGAGTGTGAGCTGCTGTCTGCCCTGGAGCCGGCTCACATCCACACTTTCCTTTTCTCCACAAAGACACAACAGGTGAACAGAGACATTTATCTTCCTGACAGCTTTGAGCATATTTTAAAGTAGTTTAACCTGGAATTCAAAAGGATGCTTCAATTCATACACATATAAACTGTTTATATAAGGTTCCATCAATATTGAGTTCGGTTTATGTCTTCACCAACTACTTCAGTCAATTCACACTCAAATATACAAGAATGTTTCATAATACCATAAGTAATGCTTCAGAAAAAAACATAAAAGATATTAGATTACATGTGTAAGAAAAGAGAGTGAAGGTCACACGGCATCAAACAGTGATCTTAGAGATGAAGCTAGAATTAATTGTAGCTAAAACTAAAATTCTTTCCTTAAATAAGTTTAGCTAATAAAACTGAAATAAAAATCAAATATATACACACACAACATATGTATATATAATATACATATCATATATAATATACCTTATTATACATATATGTATGTATATGTATATGTGTGTGTGTGTGTATATATATATATAATTAGAGAGAGACAGAGTAGAGAGACAGGGAGAGAAACAGACAGGCAGAGAAAGAGAGAGATCAAAAGCTATAGAAGATCATAATTTCAATGCATAGGCAATAGGTGAGATTTTCACAAACATGATTCCAAATCTAACCCTGATTTTTGAATGATTGCCTGAAAACCATAGTTTTATGAAAGCTTTACCAGTCTGTTTATAAAATCAATGATATCCCTATGTAGTCACAAAAAGTGGAGTGGGATCAATGATGGTGCAAAATTATCATTAACTATTTTATATATTAGATATATATTAAGCTTGTTTATACTTAAGGAGTGGTATACCCTCAAAATGTTATGGTGTATTACTGTTCTCATTTTTACAAACTAAAGTTGCACTCCGTGTTTACATAATCATGAGATAGAATACTTTATATTACTCAGAGAGCTTAGATTATATAAGGAGGAAAAGAATAAAGCAAAATAAATGAAATCTATTAAGTACATACAAATAGAATAAACCTGTTTTAGAAGAAAATCAGTTTTAGAATTCTACAAACAATAAACAGAATGTAGCTTAAATTTATAGACTTTAATCAATAAGACATTATATATTAGCCCTCAGTGTGTAAAAATAGGTAACAAGAAATGAAGCATAAGTTTCTAAATTCTTAAAATTAAGATACCTGGCATGTTAATATAGTCATATCCTGATTCCTCAATCAGGCATGATTGTCAACAGTTGATATTAAAAACATGCACTTATCTCCTATTTCCCCATAATTACCTATTGTTTCCATGAAATAAAACTCTGGATATGCACAAACCAGCTGCGTTCTCCTTGTTATTGTTCTCCTGGTTCTCCATGCGTTATACGCCATCAGAAGCAATCCTGGCAGGTTATTTATCATTGGCTTTACTCCAAGGATGGAAAGTGTTAAGACAGAATGATAAATGATTATACTGAGAATAATAACACAAAGAATAATTAGAGTAGCAATTAACTTTAGCTTATCTTTTTTTAAGGTGAAGGGATATGTTTTCCTAAAAAAATATGCTTCTATTAATTCATGACACCAGAATGTTTTTGGAATTAATATTTTAATCCTGTTTCTAAAATGTTGTTAGGATGTTATAGGATAAATCATGTTCCCAAATTCATTACTTTGATTAAACTAAAGGAGTGTTAATATATTTTTCTCAGGAAATAAAATGATTTCTTATGGATACAAATAAAAATCTGGCTTTACTTATAACAGAAATTTTTAAAATACTTCATCTACTTATTTTGACCACTACCAGTGGATAATGTAGGTCTTGAATTGTTTCCATTACTTCTGAGCGAGCTTCTCTAATCTATGAAAGATTCTGATAGAATAGGGGTTGAATATTTTCAACAGTGGTTCCTTGTACTCTGTTAAGCCTAGGATAAATTTGTATTCCTCTCAGTTTTTAGTTGTTGTGGAGAAGGATTATTGTCATAATGGAAGATCAAAAAGTATGTCAGATTATGCACAATTTTAGAATTATTTTTCCAGTGTTACTTTATGACTAATTTAATCATATTCATTTCTTTGTTTCTGAAATCCAATGATGGTTTAGCTTATTTTGCTTATTAATATGACTTGCTACAAGCCTTATATTGAAAGAATGTGACCTGTAGCATTTATCTTTTTATAATCATGCATGATGTATATCCATGATGCCACAATTTCAATATTTTGCAAAAATAGAAAGAAATTTCTATGTCTATGTCTTGAGAAACATATATAGAATATTTGCCTGTGAATTTAGGAGGGAGAAAAAAGAGAACTTGTGTGTCTTAAAACTCATTTCTGAAATGGTTGAAACCATGTATATTCTAATAATCAGAAAGTAAAACTGCTCAATGTCTTTGCTCCTGACAACACTTTCCTCATAGTTATTTAGCTATTGTTATTCTTGTGGATGTGTTATGTAATATAGTGGGCTTTTCAAATATGATTTTAATTTATTCTTTAAGAGTTTCATACAATATCTGTTAATAACATTCACATGCCACATATTTCATCAGATTCACCTTCTTTTCCCTATCCTCATTGACTTTGTCTTCTCTACACTATCAGAAAGCACGTGAGCTATTCCCTAGGGATCTACAGTCTTCCCACACCTTTCCTAAAATGGTCCTTCAGTCCTAGATGTAGGGATTGGAATTTGAATGTATCAATTGGGGATGAGCACCTCAGGATCAGCTTTTTCTGCCTACTGAAAAAGTAGTGGCATTTATGTACTGAAAAGTAATGTGTTTTTTATGAGGGCTTAGCTCCAGATTTGTCTTCAGATAGAAGATATAACTCATCAGAGTTATACCTTCAGGAAAGTGGCAGAAGGATCTACTTTATGTCTCAAAGCCTCATCAGGAACTGAAATTTCAGAAAGTTCAAAAAGAGCATGTGCAAAAAACTCAAATCAAATTTCTGAAGCACCAAATTGCATTGTCTCTTCAATTTCTAAGTATACTGGATATTACTAGCCATAATTATATATTATTGGATATAAATTAGAAAAGTTAAATACTGCAATATAAATGTTAATAATTGAAGTACATGTAGATTATTCTCAAATATTTAAAATTTTACACTATATTTCAGAACATTCTTGATTTATTACATTATTTTCTTACATATTAAATTAAAATACAACTACATGACTTTCACCTTCCCTTTCTTCTCTTTAGCCATTCCCCCAACCACACCCATGTCCTCTAGTTTCAAATTGATAGCATGTATTCCTTTGATTATTGTTGTTAGAGATATACATAGTGTGTGTATATATATGTGTGTGTTCATGTATGTGTATATATGTATATGCATGTGTGAGTGTATGTGTGGGCTCACACACAAATTGTGTATACACACACACACACACATATATATATTCATCCTATATATATATAGGATATATATATATCCTATATATATATATATATATATATATATATTCATCCTAATGAGCACATTTTTGTTGCTGTTGTGTATACAGTTTCATAGCTGACTACTTTGCATTGAATAATTAGGGGACTCATCCCTGGGAGAAACCAATTCTCTTGTCACCCAACATTCATCATTTGTCTATAGTTGTTTGTCTACAAGTCGGATGCCTTAAAAATTCCCCTTCCATATTAGCATGTCTTTTTATATCATTGTTAAAGTCATATTTATGAAGCTATTAATGAGAGGGACAATCTCACAGTAGATTTCTTGGTATTCTGGCTCTTACAATCTTTCTGCTCTCTATTCCACAATATTTCCTTAACTGATGAGGCTGAAGCTGTGCTACAGATGAAACTATTGGGGACAACCTTCTCACCATCCACTGATCTTTGCACTGTAGGTAGTGGTTTTCTGAGATAGTACACATTCGCTATAGAAATAAGCTTCTTTGGTGACAGGCGATAGATACATTTACATTTGATGGTTTGGAGCTAGCAACGATAGACGAGAGAGCACACTGTGGCATTTTTCATTCTGGTGGCTAGTTTAAATCACTTCATACTCTCCTTTCTAGGTCTATATATTTACCTACAAATTTCATGAATTCATTTTTCTTTATAGCTTAATAGTATTTTATTATACACATGTACAAAGTTTTCCTTATTCATTCACCTGTTAAAGAATAACTAGCGTGTTTCAAATTCATGGTTACTATGAATAGAGCAATAGTTTCTCCACACTGGTTCCAGAATGCCTGTAAGGATCTGCATCCCCACCAATAGTGAACAGGGGTTACTATTTCCCTAATCTTTTGCCAGCATACATTGTCAGTGTTTAGTTGATATTAGTAATTCTTACTGCAATCAGATAAAATTACATAGCTGTTCTAAATTATATTTTCCTAATTGATAAGAATAATCAACATCTTTATTTCTTTACCTCAGAACTTTCTGTTTATATTCCTAGCCCAATTTTTGACTGGATCATTTGTTTTCTTGGCAATTTTTTTTGAGCTCTTTGCATTTTCTTGATAATAATACTGTATCATATGTGTAGCCAGCAGATATTTCCTTCCATTCTGAAGGTATCTTCTTCATTCAGTTCACTTTTTCCTTTACCATACAGGAGGTTTTTAGTTTTATAAGGTCCCACTTCTCACTTGTTGGCCTTAACATCTTATCAAATGGAGTCCTATTCAGAAAGTCCTTGCCTGCACATTTATCTTATAGAGTACTACCTATGTTTTCACCTAGCAATTTAGTGTTTCAAGTATCAAACTGAATTTTTTTTCTATTTGGATCTAATTTCTGTGTGGGATGGTAAATTTAGGTCTAGTTTCATCCTTCTACATCTGCATATCAAGATTTATCAGCACTACTGATTGAATATGCTTTACTTTCTCTCCTGTGTTTCTTGTTCTCTTTGTACAATATGACATGGCTGTAGTTCTGTGTATTCATGTTTAATTCTTCTGGGTAATTTCATTGGTTTATATGTCTGTTTTACTTATGCCCATACTAGATTTTTTTTATTGCTATAGCCCTATAATTTATGTATAAGTCTTGAATGAAAAACCCTTCAATATTATTTTTTTTATCCTCAACCTTGTATTACCATCTGGCATATTTTCTGGTTTCATGTTAATTTTAGGATACCTCCCCATTTTTTAATGAAAAATGTTGTAGCTATTTAAATTAGGGTTGCAAGGAGTCTCTAAATTGATTTTAGTAGTGTGGTCATTTTTACAGTATTAATTCTAACATTGGACAATGGAATATCTTTGTATTTCTACTGTACTTCTCCAATAAAGACAGTACTTTTCTACTGAAAATTTGAAATTTTCATTGTAAAGATCTTAATTTCCTTTGTTAAATTTATTTTAAATCTTTATTATTTTGATGCTGTTATAAATTAAAATGTGTTTATTAAATTTTTTATGTGTTTTATGGTGGTGAATTGAAAAGCTACTGATATTTGTAAGTTGACTTTGTATACAGCCATTTTGTGGAAATTGTTAATTTTTCTAGGAGTATTCTGGTGAAATTTTTGACATCTCTGATGTAAAATTTAATGTGTGATTTGACTTTTCTGCTCCTATTTGTATCTCTTTAATTTCCTTATCTTGCTTTATTGATCTTGTCAGTGTAATCAACACTACATTGAAAAGGAGTGGTGATATTAGATACCTCATTACTAACTTGAATGGGATTGCTTTAAGGTTTTTCTCAATTAAGGATAATGTTGGCTGTTTGGTTCTCATACATAGATTTTATTATATTGTGCCAGGAACCAACAGATCTGCAGCTTTCTTATTAGTCTGAGAGAAGCCATTTTGTGAAGAAATTAGGCATGTAGATAGAAGTAGGCCTGAGTTTCAGGTTCCTGAGAACTAGGCTTTTGTTTAGGTTCTGTCTCCTAGGAGATGGGTTCTTTCCCAGGTCATTATGACCCCCTTGCAGTTAGGTGATCAACAGAGCATAGATGGTTGCCTTAGTAACATGTCCTGTGGTTGGAAACCTGTACTCCCTAGAAACTCCTCACCACTATAACATTGTCAAAAGCCCTGGTTACTTTAAGAGTCCTTCTATATTTTTTAAGACTCTCATACTTCATCCTCCTTGTACCCTATAAAAAGCTTGAAAATATAGTTAATCTTTGGAGCATGAATGGAGGGACTCTGTCTTGCTCCCAGGTAACTCTGTCTCTTGCCTCATCTTTCATCCTTCAGTCCCCTCCTTAGGTCTACAATGAGTCAGGGGTAGTGGAGACTCAAATTAAAAAGCTTCATAAACTTAGTCTTGATTTACAAAAGCAGAAATTTTCCAGTGCTGCAGACAATTGGTAGAAATCATCCATGTTCTCTCTTTTAATGCCCTTTGTTGGACCCTTGATTAGCCTTTTGCTTTTAGTCACTCTGGGACCAATTGTTTTAAATAAGCTTGTAAAGCTTATAAAACAGCAGATTGATTCCTTGACATCTCAACCTATTCAAGTACATTACCATCACCTTGATTTGATCAACCGAGGCATTGAGTTGCCTGAGGCTAGTGAGACTCCTATGGGAGCTACACAAAACTCAGATTTGTGCACGCCTACTCATGAGCAGCATAGGTACCAGGAGAGGTACAAGGCTAAGCACTACAAGGGGAGGCCCATACATTCTGTCTCTGAGTCCCCTGTAGAGTAAACCTGATTTACATAAAGGTTGGTGTCCAGAGGTATTCCTTAACCATCATTAAGGCACCTATAACCTTTCCTCTCAAAAAGGCACCATGTTTGGGTTATCTCAAAGAGATTTCCTAGAGGAATCAGAGTCAATAAGACAGGTCCTTGTTTGCTCACTGGCTATACGTTGCTTTTAAAATAAAGAAAAAGGGAAGAATATTGAGCTATTTTCTCTCCAGTCCTACTCTTTCTAGAACATTTAGAAAGAAACATATTTGATTTTTTCAAATGTTTTTTCCTCATGTGTAATGATGTTCATGAATTTTTTTTTTCATAAAGTCGATTTGTACGATTTATTTTATTGTCTTATGTATGTTGAACAATATCTACATTTCTCAGATAAAGGTAATTTGATCATGGTGAATGATCTGTATGTGT
This sequence comes from Uromys caudimaculatus, assembly GCA_028551405.1. Taxonomy (NCBI): domain Eukaryota; kingdom Metazoa; phylum Chordata; class Mammalia; order Rodentia; family Muridae; genus Uromys; species Uromys caudimaculatus. The sequence goes on along the minus strand of CM052705.1, from coordinate 72,658,140 downwards.
GCCTGAAATGAACAAGGAAATCTTACAACAGACTAAAAAGAAATTCAGATCATTATAAAGGAATACTTTAAAAACTGAACTCCTATAATTAGGAAAATCTAAAAGAAATAGATAAACTTCCTGGTTCATACAAATTTCCAAAGCTAAACAAAGAATACATCAGCAACCTAAACAAACAGCAAAGGAGGAAATTGAAACAGTTTATGGTGGCTTATAATTAACAAGATCCTAGGTCAAAATGGAGTCACAGAAGAATTCTACTATTCTTTCAATGAAGAACTGCAACCAATACTTCTCAAAAAATTTAAATAGATATAAAAGGCTTACTCCCAAACTTATTCTGTGAGTCAGCATTACTATAATGCCCAAACCAGTTAAACACATGAACACACACACACACACACACACACACACACACACACTATTCCTAATTATCATAGACTCAGAAAATGTTTTCAACAATACACAGTAGAAGGGTTTTTTTTTTTTTTCACCTAAAGAACAAGATCCCTATAAAGGTACAAAAAGCATATAGAATACCAAATAAATTTGACCAGAAAAGGAGGCATGCTTGCCACATAATAATCAAAATACTAAATATACAGAATGAAGAATTTAAAAGCTGCAAGGGAAACAAACAAGAAACAGATAAAGATAGGCCCACTGAAATTACACGTGAGTTCTCAATGGAGACTCTAAAAGCCAGAAGGGCCTAGACAGATATACTGCTGAAAAAGAAATCAGGGATACAGGAAACAACACCTTTCACAACAGCCTCAAATAATATAAAATATCTCGGGGTAACTCTAACAAAGCAAATGAAATACATATGCCATGGTCTCAAAGGGATGTTGTGACACAGTTCCCACCCCTGGAGTAGAGCCAGCAGGGCATGCATTGTTTCAAGTGCTGATGGTTGCTGTAGGGGTAAGATTTGTTTATATAATAATCTATATGTTCTCCCTGCCAAGGTTAATGACTCCATGATCATCAGAAACAGCACAATTCCAGGAAGAGAGAACATGTCTGGTGTTCCTCAGCAAAATCATAACATTGTGACAAAGGGACAGGGTTGATTATTATGTAGCAAGGGGATAGCCCTTCAGGCTGTGGGAAAGAACTCTGAAAACATGAATGAGTTCAAGAATACATCAATCAATGTAAGAACTGTTCTTTACAGGATTTCTCAACTTTGCAAAATATAAGGATGCAATATAAGTTGCATGGGGGCTTCACAGACCAGAAAGAACAGTGGCAGTATACAAATGAGCCAGCTTTGTCAGAAAAATATTGAGGAAGGAGATAAAGAGATTTAGGGAGTGGTGATGTCAGGGTAAGTTACCACAAAGCTAAGCATATTGATTGTGTTTGCAGTTGAACAAGGACTAGTTTGGACTTTTAATCTGGAATAAACTACAATCCAGAAATGGAGGGCACACTTGTGATTGAGATCTTGAGATGGATAGACATACAGGCTTTTGATCCGGATCTTGAAGAATAGTGACCATGAAAAGGTTACGCTCAGGTATGGTAGTGTACAACTTTAGTCTCAGGAGAAAAAGACAAGCAGATTTCTGAACTCAACGTTTAAAAAATGTTCAACATCCTCAGCCATTAGGTAAATATAAATCAAAACTACTTTGATATTGCATCTTACACCAGTCAGAATCACTAATATAAATATTACAAGATACATTATGCTGATAAGGACATGGAACAAAGGGAATACTCCTCCACTGTTAGTAGAAGTGTAAACTTGCAAAGACAGTATGTTTATCAATATGACAAATAGTTGGGAATCAATCTGCCTCAACAGCCAGTTATATACCACTCCTGGGTATGTGCTGAAAGGACATCCCATCCTACCACAAGAACGCTTGCTCAACCATCATCATTACAGCTTCATTCATAATAAACAGAAACTGAAACAACTTAAATGTTCTTCAACCAAAGAATGGGAAAAAAGAAGTGGTACATTTGCATGATGGAGTATCACACAGCTGTTTTAAAAATGACATTATGAAATTTGAAGACAAATGGATGAAAGAAAAATATCATCCTGTGAGGCAACCCAAACCCAGAAAAATAAATATGGTATGTATTCACTTATAAGTTTTTATTAGCCGTTAAGGAAGTGATAACCAAGCTACAATCCTAGATCTAGAGAAGTTAGGTTAAAAGGGAAGATCTGGAAGGGATTCCTGGAACTCCCTGAGAGGATGGAATAGAATAGATTTTACAGGTGGAATGAGGGTGGATGGAGACAAGAGTAGAGGGAACAGGTGGGGAAATGGTGGGTAAAAGGAGAGACTGTGAGGAGAGATAGCTGGAGTCAGAGTACCTTTGGGGATCAGTGTGAAAACTAGTGCAGTGAAAACCTCCTGGAATCTATGAAGGTGATTGTAATGAGGACTCCTAGTAGAGAGGGATATCGAGTCTCAACAGACCATCTCTAGTTGCCAGGCAAGCCCAGTTTTTGGACTGGGTGCCAGTCAATTTAGTTGTTGGCCAAGGGGGCCCCATGGAAATTTCCAAATGCTCCAGTCTGTTGCTGAGATAAATGGTTTTTCTTCACAAACTGACAGCAGTACCCCATTGCCCCAAAAAATAACCTCACAATTCATTGAACATGGAGAAATCAAACTGGTACTTACATGAAGTCTTTACTTCTACATTCTAGACTTTTTTGTAAAAGACGGTATTCTGTAGGATACCAAAAGAGACATGTTGACACCAGTTTAACTACAAAACCTTTGTGCTAAAGTCTGTCCTGCTTGAAAAATATGATAGGGCAATGGTGACACAGAAATTGTAGGAATAACGAACCAATGTCAGATTTGACTTAAGGTCCATCAAAAAAAAAGGAACCCATATGTGATACTTCTTGGATAACCAAGAACCAGAAACTAGATAGCCCAGAGACCTAAGATAAAACCAAACACTACTGTTCAAAAACAGAACAACAAAAAATGAAATAACTCTGAGTGACATTCTGCTATACTTGAAGATCAGTACCTTATCCAATCATCATCAGAGAGGCTTCCTCCTGCAGCAGATGGGAACAGATGCAGAGGCCCACAGCCAGAAGAGACTATAAGGAATGTCTCCATCAAATTCCTCTCCTCAGATGTCAGGAAATCCCAGGGAAGAGAATGTAGAAAGATTGTAGTAACCAGAGGGGCTCAAGAACACAAGGAGAACAAGATTCCCTGAATCAGCTAAGCAAGATGCATATGAAATCACAGAGATGGAAGCAGCGAGCACAGGGCCTACAAGGGTTTATACACCAGGTCCTCTTTATATACATTACAGCTATTATCTTCATATTGTTATGGAACTCTTGACTGATTGTGAGAATAAGTGTTCTCTGACTCTTCTGCCTGCTCATCAGACTCTTATTATTTTGAGTTACCATGTCCAAGTTTGATATGAAAATTTTTGCTTTATTTTATACTACTTTACTATGTCTTATTTTTCTCTTGAAAGTCTCTTCTTATCCCAAAAGAGACAGAAAGAGAGTACATATGGATATGAGAGTAGGTGGGCAGAAACTAGGAGAAATAAAAGAAGGGGAAACTATAATCAAGATATGTTGTATAGAATCTATTTTCAATAAAAGGAAAAAAGTGGCTAATATACATGATATACAAGAAATTAAATAATTTAACAATTAAAGAGCTAATAATAAAACCAATCAGTGCTTAATAAAAATAATCAACTATAAATATCCAATAAATATACTGGAAAATATTCTGTATTGTTAGCCAATACACAAATGCAAATCAAAACTACATTAAGATGTCACATCATCTAAGTCACAGAGGCTATCATTAAGAAAGCAAGACAAATATCAACAAATTCTATATAGAGGCTTCTCATTAATCAAATATAAATCTTCCATATAATCTATCAATACCATCCCTGGGTATAAACAAAGAATAACCCAAATAATCTTGCTATAACAATATTTGCACATTCATGTAAATTGTTACAGTGTTTATAAAAATCACATTATAGAACCAATATAGATTCTTCTATAGTTGTGGAAATGAAGAAAGTATGGGCCATATACTCAGAAATTTATTTATTTATTAATTTTTATTCAGCCATAGAATTAAATGTCATTTTGTCATTTGAATGAATGTGTGGAAACATAGAATCATCAGATTGAGTTAAAAAGGCAGTTGTACAAAAATTAATAGCATATATTTTCTCTCCTGTGGGTAAACTAGCATTAGGGTAGGGTATCTAACTATGGAATAATAATAAGGAAAATAGAATGTGGAAAGTTTGAGAAGGGATACAATGGAATAATAGAGGAAAATATGACTCAAATACATTATATATATATATATATATATATACATGAACATTTATGTATATATACTACTTATATGCATGAAAATGTAATAAAACTCTATGTTGTACAATTATTTTGTGCTGGCAAAATTATGAAAATTAAAACACAAGTTCTATTTTTGTGTATTATGTTGGGTAAAGGAACCAGAATTAAAAGATTTTTAAAATTGTATTTATGTGACACTCTCATAAAACATTAGAATACAGGAACAGACAGCTATTTCTGAAGTTAGCCTGGATGGAAGGCTGCTCAACCTTTTCTGACACATGATAAGTTGATTTAGGGAGCATTTACATGATTTCATTTACCAAAACTTGCAGAAATACTGACAAAATTAAGCTTACCGCATATATAAATCATGTCTTAATTTCAAAACTAATAAAGAAAAACAATGACTCTACTCATCTACAGCTACATCTCAAGGGTTTTGATGTAAATCTAGGATTTCATCATTTATGAGAGACCCAAAATTGACATTTTTAATGGAGGCTTTTGATGAAAAAATTTAATCTCTATGAAAATGTATTACAAACACATTTTGCCCTGCATGCATATCCTGCAGTGAATAAAAATGAAGAGTCATTATTTCCAGAAATAATTCAGTCTTTAGAGTACCCATGTACAATAAATTTAAAATAATAAATAAGTGCTAATGTTAGTAAATCAACATTGACAAATGTTTAGTGAAAGTCTGTCCTGCAGTAATCTTGGAAATTAAAACTGAAAATGGGATTTCATTAATGAGAAATGAATAGCACATAACACTGCTACAAAAGTTTATCTGATGAGAGTGTAAATTCTCAGAAGTTGATATAAATTGTCATGTATAGAAGCAATGTGTGGGTGGTGGTGCTGTTGTGTGGCTGTGATGGTAAGTGACTAGAGACGAGGATAAAGATGACATTGGAAGTGCAGGTGATGACGTCACTCTAGATGCTACAGAGAACACATCTTCTGTTAATTGTCTCCTTAAATGGCCAACATTTATCAATGAGCAAGAAAATCATGGCTTTTTATTCAATTAAAGGGGGACTTCTCAGACACAAACCTTGTTAATGTGCCAAATAACTGTGGAATGGTCTTTATAAAGGCTTTTTAAACAACTGTTGTAGTGATTTTATCCCTAGTATCTGACTCCATCACCATGAAGAGATGATAAATGCTGACTGAACACAAAAACACTAGTGCTTCATCATCAAAGACCTCTAACAGTTGTAATTGATATATGTTGGACATATATTATGCAAATTGGATGTGAAAATATTAGAAATATTACATAAAATGAGTCTTAAAGATAATGAATCTTAAAATTTTCTACTTAGAATTTATTAACTTAGCAAAATATGAAGCATGAATAATAATACATAGGTATAATAAACTTTGTAAACTTTTTTGAGTAGTCATACATTTCATTGTGGAAATATTAATACTTACATAATCAAGAAGCTTATTATTCCAATAGTGTTATCATATTGAGAATACCCAGTTTCTAAAAGTACATTGAGAGCAAAAGATGTTAGATGTGGCATTCTAGAATATCACTTCCTATCATACACTGAGTGACCTAGCCTGAGGCTGTTTGAATTTTCTTTTGGTCTGTGAAAGAACACCCACATGAAATAGATATTTTCGATTCTCTCTCTCTTTCTCAATGTCTCTCTCTCTGTCTTTGTCTCTCTCTGTCTGTCTCTGTCAGCCTGTCAGTCGGTCTCCCTCTCTCTACAATCCCTTTATTTTCCAGAAAAAAGTTTTCACCTATAAGGTGATATTTTAATTATAACATTTTTCAATTTTTCAACAATAGCAATGAAGATAACTAAAATATATTGCACATCATCAATGAGCCAGACATTTTCCTTCATCATTCTATATCTAATTTAGCTGTTTTATAAATGATTACACTCATTTTATGTACAAAGCTGAGTTTCAGAGAATTGAAACTTCAGCTCAGGTTCTACAGACAAAAATAATAGAAAAATATCATTTCAATTATTCATATTTTATAAACAGCCTTTAAATATTTCTGACCGTCTATTTGTTTAACTCACAATTTACGAATACTGCCTCAGTATCTAAGTTTGAGAGCATACTGTGTATTATAGACCTCATATGATATGTCAAGTAGAAGCAACTTTGACCTATATCTATTTATTTAATTACTTATTTATTATTTATGAGAATCATTAATTGTCAATGAATTACTGGACCAGAATTATGATACTTCTTTTCTTTTTTGTAATTCCTTTTATTTTTTATAGTCCACTCGGTATACCAAACAAGGTCTGCCCTCCCACAGTTCCTCATCCCATCTCCCCCCCTTCTATCTCCAAGAGAATGTCTCCAGTCCCCAAGCAGGCCTCCCCACTCCCTGGGGCCTCAAGTTTCTTGAGAGTTAGGCACATCTTCACTCACTTAGGCCAGACCAGGCAGTCATCTGCTGTATATGTGGCTGGGGCCTCAGACCAGCTGGTGTATGCTGCCTGGTTGGTGGATCAGTGTCTGAGAGATCTCGGGGGTCCATGTTAGTTGAAATTGCTGATCTTCCGGTGGGGTTGCCCTTCTCTTCAGCTTTTACCAGCCTTTCCCTAAGTCAACCACAGGGATCTCCAATTTCAGTCCATCGGTTGTGTATAAATATCTGCTTCTGTCTCAGTCAGCTGCTTGTTGGGCCTCTCAGAGGACAGCCATGCTCCTGTCTGTAAGCACACCATAGCATCAGTAATAGTGTCAGGCCTTGGAGCCTCCCCTTGAGATGGATCCTAATTTGGGCAGGTTACTGGACATCCTTTCCCTCAGTCTCTTCTCCATTTTGGTCCCTGCAGTTCTTTTAGACAGGAAAAATACTGGCTCAGATTTTTTGACTGTCTGATGGCAACCCCATACCTCAACTTGATGTGCTGTCTTTCTACTGGAGGTAGACTCTACAAGTTCCCTTTTCCCACTTTTGGGCATGTCATCTAAGGTCCTCCTCTTTGAGTCCTGATAGACTCTTACCTCCCAGACCTCTGGTACTTTCTAGAAGGTCCCACCACCTCCTAACTCCTGAGGCTGCACATTTCCATCCATTGTGCTGGCCCTCAGGGTTTCTTTCCTGTCCCCCCTCAATACCTGATCATGTTTCTCTTTTCCCCTCTCCCTCCTCCATCACCCAAGTGCCTCCTTGCCTCTATAATTACTTTCTTTTCCCTCTCAAGTGGGATTGAGGCTTCTTCACTTGGGCCCTTTGGCTTGTTAACCTTCTTGAATTCTGTGGATTATATTCTCAGTATTCTGTATTGTTTGGATAATATCCACTTATTAGTGAGTACATACCATGCATGTCCTTTTGGGTATAAGTTCCTCACTCAGGATGATATTTTCTAGTCCAATCCATTTGCCTACAAAATGCATGATATCCTAGTTCTTAATAGCTTAATAATATTCCATTGTATAAATGAATTACATTTTATATATCCATTCTTCCGTTGTGGGACATCTCGGTTGTTTCCAGCTTCTGGTTATCACAGATAAGGCTGCGTGGACATAGGGAAGCATGTGGCCCTGTGGTATGGTGGGGCATCTTTTGGGTATACACCTCAGAGTGATATATCTGGGTCTTCAGGTAGATCTATTTACAATTTTCTGAGGAAAACCCAGATTGATTTCCAGAGTTGTTTTACCAGTTCGCAATCCCACCAGCAGTGGAGGAGGGTTCCTCTTTCTCCACATCCTTGTGAACATGTGCCTAGGTTTTTTATCTTAACCACTCTGATTGGTGTAAGGTGGAATCTCAGGATCATTTTGATTTGCATTTCCCTGGTGACTAAAGACTTTGAACATTTCTTTAAGTGCTTCTTGGCCATTTGAAATTCACCTGCTGTGAATTCTCTGTTTAAATCTATACCACATTTTTTGATTGGGTTGTTTGGTTTTTTGGAGGTTAGCTTCTTGTGTTCTTTATATATTTTGTATAGTCCTCTATCGGATATGCGGTTAGTGAAGATTTTTTCCCAATCTCTATGTTGCCAATTTATTCTATTGAATATGTCCTTTGCCTTACAGAAACTTTTCAGTTTTATGAGGTCTCATTTATCAATTCTTGATCTTAGAGCCTGAGCCATTGGAGTTCTGTTTAGGAAATTCCCTTGTCCTTCCTGTGACAATGAGATCAAGGTTCTTCCCCACTTTCTCTTCTACTAGTTTCAGTGTATCTGGTTTTATGTAGAGATCCTTGATCCACTTGGACTTAAGCTTTGTGTAAGATGACAAATATGGATCTTTCTCGAGAGACTTGAAGTTCTTGTTATACAGATCTTTCACTTGTTTGGTTAAAGTTACCCCAAGATATTTTATATTATTTGTGACTTTTATGAAGGGTATTGTTTCTCTATTTTCTTTCTCAGCCCATTTATCATTTGTATAAAGGAAGGCTACTGATTTATTTGAGTTAATTTTATATCCAGCCACTTTGCTGAAGTTGTTTATCTGCTTTAGAAGTTCTCTGGTAGAATTTTTAGGGTTGCTTATGTATACTATCATATCATCTGCAAATAGGGATGACTTGACTTCTTCTTTACCAATTTCTATCCTCTTTACCTCCGTTTTTGTCTTATTGTTCTAACTAGAATTTTGAGTACTATATTTAATAGATACAGGGAGAGTGGGCAGCTTTACTCTAAAGAAACTAAAAATGAACCCATTCATTTGCTGGAGTTTGCACGATTTAAAGCCATGTCTTCTTTAGTTGGTGGCCCATCTTCATTCTGTCTTTGAAACTGTGAGCCAGTTTCCCCAGCGAAAATTTACCTGGACCCCAAAAAGAAGACCTGTTGTGTATTTCGGCTAATGTCACCCCTGTTGGGTCTTATTGGCTGAAATACCCAACAAAGAGGAAAAATAACCTGTAGAGACCATATCCAGAGGTTATGAGAAAGTATTCTGTCTTGTTGAGGGGAGGTTTACTCACCCATCTCAAAAATATTAACCCAGAATTGCTCTTGTCTGAAGGAAATGCAGAGTGGAGCAGAGACTGAAGGAAAGGCCATCCGGAGACTGACTCAACTAGGCGTCCACCCCATCTGTAGACATGAAACCCAAACACTATTGCTGATGACAAGAAGTGCTTGATGACAGGAGCGTGGTATAGCTGTCCCCTGAGAGGGTCTGCCAGAGCCGGATTATACAGATGCGGATATAAGCAGCCAGCCATCAGACTGAGCATGGGGATTCCAATGGAGGAGTTAGAGGAAGAACTGAAGGAGCTGAAGGGGTTTGCAACCCCATAAGAATTACAATATCACCCAACCAGAAACCCCAAGGTTCCCAGGTACTAAACCACCAGCCAAAGAGGACCATGGCTCCAGCTTGTACATGTAGCAGAGGATAGCCTTATCTGGCATCAGAGTGAGGAGAGCTGTAAGGAGCGGTTAGAATATTCGCCATCACTAGATGGCGCTGTCGCTCTGAGGAAACTTACGGATAGCGCACGAAAACCCCGAAGCGCATTATGGGTGTACATGGCTAATCACCGCCCACTCCCGGGGCACGCCAACCAATGGGGAACACGCTGCCCCGGAGCTATATAACACCGCCATGTTGGGCCCCGCGCGGTTCTCTTACTATCAACGGCAACAATAAAGCTGAACTGTAGACGGAGCCTACTGCGTGGCGTGACTTCTTGCCGGCGAGAGGCGCGCGCGCGGGACAACTGGTGCCGAAACCCGGGACGCCGGGAGCCTTTTCACGCCGAGGAGAACCCCGCCCACCGGACGGGAAGGCTTCGCAGATCTACA
>CM052705.1:72592699-72638127 GCA_028551405.1 Uromys caudimaculatus | reverse complement strand
GGGGGAGGGGACACGGGGTTTCCAAAGAAAAGGGGAATCATCGGAAATGTAAATAAAAAAAAAAAAAAAAAAAGAATATTCTAGGAGATATAAGAAGAGTAACTGGATATCAGCCTGGGAGCAAACTGACCAATAAATAAATTTCCTCCAAGGAACCTGGCTCCTGTCTTGAGCTTCTACCCTAGTTTCCCCCAAGCATGGACTACCTGCAGCTGAAATAAAATCGTTTCTCCTTAGAGTTGGTTTCTGTCAGTGTTTTCACACCAAAAGAGAGAATCAAAATAGGGCAGTAGGATTAATAAATTGTGGTCAGTCTTGCAAGGCATTTGCTTCTGAGTTGAGATGTGGCTTAGTTGTATTTATATTGCTCAGACAAAACACTATGAGCAATGCAACTTATAAAAGAAAAAGTTTGTTGGATTTACAGTTTCAGAGAGCGAGTCCAGGATTATCTTCTTGGTGAGTGTTGCAGCAGGCAAGTGAGCATAGTGCCAGAATAGTAGCTGAGAGCTTACATCTTTTCATAAACATGAACAAAAGAGAGGCAGAAAGATACCTGGGAATGACACAGGCTATTGAAATCTCAAAACTTGTCCCTTATGACATGCGTTCTCCAACAAGTCTGTACCATCTGATTCTCCTCAAATAGTTCTACCAACTGGGTATAAAACATTCAAATATGTGGGTCTATGGGGGCCATTGTTATTCAAACCACCACAAGATATCACAGTGATTTTAAAGAGAAAAGTAGCATAATTTTCAAGAATCACTTCAAAATCTGTGTAGAGTATATATGAGGAAAAATATCGATAAAATAAAATTTCTAGGTAAGAAACACGAACAAAGTTTCTATTAAGAACTGATAATGGGCCTTCCGGTTGGGCCAGTGCCCTGAGCAGCCCTTGGGTGCAAATTCCTCAGCCAGTCCCATAACACCCAGAGGAAGCTCCACTGCTAGGCGCTCTAATACGCCCAGGATCATATGATCAGAGGTGAGGAGGACTCAACATCTATCCCAACACCTAGAGTAACTGAGACCAGCAGGATCCAGGGACCCAGGAACCCCAAACGACTAGTGGCATGGGTTCCTTCTGATCTGGGCCAATGCCCTGAGCAGACCTTGGGCACAAACTCCTCAGACAGTCCCACAACACCCAGAAGAAGCTCAACTCCCAGGTGCTCTAACATGCCCAGTATCACAAGATCACAGGATCCTAGGAGCTTGGTCACACCAGGATCTCAATCAAGGTCACAGAGGAGCTCTGTCACACTCAGGATCTCAGGATCCCAGGATCCCAGAGTCACAGGATCTCAGAGACAGCTGGGTTCTGAGGAGTTCTGACATAACCAGGATCACAAGAAGGTCAGGCTCTAGTCAGATAAAGGGAGGGCAGGTAGCACTAGAGATAAAAAAGATGGCAAGAGGCAAGCTCAAGAACATAAGCAACAGAAACCAAACAGAAATCATCAGAACCTAATTCTCCCACCATAGCAAATCCTGGATACACCATCACACCAAAAAACAAAATTCAGATCTAACATAATGGTCATGATGATGATAGAGGACTTTTAAAAGGACATAAATAACTCCCTTAAAGAAATACAGGAGGACACAGGTAAACAGCTAGAAGTCCTTAAAGAGGAAACACAAAAATCCCTTAAAGAATTACAGGAAAACACAACGAAACAGGTAAAGTAATGGAACAAAACTATCCAAGATCTAAAATTGGGAACAGAAACAATAAAAAAATCACAAAGGGAGACTACCCGAAAGATTGAAAACCTAGGAAAGAGATCAGGAGTCATAGATGCAAGCATTACCAACAGAATACAAGAGATAGAAGAGAGAATCTCACGTGCAGAAGATACCATAGAAAACATTGACACAACAGTCAAAGAAAATGCAAAATGCAAAAAGCTCCTAACCCAAAACATCCAAGAAATCCAGGACACAATGAGAAGACAAAACTTAAGGATAATAGGTATAGAAGAGAGCAAAGATTCCCAACTTAAAGAGGCAGTAAATATTCTCAACAAAACTATAGAAGAAAAAGTCCTAACCTAAAGAAAGAGGTTCCCATAAACATACAAGAAGTCTATAGAACTCCAAATAGATTGGACTGGAAAAGAAATTCCTCCCATCACATAATAATCAAAACACCAAATGCACTAAACGAAGAAAGCATATTAAAAGCACTAAGGGAAAAAGGTCAAGTAACATAAAAAGGCAGACCTATCAGAATTACGCCTGACTTCTCACCAGAGACTATGAAAGCTAGAAGATTCTGGGCAGATCTCATACAGACCTGAAGAGAACACAAATGCCAGCCCAGGTTAACTATACGCAGCAAAATTCTCAGTTAAACATAGACATAGAAACCAAGATATTCCAGGACAAAACCAAATTTACACATTATCGTTCCACAAATCCAGCACTACAAAGGATAATTGATGGAAAATGCCAACACAAGGAGGGAAACTACAACCTAGAAAAAGCAAGAAAGTAATCTTCTTTCAACAAACCCAAAAGAAGATAGCCACACAAACATAAAAATAACGTCAAAAATAACAGGAAGCAATAATCACTTTTCCTTAATATCTCTTAACATCAATGGACTCAGTTCCCCAATAAAAGACATAGACTAACAGACTGAATACTTAACCACAACCCAGCATTTTGCTGCATACAGAAAATGCACCTCAGTTACAAAGACAGACACTACTTCAGAGTAAAAGTTTGGAAAACAATTTTCCAAACAAATGATCCCAAGAAACAAGCTGGAGTAGCCATTCTAATATCAAATAAAATCAACTTTCAACCAAAAGTTATCAAAAAAAGATAAGGAAGGACACTTCGTACTGGTCAAATAGAAATATTTAAGGGGTATCTTCAGCAAGTTTTATAGGTATCTGATGAATCTCAGTGTAATGACCTTGGGAAATGCAAAGGAATGTTGCTCTTTGCTCAGAGTGAAGCTGCATATCTTCAAGGGAGAACATTGGAGGTATTTGAATTTTATGTTCACATTAGGGAGGTGAGTCCTGTATATTTTAGAATACTAATATTTATTTTCTCTGAATTTAGTCAGGAGTTGTCAACTTATTTCTAGTTGATTGTGACAGTAATAAAGTTTTCAAAACTTACTGAAAACAAGTAACATTAAAAGTGTGATTTATGAGATTAGGTTGTGTGCTATTTTGACTGAAGTCAACTTTCCTTTGTCATTTCCAAGGAGAAAAAAATGAATTGTCTATAAAACTGTAAGAATAGATCTGTCAGAAATAATTTCCAATTGCATAATGTTTTTACAAAGTGATTTAATTTATTTTAATCATATTTATAATATGAAATTCCAAGATGATGATATTGGATTCTAAAGTTTAGCCTAGAAAATAGCATTTTAATTATTATAGAAATGTTTACAAGTAATTTTATAATTTATTACTTCTGTATTTAATTTTGACATGTTTCTCATAATTTACCATTGTATATAATACTGTGATAGATATCCCACAGTACAAACATATTTCTGTCAACATAAATTTCTAGAAATAGGTTTACTTGATAAAATTTTATGCACAATTTATATTTTGGGACTTGTTGGTAAACTGTTCATTAGAAGTACTGTATTGATTTGTACTGTTATATGGAACATTTCTCTAAAATTCTCTAATACTTAAATTTCATTATAAAAAAATGATAGTTTAATACAATAGAGCAACAGTAAAAGTTAAGGTACTTATATTTTAGATGTATTTTGAATGTCGTATCAAGTAGAATACTCAAGAAAGACAAGTAACTATGACTGAAAAGATGTTTTTAGCATAAAGAAATTGAAAGCCTATTTGAAAATTATTGAGAAACATAATTTAGGAAGGATATATTTGAAGAGTTTCATTTATGCTTGTAAATTTTAAGAAGGCTATTAAATGTTCAATAGATGTAGTGTGTTCCCTTGGTTTTGAGAGGTTAAAGGTCATGTGAAAGCATCTTTATAGAGATATAAGTTTTAAGGTTATTTTAAGACAGATGGTAGTCAAAGGTCTTGTGGTGAAAGGAAATTGCTAAGAGGCTTAGTAAAGACAGAGGTAATAGAAGTCTGTAGCTTGATTCTTGGTGCAAAGAGGTCATGAAAATCAAGCAAAGAGGAATGAAAAGGACTATCCAGAATGTCAAAGTAATGACAGGTAAATGTGGAATCTCCTGAAGACCATGTTGACTGATATTTTTAGAATCTCTAGTTGAGTCCAACAAGATGAAAATGAGAATGTTCATTGAATTCACATGAAAACCTCCAGTGATTTAGAAGAGTTGATTTTACAGAAATGTATATAATAAGAGTAGATAAAATAGTATGTGAGGAGGAATGGATATGTGACATTTCTGAGAACTTTTTAATGAGAAGTGGAGAATTAAAGAACTTTTAAATGATGTTTTTTCTTAGATGACTAACTAATGCTGATTTGTTACTGAGTTACTAACAAACAGAGAAAATGCAGTAAAGATGAACAATGTATGTTGGTTGATGATAAGGGAAGCTGTCTAGTAAAATGATAGATGAAACTATTTTATAGGTATATAAAAATATCTGTTATTAATATGAGAATATATCTATACTCAGATCATGTTGACAGGGCATTTGGTTATCTATTATAGAAGCTTGGGAAAATTCCATTGTTAGTGAAACAGGATGAAACCTCAGTTGAGTGCATCAATGGCAAGTGATATTTTAAAGACTCTAAAGAAAGAATGTGTGACAAAGGTGTTCTTAATTAATAGGAGAACAAGTCAGAACCTTGCACAGCGAAGGATCCTCTAAACTAGTATTTGTTCTCTCCAAGGTTGATATTTGACATATACAGAAGAAAAGAAAAATTATTCAAGAATGTCAGTGATTCTTTGAAATTAATCATGATCACAAATAATAGGAACTAATTTGTATATGATGGAAAAATATATTTTACTTGCCATTTGACAAGGGTTGAAGATAATGCATTGTATTTATTCTATATTGTCACTTTGCTTTATACTATTACAACTCTGGTATAGAAATGTACATCACAATAATAAAATATTAAAATCTACAGTAGTGAGTCACTCAAATAGGAAAGGTACATCATATATATTTTAGAGCTGAACATTTTAGATAATCAGAGACTGTAACAATTACTATTATTATAAACATATGCAATAAATTAATACAGTGGCTGTTTTACTTTATCCTAGCTAGTTCCCCAATAATGATACAGAAAGACCAATATTTACTTTCAACTAATAATAATAATTTCAAAATAATAACTAAGCTTTATAATTCTGTTCTAATCTAATCTGGCTATCTCCCAGGCAAAATTCCTGAGATACTTGCATTTTGTATTGATCTTGCTCTCTGTGCTTTGGTTCTATTCTGCCTTAGTTTCTATCTGAACCCTTTCCTCACAACTAATTCTCTCTTCCTCCTTTCTCTCCCCTTCCTCTGGCTGATGGAAGTCCCACCAAATTCTCTCTATTGCCTAGTTAGTGGCTTTTCCAGATTTTATTGATAAGCAGAAAATAAATGATGAGCATTGTTTACACAAACTTAAAACAGGAGATTCTTAGCATACCCATTAGAATGCAGTATACAGAATTGAAACCAGATAATGGGACAGAAAAATCAGCATCTGAATGAAACAAGGGTAAACCTTACACACTGCACAGTAATATTATACTCATAGGCGACCATTTAGTTGGGCATTTTTTCCAGTTGAGTTATAATAAGGAGTACCAGCTTCAGATATAAGAACAGTTGTCAATTGATTGTGATGAGAAGGGCGTGTAATAAACACCAAAGAACGATTGATCAGAAATATGGAAGTCAGAATGACACTCAAAAGGAGGTATGTCATGATATAGGACATGAGGAGCTAAATAGGAAGAATGTAAGACTTTATTATCCAAATCGTGTACCCAGTGGGCAGAAGAAATGCTAAAAAACAACTATGCAATGAGGACAACAGACATGATCTGGAAACAGCCTGAACAATGCGCTGCGTACTGTCACCTTACTGATAAGGCTTTGAAAGGGTATAGTGTTCTCCATGGCATAGGGAATCCCTGGATATTATGGGAGGAGGTTAAATAAACATAAAATTTGAACATTTGTTCTTGGCTACAGGTTACAGATGCAAATGGATAAAACACAGATTTGACTTTTTACTAAGTAATTTAACCAGGTCATACAGGAAATAGTAAAATGGTATATAAAATGTGTTTGTGGACATACAGATAAAAGAAGCCACGAGATTCTCCAGGCACAAAGACATGGATATAATGTATTCTTAACTTTTTTCCTATTTTTTCCCTTTTTTCTCTAAATGTTTCATATCTGTGTCAACATCTCTATCTGTTGGATTCACGATTCAGTTCTCGAATGTAACTTTTCACCCATATTCCTGTAAGTAACTCCAATAGTATGCTGGTTCACCAAGTTGGACTTTGGTGCTGTCAGTACTTTGGCCTGTTTCCAATTCCCTATCTGGGGTTTTTAGATGTTTGTTCATGTCTATCCAGACATAGTGCCACAGAACACCAGCACTGGGGAAGAGGATGAAAATACGAACCTGAGGACGAGCTGGAACCTACAGTCTCGAAAATCAAGGAAGCTGTAGAAGGCTGAGCACACTCATGGTACAAAAAGATTGCTGAGACTCTCCTGGTGGAGCTGTGATAAGAGAGGGTCCTCGGACATTCTGTAGAGATGCCAAGACTTTGGAGACAAAACTATGAACGTTGGATTGGTACAACCAGTCTATTGCTGGGATGGGAATAAATTTCTTGGGCCTGATGATAAGAATATTTTGGACAGATGAAAGACTAGAATACAATTGTTTAAAACAGACACCAAACTCAAAAAAGTGCAAAAAGTTGTATATGTGAGGGTTTAGAGGGAGGAAAAGGAATGGAGAAATGAAGCATATATTGCTGTTTCAGTAGCAAAACATAATTAAATTAAATGTCAATAATAAATATTCAGAGTATAACAGTTAATAAAAACTAAGAACATAATATTAATACCAACAGATACTCTGAAAGAAAATTTCTAAAAATTGTATCTCAGTTGGGTTACTATTGCTGTATTGAAACATCATATTCAAAAGCAAGTTTGGGAGGAAATGGTTTATTTGGCTTCTATTCCTATATCTATAGTCCATCACTGAAGGATGTCAGGACAGGAACTTAAATAGGGAAACAACTTGGAAGCAGGAACTTATGCAGAGACCATGGAGGGGTGCTGCTTACTGACTTACTCCTCATGGCCTGATTTCTTATAGAACCCTGGAATATCTGTTCAGGGATGCCACTACCCACAAAGGGATGCTCCCCCCTCCATCAGCCACCAATTAAGAAAATGCCCTACAGGCATGCCCGCATCCCTGTCTTATGGAGGCATCTTCTTAATTGAAGTTCCTACCACTCAGATGACTTAGCTGTGTCAAGTTGACAAAAAAACTAACCAGCATACTTACCAGTGTTAGAATGTTTGAAAATTACAAGATAAATAATAAAAACAAATATTATTATTTCAAAAAGATTATAAAATTAATTTGAGAAAATACATAGAACAAAAGTAAAGCTTAAAAATCCATATGTGCATACATACTATGCATGTCCTTTTGGGTCTGAGTTACCTCACTCAGGATGATAGTTTCTAGTTCCATCCATTTTCCTGTAAAACTCAGGATGTCCTAGTTCTTAATAGCTTGAGTAGTATTCCATTGTGTAAATGAACCACAATTTCTGTATCCATTCCTCTGTCATGCTACATCTGGGTTGTTTCCAGCTTCTGGCTATCACAAATAAGTCTGCTATGAAAATAGTGGCACACGTGCCCCTGTGGCATGGTGGGGTATCTTTTGGGTATATTCCCAAGAGTGGTATTGCTGGGTCTTCAGGTAGATCTATTTCCAATTTTCTGAGGAAACTCCAGATTGATTTCCAGAGTGATTGTACAAGTTTGTAATCCCACCAGCAATGGAGAAGTGTTCCTCTTTCACCACATTCTCCCCAACTTGTGTTGTCACTTGAGGTTTTGATCTTGGCCATTCTGATTGATATTAGGTGGAATCTCAGGAACGTTTTGATTTGCATTTCTATGATCACTAAGGACTCTGAACATTTCTTTAGGTGCTTCTCAGCCATTCAGGATTCCTCTGTTGTGAATTCTCAATTTAGTTTTATATTCCATTTTTTTATTGGGTTGCTTTGGGTTTTGGTGATTAGCTTCTTGAGTTCTTTATATATTTTGGATATCAGCCCTCTAATGGATATGGGGTTAGTGAAGAATTTTTCCCAATCTGTAGGTTGCTGATTTGTATTATTGACCATGACCTTTGCCCCACAGAAGCTTTCCAGTTTCATGAGGTTCCATTTATCAATTCTTGATCTTAGAGCTCGAGCCATTGGAGTTCTGTTTAGGAAATTTCCCCCTGTACCAATGAGTTCAAGTCTCTTTCCCACTTTCTCTACAGACAGCCAGTTGGGCCAACACCATTGATATTAGCCAAAAAAAAAAAAAAAAGTACAGAATACCCAAGATGCAGTCCACAGAATACATAAAGGTCAAAGGTCAACAACATAGCTGAAGGACCCAAGTGAGGATGCCTTAATCCCTCTTGGGAGGGAGAAAAAAGCAATCAAAAGTGGAGAGAGAGGGAGGGACCTGGGAGGGAAAGTGGATGGGGGTGGGGTGGGGAAGAGGAAAACCTGATCTGGTATTAGGTGAGGGAAAAGGGCTGAAGCCCTGAGGGCCAGCAGGAAGAATGGAAACAGGCAACCTCAGGAGGTAGGAGGTTGTGGGGACCCTCCAGAATACATCAGAGACCTGAGAGGCGAGAGACTCTCAGGTCTCAAAGCAAGGGACCTTAGATGAAATGCTGAATAGTAGGGAGAGGGTTCTTATAAAGCCCACCTCCAGCAGGAAGACAGGGCATCAAACGAGGGAGGGAGTTGCCATCATCCCACAGTCAAAACTCTGACCCATAATTCTTCCTGTCTGAAAGAACTTCAGGGATGGAAATGGAGAGGAGCCTGAGAAAAGAAGGTCCAGTGACAGGTCTAAAGTGTGATCTAGCTCAAGGGGAGGTCCCAAGGCCTGACACTATTACTGAGGCTAAGGAGCACTCACAAAAAGGGACCTAGCATGACCTCACTCCAGAAGACCCAAAAAGCAACTGAAAGAGTCAGATGCAGATATTCGTACCCAACCAATGGACAGAAGCTGCTGAGCCCTGTGGTTGGATTAGGGAAAAGCTGGAAGAGGCTGGGGAGGAGGGCGACCCTGTAGGAGGACCAGAAGTCTCGATCTAGACCCCCAAGATCTCGCAAACCCTGGACCACCAAACAGGCAGCATACACCAGCTGATATGAGGCCCCCAACATATATGCAGCAGAGGACTGCTAGGTCTGTGTTCAATCAGAGATGATGCACCTAACCCTCAAGAGACTGGAGGCCCCTGGAGTTTAAATGTGGCGGGGGTTGAGGGGTGTTGACATCCACGTGGAGACAGGGGTCTGGGGAGGAGGTATGGGATGTGGAACACAGTAGGAGGATGGAGGGCAGATAAAATCTGGAGTGTAAAAAAATTAATTAATTAATTTTAAAAAAAAAGAATCAGTTGACACCTTTGCTCCCTCCATGGGGTTGCAAACTCCCTCAGCTCCTTCAGTCCCTTCTCCAACTCCTCAGACCACCAACCAAAGAATATACATGGAGGAACCCATGGTGCTGGCCACATATGTGGCAGAGGAGGGCCTTGTTGACAATCAGTGGGAGGAGAGGCCCTTGGGCCTGAGGGTGTTAGATGCCCCTTATAGGGGAATGCCAGGGAGGGAAGACGGGAGTGTGGGGGGGAGCACCCTCATAGAGGCAGGGGGAGGTAGGATGGGATAGGGGGTGTCTGAAGGGAAGACCTGGAAAGGGGAAAACATTTGAAATATACATAAAGTAAATATCCAAAACACAAAACAAACAACAACAACAAAAACATGTTCTAGAAACAAAAAGTATTTTTTACATTCCATGTAAGTAGCTTCCACTTTTCTCAGAGATACAATCTTGCAACAGATTCTCTGTTCTGCTGGCTCTTACAGTCGTCCCCACCCTGCTACGATGTTTCCAGAGGGTTTGGTTTATGGGTTATATTTAGATGTATCAATTGTAGCTAAGCACTCAAGTGTTCTTTGTATTTTTGGCCACTTGTAGCAACTGACTGCAGATAGATATATGACAGATACATACATAGATTCAAACGTGTACACATGTATACTATGTACATACTTATATAAATACATGCATATATAGATTTATAGATAGATGTTAGAAAGATCATATATATGGATAGATTTATAGTTAGATGATAGATAGATGGTAGACACATACATAAATATACATGCATATATAGATACATAGATATGTACATAGATACATAGATACATACATAGATACGTACATAGATAGATACATAGGTACATAGTTAGATGATAGATGATAGATTATGAAAGATAGACAGTGGACAGTTAGGTGATCAAAGACAGACAGACAGACAGACAACTCTAGTCATGGTTGTGTGTCTGTGTGTTCATTTGTTTGTTTGTGTGAGGTCCTATTTTGGAACTCCAGCAGGCCTTAAGCTCAATGTACTTCTGCGTCAGCTTCTCTAAGGGCTGGAATCCAAACAAGCAGCAACACGCCACATGTTCTCAATATAAAAATAATTGATACTGCCTTCGTGTACTGTATTTAACATCTAGTGTTTTATGTTGCTTTCACTTCTCAAAACTTATATTTCTGTAACATTAGATAAATCACTCATTACTTGAAGATTTCGCTTCCATTTATAACAGTTTCCCAATCATTATTAAAGCTAGCCCTACAGCAGTTCCCTTCACATTGACAGTCTGCTATTTTCCATGGTTCTTGGTTTATTGTGCGTTAGTGTATAGTCAATCGTGCTTACAATCCTCATGGCACAGGTAGTGTGAGTTAAGTTTTCAGAGAATATAATGTAAGAAATATGACAGAATTTTATGTGTCTTATAATAATGAGTTAACCAAAAGCAAACTTTTACTGTTACTAACAAAAGTTCTCTATTCTGTTATTTATTGTTAATAGAAAAAGATAGCACAGTTAGAATTATTCATCAATGTCCTTATTCTTTTGCTCTAGTAAAATGTAATTATAAATTGCTTCAAGCCATTTAAACCATTTTGTGAAAGGCTTTGTCTCTTTTCATTTGTCCTTATTCTTGAATGCAAACCTGACAGTTTTATGAGTCCCAATTATGAACTATTTTCAGCTACCTTAATATGATTGCTCAATTTTACTAAAATATTTCCCAATTAGCTAATTGCACATAAAAATAATATAATTTACTCAATAACAACCTCCATAAGACCATCAACAGGGAAAGGCATAATCTCTTCTACAAGGGAAGGTATATCTGATGACTAATGCATTGCCAGTGTCCTCAGAATTTCCCATAATTTCAATCAATATTCTTTAGGTGTATTCAATCAAGCCATTTAATAAAATTTATGTAATTTCTCTAATAGCCTCATAACTATATTCTCATATATGTATCATACATAATTATACTTTGTTAATTATAGAAGTATTATTTCTTTTCCTGTCTATCTTAGTTAGAGTGACTCTTTCTGTCATGGCGTTTGCCATGACAAAAAGCAACTTGAAAATGAAAGGTATTATTTTGTTTTCACTTCCTCATCATAGTCTATCATCAAAGGAAATTAGGAAAGGAACTCAAGCAGGCACCTGGATGCAGGAGATGAAGGAGAGGCCCAGGAGGGGTACTGGTTACCATCTTGCTACTCATGGCTTGCTCAGCCTGCTTTCTTATAGAATCCAACCACTAGGCCAAAGATGGCATAACCTGCAATGTACTGGACCCTTCCCATTGATCACTAATTAAGAAGATGTTCTACAAGCTTACTGAAAGCCCAGTTACTGAAGCATTTTCTCAATTTTAGTTTCTTCCTTTCTGATAAATCAAGCTTGTGTCAAGTTGACACAAAACTAGCCAGCACCCTGTCTTAATGATGCCATAGTTGCATAACTTTGGATATTTTTTCAGGGAGAATTTTCTTCTTCATAAAAGAGGAGAGAAACTTACTATAATTGATTTAGTTGCATTGAACGATACAAATATACATTTTTCTGTAAATTAAACTGATTGCTGTAGTCTGGTTATTGTTAGACAGTTGTGAAGGTCTAGAGAATTACCTCTTTCTGCATCTCCAGGCATCTTAACATTTCTAAGTTGAACACTCTAAAACACTTACCCAGAAATGTAATATGGAGAAAAAGTCATCTTTAGCATATAAATTGTTATATACATAAATCAAGAGCTTTTCAGCCACAATGTCTAGGGTTAGTGGAATTTAAACACACACACACACACACACATGCACTAATATACTTATTATGAATTTTGAAATTATTCTTTTGGAACAGAGTTAATTGAAATTAATATTCTACTTTGTAGATAGAGATATGAAGAATGTACTTTCATAATAGATCTGAAAATCTTCCATAAGTTTGTACATCATTAATTACATATTTGTAATTGCATGTGACATATAACTAATCATAATCAATGTTTCTTTCACATCAAATATAATATAAACAAATATAATAATGTAATATGTAGTAAATATAATAATTTAGTAAAAATTTTTTTAATAAATAAATGTTTCAGTAAAAAAGTATATATTTACTAAAATAAACTATTATTCTGAGATGCTTTGTTTATAAAATTTGTTTTTCTCATTTTTGAACAAGAAATACTGAAGCATATAGTAGACTATACATAAGTCTATCCCATAAAAGAAGTAAAAAGTACAGAAAAGATCCTTTATGAGAGTATTCTCAAGTAGTTTTCAATCTAATATATGGGTAAAAATCAATAAATCAATAATTCATTGGGAATGTAACTTACTTATTGAAGTAAAATTGAATTTAAAATATAGTAATTACAGAAAATATTATTTTTTGAGTTATAAAATTACATATTATGGTATATTCACTTAATTTTAAATATGTCATGAAATCCTAAGCTAAAGAGCCCTAAAAAATAAAATTTGTCAAAAAACATTTGAGATTAAATTCAGCATATTTGAGGAATTAGGTTTATTGTGTGTATAAATACATACTTAATTCATATAACACTTGAACTTCATGGAAAGAAATATATAAAGTAATATGAACTTCAGTAGAATGTTGTGAGTTAATCTCAAATATGCCAAGACATTATTAGCTCCGGGTCTGACTATCCAGACATGTCTTTCTTGTGTTCACTCAATGTAAGGAAACATGGAATATCAAATAGGAAATGTTATCCCCCAGGACTCTGATACTCTTAGCCCATTCACAGGTACCCTGAAATACATAACTTCCTATCTCAAATCACCACTACCTGGCAAACTATGACTAAGGACTGTATTTTGTTCAGGCCGAACAAAATCAAGAAGTAGACACCACATTTGAGGTGACAGAGGAGGGTGTGGAGGGCAAATGGGACATGGCAGAGTGCTATGGAGGTTTAGATATAATTCTTTATTTAACATCAAATCTTCCTATAGAATTCCAGAGCCACAGAAATATCAACTCAAACCAGAAAGTCCATTTTTTTTAGGATATTTGGGAAAGTATTGGTATGGACCTATTTGCTATTGTAAACTCTTGCTGAATTTTATAACTTTTAAATTTATATTTTATATGTTTTAAATCCTTATATGTACTTTGGCCTAAGGTACTCCAATTTCAGACATGAACCTCCTGATAAAGAAGGTCAATACTGCATGTAAAGGTAGAAGAAAATATTGAGAGGGTCTGGGGCTGCACTTCAGTGGTATAGCGATTGCCTCACATACTTACAGCTCTGAGTATAGACCCTAGCATCGCTACAAAGAAAGAAGTAAGAAAGAAAAAAAAATGTTGAGAACGAACCATGCTAGTTAAGAATGAAGCCATATCAGTTTCCAAATATTGTAAATTTAACTTGTTTTACCACTGACAGCTCACAAAATCCAATACAATCATATGAATGCATAGGCTTACTAATTTTTCTCTCTACTGGGGATGGGTAAGACTCCAAACAGACCTCATTCCTATTATTTTTATAATCTTCCATCACAACCTATTGTATCATATGCACCACACCACAGCTAATATGTTCAGATCCCAGTACACATGAGAGCCTTCATTAAGTCTTTATGCTTCTGATTATTTTGGTTCAACAGAGCTAAACATCACTGAGAAAAGTCACACATTATATAAGCCTATAGAAGTAAAATAGAAGACCCATAAAATGTGATATTAAAGATATGGGGTCCCTAGGGATAATGTGTTATCCCTTTAGCAAACATAATTTTTAAAACACTCTATTTTTTAGAAACATTGATGAGGTGATATCTTTTATTAAAATAAAACTGGATGATGCTCTAAGATCTTGCAGTTTCCAGGCACATACAATAATAGAATGCTGATGATCGTGGGTTATATATGATTATATTTGCATGCACATTGTCTGAGCACCAATTTCATGTGTGATTGATTTTCAAAGTGCAGTGAACAGAATATATTTTCAAGGTCCATTTATTCAAGATGAGGTTCAAGCGACATAAAATATAAGCAATTTTGTGTGAATTATAAAGACAAAATATTCTCCAAAATACAATTGTTCATATGTATTCCTAAGGTACAGTGTCTTCATTAATGACACAATGTTTTAATCTATTCTTCCATGACTTAATATGCATATCAACAATTTTAGTGTACGTGATTATCACATTTCATATACATATTACCTTCTGAGGACATTTTCCCTTGAACTTTTCTGCAACGATTAAATGCATTAAGCCTTGTTAAAACTTCATTGATTCATTCACTCATGTACAAAAACATTCATTTATTCATCAAATTGTTACTTGAAAACATACTGTGAATATATGCATAACACTGATTATTATATGAGGAAATTAGTCAAGAAAATGGATGAAGCTGGATACAAAACTCAATTTAATTGTTCCAGCATGGTAGCAGGAAGTCCCTCCCTAAATGATTCTATAAAAGTTATCAATATAACTATGATGTGTTTTAGAAACCAGAATTTCTTTCAGAATATCTCTCATTTCCCCCTACCCCAGCATGTCCCCTTCCAAAATTTGTTCCTTCTTCCTTTTATATTTTATTTCTATTTTCATAACGCATTGTGTCTTATTAGTACATGCCTTATATGTGTGCGTATGGGCAATGTCGTGGAGCATAGACTAATCTCCACCCTTCCCACACAGAAGAATAACTCTAGCTCCCTCAGTAGTTATAGACTGCCAATAATTCCTCAGGAATTAGATGTGAGGCCTCCTTCTCCATTAATTCTGAAATGTTCGCTGACTGGATTTTGTGCAGATCTGGCTCAATCATTGAAAGGCCAGTTTCTCAAAATTGCAGCTACCAATGTATGTGAAGTCTCAGTCTCATACTCAGATCATCATTGGGATCTCCTTAATAGTCTCAATGGCTAGCTATTAAATCCTTCCATCCCAGTCATTGACATTTGTATAAAATATGTATGATTCTTCAGCTCCCAGCAATTCAAAGCATTCAAACTTATTCAAGAGGAAAATCATTGGGACCTCAGCCAACACAGAGCAGACATAAGCCTTTTATGTACATATAAATCACTGTTCATAATCATGTGTGCATTCATGTTTCTCTGTTTATATGTTCATAGGTTTGTGTAATCATGTGTAACTACAGGTGTGCATATGTAACTATGGAAATGAGAGGACTATCTCAGACTTCCATACTTTCTTGTGAACTTTGGGAGATTTTCCTGTCTTTGACTCCAATGTCACTGCAGGAATGACAGTTATTGTTTCAGATGTAAGGTCCTATACCAGATGTACTAGCATTTTGATGCTTGATCTCAGGTCCTCATGGTATACAGCAATATCTACACCCTTTGAATCATCTCCCTAGCCTGAGTATGAATTCTTCCTCCAGAGAATTCCTAAGTGTAGTATAGCAATAGTTGCATATCATGTTTAAGGCTACTCTGAGAATTAAGGAATGGCATAGAAAATGTGAATATATATAATGTATTAAACAGTCAACCTTAAGGAGAAATGTTCTTCTTTTTGGTTCTACTAGATTCAGAATTCAAGCAACAAAATTAGCATTTATACCACAATAATATGTGCAGAGGAATTTTATTCCATCAACCTTGCTGCTCTGGCAAGGGATCATGTCCAAAAGCCTTTTAGATCTGTGTGATCCAGCTGGAATATAGATACGTCTTTAATCCCAGGAAACAGGCAAACAGACCTCTGAGTTTAATGATAACCTAATTTAGAGCAAGTTTCAGGAAAAAAAAAGTTAGTTTCAGGCATAGTGGTATATACACCTTTAGAGCCAGCATTTAGGAGACAGAGGCACAGAGATCTCTGAGTTCTGGTCAGTCAGTTATGTTTAATCAGTTGCGTTCAGTACAATGATATTGAGTAAGTCAATTAGCAGTCAGTACAGTGGAGGGAAGTTAAGTTTGTTTGTGAGTTCATGCAGTTCAGTGTAGATCAGTAAAAGTACCTGAAGGCAGAAAATAAGAAGGAGCGTTATTAGAATTGATTTGAGGCAAAGCAGAGCAATTCAGTGAGAAGCTGAGAGAAGCCAATTTGAATCAGTCAGCTTGGAGAGGAATTTGAGAAAGAAGAGCTGAATTGAACCAGCCAGC
The DNA here is from genome assembly GCA_028551405.1 of Uromys caudimaculatus. Lineage (NCBI taxonomy): Eukaryota > Metazoa > Chordata > Mammalia > Rodentia > Muridae > Uromys > Uromys caudimaculatus. The sequence goes on along the minus strand of CM052705.1, from coordinate 72,621,338 downwards.
TAGAGTTCAGAAAGAGCTGGAAAGTGTGAGCTTATTCAGCAGTAAGCCTCAGACAGGAAAATTACATCACATGAATAAAAGTAACTTTTACAATTGTGCAACTCCAAAACAGCAATAAAAATGGCAAAATAAACAATTTTGAATAAAACAATGTACAGTTTTAAAATTTATCATCTTAATGAGTACCATCATTAATTGTTATTCTTTGAAGATTATTTTTTTAATTTATTTTTTAAGATAAATAAAGAGAATGGAGCCCACACACAATTTCATGATGTTCAAAATTTTTTTTATAGTTTAAAAGACAAGTTTTTTTTTTCCTACAAGTTGACATCCAATATTAATGATAGCATTATTTATTACACAGCTTGGAGAGAAAATTATAATTCATGGGAACAGTTGCTGCTAAGATGTTAGCCTATAGTTTTGTCAGCATGACCCTTGTGCAGGAAACTCTCCTGGACAACATGCTATTTCATTAAGTCATTCTGCTTCTAGACAGTGAACCATGACTTCCCAATACAGCTTTCCTGTGAAACACAAGCATTCAGGTAATTTCTATCAAATGACCTTCTAAAGAACAAGTGTTTGGAGTTGTCTAGACAAGTTAGAATAAGAGAGTACTCAGTTTGTGTTGGGTGGAGCATGATCACAAGATCAACACAGATAGTTATTTTGGAGATGTTAACATGGAACCTCAGCTGGGAAATACATGTGATAACAAGACTAAAAATGCAAACTATTGCTTAGGAGTGAATGAAAGTCTATATAGTTCTGAGGATCAGAATGTTAACTTTATGCTGTTTGCTGTTTACCAATAACAAGATTAAAGTAGATAAGGGAGATATATGTGATGTATGTATATTGTAAGAAAATAATCCTAGTTAGTCTAATCTAAAAATATTACTAGTTATATCTATAGCTTATGTATAACAATATATTATAGGCATGCTAATTTAAAAATTACATCACTCTGAAAAGAAACAAAAGGGGTATATACATTAAAACTGGAGATTATTTTTTACTTGCTTCTGATTTCAATACTAAATTAAGCAATAATAATCAAGACAGTATAATCAGAATATGTATATATATAAAACTATTATTATATTCATATATGTGTATGTACCTTAATATGATAGGGCATAGAATCCAAAAACTGAAAAATTCATATTAGTAGATATTCTAAAAGAATTCAAAGCAATTCAGTGAGTTAAAATTTCTATCAAGTGGTATTTCTAGACCACTAGCAAAAATTATAGAGCAAATTAAACTTGATACAAACATCATACCATAAAAACAATTGAAATGATTCTTAAACCTAAGGCTTAAGAAATAAGTGATAAAGCTTCTAAAATATATATAATATGCCATTTTTATATTTTATTGTAGACCAAGTTTTCTTAGGATAGAAAAATAACTAACTATAAGATGCAATAAACTAGATTTCCCAAATTGTATAAACTACTTATAAGACATCATTAAGGAAGTAAATAATGCAAATACTAGAATGTATATAAATATTTGCAAATATATGTATACATTCTCATATATATATGAGTGTGTGTATACATATATATACATACATATACATATATAATTTTATCCAGTGTATATAATGGGCTTTAATAATTCATTTAAAATAAATTTCCAAGCAAATTTGTACAAAACAAGTTAAAATTCATCTACAAAATTTAAATGGTAGATAATAGTGGGATTCTATGATATTGACAAAGAGAAGGCATTCTGTATTCTTATTCACCAATGAAGTGATATTAAAAACAGTGTGGCATATCATTTCTCACTTATTAGGAAACTAAAGTGGACGTGAGTGTGTGTGTGTGTGTGTGTGTGTGTGTGTGTGTGTGTGTGTGTGTGTGTGCGTGCTCATACATGTAGAGGGCCAGGTTTTGATGTTAGATGCCTTTCTCTACCATTTTCTACCATGTTTGTTTGTTTGTTTGTTGGTTGGTTGGTTGGTTGGCTGGTTTTTGAGACAACCTCCATTGAACTCTGATCTTACTAGTTCAGAGAGGGAGAGAAAGACACAGTAATCCACCTGCCTCTACCTTTCCATCTTCTAGCACCAGATGATTCTTTTGGCTCAGCAAGAACACTAGCCACTCAGCTATCTCCCCGGTCCCACTCAAATTGTGAGAAATTTGTAGCATTCATAATTTTCTGTGGCAGTGAATTACTCTACAGTCACACTGAATAACTATTCTTTTAAATCATACTAAAACATATTCATTGTATAACCAATCTTACCTATAGGTTTTGTCCTCCAAAATCAAAGATTGTTAAACAAATTAATACTACAAAATTATTCTACTATCTTTGTTTTGATTGCCATCATGCCAATCAAGAGAAAGACAAACTGTCTTCGTTGCTTTTCTGTGGTCGTGATAAAATAACTCAACTAAAGAGACTGAGGAAGGAAGGGTTCAATTAACTCTCAATCTGAGTTTACAACCCATCATCCAAGGGTGAATCAGAGCAGCAGGAGCGTGGGGCAGCTGGTCACATTGTTTCCATATTCAAGAAACAGAGAGTGATGTCTGCTGGTGCTCAGGCTTAATAGTTGCATTCAATATCAATGGTGCCAGCACAGTGGTCAGGGCTTTCCACCTCAGTTAATCTAATCAACCAATATTCACAAGTATGCCCGGAAGCACTTTTCCAAAGTGGCTCTGTATCCGGTTAACATTTGAGAAGAACCATCACAACAACAAAAAGAAAAGTAGAAAATTCCTTTCTGATAAATGCAGGAAATGTTTAATCAAGTGTGACTCTTAGCTGTTTGTTAGCATTATCTTAAACAATACAATTATATTAGTTTATATAAATTTAAATGAGAATTGACAAATGGAGACATTTTAATAGACTTAGAAATGTGATTGTTTATAGTTTGACATTGATTTCAAGGGACCAAAAAAATATTTGCCTGGGTGAACAGTTGTATTTTACATTAAAATACTTGTCCAATCTCATCAAATCATGTACTCAAAATATGAGGTTTTTGTTGCATTTAAATTTTTACCTCAGAAAGAAAAAGAGTTCAAGAAATTCAAGTTTAGATGAAAAAATGAATATAGATTTTTATACATTGGTGGTAAGATTGTAAAATGGAACAGCCCCTTGACACTCTTATTTGCTAAATCCATATTCTCTAAAACTGAGCCAGTACATACCACGTGGCCTATAAATTGTCACTACATGTCAACATAATTATTTTAAATCTCCTTGAAGTTTATAGTATATCTTCTTCTAGCAATTGATACAAAGGTATGAATCTGAATGTTTGCAAAAAATTAAGCTCCTCTAACTGCCTTATTTATAACTACAATGAAAAATAAAACAATAATGTGCCTATCAACAGGAAAAGACATCCACTCCTTCTGGTTCTAAAATATTTTTATGCCCTATTCTGTGATTAGAACAAATTATATGACTGTATAACTATTAAATAAAATATTAAATAGAAGATTTTATATATATATTACTGATTTAGACAATATATCATATTTAATTTATATTTATGTTACATAATATCTATTACACACATATCTATATATCTATATATAGATATATATATACACACATTAATTCACTGTCACTCATTTAGCAGCTTGCTTAGCCTCTATTTGCTAGATATGAACAGATGTATTACAAATGTGATAAAATATATCTTCAGACATTAATTACTACATGTGCCCTGAGGCTGAAAGAGCAATTGCAGGTGAAACTCTCTATGATAAAGAATTCACATGTATCAACTCACTATACTATTATTCCAAAATACATACTACTAGACTACTAATGAGTACAGATCATAATGAATCTATAACAAAGTAAAACATTGTTGAGTAATTAACAATTTGTTTTCTAAGATCAATTGAGAGGTAGCTATGGAAAAATCTCTGAATTCCATGGTTTCAATAACTATAAGTCTTATATTTGGGGTAGTACTGTATTTCTAATATTTAACTTCTAAAATATATGAAAATATGGCATGTTAATTAAAGTCTTCTAATTTTGAGATTCCATGTTATTAGAATTTGTGTTTAGTATCAAATTTATTAAAATTTTGTGAAACTAATATAGCATTTTAGTTTCATACTATCATATTTTTATGTGTTACTTTCACATTTACATGTAAATTCATTGATAAAACTTATATACTCAGGAAAATGCCTTATATTTGCAAAAGGAAATGGGTTTTGATACATGTTACACAGCAATGTAAATTGGGACTTTTGTATGTCATGTCAGATAACAGGGAGTTTCTCAAAGATAATGTTAGCATTATTAACATTTTAAAGCTGTAGTATTAATGACAATGATTAATTGGTTAATGATAATGATCTAAAACATGCTACTATTAATTGGTTAATGATAATGATCTAAAACATGCTACTGGATGCTATCGATGCACTAAGGGTTGTCATGAAGAGGGTTTACATATAGAAGTATGGTGTTCACTTTAGTATAGGCTGAACCAACTTTACAAGCAATGCATAGCACAGCCTAAAGGATTATGCTGCCATCAAAAATTCTGTTAAAATATGTACACTTGCTGCAAAGTACATATTTCATCCTTATATATCTATTATTTTCATTGCATATCTAAGATGAAAGACACAATCCTTTCAGTAATGAATTGTTTAGCTACTGTTCATAATTAGAATGTTTCCTGAATTTAGTCTTTAATTTATACCTCAGATACTAATCAATCACTGAATTTTATTAAATGGGAAGACATTTGTATATCATTCTGAGGAATATAACACAAAGGCAACATTTCAAACTGCATTAACTTAATCTCACCTTGTATAATTCCCTGAAAACAAAGAAGGGTAAATATTTGTCCCAACTTTTCTTCCGGTGACTTGAAGAATTCGATATAAGGAAAGCAGAGCAGTGAAGAGCACTTGAACATCTATTTTGCATGCTTCACTAGAAATACTTGACATGAAAGTCATCTCACAAAAGCTCTTTACTGTATCAAGAATGTTTTAGGTCCACATAATAAAGGGTAGTTTAATCATTCAGTAGCTCTCTGTGCTCATGTGTCTTAATCTTTAAATTTCAGTAATTTTCATATCAGACACTTCAGTTGCAATGAGCCTCATAGACACTAGATAACAACTAAAAATTTTTAAGAGAATTGATCTCAAAAATATGGAAGTAAAATTCAGAAAATTTAAGGTCTCACTTAACTACAGCAAGGTTGAGTTTGGTGTAGGGGAAAGTTGCTGCCGCTTTTAACTATAGAGGCATAAATTATTGTACCTGGTTATAAGCATATAAGTGCATAAATATGGAAGTTCAATTATATTTGCTCAGTACTCTATTTTAGCTGCAATGAGTAGATTAATTTTGCTGAAGTCTCTTAGGTGCCAGGTGAAAAAGAAATCCTATCTCATGTAACATCTTTATAAATTTTCGTTTGCATTTTATCATTGCATGTCTGAGAGTTACCTGTTGTCTCTTTGATACTTATAGAACACACAATATCAAAAGCATTTCCAAATATTCCCAATCCCCCAAAACATATTGTACTTTTCTAAGATTCAGAACCGAAGGAAGTTTGCTGGATTCCTTTACTCCTGGTTTCAGTTCCTTAGAATGTGACCATAATGTCCTGTAATTCTGAAGCACTCCATAACTTGCAGAAGTTTTACAGCCCACTAAAAAGCTAATTAATGTTAAGTTCAAAATGGTTCTCTTACATGGACATTGCTCTGAGTTGTTGGCTTGGTTTAAATATAAAGTGCACTTTCCTTTGACCTTAAGTAACTGAATGCAAGGGTAGCTCATTAAAAGACTTGTAGAATTTCTCTTGCAAGGATCCACTAGGAATGCTCAACTTTCTGGAGAAAAGGAAATGAAGGGAGGGCATGTAAACCTGTGACAGTTCAGGCAAGGTCAAGTAGCATACACAGATCAAAGCCACTCCTCAATTGCTCTTGACTTTGAGCAGGGAGGAAGTCTCCAGAGATCAAATCTAAAGGAAAGTGTTTATTTCTTCTCCTTTCTAATCTTTCCAATTTTGGTTGAAACTCTGATATTCTTTAACTTCACTACAAACTGATACAAAGCAATATTGTTTAGGGGAACTTCAGAGAAATATTAAATATTTGAGTAAGTACATTTAGAGGCTTCTAGTTTCAGTAACAAATTATCCTAGCTTTACTATGTCCACACCCATGTTCTGTTGTCTTTTCCTTGTGATCTTTGACAAGCCTTGTAAAGATACCCTTGACAATGCCATCCATCTTGCCGGAGTATTGTATTTCTTCTGTTCTATCATCTGTACATCGAAAGGACTCGATAACAGAGATAAACAATTTTATTTGAACTGAAGGTATTTCGGAGCTGATAACAGGAAGGTCCACCTAGATATAGATAAATTAGCCAGTTACTAAAGCCCAGGTGTTAGCAGATTTGACATTGCATCCTAGAATCATTTTTTCTCAGTCAATTTTACCTCTAAGCTAAGAATTCCAGTGATTACTTCCCAAGTAAACTGTTGTCAAAGTAACTTTTATTCCCCTGAAGTAGTTGTCCTCTCGGAGACATACTGCCTCTGTCTGCTAACCTAGGGCTAGTTCTGGAAGCTTTTAGCCTCCAAAAATCTAATCTGGGCCTAGATGTTTTCAGCCTCTGAGACTCACTGCTGGATAAAATCACCCCTTCTTAGTTCTTTCTGAACTCTAGCTGGCTGGTTAACTCAGCTGTTCTGACTCAACCTAACTTCTCTGGGCTTCTCCTAAATTGTTCTGCTTGGACTCAAATTAACTCTGGCAAGGTGTTCTAATCTGGCTCCCTCTCATTCTCTGGCTTGTTCTGTCCTCACCTGTATCTAGCTTGTTCTCTCTCTGTAGCTTGTCTCTATACAACTGTCCCAGCATAACTGCCTCTTTCCTTTTGTCCCTGCACTGTCACCTAAGTAGCTTTCCTTTCCTCTCTCTTCTCATGAGAGTTGGACATATCCTATTCTGCCAATTTTTTTTCTGATTTGTCACTTTATCTGCCACTCAATTAGACCTCACTTTCAAATATGGCTGCTTCCTTCTACAAACTAACTTTATCTTCATTATTTGGTATTAAAGGTGTATGCTAAGAACTGAGCCTCACCACAGCTACAAACAGTTATATTCAGTATATAATACAATCCTGGGACTCATAGTGTGATCAAATATCCTGCAACACACTGCCTCCATGTCAAGTTTTCCCTTTGCCTCTGAGAGTGCAGAACCTTCCAGGATCCCCCTACCCTGGTACATGAAGTCTCCTTTCCCACTAAGGCCAGACATGACAACCTTCTGCAATATATGTGCTGGGAGCCTGGGACAAGCCTATGCATTCTCTTTGGTTGGTGGCTCATTTTCTGGGAGTTCCCAGGGTCCAGATTAGTTGACACTGTTGGTCTTCCTGTGGGGTTGCCATCTCCTTAAGGGCCTTCAATCCTTCCCCTAACTCTTCCCTAGAGGTCTCCTACCTCTGGCAAATGTTTCTCTGTAAGTAGCTGCATCTGTTTCAGTAAGCTGCTGGGTAGATCCTCTTGGAGGGCTGCCTTGCTAGACTTTTGTCTGCAAACACAACCTATTATTAATTCTGTGAGAGATTGGTGCCCGTCCATGGGATGTGTCTCAAAATGGGTTTGCCATTCTTTCAGTTTTTGTTCCACCTTTGTCCATGCATTTCTTTTAGACAGGACCAATTTTGGGTCAAAATTTGGCAGGTGGGTTGGTGTCCCCATCTCTCCACTGGTGGTCCAATAGGACAAAATGGCAGCCTACAGATTGGGGAAAGTTCTTCACTAATCCTTCATCTGACAGAGGGCTAATAGTCAAAGTATTTAAAGAACTCAAGAAGTTAGTCTCCAAAAGACCAAAGAACTTAGTAAAAAAAAAAGGGGGGGGTACAGAACTAAAAAGAGAATTCTCAACAGAGGGATCTCAAATAGCCAAGAAACACTTAAAGAAATGTTCAGTCCTTCTCCTAACTCTTCCATAGGGGTTGCTAAAGTCAGTCCGATGGTTGGCTGCAAGTATATGCATTATGTCTCAGTCAGCTACTTTTAGAGCACCTGAGGGGACAGCCATGCTAGGCTTCTGTCTGCAAACACATCATGGCATCAGTAATAGTGTCAGGGTTTGTTGCCTGCACATGAGATGGGTCCCAAGTTGGGTCAGTCTCTGGATGGCCTTTCCTTTAGTCTCTGCTTCATTTTTGTCCCTGTATTTCCTTTAGAAAGGGACAATTCTGAATCAAAAATTTTGAAGATGGGTTGGTACCCCTATGTCTCAAATGGGGCCATGTCTACCTACTGGTGGTAGTCCCTTTAGGTGGCGTTCCCACTTTTGGGCATTTCAGCTAAGATCAATCCCTCTCATTTCCTGGTGTCTAAGACTTTCTAGAGGTTGCCCTTTTCCCCACATCTCACACTGCTGCATTTTTAAATTCATTTTCCTGACCCTCTGGGCTTCTCTCCTATCACCCTCCTATACCTGACCCCACCCCGTTTTCCCTTGCCTCTTCCCTCTCCCACCCAGATCCCTCCCTCCCTCTGCCTCTGGTAATTATTGTGTTCCCCCTCCTTGTCTGGCTTCAGTGGAAAAGGATGCACTTAATCCTGTAGATGCCCCAGGGAAATGGGATGCTAGTGAGGCAAGGTGGGAGTGGCTGGGTCGATGGAGAAGCAACCTCTCAGAAGCAAAGGGTGGGGGAGATGGGCTGAAGAATTCATGGAGGGGAGACCAGGAAGGGGGCAACATTTGGAATGTAAATAAATAAAATAATTAATAAAAAAAAAAAACCAGAAGAAAGGAAATGTTCAATATCTGTCCGAGTCAGTTGCTGGGTAGAACACTTCAGAGGACAGCAATACTAGACTATGCTCTGCAAGCATAAAAGAGTATTATTAATAGTGTCAGGAGTTTCTGCTTTCCCATGGGATGAGTCTCAAGTTGGGCCAGTTATTGGTTGGCCATTCCCTCAGTCTCTGCTTCATCACCCATACCTGCATTTCTTGCAGACAAGATAAAATTTGGGTCAAAAGTTTTCTGGCTGGGTTGCTGTCACTATCACTCCACTGGGGTTCTTGCCTGCCTACAGGAGATGGCCTCTTCAGGTTCCATATGCCCATTGCTGTGAGTCACAGCTAAGGTCACCCCCACTGATTCTTCGGTGCCTCCCTTATCCCAGGTCTCTGTCTTTACCTGGAGATGTCCCCTACCTCTCTACCCCAGCACCCACAGCTGAACCTAGGCCTCCCAACACATGTGCAACAGATGTGCAGCCTGGTCTTGGTGTGAGTCTGAACAACTGGAGCAGGGACTACCCCATAATCTGATGCATGTAGTGGAATGTGTTCTTCTATCTGGGCTGCCTTGTCTGGCCTCAATGAGAGAGGAAGCACCTAGCCTAGAAGAGACTTGAAGTGCCAAGGTGGGGTGATACTCAGGAGAAGCCCCACCTACTCTAAAGACAAGGAAAGGGGGAATGGGGAAAGGATTATGGAAGGGGTGATCTGAGAGGGGTAGTGAAAGGGATATAAAGTGAATAAGTAAAAATAAATTCAATAAATAAATTTAAAAAAAGAAAAAATATCCAACATCCTTAGTCATCATGGAAATGCAAATCAAAATAACCCTGAGATTCTACCTTACACCAGTCAGAATGACTAAGCACAAAATCTCAAGGGATAGTACATGCTGGTAAGGATTTGGCTTCTCCATTGCTGGTGGGATTGCAAGTTTGTAAAACTACTCTGGAAATCAATCTGCGGCTTTCTCAGAAGATCAGAAAGAGTCCTACCTGTTACGGTTCTCTGTCAGGCTTTCACTTGAAATAGAATTTCATTATTCCATCCTAAACATTCCCAAACCTGTCCAAGTTATGCTTCCGAGACGCCACCAAATCTCCCACTACAAGTTAACAATCTCCTTATCATCTATCTATCTATCAATGTTTCTATCTATCACACACACACACACACACACACACACACACACACACACATATATATACACATATATAAAACATGCTGAGTAAATTTTTACAATATATGGTTTCCTGGCTGACCTTATATCTACCAGAGACACAGGACTTGCAAACAGCTGAGACAACTGTCCATCACTCTCTACTGTTGAAAACTAGGTGTTCTTTACCTAACGTTTTACTGTTGTTTACTTAATATAAATTCATTTTCTTAAAACTGCTGAAAAATTTGCCATCAGAAAAATATAAGTATAATTTTTATGCTTATAAATTTATCTCTGAAGAGAAACAGCATATTTCTGTGCTTTTCCCAGGCTCCAATGCCCTGCCCCCCTTCCTGGAATGTCCCAGGCTCCAATGCCCTATCCCTCCTCCTGGAATGCGCCCTACCCCCTTCCTGCAATTGTGCCAGGCCCTAATGTGCCAATCACAAAGGAGCTGCAAGAACAAGATAACCCTCTCAGGCCGGAACCAATGAGTTTAAAGGTTAAGAGCGCTGTCCAATAAAAACATGCCGAGTTTCTGTCTCTGTACTCTGCCCTCTGAAAATGTATAAAAATATTTGTGTGAAAGCCCACAGGGTCGCCTCTCCTCACGGTGCAGGTTGGCCCCAGAGCTCTGGTTCAATAAACCTCTTGCTGATTGCATCGATCGCTGCCTCCGTGTCTCCTTGAGAGGGGCCTCCCTGGAAGAAAGGCCAATCGAGTCTTTCAACACCAAATATTCAGGTTCTTTGATCAAAAGTCATCACAAGATGGCCATCACATGATTCCCGTGCTGTTTTTAGCCCCATCAGACCTTAACACCTAAAATTTAAGCAGAATATTTGATCAAGATGAAAAACAAATTATAGATTGGAAAAATTGGATACTGGAAGTCACAGGTGATTCAAAGCTTCATTTGTGATTTTAGGTATGAATTTATTTCTATCAGTTAATAAAAAAACAAGTGTTTCCCTCAGAACTCATGACCAAGCGTCTGCTATATTCTTGTCCAACTTCTGTTTCCTCTCTTTACTCTGAACATGAGAAGTTACTTGGTTTATTTTTTTTTTAAAGATTTATTTATTTTATATATGTGAGTACACTGTCCCTGTCTTTAGACACACGAGAAGAGGGCATTGGATCTCATTATAGATGATTGTGAGTCACCATGTGGTTGCTGGGATTTGAACTTAGGACCTCTGGAAGAGGAGTCAGTGCTCTTAACCCCTGAGCCATCTCTCCAGCCCTTACTTGGTTTATCTTAAGTATTACATGAAAAAATGGAAACATGACATCTTAGAACACAATTCATTATTTATGAAGTGTGTGTGTTACTGTGTGCTTGTGTGTATCTGCATGTATGTGTGTGGATATGGGGGTAAGTAAACCCTGAGAGAGGGAAATCGTGACTGAGTGTGTATTGTTGACATGGACATAGTCATGTTTAGAACTCCAAGGTCACCTTCCAGATGGACTATATTGTTTCCCAAGAAAGCATACCTATGATTATTATTTTCATTAGTGATTTAGCTTGGCAACAGCGAGACTTTCAGAAAATTCTTTAGAGTTCTTTAGAGTTTAGGCTTTCTAGTGATTATTTCTTCTAGTATATAGTTTCAAAATTTACATAAATTATATGAATTGGACTTTTTTAGATTACATCAATGTAGAACTATTTTCTAGTACTTAAGAAATATAACATAAGTAACACCTACTGTTGTGATACTATGTATGATGACCGTGAGCTTCAGTGAAAGACTGAATAAGTTAAATAATTTAACTGCTCAGATTAAAAATCTATTGAAATTATTTTTGGGTACTTGGGGTAAGTCAGCATAAAATCATGTGTGTAACAAGCAAGGATTTGACACAAATTCCAAGCAACACACACACACACACACACACACACACACACACACACACACAAACACACACATTCATAATTTCCAAAAGTAAGGTCTAAAAGGTCTTCTATAAACTCATAAAAATATCGTCTTAACTTGATGTATTGCCATATATAAAATATTACACACTTGGAATTTATAAAAATCAAACATTAAGGCTAGGTCTGGGTTTCAGTGCATAGAGCTCATGACTAGCATGCTTGAAGCTCCAGGATTTGTTAGCATCACTGCAAAAAAACCTGCTGTACTTGTGATATAAAGGTAGGAGTATCATAAGTTTAAGATCATCTTCAGTTACTTAACAAGTTCCAAGCTATCTTAGACTATATAAGACTCTGTCTCAAAAAGAAAAAAAATCAAGTAATTTCTTATCATTTTGGAAAAGTTCAAAATCAGTATGGCAGAATGGCTGGTGTCTCATAAATGCCCTTTATTGATAGATGGAATGTCTATTGATAAAAATTCTTATATCTGAAGTAACAGAAATGACAGAGACAGATGTGTCTTTGCTGATTGAAAGCAAGGGACTTTATAATCCATATATAAAGCTTCTTTCTCCCTTGTTATATGTTGGAGCATCTTTTGGGTATATAACAAAGACACATGCTCCACTATGTTCATAGCAGCCTTATTTCGAATAGCCAGAAGCTGGAAAGAACCCAGATGTCCTTCAACAGAGGAATGGATACAGAAAATGTGGAACATTTACACAATGGAGTACTACTCAGCTATTAAAAACAATGAATTCATGAAATTCTTAGGCAAATGGCGGGAGCTAGAAAATATTATCCTGAGTGAGGTAACCCAATCACAAAAGAAAGCACATAGTGTGCACTCACAGATAAGTAGATATTAGTCCAAAAGCTTGGAATACCCAAGATACAATTCATAGACCACATGAAGCTCAAGAAGAAGGAAGACCAAAATGTGGATGCTTCAGTCCTTCTTAGAAGGGGGAACAAAATACTCATGAGAGGAAATACAGAGACAAAGTGTGGAGCAGAGACTGAAGGAAAGGCCATCCAGGACTGCCCCACCTGGGAATCCATTCCATATACAGAAACCAAACCCAGACACTATTGAGGATGCCAAGAAGTGCTTGCTGACAGGAGCCTGATATAGCTGTCTCTTGAGAGGATCTGACAGGATCTAACAAATACAGAGGCAGATGATTGCAGCCAACCATTGGACTGAGCACAGAGTTCCCAATGGAGAAGTTAGAGAAAAGACTGAAGGAGCTGAAGGGCTTTGCAACCCCATAGGAAGAACAACAGTGGCAACCAACCAGACACCACAGAGCTCCAAGGGACTAAACCACCAACCAAAGAGTACACATGGAGGGGCCCATAGCTCCAGCCGCATATGTAGCTGAGGATGTCTTTGTTGGACATCAATGGGAGGAGAGGCCCTTCGTTCTGTGGAGACTCCATGCCCCAGTGTAAGGGAATTCCAGGGCAGGGAGGCAGGAGTGGGTAGGTAGGTGGGTGTTGGAGCACCCTCATAGAAGCAGGGGGAGGGAAATGGTACAGGGGGATTCCAGAGAGGAAGCTGGGAAAGGGGATAACATTTGAAATGTAAATAAGTAAAATAGCCAATAAAAGAAAAAAAAATCCTTCAGAACACAGAAGAAAAGGAAAAAGATTTCTTTCTCCTCTTTACATCACCACAAAGAGTGTTAGCTTTAGCAGGGAGACATTTGGGGGGGAGCACATTCAAGCCATAGGGATTATTTAACACTTTTGTATTATATTTAAAGTCTAGATGCGGAGGTAAACTATGTAATTTTAAATCGTACAAAATCACTTAGCTTTATACATGTTGAACAAAGCCAATGCAGGTGGATATCAAAGGAGTGAGAGATGAAGTCACTTGTTTATCACACTGGCATTCTGCATGGCAATCTTTGAGTGCTTATGGAAATCTCTTAAGAGCAGAAGGCAGCTGAATTTTAAGAAGATAAAATAAACAAAAAGGAAAGCAAAACAAAACAAAACCCAACAAGCAGCTGAAAGAGTCAGATGCAGATATTTGCACCCAACCAATGGACAGAAGCTGCTGATCCCTGTGGTTGAATTAGGGAAAAGCTGGAAGAAGCTGAGGAGGAGGGCAACCCTGTAGGAGGACCAGCAGTGTCAATTAACCTGGATCCCCCGAGATCTCAGACACTGGACCACCAAACTAGCAGCATACACCAGCTGATATGAGGCCCCCAACATATATACAGAAGAGGACTGCTGGGTCTGTGTTCAATCAGAGATGATGGACCTAACCCTCAAGAGACTGGAGGCCCCAGGGAGTTTAGAGGTCTGGTGCGGTGGGGTTTGGGGGGTTGGGACATCCACATGAAGACAGGGGATGGGGAGGAGGTATGGGATGTGGAACAGTCGGAGGATGGACTTGGGGCAAGGGAATAAAATCTGGAGTGTAAAAAAAGTAATTAATTAATTAATTAATTAATTCTTTTAAAAAAAGCAAAAAAACAAAACAAAACAAAAACCACAGTGGGGGCATTTGCTTTGTTTAGGAGAGAACTTGTTTCCATAATGGTGAATACTCAGGAATATAATGTTTGCTTTTAAAATCAAGGTTTTTAAAGAGAAAGAAAGACTCTTTTTCATGAGGCCTAGAAATAGAATAATAAAATGTACCCAAGAAAGCCAGGCTGCAATAGAAACTGGTAATAGAGACATCAAGCTAAGAAGGGGCCGGGAAGAGAAAGAAGTTAAATTGTACAGAAGAAATAAAAACAGAGAAAAGCCAAGCTAATGGCATAACGTTTAAGCACATATGCATGCACTAATATACACACAAACAAAACAACAAAAACAAAAAATCCCACAACGAAACAACAACAAACAAAGAAAAACAACAATAGCAAAACAAACAAAGAAACCTAGACCCTGGTCAGGTAGGGCGGTGAGTTTTGTGGAAACAGCGTTTTCATCCTCTGAAATGAGCCAGGAGGACCGACTAGAAACCATAAATCAAGACAGTCGTGAGGGACCATTCCCACCACATCCCCAGTTAGGAGCTTGAGAGGGAAAATTTTAAGTCGCCCTTGAGTGCTTCTGTAATTGGATTTAGAATATTTGCAGTGATAAATTGTCTAGTAAAAATATTGATTGGAAGAATAGTGAAAATAGAAAGGCCTAGGGATATACGAGAGGACCAAAAACCTAGAGCTTAAATTCCAGCTCAGCTATTAATAGAAATGAGTCCTGGGCAAAGCATCTCAGCTTCATTGAGATAATTTATTGAGATATTTATTGAGATAAGCTTCCATTTTCTTATCTGTGAAATGACACTTTAACTGTTTCATTTTGTTTGAAGCAAAATTATGAAGCCTAATAAATTATAGTAATTAGAAATGCCCTTCCTTAATGGCTAGGACCTTCCTGTTCCTTGAGACCCATGCAATACTCTGCCAAAATGTTAGTCACTGCATATTCCATCCATTTCTTTCTAAAATCAAAAAAATTAAGAATAAATAATAAATTGGCTAAATCTCATATCAGTAATATTGTTAGGCTATTCAAATTTGGAAAGTGGTGATGTTATCAGAGGATTTATAGGAGGTTTTGGGGATACTGGACAAGAAACACTTCTTAAGCCTTTAATTCTTTTATTATAGTTTAGCCCACAGTGGACTATTCTTTAATTTCATCTCTAATTTACCTGTTCTTAAAAGACAAGTGTGTATTAATATATTAATATATTGCATAGTTAATGCTGTAATATTACTTTCTTCTGTAACACTTCTAACACCATAGTATTACAATAATTAGAAAAAGATTTTGTCTGTGCTTGAAAACTAGATGTTGAAATAAATGGACCCATGTGGAGGTGAGACTAGTGAAGGCTGAAGATGCGGTGACAGTAATAGCCAGGTTCTCCTGTACCCTCATAGTCATCTCCATTTTCTCTATGCCACTGGTGCCATGTTATCTCATCTTAAATCTCCCAGCTCTTATGATAAAGCAAACATACTAGAACTCAATTTTTTTGTATGTCAATAAAAGTTAACATATTCATTAAACAACAAACAAACAGAATCAGAATATAGCCTTATAAAGTCATCTTAGAGCTTCCTTTTAGTAACAGCCTAAGTCCATGAACTAAGCATGTAACTCAGATATTTTCCTACAAGAAAAATTACACTTTTTTTCTGTATTATCCAACTGCCCCAGAGCATTCAGGAAAACAAAATACCAAAATATGGAAGAAATGATGAAAAAAAGAAAGAAAGAAAGAAGAAAGGGAGGCAGGGATGGGAGAGAGAAAGAGACAGAGAGAGAGACAGAAAGAAAGACAAAGAGAGATCTCCAATCTACTTATTCATTTTCATTTTAAGGGGATTTTGGTTATTTAATGAGTGGGGGGTGAAGATCACTATGATGTGCCATGATTGGGTATGGTTGGTTGGTTGGTTGGTTGGTTTATTTATCTGTTTGCTTGCTTGTTCAAAAATACCTGGTGCACATTTTACAGGATAAACAGCACTGGCATTAAAAGTAACTTAAAGGAAAATAGGACAGAATATGAGTGCATTGCTCTGAAAGGAAACAGTTTAGTATATGGGATCTTCATAGAAGTATCAGCTCTTCACTCATCTTTATACTTCATAAAGAATAGTATGTGCTTATTAAACAGTTCTTGCATTGACATAATTAAAGATTGAAACGCAATTACTAAAGGTTCCAAAGGGTTTAGGTCTAGGAAGTCTAAAAAAGGGTCACATAGTAGCCAGCAACATTGGGTACACAATTCTACATACAAATTCATCCAATGGAAAAGGAGTTGATTATGAGGGCTTAGCAATTCCTGACTCACAGAATGATATGAATTAAGAAATCAGGTATCAAAATAAGAAGCAGGAGTACATTTTTGGGTGAAGGACAAATGGCTTTTTACAGTTTGAATGATTACACTTATAAGACATTGTGTGAAAACTTACAGCATAGAACAGAAAAAAAAAAAACAATTTACAGCCATAGAAAGTCCAGACAACATTAATTTATGTAGCATAAGAGACTTAAATTTAGTAAACATGGTGTAGTTCCCTTAAGCAGATTTTCTGTCTGTCTTGGGAATTACTCCCCTGCTACCACTAATAGTTTCAGATTACTAGTTCCTAGTAGAGAATTTAAAAGGAACTCTGAATTTATCCCCAAACTGTGGCAGATGACCACAAGCATGTGACTTGTACCTCCATGTTTTCTTCTGGTACAATGTATGAATATAAATATGATTTCTCTCTGCTTACTATATATTTTAATGCACTGCAGATACATAAAGCACTGTGGTATGCATTTTGTGGGGCCAGCTGTGGTTCTGAGTCCTTCACTTCCTCTCACTCAGGTAGTGTAGATGGCAGTGCACTCCAGGCTGAAAGGATAAAGTGGAGTCCAAAATGGTTGGGGTTCTGCAAGATTCCTGTCAAGCTGGGAGTGGGTGCCTGAGTACTAGAGGGCTTCTCAGAGGATCTTGGTGTTACAGCTCTTTTAGAAGACCTTCTCTGAAACAGCTCTCTGAGAAAATCTTAACTTGTGTGCGTAACTTTATTTAAGGTGGGTTTGAATGCATACATTTATTTGGGGTGAGCTAGGGCAATATATGGATCTTGGAGAGTGGTAAGGACTTCAGGGTAAATGAAAATAATCAGTGAGAGTTTTAAAGTTCTGTGAATACTTCATTTGCATGGAGAGGCATTCCAGGAATCCCAGGTACTTGCTGGGCAGGTTCTTATTGGGGTGGATTGGGGAACAAAATTTGTAGGTCTGCTAAGGATTATTCAACTTTCTGGAGGTAGAAAATGTGGGGAGTCCAGATCCCCAAACGAGGTCACAGAAGGGGAAGCCTTTCTGGTAAAAAGAGTCCACCATTTTGCAAAGCTCAGATGAGCTATCAGGTTATGGGAGACTTCAACCTTAATTAGCAGGGTGTGCCCACAAAGGATCATGTAGTCACAAAAGCAAACACTTTTCTTCATTTTTTTTTTTAAATAGATAAAATACTTCCATCTATTGTAAACTATTTCCATTACTCTTTCGAGAAGTTTTAGCTGGGAATTTGCTATGTAACATTTAAAGCTTCTATCTCGTCAATTTGATGGTCCAGCACGGAGCTCAGAAACCCTCTGTTCATCTCATACTTAATGATTTTGTAAACCAAAAAGCTATAATTTCTATCTTTCTTTATACATCTACTTCTACATCCAAGTACTTTTTACCAGTTAAGATAAACTTTACTAGCAAAATTCATGATCCTGTCCACTAATAATCTTAGTAACATGAAATTGTTTTTCTGAGTGGAATCTCTCATAGCCACTATACACTAAGGCATGATGTTAAAAATCACCCTCAAAACCAGGTTTTCATGGAGAACCTTGAGCCTACCACTTCTTACCTAGAGCTGAGGTACTGAACATATCATTTCACCATTGTTATCCATAGTCTCTTCATCTTTACTGAGAAAAATAATACTGTCGTGGAGCTTGGTGCCATTTGTATCTTCCTCCTAGATTTTCATCTGCACTTAGCTCTGGATTGTTGTCTGTGTGGGGTTCCTACTCCTCTGAACTAGGCCATTGAGCTCTCTTGTCTGTGGCTTCTCACTGGAACCAAGCTAGGGAAGATCAAATGTGAGTCAAGAATTTTTATTATCTTCTCTGACTCCTAGGCTACAAGAGATTGTGTGCATCTACATACAACACTTCTCGCTTCTGCTTGGCTATACTAATGATTAATTCAGGGTGTAGCTCCAAGTAATGTTCCTTGAATCACTATCTCATCTGTCTTAGGCACATAAGTCCTTCCACTCTGCTAGCCCTGCATCATCACATGGTAGACAGAATGCACTTTCTGTTCATTGTTTTTTAAACTCCGTTATCATCTTGTTGGCACCAAGAAAGTAATTCAAGAGATGAAGCAAGAACATTATCTATCATTAATGATTTAGGATATTTGGTCTTCTAGTGTGACTTAATAATGGATGACATTTATTATAACGGCCAAATATAAATAATATAAATTAGTTTTATACCACAATCCTATGAAATTGCTTCAATTGTTCTGTTTTACCAAAGAGGAAACTGAAAAATAGAGAATCTAAGTAAGTTGCCAAAATCTGGCCTCTAGTAAATGGCAGCTGTGGAATTTAACCTGTCAGTCAAGCTCTGTGGTATTTGCTCTTAAGTCTTCCTATATTGTTTCACCTATGTCTTCTACTAAGCCAGTTATTCTGTGCTCTATTTTTACACATGTCTTTGATTCGGAGTTGCTCTTTATACATCTTTATTCTCTCCCTGTCTTTCTTTTTACATTTCTCTTCTCATCTCCATGGTTGCATGTTGATTATTACTTAGATCTATTGATAAATTATGGTTACCTGGCCTTATTAGGGATCAATTGAGGAGAATAATGATGCACATGTATATTCGTTAAGAACTGAAGTGTTCATGTTTATGTCACACAAAGAAATAGAATCCATGTATCCTTACCTGATGTAACTGTGGAGGGAAGGGGCAGGTGGAGGATAAGGAAGAAAAATAAGAGGAAAATGGACTTTTATGTACAAATTTTTTGTTACCATTTCAAAATACTAGAGATAATAATGTAATCTTAAACATAATTCCAATTTTCTAAACATGTTTGAGATATGGAATATCATTTAATTTTATTTTACTTGTATAAATGAGATATGGTTGTTAAATGATACATCACTAGTAAATATTCAATAGTCTGTTTATTCAAAAATATTATTATTAAGTCAAAAAATTTACTTCTAACATAGAGCTATATAATATTTTTTCAACAGTGGTGCTTTTCCAGCTTATGTCAAGAGTAAACAAATTAATACTTTAGCTATGAAGCAATGCTTAACCTTGTGAATTAACATTGAAAAATAATGTTGTATTACTTTTAATACAATGTATGTGTGTACATTGCTATAGACTTGAACAGAAAATAATGTATATTAAAGGTTAGCCTCTGTTTTAGACACTTTGCTAATTCTTGAAGGTTTATGCTCATCAGAGATTTCATATATTTTAGTGTTTCAGTAAAGAAAAAGAAGAAGTAGAGAGGAAAGTTGAGGTGGAGGGAATAGACATTAGGACATCAGGCAGTAGGTGAATTTTATGAATAAAATTTATTAAAGTTATTTCACAACAGTTGTCATATCATTATTTACACTTAATACTTTAAGTTTTGAATGAATTGAATTTAATTAATTTTTATGTTCTATTATAAAAATTCTGATTAAACCTATTATTTTCAATGATTTAAAAATATTTAGTAATGATTTTTTTTAACTTATAAGCTTAATATAATAATTTCACTCCATAAAAAGGATCTAAGGAGAAAAAAAGAAATAACATCTTTGAACTTGTAAAAATCAGTTGCAAAATCAGCCATATTTAATAATAGAATAATACTTGCCATTAATACATTGCATATCATTAGAGTATATATATTTTTTAAAATAGAGATAATCCAAGGAACATTAAAAGGTTGAATACATGAAATAAATGGTAAAGAGAGCTTACCAACTCATCTTCATAAAAATTTATAAAACAGGAGAGAACTGAGAACTTCAGAACTATATTACTATAAAATAATGGGAATGAAATTTCAATAAAAAGGTAGTCACCCCATCTGTTACAACTGCTTTACAAGTCATAGTCCTCACAATTGGGATCTTTAAAAAATTGGTGGGCTCTAGAGCAATACCCAAAATATAGTGAGGTAAAGACACATTCTAATATTGTAGTATTTTATAGATAATTATATGAAGCATATCTAAATATTAGAGGCAGCTAAAATAGACTAAAGAAAATAACAGAGGCATGCAAGAATGTTAACTGTTACAGCTTTTGAATTTTGTGACTGATGGCATCATCTTTGGTAGTTTTCTAACTGCATTCAAAATCAAGTCTATTTTTTATATAAAAATAATAACAATGAGGAGTCCGCCACCTGTGGGTAGGTCTTTTGAAGAGAATCAGAAATGTGCTTAAGATAGAGCACCTTGGAAAAATCTCACATTCTCAAATTATTTTCAATACAAAAACATTAACAGAAGAGAGGATGGGAAGGAAATGGGAAGAGGGAAAGGAAAAGAGAGGGGGGTGGGGAGAGAGAGAGAGAGACAGAGACACAGAGGTACAGAGAGACACAGAGAGAGACTGAGAGTCAGAGACAGAGAAGATAGTGCAGGAGCAGAGAAAGGATTAGTGTTGGGGAAATCCTTTCATTTCATACCATGATTGGAGAAGTGGCATAAGACATCTTACAAAGTCATTTTGCTGTTCTAGAGGCGAAGATCCTTCTGTATGGCTCATTCTTAGAATTCAGAACAAGTGACACAGGACCGTACACTGAGACTTAGCCTATACAATACCTCTCCCTACAAGCAGCAAACTGTAGGCACATTACTCCATGAGCCAAAAATATGATTTGAATAATATACTGTAAAGAAACCTGTAGGACCATATGAAAGGCAGCCTGGTTTCTGGTTGAGCTAAGATTTAAAACCCTGGAGACCCAGTAGGGGGTCCCATCAGGGGATAACCTTACAAGGGAAGGTAGGCGTTTTGCCTTGCTCCTGGACCCCAGACTCCCGACTTGAGGCCACAGCTCTCTATAGGTCTGTGACCATCAGTCACGTAAGGGCAACGCCCAAGCCCCTCCACAGGTAGAGGTGTAGTCACATAGCCTCAAGACATCTCCATTTTAATGAGGTACCTAGAGGCTTAGCCAATAAACTCATCTTCCCAGCCACTCCTCCTCAGGCCTACCCTGAGAATGTGGGGTATGGTTTCACTCATCACTACCCTCCATCACAACAATAAACACCCTAGAACCATGGACTCTCTTCATTGGGATCTGGCCATGAGGAACAATAGAACAGGCCTTAGTCTAAAGAACAGCATCTAGTCTTCTGCAGAAGGCCTCTCAACGCTCTCAGCCACGGTCTCTACCAAACCAACCAAGCTAGACAAGCCAAAGGCTCGGTCCCCAGCAGGACCCAGACAGGCTAGATTCAGCCAGCAGGCCCTCACTCTGTCCTCAGTTCTTCCACAGCATCCAGTGGTGTCTGGGATGCCCAAGAGCCAGGGAAGCAGACAGAGCTGGTTCCGTGAAGTCCTCAGGCTGTGCTCCCCCACACCTGGGCAGTGTCCTGTGGCTTCTCACAGACGACACCCTCCTGGCAGTGCTGTGGTCAAACTTCCTGCGTCTCACTTCTTCCAGAGGCCTGAGCCCTGGGGCTGACTCCGGACTCCTCTCTCTAATATAACCCAACAGAAACCCTTAAAGACATTGATTGTATCTGCTCACATATAAAACATCGAACAAAGGCCAGCCCAGTATCTATTATCAAGGAAGAGACTACATACCCACTCTCCACTATTGTCCAATTTTCTTTTAATTTTATGGCTCAATTATTTAATATAAAATTTCAACTTAATGAACCATATTTATTCTGCTTTGTTTCCTTTCTCCACTCATATAGTTTTAAGGTTTTTACCTAAATTACAAGTTGGCAGGGGATTAAGCACGCCCCCATGGAAACCTCTCAAGTGGTGGGATGTGTGGGGGTGTCTGATTGCTTTTCTGTACTGTGCCACATTCTCATTCTACCCTAAGCTGAGGTTTCCAGGTTCCTTCTCTTCCCCTTTGTTGTCCCTCTCTTATGTATACTTTCCCCTCTTTCTGCTTTTTTTACTTATTCTAATACTAATCAATATATTTGTTCTGATGATTCCCATAATACCTAATGTCCTAGTACACATCATACCATGCTTTGTGATCACTCCACTTAGCAGTCTTGCAGCTGAGAAACTGCTTGATTTTTTTCTGTATTTGTGAGTAGAGTGGGCATATATACGTGTGTGTACATGTGTGACTGCTCATACACGGAAGCCAGAGGGTCTCGTTCCTTAGGAACATCCTGCTCAATTTTCATTTTGTTTGTTTTTGTTTTTGTTTTTTTGAGGCAAGGTCTCTCATTGGTATAGAGTTCTTGGAGTAGGATAGAATGAATGTCCAGCATGCTTTAGCTATCGTTATGTCTCTGTCTCTGCCTCTGCTTTCCCAAATCTGGGATAACCAGTGAACAGCAGCACATGCTCATCATGAAGGCACTTTATAAATTGAACTGACCTTCTAGGCTGAGTTGATTGGTTTTTTTATTAATATTTTATTTTCTTAGCAAACATGAATATTGTTTTTTAATGTTTTTGTGTAATTAGCATTGTGCACTTAGAGAGTTAAAGCTTGAAACTGGTGCCTTGAGCACTGATCTGCAGTCCTACTCAAGTGGGTAAAAATACTGCCTCTATCCAAGAACAACCTAGAAGCAAAAAATACTGTAAACACTTCAACTGGAACAATACAGGCGGGTTTTCTGGCTTTTCCCTCCATATTTTTAAAAAATGCTATAAGTTACCTAACTCCAAATTCATACATTACAATGTAGAAACAAAAACAAAAATGAAAAGCAAAGGCAACATTGCTTCTTTGAAAATCAATAATCCCATAGTAATGGACTACAAGGAAAGTGATTTAGAGTTCAAAATAATATTTATAAGAATGATAAATGAAATAAAACACATATAAACTCCTTAATGAATTTAAAAAGAAATACAAACATGAATAAAATAAGTGTCAATATAGAATATGAAAGAGATATTCAATAAGGATTACTACTAAAATATAATTGAAAAATTGGAAGTGAAATGTAACAATCCATAGGATTTATGGGATATACTAAAAGTGAATATAAATTTATATTTATAAATATTATCATTAAAAATCAGAGAAACCACAAATAAATAAATTAATAATGTACCTCAAAGTTTTGCACACAGAAATAATTGGAGGTGTAAATAAATAACAAAGATGGGGTAAAATAAAAACAAATTGAAAACAAAAATAATAATACAAAAAAAAAAATATATATATATATATATATATATACATAAACAGTTTCATTCATTGAAGGACAAACAAAACTTACAAATCTTTAGCCAAACTGACTGAAAGATAGGGAAAGCATCAGATCAATAAAATTAGAGTTGAAAAGGGCAACAACACACATTAGAATACAATTAGGACATACTTTGTAAACATTTATTCCTATAAATTAAAAAAATCTAAACCAAGAAGAACGTCATGAATACCTAGACACATAAACAAGCAAATTAAACTAAGATCATATAAACAACTTAAATAGATATGTAGCATGTAATAAAATTGAATAATTGATTACAAAATAGTCTCCTAACTAAAAAAAAAATTGGGTCTAGATAAAGAACAAATAATACCGTTGTTCCTCAGATTATTACATAAAAGACAGAGAAGCAGTGTATTAAACTCCATTTTCAAATCAAGTATTACTCTAAGACTAAACTGAATGTGTATACAATAAAGATTATATTTCAGATTCCCTGATAAACATGCAAGAAAAATTCCACAATAAAATACATAGCATATGAGTATAAACTTTAAAAAATAGTATCTATTGTAACCAAGAGTACTTCAGATGCAGGGTTGAATTCAAATATGCAAATCAATAAATCAAATACATCTTCCTAATAGTTTCAAGGATGAACCACATTATTACGCCGTAGATGTCAGAGGCTTTTTGACAAAATTCAATATTTCTTTGAGATAAAGCCTTAGTAAAAAGCCTGGAGATAGGGCTCAATGGTTAAGAGTGTTTGCTGCTCCTCCAGGGGACCCAAGTTAATTTCTATCACTTGTGTTAAGTAGCTAACAACAGCCTGTAACTCTAGTCCTGTGGGACCTGATACCCTCTTCTTGGCTTTGTATAAACCTGTTCTCTCTCTCTCTCTCTCCTACTCTCTCTCTCCCTCTTCTTCCCTCCCCTCCACCTCCAACTCCATTTCTTTCTCTCTCTTCCTGTTCCATTTCTCCTCCCTTCCCCCTTTCTCTCCTTCTCTCCTTAACTCCATCTGTCCCTTACACACACACACACACACACACAGAGAGAGAGAGAGAGAGAGAGAGAGAGAGAGATCAGCACTGAACTTCCCTCTAAAACTGAAAATAGAATGCCAATATTACATAGTTATACCATCCTGGGTACATAGAAAAGGAGACTAAGTCAGCATGTAATGGAGATACTTGCCTACCCCGTACATTATAGCACTGTTTACAGTAGTCAGAATATGGAATCAGCCTAGATGCACACCAACAGATGAATAGACAAAGAAAATGTTGCATACATGTACAATGGAATATTGCTCACCCACAAAAAGTAAAACCATGCCATCTGTAGCAAGATAGATGTAACTGGGCTTCTTTACACTAAGAAAAATAAGACAGTTTCACTAAGATAAACATTTTGTATTTTTTTCTCAGAAGTCAAATCTTGGTTAAATACACACACACACACACACACACACACACACACACACACACACACACACACGCGCGCGCGCGCATAAAAAAAAGTCTACATTGTAAATTAATATATGGTAATTATATTAACAAAAAAAGAAAAAAGAAAACTATAACTACTGACTTATTACACGGACTCAGAGTTTATTAACTTCATTTTGCTAGAAAAGGTTGCCTAATATGCAAATCAATTAGGAGGAATTAGTTATATTTGGGAAATTCTTGTTAATTGAGTGATTGAATTGATTGATAGACTCTTATATGCCCCCTTGTCTGGCTTTGAACTTGTTACATCACAGAAAATAATCTTGAACTTCTCATTTGCCTGCTACTATCTATCAACTGTTAGGATGACAGGCATGTACAGTGACCCCTATTTTATGCTGTGTTAGTAATTATGTCTACAACTACTTGCATGACAGGCAAGCACTTTACCCTATGTCTTCAGTCTATATTTGAGATTTTTAAAAATGTATTCTTCTTTCATCCTGACCACAGTTTACTCTCCTTCCTCTTCATCCAGTCCCTCTGTCCTATCTTCCCTCTCCCCCATATCCTCTCCTTCCCCATTTCCCTTTAGAAAACAGTAGGCCTTCCAGGGATATCAACCAAACATAGTATAACTAGTTACAAAAAGACTAGCCATAGACCCTCATATCAAGGCTGGATGAAGCAACCCAGTATGAGGAAAAGGGCCCCAAGAACAGGGAAAAGAGTCAGAGATACCGCTACTCTCACTGTTAGGTGTCCCATAAAAACATTAAGCTAACTACCATAACATATTTATAGAGGGCTTAACACAAACCCATCCAGGCTCTGTGATTGTCAAGTCAGTCTCAATGATATCAGTTAGTATGATCCCTCCGTAGTTGCTTCTGTGGGTATGTTTTCCTGGTGTCTCTGACTTCTCCGGCTCCTACTATCATTCCTCTGCTTCTCCCTAGGATTTTCTGTGTTCCCACCTAATAGTTGACTGTGGATGTCTGCATCATCACCTACCAGTTTCTGGATGAAGCCTCTCTGATGACGATTATGCTAGGCTCCAGTCTACAAGTATATCAGAATATTTCACATATAAATTACATTTTTTATTTGTTGATTTAGACATGCCTTAACATATTTCTTTTTAGTTCTTATCTATGCAGATAATTGAAGATTCTTTCTGTAAAGTTACTATTTGCAATATCAAATTTGTGTTCCTTTGAAAAAGTCTTATTTCAGCTAAAATTGGAATTGATCATGAGAATTTGTTGAAATTTACATCTTTGCCCAAAAGATAATATTGTCACATTAAAATTAAGAATATAATTTTTATACATATATACTATATGTTTTGCTCATACTTATTCTCTGTTTCTCCTTCTAACTGCTTCCTAGGTCTACTTCCCACTTTTCAAACTCTCTGTGACTTCATGGTATCTGGGGGTTTTTGGTATAACAACTCCCTGCATTCAAATTGTGCTACTTAATAGACTTTATCTCTCCCTCAGTGAGGCAGACATAGGCCAGATTAAAAGTAAATAAAGACATGTTTTAGAAGGCAACTCTCTGATGGGTTTATTGATCTCATAGGATGATACAAATGGAGTCACACATCCGGGCTAAAGCAAGGAGGTTTTATAGAGCTTAGGCAAGGAGTGATAACATGTCAGCTATGAGCCTATATATGGTCAAAACTGAGGCCCTGGGCAGCCACTCTTGGGGTAGTGACAAGGAGTGATGCTCTGTGAGTGCAGAGTATTCTCTGTGCAGTCAAGGGAGTTTTCTCTGTGTAAGTGGTTTAGGGGAAAGAAGGTAGATGGAGTTTCCCAACCTATACAGGGGCAAGCAGGGATTCCAGTCTAATATTGCCGATGATCACAAATATGAGACTTCCAACTAGAGCATAATTGTCCTACCAGAGTCCAGACCCTGAAAGAAAGCTACCTTTCCTTCCCCAGAAGTTACATCAAGAACTTACAAGGTGGTTTGCCCATAGTACTTGAATATTGACTGGCATGATTTTGTGCGAGTCATGGGTGGCAACCACAGCTGTGGTGGATTCCTGAGTATTTCTTAACATATAAGTTATATCTGTTTGAGGAAGTTAGATATCATCATGGCAAATTTAATTCTTCCTCAATATGTTTACTCCAACATGTCTTTAAGGTTTTGAGAGAACTGGGAGGAATTACTGACTTGCTTAACAAGGACCTCACACACACCAAGAATAGAGATCTTCCTAAATCCTTTTCATATAACTTTCTGGTAGGGTCTATGGAAACACCCCCCACACACACACACAACCATCTGTGGTATACTCAAATTAAAATGACTCTTAATTACATTCTTAATTATAATGCGAGACAAAAACTTCAAATTAATAAAAATATCGTATTACATTAATTATATTATAAATTAAAATATAAATAACTGAATCATATGCAGTAACATTGCTTTTTCACAATGGTCTAAACAGCAGATAGCAGTGATGTATAAACACTAAGGTTTATGGCTATCCATTCATTTTGCAGAGGTCTAGCTTATCCCAGGAGTTATCAAAAACTACTTTATGCAGTTGACTTAAAATGTTCTTAGAATGTTTCAGAACTGAGAAGGCCTCCAAATAGATTTGGAATTGAACTTCATTAAAAGATAAAATCACAGCCATTCAAATTTATTTTAACACTACTTTTAGTACTTTTTATTGATGCTTTGATGTTATTTTGGAAACTCTTCTAGGATTCAGAGCATCAATGAGCATAAAAGTGATTCTGAGCATTTTAGCTATGGAAAGATAACCTCCAAATGAAATCCTACTTGTGCCCACTTATGAATGTATAAAAGGACAATCATTACCAGTAAGAAAAATGTATTTAAAAAAAAAAAGATGAAAATGAAAGTACAATGTACCCAAACTTCTGGGACACAATGAAAGCAGTGTTAAGAGGAAAACTCATAGCTTTGAGGGCCTCCAAAAAGAAACTGGAGAGAGCATACACTAGCAAATTAACAGCACACCTGAAAACTCTAGAACAAAAAGAAGCTAATGCACCCAAGAGGAGTAGAAGGCAGGAAATAATCAAATTCAGAATTGAAATCAACCAAGTAGAAACAAAAAGAACTATACAAAGAATCAACCAAACCAGGAGTTGGTTCTTTGAGAAAATCAACAAGATACATAAACCCTTAGCCAGACTAACCAGAGGGCACAGAGACAGTATCCAAATTAACAAAATTAGAAATGAAAAGAGAGACATAACAATAGATTCTGAGGAAATTCAAAAAATCATCAGATCCTACTACAAAAGCCTATATTCAACAAAACTGCAAAATCTGG